>JARHVA010007183.1:82500-736960 GCA_037957365.1 Torreya grandis
TAAGCCATAACCTCAATAACAGAGTTTTACCATATCCTTATTCATCGAATGTTCCTAATTATCTAAATAAAAAGAGCCACTTTATTAAAATTACCACAATTTAAACATATGCAATCAACATATCTAAGGAATTCATAATTTTAAAATAAAGGTCATTAAATCCTTTTCCTAGCTATTAGTTCAATTTACCAGCATGTGAGCATTAGTAAATGAATATCAAGTTAACTTCATTCATATTCATGTCCTCCCATTAACATGGTAACACCATAATAAATGTACATATATCCAATTGAGAACTTAAAATAAATAACTAACATGTGCATACACACATATATCAATTACTAGGGGATTCTTAATAAAATGGTCCATTATGATTTCAAATATACAATATACAACAGTCATTTCATGTTTTGACAAAATAATCAAAATAAATATAATAAGGATTATAAAGAATTTGGTACTCACATCTAGTCCCTATCATGGCTTTAACACCTCATGATCAAGTGTTCTTACGGATATTTCATGCATAATGATCAATAGCTCCATAGTTGAAGCAAGCACCCATGATAGTATCTCTTCCATATTATGTCTATGAGACCTTACATGGTCTTTAATATATAGTTTTTACATGTGGAGCTTGTGTCTGAGTACTATTGAATAAATTTTACCATAGGCTAAATTAGGTCAACCCACTTTCATTTTAAAACTTTTCATAGGGTCTTTCTAGGTTTGAAAGTGCTCATATGGTCATTAGTGAGGTCAAATTATATTTTGAAGGTCACATAATATGTTTTCACCTTGGTCACATTTGTATATCTTATCTTAATAACCTTGTATGACACCTTTTGGTCATTCTAAGTGAAATGTATAGTTTCCCACAAAAGGAAAAAGGTGCCAAGAAGTAATATAATGTACCATATGTTAAGGAATTCCAAAGAATAGTTTGAAAATAAAATATGGTAAGTTCAACATAAGAAAGAGGAAGATAATCTAAAAAAGGTTAGTTTTAGATAATTTTATGGACTGAGGTGACTCACTTGGCATGTTTGATGCTTAAGGAATATGTTATGGCATCCCCACAGGTCATTTCTAGGTTCAAGTAGCATAAATAGGTTTAAAAGTGGAAAAAACTAGTTTCTCTTTCTTATCATTCCCTTGGATAGGTCAAGAAGGGTCAATAATTATCAATTGGTATGGACAAGGTAAGAAAAGTTGAAGTGATTGAACTTGGGGGATGTTAGTAGTCCTTGTGTACTTCCATTCCATGGCCATATTTGTAGGATTGGTGGTCTTTACTATATGAAAAATCATTAATATTTTTAGCACCTTCAAATTTCTTATGTATTCTTAATGACTCAATTTTCTCATATTTTTTAATTGGTTTGTGTGAACCAAGTGGTGTATGTTTACTTAAATATCATGATAATTCTTTTCATGTTAAATTAAATTGATTTTGCATGTGTGTATATCAAGGAATAGGTAAAATTATCTCATCATGTTAGAAGTGAGCATTATTGGTCTATAAAATAGTGTTTTATCATTGCAGTGTTTTGTCCTCCTGTGAATGGATTTAGGTCAAGGCTAACATGTTTATTTTCAAATTAATATATCATGGTTGATAATTTTATACACTAAAGGTTTGGTCTTAAGAGAACCATTGATATAATTCAAGGTTTTAGACACTTGATACCATTAAGTAACACTATATAGATACCTATAGGTTGATACATGAAAACCATTCATGTTCAAACCTAAAAGAGACATCAGATCATGTTTGCAAACATTTGAACTAATTTTGGCATCTCAAAACCAATTCATTGATAAAGAGAAAATCATAGTGTAAGTGGTGAGACCATAACATAATGTCAAACCTATATGGAGAGGTGTTAGTTTAAATAATGTTGTAAATGGGAGGTTTTACCTTATCTTATTTGAAAATATACTTTATTCCACATAATTTCATCTATTGGTGGGTATTTTTGAGGTCTAGGTAGTCCTAATGATTTCATCCTTACATCTTAGGACTAGAGGTAGTATCGTGACATAATAAGGATATTGTTTGGTCAAGGGAGAAGGATATTTGAATGGTCTTAACTTGGTAAAATTTATACTATAAAATCTCAGAGAACTATAGTATCAAAAATCCAAAATGAACCTATAACTTGTAAGTGACCTATAGTGTGTTGATGGTGAGTGATGATAGCATGGTATCAAGGAATAAATGTATGCATTAAGGTTTGAGATGGATATAGTGACATGAAGTGAAACTAAAGGTTTGTAACATAGTGCTCAAATACATGTCACCACCTATAAGAATCCATTATATTCCTAAATGAGCACCTACAGTTTGAAGTGAAGACTATAAATTAATCTCTAACTCATAAAAGATGTAGGTATTAGTGATAGACAGAAGTATAAGATATATATGAACACATATAAATCACTTTCATGGTTATGATATCACAATTTCATGTGATTTTCAAAGGCAAAAGAGATAGTCATATTTGGGTTTCAAAACCTCATTCCCAGTCCACCAAAGGCCTGCACACAGTCACATGCCTAGAAGTTAGTCTTAAAAACATGTGATGTTTAGGAACCAATGAGTGTGATCATACTTTTAAACTTGGTAAATGAATTCATCAAGACCTAAACTAGACCTCCATGGTCATGTTCAAGTCAAACTAATAGGAGAAATACCCTATGTTTTGTCTCAAACTAGAGGCACTCCATAGTCAAGGTAACCTATAGGTATAGTACATGGATAGTAAAAGGGTGAAATAGAGAGTATTAAAGGACTATTGATGATTTATATGGTTGGATTAGATGTAATTTTTTTTTGATTAACACCTATAATCATTGTGAACACTTATAGGTGGTCATATACCTAGAAAAATAGTCTATGCCTAGGCCTAAGAACTGAACATGAACCATCAAGTGTTTAATGTCATTAATATAACCATATGATATTAAAAAGAAAATTGAGAGCATTCATGGGAAATTGGAGGATTTATTAGACCTATAAGTTTGTATATAATAGCCTAGATTGGTCTTTTTGTCATAAATTTGCCTCAGGGGTATACAAAATGCAATCAGCTAATCAAGAAGTAAATTTATTTCAATCATATATATACATATAATGTGAATGGGATATAAATAACTTAGGGATAGTTGAGGGAGTTATTTAAATGAAACTCAGTGGCATTGGTTTGAGGATTAAGGGCTTGACCTTTATGAATCATTGTTAACAACCTACACGACCTAAAACCTTTATATGAGCCTGATGAGAAAGATATGAAGAATTATGAATTTAGGAGGGGTAAATTTACATATAAGATGATTTTTTTATGTTTATCACTCTTTTAGGATCCTTAACACTTAGTTTTTTTATACTATCACTTGTATAGATGAAGCAAATTTAGTGTTTTCTATAGGATTTGAGGTGATTTGATGGTGTAGAAGGGAATGGATAGATGAAATTCATGGTGAAAGGTATATATAGATGTGTTATAAATTTTAAAATATAATTTTCATCTTTCTAATAGATTAAAAACCCTCTGTTAGACTATTTTTTTTTAGATAATCTTGAATGGAATTGTGAGAAAGAAGGTGACTACCAAATTAGAAGTGAGAGGTGTGATATTGAGTTTAATTTAAGTCTATATGATATATTATGGGATAAAGAAGGTCTTGTTGATGCTTGGATTTTAAACGTTGAGGAGATGCTTAGTTTTCCTCATCCAAGTAGCAAAATGGAATCATCTCTCTTGTTGTGCATAATAATTTCATTGAGATGAATCTCTAGATTAGGGGCTGGCTCCCCTTGATGCACCTTTAAATCTCTCTCTAATATATCAATTGTTGATGAAAAAGGAGAAATTAAAAAACTAAGAAAACAAATGGTGATGCACCAATGTAATATGCCCTCTTAATTGATTGAAATCACTACTTAAAAACTAACAAACTTTTCTCACACAAAACTCACAACTCCTTGTGTATTGTCACATCAGTATTTCACATTGTTAGGTTCAAGAAGGCATATACATTTAGGAGAGACAAATGATTCCAAAAGGAATATAATCATATACCACTTCTAAAATGTCTATAAACCTAGAAAGAACACTAACATGGACCTACAAAAGCACTCTTTCTACATAGTTGGTAGGCAATCAAGGATAACATGTTAGGAAAGATGATCTCTCTCTAAATAAAATAATAGAATTTAAATCAATAATCAATATTACAACATGTGAGTGGTGAAAATAAATTGTATTATTTCTTCAAGAGTTTTCAAGTACAAATCTGGCTAGAGTTTTCCTAATAACCAGTGGAGGCTTTCTAAAAGAGTTAAAATAATAAATGTATATACCTTTTGAGAATAGAACCAAGTAAGGGAAGTTTGAAGATCACTTGGAAATGTGTCAAATTGAGAATATAAAAAGTTATGATACATTCTATAATATTCTTCCCTTATAGTTACACCAATAGAATCAAGATATTCTAAACTACATTTTGCTATCAATGGGTCCATTTGTTCAAATTTCATTTCAATGCTAGCTTTTCTTTACTGGCTCATCGAGCTATGTAACAGTGCAACAACTTGAACCATCAACCTACCTATTTTTTCTTGGTGTGCACCAAATGCTCATGATTCTTCTATTTTTCACCTCCACATTTGTCTTCAAGTTCTTACCAAAATTTTGATGCCAATGACTATTTCCTATAGTTTGGCATTGACATGTTATGATTTGTCATCCTTTGTTAAAATTGTTCCTTGTCTATTTATGTGGACTTAACCCTTTTGGATTTTTGTTTGAAATAAATCCTTTGACATTTTCTCTTATAGAAACTTCATTTAGACTTTTTGTATTGAATGCTTATTTTGCTTGGTCCTTTCTTTATTTTGGGATTTTTTATTGGTTCTTCCTTCAAGCAATTTATCTAAAGGAAATCATTTGTTTCAGGCCTTCTTCTCATGGACCTTTTTTCATTTTTCAATTCCTTTCAGCACTTGGAAAATGTCCCTTCAAAATTTTGAAATGACCCCTTCAGAAGATTGAATATGCCCTTTGGGAAACAATATTATGGACCTTTGAAAAAGTTTTTTCAGACAAAATGTCTAAAATAATTCCTTCCTTCAGATTTTTATTTATCCCTTTAGCCAAAATAAATGGTCAAACTTCTTCAAATAACCCTTTTGGCACTCCTTCAACTTGAGAAATATCCTTTTGAAAAATTTAAAACCTACCCTTCAAAAAATTTAAAAGTGTCCCTTAGCTTTGGAAAAGACCTTCCAAAATGAAAAATACCCTTTTGATTTTTTGAAATGGTCCATTCAGTAAATTTTAAATTGACTTTTGAAAGGAAAAGAACACCCTTCAAAAAAGTTGTTTGCACCCTTTAGAAAAGTTGTTTCAGACAAAATGTCTGAAATAATTCCTTTAGAAAGATTAAAGTGAACCCTTCAGAGAATTTGCAAAGTGTCCACTTAGCCTAAAAAGGTCCTTTAAAAAACTTACAAGTGTCCTTGAAAAAGTTTGTCTCAGATAAATTATCTAAAATAATTTTTTACTTGGCCAAATGAAAAGTCTAAAAGAAATACACTTATAGAAAAAACCTCAGACAAAAAGTTTGAAAGAATTCAGCAAAGGCTTAGAAAAAAACCCCAAAAACAAGACTTCCAAAAGAATGAACACTTAAAAAAATACCAAAACAAACCTTTGGAAGAATTAGACTTGTAAATTTGTTATGACTTGTATAGAACACTTCCTCTGAATGAAACATGCATACTAGACTTATCCAAGGGTATAGACTTAGGTGATTTTTTTTCAAATAAGGGTTTCCAATATTGGCTTGAAGGGCCAAAATTTGGTCAACAAATTGGTGACTCATAGGGGTGGTATGCCTACTATACTAACCAAACTAGTAGCCTTATCCAAATAAAGGCCAATCAAGTCAATGGATTCTTGAAGATGACTAACAAGGATTATGCCAAAATAAAACACAAGGAAACACACCAAACAACAATAAAAATAACAATCAAAGACAACACAAAAAAAGATAAGGAAAAACTCACACATGTGCATAAACACTTAGGGAAAACAAAAAAAGTAAGAAACTATGTATAAAGGAAAAGGATAACTTCAATAACAATGCTTTGGATATATCCCATTTACTGGGATATACAATTCCTCTCTATCCAAATTTGAGAGTTGGAAATTATTGTGTTGTTTGCACTATGTGATCACATATGGGCCACTTCACAAAGCATCAAATTTTGTGTGTCTTCTAGGATTGACCCTATCTTCATCCCATCTTAGGATAATGTCTCCTTCTTTGAAACTCCTTGGCATGGATTTCTTATCCAAATACTTTTTTTTGTTCTCTTGGTGAGTTTTCATGATTTTCATAGCTTAATCTCTTGTCTCCTCAATCTCCATCAACTCACATAACCAAAATTCCATGCTCTCATTCTCCATTAATTATAGTTTATAGGTGAGATCTAGAGTTGGTAACTTGAGTGAGATAGGAATCCTAGCCTCCCTTCCATACACAAGTGTGTATGATGAGTTCCTAATTTCTTTCTTTGGGGTGATCCTATCAGCCCAAAGGGCTATCTTCAACTTGGTGTGCCAAGTCCTTTGATTTTCCTCCATAGTCCTCTTTATTATACTAATTGAATTCTTGTTTTTGGATTTAGCTAGTCTATTTCCCTAGGGATAGTAGTTGGAGGAGGTGCTAAGATAGATACCATGCTTCAAAGCCCATTCACTTCTTCTTGCTCCTAGAAAGGCTAATGCATTATCTGATATGATTATTGAAGGAGCTTCAAATCTAGTTAATACACTCTCATAGAAGTCTATAATTAAATTCTCATTCACCTCTTTAAGAGATACTAACTCCACCCATCTTGTAAAGTAATTAGTGGTAGTCAACACCCATTTGTGGCTAGCACTAGTAGGAGGATTGATTAGGCCTATGAAATCCAAACCCCATTACATGAAGGGTTGTTCAACCTAAATTGGATAAATAGGAAAGATAGATATATATTTTTTCCATCAAATAGAGAACACTTTTGGCATTTACTTAACCAAGTGTGAGTGTCCTTAAACAAGCTAGGCCAAAAATATCCATCCCTCACTATCTTGGTAGCTATGGTTCTAGGAGAAAAGTGACCACCAACTGGTCCGTCATGGAACTCATGCAACACTTTGTCAATATGATCCAAATCAATAAATCTCAACAACACACTTGAAATGTACTTTCTAAAAAACACTCCATCAACAAGTACATAAGGAATGGATTGTAGCCTAAAGTACCTTCATTTGGCCCTATCAAGACCTTGTGGACACTCACTAGTTTGAAGGAAATGGATCATGTCTTATGTCCAACTCATCATGGATGAAGGTATAAATACTATAAGATCATCATGGAGTGAAAAAATATCTACTTTTCACTCTTTCAAGTCTAAATCAATATGCTCACATAGTCCTTTTCCTTTCACTAACTTGGTTGTTTTGATCTCCACATCATATTCCATCACTTTGGTGATCCAACCTACCCTTTTTTCATTCAAATATTTGCTCAACAGAAATTCTTTTACACTAAGATGAGGTAAAAAGATGTGAATCTTATTGTTAGACAACATATGACTAAACTTATTCAATCTCCTTATAACTATAAGCACTTGTTTCTCAACATATGTGTACCTTATCTCATAGCCTTCCAAACCTTGATTGAAAAAGGCAATAGGTTGTTCCAAATTTTCATCATTACATTGAGTGATCATGGTAGATATTACATCTTCATTCCCAAAATTATACAATTTGAAGTCCTTGGAGAAGTTAGTACTTTCAAGGGTAGGAGCTTGGGTAATGGCTTGCTTGATCCCTTCAAAACTTTCTTTCCTTCTTCTTGTCCAAGTAAATATCTCATATTTGCTTAACATGGAGGTCAAACACTTGAATACATTATAAAAATTAGGAATGAATATATTTATGAAATTTATCTTTCTAAATAAACTTTTCAAACCTTTCTTATGCTTAGGGAAAGACAATGCTAAAATAACTTTCACTCTCTCATGATCAATAGACAAACCTTTCTTAGAAATAATGTGGCTAAGAGTTTGCCTTCATAAACATCAAACACACATGTCTTTGGGTTTAAATAGATACCAAAATCTCTACACCTCTCAAAAATATACCTTAGGTGCTTTAGATGATCATTTTCATCTTTGGAAAAGACTATCACATTATCTAGATAAACCAATACAATGTCATTGATTAGTCCTTGGAATGCCATATCCATTGCATGATGAAACGTAGCTCCAACATTTGAAAATCCAAAATGAATATTATTTTAGGCATATGTTCCCCATTTGGTAGTGAAGGTTGTCTTTCATTTGTCACTTTCTTTCACCAAAATCTAATTGTACCCAAAATAACCATCTAGGAGAGAAAACCTCTCACTACCTGCCACCACTTATAGAATTTACTCCATAGAAGGTAGGGGATAATGATCTCTCAAAGAGACCCTATTCAAGTCCCTAAATTCCACACACAATCTGATCTCCCCATTCTTATTTATAATAGGGCCTAAGTTGGCCAACCAAGAAGAATGCTTGATAGGAAAAATGATTCTAGACTCAATCAACTTAGTGACTTCTTTCTTCATTAGAGGCTCAATCTTGGGATTGATTGGCCTTTATCTTTGCTTGATGGGTTTGTAATTTTAATATATCTCTATGGTGTGTTGAGCTAATATTGGATCAAAACCCTTCAAATCACTATATTCCCATTCAAAAATATCACTAAACTCTTTACATAGTTCAATGAAATCATGTTTCTCTTGACTAGTGCATACCTTTCCAAGTACAAGTAATTTATCTTTAAAGATATCTACCCTTTCATATTTGTCTTTCTTAGTTGACATTCTTACCTTCTCCTTATTGAGTTTGTCATCTTCATTCAATATGCTTTCAAGAGTCACTAGGCATTTGGGAAGCTTATTAGACTTTAGTTGGATAATCTACCCTCCATATTTCTATTGAAGCTTAGACTAATTTTTTGTAGATAACTTAGCCTCTTATTATAAGAATAGGTCTATCTATTCATCACTCTAAAATACTTGCCAATTTGTAACATTATCTGGTATATAAGGTCTCACAAGCACCTTTAGATGAGGTTGATTCTTATCTTCTCTTATGTCTTTTTAAACATCAAATTAATCACTAATATATGCCAATCTATCAGCATGCTTATTATTTTCCCTTGAGATAAAAGTGATGTTGAATGCCATGAATTCTTATATAATGTCACAAACTCTATGTTTTTATGACTTGAGCAAGGAGTTGTTGGTCAAATTCTACTCTCTAACTTGATTAGCAATGAGCTCATTATCACCAAACACTTGCAATTCTTTGACATCTCTCTTTCTTGCCCATTAAAAACCATGAATGAGGGCCTCATATTTTGATACATTAAAATTACAAGAGAAATAAAATCTAAAAGTTTAAAAATACCTTTCTTTTGAAGGTGAAACCTACATCACTCCACCACCAACCCCAATCTTTCTTCTAGACCCATCAAAGAAAAGTTGCCACAAGCCATTTGCATCTTCATTTTAATTCATCAAATTGGGCATGAAGGAGTCCTTCTCATGCATACAATATAACCCAAGACTATATTATTCAATAAAATTTTAAGGATCATGCTCATAGTTGTCATCTCTGCATTCATCTAGGAACAAATAAAAAACTCCCTCGAGGGAAGATGATGGAGATTGGTGAATGTGAAACTCCTCTTCATCAATGATAGCATAGTTAACCTTTGCTACCTTAGGTGAGTATGGTTACAAGTGATATATATAGATAGGTTTTGACTAAATATTCACTTTAGTACCATATTTTATTCTAAACACCATGTAGGACTAATTAGCTACCAAATATCCTCCTATCTTAGATGTAAAGTCTCTTGACAAGCAAAGAGAAAAATAGGGAGGTAAATCTACTACCACCACATCATGAAGAATTGTAAAGGTAGGACAAGTATGAAATATCAAGTTCAAACCTTTCACAACCCCTAAAGTCTTGTCTGGTGATCCATCTAATTGTAAAACTCTTTTAGTCATTGGCTCATATTTGAGGCCTAACTTATTTGATATACATTTGGGCATAACTGATGTGCTTGCTCCACTGTCTATGATGAAATTATGAACTAATAAATCACCAATAATTAGAGATAGGTAGAAATGATGAGTCTTCTCATCTTTCTTCACTTGACCATCTATAGATTGAGTTCCATTGACCAATACCACATTGTCACTTCTAGATGGGTCAGCTTGTTTACCCAATCCATTCAATTCCTTTTAGAGTATATATTTTTGCCCTAGTAATGATAGATAATCCCATAATGAGATGTTCATATGAAGCTTTTTCATCTATTCCAAAACATTAATGGAATGATTACTTACTTTGGGGTTATCTTTATGAACATTTGCATTTGTGATGTAGCTTATGGAGGTAGAGTTGTAACAGTTGGCCTAAAACTTAGATTCCTCTAATTTTTTTTTTAGGAGCTGAATTAGGCCCACCTCCCATCTGATCTGATTTAGGAGTTAAAATAGATCATTTATTGGTTATTTAAGTGTCCTCAATATCCCTCCTTTTAGACCTATTATTGGAGGCAATACTAGTATTCTGATTGCTTATATTCCCCATGTAATTAATGGAACAAAACTCACCCTCCAAATGATTCATGAGAGTGGAATTAGATTGATCCTATCTGTTATCCATCCCAAATTACATTGGTATCTCAAAATTTGAAAATTGAGATGTTTGATCACCTTGTGTATTCATGCCTTGATTTTGCATCTCATTAGCATAAGCAACTTGTTCTTGACCATGTTCAAAAGATGATTAATAAAGTTGTTCTTGGACCAAATTATTTTGAGTGGGAACAAGAGATTTAGAATATGAAGGAACATTAGGATTATAGATTTGATAAGGTTTGACATGGGTGATTTTGCCTTATCCTTGTGCATTACCTTGAAAAGGAGGTCTGTTTGTTTGTCCAAACTGATTGTAGGATTGATATGGCCTATACCCTTGGGCTTGTTGACTTTTGAGAGAAACCAATTCATTTGTAACACTTTTGAAGTAGGATTTTAACTTCATGGATTTCATTGGTAGGGGAAATGGTATATTTTTCTTGACTAGGCAAAGGAGCTAAAGTGGGCAATGCATTTTGACTAGGAGAATGCAAATCAAGGCATAGTGGCATTGGAAGTCTAGGAACTATCTTTCCCACTTAGACAAGACAATTCTCAGCATTTATGGCTATTTCATAGGTAGTAGGTAATTTGTTTCCACCCATGTATTGAATCATCATGCCAATGTCACTATGCAATGCTTTCAAGTAGTACAAAAATGCATAGTTTGCAGTTGGCCTCACAAGAATTAGGATTTTATCCAATGTTTTTTGGAACCTAGTATTAAAATCTTACATAAATTCATGTGGTGCCCTCTTTATTATGGTTAATTTATTAGATAAAGATAGGTTATCACTCTTTTCCATAAAACTATCAGTCAATAGAATCCCCAACTCATCCCATGAGCCAATAAAATTTATAGGTAGGGTCTCATAGTAGTCCAAAACTTTTCCTTTTAAAGACAAGGCCAACAACCCAATAGCTACATTTTCTTGGGTAATATTATGGATATTATAAAAAAATTCTATATTCTTAACGTTCACAATGATAGTAATTAGACCATCTCTACTAAAATATGGGATACTTTTCAGGGTAGCTCCTATAATTTGATCATATTGGTCAAGATTCAAGGGAGATGCCCTGGTGAAAGGCACAAAAGGTTGTCTTCTATCCATTTTGGAATGATTACTATATATATTAGGAATAGAATGTGATAAAAACTTGGAATATTTGAACATAAAACCTCTTTTTTAAGGATGAGTGTTGACAAAATTGAACCTTTTGGTGGAATATGGAGGTAATTCCACAAACTTGAAGGGTACACCTTTAGCAGTAGACCTAGTGGTCACCTTTAGCATAGAAAGGATTGATCATCAACCAAAGACTTGAATTCTTTAATGGAGTCATTAGGTAATGAATGAAAATTCTTCTTTATCTATAATTGTGTCAAGACAAGCACCAATATTGAGCAATCTTCTAGGACTTATAGGTCCCACTGAGTGTGCCAAAAACTATTGACGATTGGATTTGCACCCTTGAGGAGATGCTCAGTTCTCCTCATCCAAGAAAGAAAATGGAATCATCTCTCTTGCTATGGGTAAAAATTTCATTGAGATGAATATCTATATTAGGGGTTAACTCCCCTTGATGCACCTTTAAAAATCTCTCTAATCTATCAATTTTTAATGAAAAAGGAGAAAGAAAATAACTAAGAAAACAAGTGATGATGCACCAATGTAATATGTCCTCTCAATTCACTGAAATCACTACTTAAAAACCAACAAAGTTTTCTCACACAAAATTCATAACTCTTTGTGTATTGTCACATCATTATTTCTCATTTTTAGGTTCAAGAAGACATTAGACATTCAGAAGAGCAATGGATGATTCCAAAAGGAATACAGTCATATACCACTTCTAAAATGTTTATACACTTAGAAATAACACTAATACGGACTTGCAAAAACACCCTTTCTACACATTTGGTAGGCATTAAATTATAACATGTTAGGAAATATGATCTCTCTATAAACAAAAAATAGGATTTAAACCAATAATCAATAGTACAACATGTGAGTGGAAAAAATAACTTGTATTATTTCTTAAAGAGTTTTCAAGTATAAATCTAGGTAGAGTTTTCCCAATAACTAGTGGAGGCTCTTTAAAAGAGTTGAAAGAATGCATATATATAAATTTTGAGAACAAAACCAAGGGAAGTTTGAAGATCACTTGGACATGTGTCAACTTGAGAATATAAATAGTAATGTTACATTATATAAGATGCTTCCCTTATAGTTACACCAATAAAATCAATATATTCTAAACTACATTTTTCTGTAAATGGGTCTATCTATTGGAATTTCATCTCAATGCTAGCTACTCTTTATTGGCTCATCGAGATATGTAATGGTGCAACAAATTGAACCATCAACTTACATATTTTCCATGTTTGTCTTCAAGTTCCCACCAAATTTTTGATTCCAATAGTTATTTCCCATAGTTTGAAATTGATGTGTTGCATACTATCATCCTTCAAGAAAATTATTTCCTATATATTTACATGTACTTAACCCTTTTAGATTTTTCTTTAAAGGAAATCCTTCAAAATTTTTTCTTGTAGAAACTTCATTCAGACTTTTTGTTTGAATGCTTATTTTTCTCGGACCTTTTTTATTTTGGTATTTTTGCTTGGTTCTTCCTTCAGGCAATTTATCCTAAGGAAATAATTTATTTTGGGCCTTCTTCTCATAGACCTTTTTCCCTTTGTCAATTCCTTTTAGCACTTGGAAAATGCCCCTTTGGCTTTTTGAAATGACCATTTTATAAGATTGAAGATGCCTTTTTCTTTTAAATTACCCTTCAAATTTTTTTGTTATAGACCTTCAAAAAAGTTATTTCAAACAAAATGTCTGAAACAATTCCTTCCTTTAGATTTTTATTTATCCCTTCAGATGAAATAAATGGTCCTTCAAAAATTTGAATATGACTTTTGGAACTTCTACAAATGACCCTTTTGGCACCCCTTCAGCTTGAGAAATATCCTTTTGGAAAAGTTGAAACCTACCCTTCAAAAAAAATGAAAGTGTCTCTCAGCTTTAGAAAAGACCTTTCAAAAGGAAAAATACCCTTCAAATTTTTTTAAATGGTCCCTTCAAGAAATTTGAAATCAACTTTTCAAAGGAAAATAATACCCTTCAAAAAATTTGTTTTCACCCTTCAAAAAAGTTATTTTGGACAAAATGTCTGAAATAATTCCTTCAAAAAGATAGAAGTGAACCATTTAGATAATTTACAGTGTCCACTTAGCCTAAAAAGGTCCTTCAAAAAAGTTACAAGTGTCCTTTAAAAAAATTTCTTAGACAAATTTTTTGAAAGAATTTATTGCTTCGTTGAATGAAAAGTCTGAAAGAAATACACTTAAGGAAAAAACCTTAGACAAAAAGTCTAAAATAATTCAATAAAGGCTTAGAAAAAAATCCCAAAAACAAGACTTATAAAATAATAAACACTTAGTAAAAGACTAAAACAAACCTTTCAAAATAATTAGACTTGTAAATTTGTTATGACTTATATAGAACACTTCTTCTGAATGAAACTTGCATACTAGACTTAGCCAAAGGTATAGACTTAGGGAATTTTTTTTCAAATAGGGGTGACCAATTTTGACCTAAAGGGACAAAATTTGGTCAACAAGTCTAAATAGGTGTCCCATATCTCTATAATTAATCTCCTTGAGTGCAAGTCACCTAAGTGACAAGTGTGAATGTATAGGCTTAGAAGGCTAATAAATGATTGAAAAGAAGTAACATAAGTGGAAAGGAGAAGTTCATAATTTGAGGAGGATATATCACTATAAAAAATCATGTTTCCACCTTCTTAATTAGATATATATTTGTTAAGGAACTCTAAGGTAGTTCAATATAGATAGGTGTACTCATCATCAAGAAGGTAATTTAAAAAAAGACATGGAGTGTTTCTACGCCAACCTTAATAAGTTGTCATGTTTCAGATGGAAAATTTTATAATAGGACCTCATGACCTATTCCATAACTTTATTTTATTTCATTATACCTAGTTTTCAATACTTGACACTTGGCATGATGACTCTTCAATGTCACTTCTTCTCTCTCCCCTCCTATGCTCTATATATTGAATCTATTTTGTCATTTTACATAATCCATTATCAATATGGTGAAGCCCTATTGGTTTTAAAATCTTATTTTGCCTTTGAATAAAGTTATCTCAATCTGGTTTAGTCTCTACAAATCTTACCTAATTATGTCAAGTAGTCTATTTGGATGATAAGTGTGATGATTGTTTCTCCTTGCTTCCATTCTACTCTTGATGTATTGTGAGAGTAGTAGCATTTCTTATAATAGGTATCATGAAGTGTATATGTTTTTTATGTGTACTTTGAAGTGTGAATGAGATTATAAGTGTCTAATATCAGACCTCCTAGTTACCCACCTTTGGATACACATAAAAATATATCTTCATGTAGAAACACTTATGCTATAAGAACCTTTGAGTAAGATCCATTTTATCAGTATTATTTCTTAGTGTAAATGCAAGTATGTTTGTAGAAATATATTTGGTGTAACACCTTCATTAGTATAGGTTTATTTTATGTTTCCTTATTCCCTTTTCACCCCCAATATTGATTATTATATTGTAGTATATGATCCTAAGAGATATATCAAGGGAGATAGCCCATAATCTAGAGATCTATCTCTTGTAGTAGCTTAACTATATGTAGAGATAGTTCCATTTTATCCCAAATTTGAGAATTTCTCTTTGATTTATCTAGGGTGAAAATTTGGGCTATAATAGTTATGGAATGCTTGATGGGACCTAAAGTCCAAGAATGTTATTCAAGGTGGATGTTTGTCTTGATAATAAGGAGGCTAAAACATTCTACTTCCTGTAGTATCTGGCAACTCCAACATTTCAATCTTGGTGGTGGACTAGTGCACTATTTCATGCCTAAGGTAAATAAAATATCTCTTACTAAATGCATTACTTTTTAATTCCAAGAGATTCCTCATTATTCATACAAATAAAAAAAAAATTACAACACCCATCCTTACCCAAAAATATTATACCTTAACCATAAACCTATAAGAAACTTTTTGATTGGCCCATTCTTACAAATACCTAAAGATACCATGGCAAAAAACTTAACTTTTGTTTCCTTCAATGTCTATAGTCCTCTAATACTTTCCCACTATGATTATATCCCCATATTAACCCTCAAAAGTGTTCCCTCATATACCGGTGAGACTTCCATTAGCCATATTGAGCATATTAGAAACATTACTAACTTTTCCAATATACATCACATCATTAAGGAGAATATACCAATTAGGTTGTTGGCTATCTCTTTCAAGGGGAAAGTTATTGATTGGTATTGTACATTAGCCCTTGAATGTATCACCACATGAGATGAGTTGGAAGATGCCTTGAGGAAAAGATTTGAAGATAAGAGTGATAATTTTCCATTGACTAAATAGTTGACCAGCATAGGAAGAACACCTCAATATGTCAGTCAAGACTTCAACACAATATTATAGAATACATGGGATAGGATCCCAATCTTGGTAATACCTACTACACACCATGCTTTCATTTACTATCTTAAAGATTTTGATAATGACATTTCTATGATGATACAATCTATGGGAGGGTTGACATTGCCTAATGCCTATGAAGTGACCATCAGGTTTCAGAATTATTTGATTAAAGTTGGGAAGATTTACCCAAGACCTCCCATGCCTCTATTCCCTGATTTGAAAACCCCTACACCTATTATTTCTCCCATTCCTATACCAAAACTTAAAGATACTACCCCTAGTCAACCAATAAAATCTAATGAGGTATAAAGAATGAAGGATCTTGAGAGAGATATCTTAGGTCTCAAGAGGATCATATAATATAAGTAAGGAATTTCCTAAGCCATTATTAGAATAATAAATCATACCCTAACTATCAAGGCAATAGGTCCTCCTTAAGGTCAAGGATAACTAGTTCAATTAAAAGACTACAATGGCTATAATACAAATATTCCTTCCACCTCAAGATCATGAGTGCCAACTCAAAATAACCTTTCCCAAGAGCATGATGGTTAGCATCCATGGGATCAACCCCATGATCCATCTACCTATGTCAATCGATCCTTCAATCAAGATTTCATGGAAAATTTGGGAACAATGCCAACCATGACTCAAGATGAGGTACCTAAGGGAGGAGAGAATAATGGAAAGATTAATCAAGTGGGGTATATCTTAGGAAGTTGGTACTAAGATTACTCATGTGATATGAATTACCAAGGGTAGTCAAGCAAAAAATCAAGTCTTATAGTTGTAAACATAATAACAAAGAGGATGTCAATTGAAGAGGTTCAAGGGGATGGTAATGGTTTATCAATGAATGTTCAAACATCCTAAAGAGTAGGTATATCTAATGCAGTCCCAAATACACAAGTAGATCAAATAAATCAGAATGATAAGAGTTCATTCATACTTTAGAATTCTCAAGGTATAGGCAACATTATTATTATTAGTGGACAAGCTACGGTTAGTGGCCCTTTCATTAATATTATAGAGCATATGAAGAAGGCTCATGTGAATGCGTCAATGTGGGATACACTTGAAATACCTATAAAATAAGACCTGCTATAAGAAGAACTATCCAAACTCAATTTAGAAACCATGTAGCCTAGTGGGAAAGAGGTAAGCTTGACATACACATTGAATCCTAGTGAAGGATAGTCAAACAAAGTATAAAAAGTAGAAAAAACCCTCCATTTTATCGCTCTATCATCACTGGAGATACTTTGGTCCATAATTTTTTGATTGACAGTGGATCAAGTACTTGTGTCATACCCAAGCAAGTAGATGATAATTTGAACTTGAAGTATGAGCTTCATTCCAAAGGAATGCTACAATTGGATGGGTTAGCTTCCAAGACAATTGGCATAATTAAAGTTTTTCAAATTATTCTTCATGCTTTTCCTACTTTCACCATTTCTAAAGATGTTTTGGTTGTGGATATGCCACTTGATTTTGTTCTTTACTTATCAAGAGAGTTTAATAATAAGATTGGAGAATATTTGACTTTAGAATTATCTTATATGGCATTTAGGACTAGGTATGGTACAAAGGTGTCAATCAAATCTAAACATCTATCTATTTTTCATGTGGAGCCATATATTATTTATACTTCTAAAATGAATTGCAATATCAGTGAGGAAAAAGATCACCCTAGTGATCAAGAACCTCTAACAATTTTTGATGGCATAGCTAACTTATATCTAATTAATGGGGAGCTAAGTAGTATGGTTTTGAAGAAAAAGTCCTTGGTATATACATTCTCCATGAAGAATGTGATGTAACTCTTAAGGTAGATTTTGATAACACTTTATAACAAATTATATGTGGAAATTACCTTTTTCACATGGATGATAATGATATACATATACTAATTTTTTCAAAACATGATTGTCATAGTGAGTAGTTTGTTTTACTTGACAAAGAAGAGGAAGTTCATGAACATAAAACTCAAGAAGAAGTAGATGATATATGGTAACAATTCAATGCCATAATGCAAGAATTTGAAGAGGTAAATAGGTTTAGAACTCTCCAAAATGAATATCAATTTGATGATGAGATTAACCATGCATTTAATGAGCGTAAATAAGACCCTGGGATCTTTACCAAGAAAGAAAAAATTTTGGTAGACCAAGAAGTGTTTGGTGAAAAAGACAACAACCTTGATGACTCCCAATAGTAGGCATATCATGATTCAAATGCATAAGTTGAGAAGGCTTTGATGTTTCCCAATGATTAGATTAAGGAGTGTCAAGTGAACATGATAGAAGTCAATCAAGTTGTAAAGTCAAATAATACTCTAGGAGGGATAGATGAAGTGTTCATAATATATCTAAGTGATACATTTGCATTTAGTAGAATCCCCATAACTAGTAAGTCATTTGAATATCTCCATAACCAATTTTTTACTAACAAACATTCCTCATATGATTGATTGTTTTCATGGACCAATAGTGATTATATAAGCATTGTCTTTGAACCTAGTTGAAGAAATGAATATTTTTCTTTCACCTCAAGTTTTTTGAGGTCTTATACAAATTAGGATAAGTGTGTGTTTTATTTTTGGTTGGTGTGTTTTCCCTAAGTGATTAGAGAGCACAAGTGTGTGTATTGGTGTATGATTTTATGTGTCTATTTATTGATTTGTTTGGTATGAGTTTGAGATATTTTCAAAGGCATATTAGTGTCAATTATAGCATATAAGTGATTCCATTACCCAAGGATAGGAGAGGGCGACTGGTCCTTAGTATAATAGGCATGGTATCTCCTAAAAATCACCAAAATGTTGAATAAAATTTATCATAGGTCAAATTAGGTCAACACCCTTACATTTTGTAACTTTTCATAGGGTCCTTCTAGGTTTGAAAGTAGTCACATGGTCATTAGTGACGTCAAATTATATTTTGAAGGTCACATAATATTTTTTCATCTTGGTCACATTTGTCTAGCTTATATTAATAACATTTTATGCCACCATTTGGTAATTCTAATTGAAATGTATAGCTTCCCATAAAAGTAAAAAGGTTTCAAGAAGTAATATAATGTACCATATGTCATGAAATGTGATAGAATAGTTTGAAACTAAAATGTGGTAGGTTCAATGTAAGAAAGAGGAAGATCATCTATAAAAGGTTAGTTTTAGATGGTTGTATGGACTAAGGTGACTCACCTGGTATGTATGATTCTTCAAGAATATGTTATGGAATCCCTATAGTTATTCTCCAAGTTCAAGTAGCTTCAATAGGTTCAAAAGTGGCATAATCTAGTTTCTCTCTTTTATCACTCGTTTGGATAGGTCAAGAAGGGATAATGGTTTTCACTTTGTATGGATAGGGTAAGAAGAGTTGAATTGATTGAAATTTGGGGATGTTATCAATCCCTGTGTAATTTTATTACATGGCCATAGTTGTAAGATTGGTGTTCCATATTATATGACCAATCACTAAGCTTGTTAACACCTCCACACTACATGTACATTCCCAATGACTCAGTTTTCTCATCTATTTGAATTGGTGTATGTGAACCAAGTAGTGTATGTGGAATTAAAGAGAATTTTCATTATTTTAATGTTAAATTAAATTTATTTGAAACATGTGGATATGAATGAATAGGTAGAAGTATCTCATTATGCTAGAAGCGAGCATTATTGTTCTAGAGAACAATGTTTTATTAGTTCTAGTGTTTTATCCTCTTGTGAATAGCTTTAGGTCAAGGCTAATATGTTTGTTTTTAGATATATAGAGAATATTTGATCATATTATACACTAAAGGTTTGGTATTAAGATAACCATTGATGGAATACAAGGTCTTGGACACTTGATACAATCAAGTAACCCTACACAAGCACCTACAAGTTGATACATGGAAACCAATCATGTTCAGATCCAAAAGAGAGATCAAATAATGTTTGGAAACATTTGAACTCATTTTGGAATATAAAAACTAATTCATTGATCCATATAATATAATATTCCAAGTGGTGAGACCATCACATACCATCAAACCTATATGGAGAGGTGCTATTTTGAAGAGAGTTACAAATGGGAGGTTTTACCTTAATGTCTCCAAAAAGAGACTTTGTTCCACATATTGTAATTTATTAGTGGACATTTTTTGGTTTGGGTAGGCCTAATGGTTTCATCCTTATATCCTAGGGCTAGAGGTAGTATCTTGACATAATAAGGAGATTGTTTGGTTAAGGGACAAGGATAGTTGAATGGTTTCAACTCAATCAAGTTTCTACTAAAAACTCTCATAGAACTACATTATCAAAAATAAAAAATTAAACTATAACTTATATGTGACCTATAGTGTCTTGATGGTGTGTGATGATATCATGGTCTCAAGGTAAAATGTATGCATTCAAGTTTGAGATGGCTCTAGTGACTTGAATATTAAACATTATCATTGATTAAGGGAGATATTGTTGAGCATTATCATTGAGTGTTGAGATTTGATATTTAATGTTGTCATTGATGTCAAAGGTTCTTATGAAGATGCATGGTTCTTTTATTTATGTCAATTTAATATCATTGATGTCAAAGGTTCTTGTGTAAATGCTTGGTCAAGTAAGCCTTGAGGTGGCATGATGAAATGAGTGAGCTCCAAAGAAGTTGTGTAATAAATTTTGAAGATGCTCTCAATGAGTTACAAAGATGATAATGCTATGAATATAATTCTATAAATAACACTTGATAGTTTTTTATCACTAAAGAGGTTGTTTAAATTTTTACATGAGGTCTTTGAAAATGACTAAAATATCAGCTTTGAAGATCGGCAAGTAGCTCCAAAGATGTTCTTTTGAAGATTAAAAAAAGAGTTAGTGTTGAAGCTATTTGGGAACACACAAGAGACATTAAAACCTAGGAAAGTTTCAAGGTAAAGCTTATAGAGTGGATAAAAGGTTAGATTCAAGGCCTAATAAGACTTACAGGTTAAGGATTAGAAATCAAGAAGAGAGATGGTGGCCAAATGAGGTAACATGATCAGTTTTCATGGAATGAGTGAGTAGGTGAACATTAATATAGGTGAGTCAAGTTGTTTTAGGTATGTATATAATTTTTTAGATCAAGGTTTATAAAATAAGGATTGAAAGAATATTTCAAGGTTTCTTAAGTGCATAGAATGAAGAGTTATCTACCTGAGAAAATTTTCTCAATGCTCATTGGCACATATAGAATATGCATGAGAACTTAAGATATTCATGGTAGATGAGGAAAGGTTCTATATCAAATTTAAAATCATTAGTTTCTATAAAGAGTATCTAAGTTTTATGAATGATCATTAAGACTAGAAGATGGTCTAAACCCTCATAAAATTCTAACAATGACATGATGTTGAATATCTTGTTCTAAAGATATCAAAATGGTTTGATACGATTAGAAAAGTGACTAGAGGTTGAAGAAAAATCTCTTAGTCATCTCCAGGTGTGATTAGTTTTGTAGGTGAGTGAGTAGACCCTAAAGGAAAGTGCTTGTAATTTAATTTTTTTTGTAAAAGATAAATTTGACCAGGTCAAAGTTACTAAGTGGATGAAGATAAAAGTGTGATAATTATAGTTTTTGTTCATGAATATTTATAGATATGTTTTATATCTCAAGTGTGCAAATTTTGTGATCCAAGTTAGCCATTTGCTAATAGACCTAGTGCTACAGATAGTAAAGAAATGAGGTAGAAGTGAAAAGATGTTTATTGTTGTGTTTTAATGAAAGAGTGATGGATTTAAAATCATGATTATGTTTTTTTGTCTTGAATGATCTATACATGATTTTAAAAATCTTTTAAGTCAATTTAATAGGTTGAAACATTGAATCCAAAATGGCTTATCCAATTGAGTAGAGTCTATGAGAAAGAAGGTCAATAAATTAGTTTGTAAGACCAATAGATTTCATAAGATATCATGATATTATTTTTTGAAGTTTATATAAGGATGGTACAATATATTTTTCATGCATTTAAATCCCTTAAATATATTCAATAATGTGTCATATGTTCATGTTTCATTGGTTGTGTTTTGGTGTTAGTTGGAAGTTCTAAGTGAACATCTTGCAGAGAATTATTTGAGTCTGTTTACCATAAGTTTAAGAATAAGTTCAAGTTTTTGATTACCTTAAGGTCATTAAGTTTTTTAATATGTAATTTTTTTCCATGGTTGTTTGGAAAAATTAATTATATGCCTCAGGTATTCAAGATATAGTTTTTGTATATGCATATGCCTTTTATGAACAATGATGTAAAGAGGGGTTCAAGTCGTAGTTGGGCCTAAAAGGTAATTTGAGAATAAATTAAAGTTGTATAAGGTTTATTTGAGTGTCATATGACTTGTTCCTACCATATGAGGTGTTTGGATATGCTTCAAAAATATCAAAGGGTAACGTGTTGTTAAGAAGGCCTTTTAGGTCTCCATAAGCCTAAATGAGGAGATAGGGATAATTGATGTATGCCAAAACTATTGTATTTATTTATTCATGATTAAGTAATGTTATTTTTAATACTCAAATACTAATTCATGACTGACCTATGTGATTTGAATGTGGAGCTGACTAAGAAGGATATGATCAAGTGACTTGTATAAAATCAAGGTAGTTTAGGCCTATTTTGAGTGATCTTAGGGAATGATTATATTATAATTATATATAATTAGAATGGTTATGAATTAAATTCCTTAAAAAAATCCTTAATTTCACTTATTATTCATGAATCATTCATTCACATACATACACTAACCAATGCATAAAAAAGCATCCATGAAAGCAAAAAATATAGAAACATAAGAGATATGTAGGAAAATATCTTGGGGTATAAAACCCAATAAAACACAAATTTTAATAAATTAGTATAATAAATGTATCAAACATTTATTTAGTCACTAACCCCATAAGGAGCACCAACCCCTCACTAGTCAAACACCAACTCAACTAGTACTTTAGCAAGCACAACTTGCAAGGAGACACCAAACCCCAAGTAAATCAACACCAAATCAAATACATTGAAACTATTATCACATTTAAACACATTTATCTCACTTAATTTAATATTACCACCTTTTTTTTCTCTTCTTAATCTTCATCTCTCTCAAATAGCTTGTTAGGCCTTCTCACTCAAATAACCCTTTCCTTGGTAGAATTAGGTATTATAACCTTAATCATCACCTATAGAAAAAATGTTAGAATTTAATGAAATATTTAACACACATATTTTATAGTCTTCACACCCTCTATCTGGTTTATAAAATTCTAAATCATTTGTTTATCTCCTCAATATTCTAACTAGTCAAATTAGGCCTATTAAACCTTCTCTTTATACTTGACTCTTGCTCTCACCCATATTGGTCAGCCAAGAACCTCTCCATACTTGCATCACCATTTTAATACATAAAAAAAATATTTTTCACAAGTGAAACAACCACTACATAGGTCTTCCACTACCCTTAAGGGCCAAAACCACCATTAGGCCTAATAGATACCTAATGCAATTGGGCCTTCTCAAAGCACATGTTTCACCTTGACCACCTTAGAATACCATGAGCCTAAAAAAATAGATGAAACACTTAATAAATTATTAAATTATACCCATGATAATATAACCTTATTTTAATAACACCATTTATCTCATTTCACTCCTTGAACGACCTAATTAGGTCTACTCACAAGCCAAAAAGTTTGTCTTACAAATATGATTCATAAAATTAAATTTTACACATAAAACAAATAATAAATCACATTTATAGAACATAAATGACCTAAATTTCATAAAAAAAATCCATTATATTTCAAATTATAGGGAAAAATATCTCAAACTGAACAACTTTATATGCTCACTCAGAAATACACACAAGCTTTAAGAACCCAGTCAAAGGACTTTGAATTTTCATGCATTCATATGAGTTTATCATGAATAAAAATGTGTTAAAATTAACCTATGAGACCTGTATAAAAACTTAATGTGCATTTTATTCTTTAAATATATGAAAAAGGACTTAGAAATATCATTCTTACTTACACATAGAAAACTGCCTATAGCTCCAAAAACACAGTCATGAAGATAAAGATTTGGAACACCTATGTGAACACTTTTATGAAATTAAAATTGATTTAAATTATCCTTAATTATACTTATAATTTTTTTTAATAGATATATTATAATTTTAAATATTAATATTGGTCTTATAGACTAATCTCATGTTTACATCTTACACAGACTTCATTATGTTAGATAGGTCACTTTGAGAGCAACATTTTGCTTGTTTATGAGAAATTTTTTTTATAATAAAATGGTATATATTATATAGGTATTTAAAAATCATCCAATTCATTTTTATCCATCCCTAATTTCATTCTCACTTCCACCTAGTTTTCTCATTATCTTCCTCTTTAGGCCTATTTAGCGATAGGTCAACTTCTATGACCATTTTATCATATTTAAGATCTTAAACCTGATAATAAACTTACATGGTAATAAAATATAAGTATCACACATGATCTTCCAAAACTTTTCATGCTTTGACCTAGTCAACCATGCTTGCTACATCAAAATTTTGAAAAATAAAGGATTTCTTATAGCTTCTACTCACTCTTATGAAAGACCAATGCCACATAGATGAACCTAAAAGAGTAATATACATGTTAAAAACATAAAAATATGTCATATAATACATTTTTATCCATTTATGAAATTATATTTCTTATCAGGTCATAATGAGGGTTTTAGGAGGGTTTAGACTACCTTCCATTCTTAGTAATTATTCATAAAGGATTTAACCTCAAATACAAAACCCATGATAGTAAATTAAATTTATGAACATTAAAAAACTTCCATTAACTAATAAATATCTCATGCAAAGTTTGTATGTGCCAAAAATCATAAGAAAATCCTTCTCAGGTCTATAACACCCCATTCTATGCACATAAAAGACTTCAACACCAATTTTCATTCTTTCTAATTTAAGATATAACCTAAAACTTGGTAAAAAAACTTAACACAATATCTCACACTATAAAAATAATATAAATAGATATGGAACCTTGGGAAATGAAAATGACCCCTCATTAGGCCACACTAGGTCTCTTTGCACATTAGGTCTTGAACTATCAGTCATACTTAAACCTTGAACACACCTTGAAACCTATTTTAATATTTTAAATAAATAATTATCATGTCATACATACTCATACTATTCTCACACACTACCACACATTATATCACAATCCTTAGACTGCTCACTTCATCATGTTACTAAGCCTGTGCCTTCTCACTAGATCTCTTTATGCAAGGGCTATGCCTCAAATCTGACCTTAAAAATCATCTAAAGGATTATTTGTATATTTGTCATGTTTACATAAATTTATATACTCTCTCATTCATATAATAACATAATTCACCAAGCTTCACTATGTTTCATGTTAGGAACCCAAGGAAGCACCATTAATTACCAAGCAACTAAACATGCAGAATTAAACTAGAAGTACAAGTAACTAGAATTTAGAAACAACACAGAATATGAGAGACAATACACAATCTTGTATTAATACTCATCCAAAAAATAATTACAACCAAGAAGATGCCACAGTTCTTCTTCACCTTACAGAGGCTTCCCACACCTCAAGTGTACAACAATTCACTTTCAAGAGTTCTCTCTCAATTATGGTCCCAACACACAACTCAAACACAGAGTTGGTGTTCACCTCCAACCAGTCAGTATCCACTACTGCCAGTACACTGAGTATACAAACATACTCAACTGAATACACAACGCATTCCAAGTAGATCTCCCATGAACTTGTAATAACCTGCAAGTCAAATGATCTTACTTTGGAAGGGACTACCTTGCCTTCCTCTTTGCTCTTTGACTGAGTACACACCATACTCCAAGTAGATCTTGCCTGATCTTGCTACCTATTGTGTTGCTGTAACCTTGATCCTATTGCCACCTGCAGATCAACCTGGTTCTGCACACCTACAAACCTAGACCTCACACACACATACACCTGTAGATCAATGATCTTACTTGCCATGTAGATATCCAAACGTGGCCTTGCACACCTGTTGACCAAGATCCTACATACATGAAGAATCCTTCTGATTCTCCAAACCAGCACCCACACTTGGTACTGTGGCACTAGGAGGAACACACCATGCTCTCTTCACACACAGAAGGAGCTAATATTTTCTCTCTTACTCTCTAGCACACATTATAATACAGCCCATGAGTCTATTATATAGATCTCATGCAAACAATAATTAGACACCTAATTACAATAATTAGATCTGTAGCTCAAGACCAAAATTAGCCTTCTTCATGCAAACAACTGGTTCATTAATGAACTATTCATAAAACTTGCAGTTCAGAATAGCACAGGTGACCAACATCGGTCCCTATCTGCCTGGGGGTGACCGATGTCAGCCGCTCTCTGACCATAGTCAGTGGCTTCCTATCTCCACCTAACTGATGTCGATTGGCTTAACCGATGCCAGTGACTGTGACACTCATCACCCTCCTCCAATGTCTGCATCAGTGAAGCTTTTAGCTCCACAACCTAACAATCTCCCATTTGGAGATAAACAGCTGCACTGTACCTGTACCTGTACACCATCTAATCTGTTTCCTAGCTTGTATCCCTCTTCAAGCTCAATCTTGAAGACCAACCACCACAACTCTTGTTGTGAACCTCCTATCATCCAAGCAACCTGCCACATCTGCATCTACAAACACATGTAGAAAAGAACTTAACCTTGCATAACATGTGCACCTGCTACTGGTCCCTCTCAGATACCTGAGAATCCACTGAACTACCCTCCAGTGCTTCTTTCCTGGATCAGCTCCAAACTTTCTGATAGCTCCCACTGCATGGGCAACTTAGGTCCAATACACATGTACTTAACCTCATCATGTGAACCAAGACCCTATTCTGTGAACTGTCCAACCATCGGCATGCTAACCGGTATCACACAATCATCTGGAGAGAAAATCAACCTGTGATCTCCATGTCTCTAGAACACACTCATGCCAAAGAATTTTGCTGCTCCAAATTCCTCATGACATGCCACTGAACTAACCTTACCCTTAGCTCAGCAAAACCTTATATGTCTGAACCTGCACCAAGCTCATCCTCCACATACAATAACAAGATAATGTTGTGACCATTATCCACCTGGTAAGATAAACACAATGGTTACACTGACATTGACTAAAGCCCTGCTTTGTCATCCACCTATCAAAACCTGTACCACTATCTTGCAGCTTCCTCAAGACCATATGACCTGGCCTTTCATCTCATGTATCCATTCTCTCTATTATTTAACTAAGGAATCCATTCATCTCTCAGTGCTTTTCATACCAGTTGGCAACGCTACCAAATCTCTCATTTGGTTCTGCATCCTGTTCATGCCATGCTCCCACTGTTTCCTAGATCCTTCCTGCTCTGTAGTGAGCAACAAGTATAAAGAAGAGGAACAATGAATTTGAGGCTTACTTACCCTTTCAATCCTCCATATGGGTGTTTGAGACTCCTTGACAGCTTGCTGTCTACCCAAAATCTATTATAGTGACTGACCTCGATCACCACACAATCTGCATCCAACTGATGTCAGTTCCCATGCAACTATCCTTTCTATCGATGCCAATTTTTTGATCGACATTGGTCTTACCTAGTCACTGACTTTAGTTCTTTGACTGACACCAGTAGCCACCCTACCTGACACCACTGGCTCTGGTCTGCACATGACCAACATGGCACTTGTTTGTTTGACATCAGTTCCCCTTGACCGATGCCGGTAACTGTGTTCACCTGTGAGTGATGACTTTTTACCCACGAGCTCTCCATGGATCAAAACCCTATCCAAACCACCCTACTCAGAGTTACTCAGTCTCATCCATTGGTCTCTATTCGTCATCTCCTCCAAAAACACCAAGGCTTTCCAGTTCTTAAGTCTGTCAAACACATCTATCTTTCGCTTAAGAACATGCATCTCCTTCTTGCTCATGTGACCAAGCCTACAAAGCCACATCTTTGCAATAAAAGAAGAATTAGTAATATAAGTAGATAGATAAAGGATACTTACTTTCTTACCACCAACTAATTCAAGTGCATCCATTGTGAGAGTTCTTGTGCATCTCTCATCACCCAACTTTTCTAAAGAAATTAGCTGCATCTTCAAGACTGGGACCTGCATGACCTCCTTCAACACCCATGTGTTGGCCACCTACAATTTTAGCTTCACTTCCCCTTTGCCAATTCTTTGGCAAGGCACACCAGCCCCTAAATAAATCTTTCCAAAGTCTCCAAAGACCTTAACATGGAAAAATACTCTATTTTAGACTGCATGGAAAGAGGCAACAAAATCTATAAAACAAGATTCTACTTTATCCAAGAAACATACCAGAGCATCCTATGCAACAACACCTACAACATCTACTTCTTTAATTCCTTCATGCTGATCTGCCACCAACCAACAATATTTCTTTACTTGCTCTTTCTTTCCATAACACCGTAATTGACCATTCGTGCTTTTCAATTCCTCCATTCTTAGCTTACTTTCTTCTGCCATTGCTATACTCCCACTCAATCAAAAACCCTTGAGAGTGACCTGTAATCAAACACAAACCTGCTCCCTGCAACCTTAGCTCTGATACCAACTATTAGGAACCCAAGGAAGCACCATTGATTACCAAGCAACTAAACATGTAGAATTAAACCAAAAGTACAAGTAACTAGAATTTAGAAATAACACAAAATATGAGAGACAATACACAATCTTGTATTAATACTCATCTAGAAAAGAATTACAACCAAAAAGGTGCCACAGTTCTTCTTCAGCTTACAGAGGCTTCCCACACCTCAAGTGTATAGCAATTCATTTTCAAGAGTTCTCTCTCAATTATAGTCCCAACACACAACTCAAACACAGAGTTGGTGTTCACCTCCAACCAGTCAGTATCCACTACTGCCAGTACACTGAGTATAAAAACATACTCAACCGAGTACACAACACACTCCAAGTAGATCTCCCATGAACTTGCAACAACCTACAACTCAAATGATCTTACTTTGGAAGGGACTACCTTGCCTTCCTCTTTGCTCTTTGACCGAGTACACACCATACTCCAAGTAGATCCTGCCTGATCTTGCTACCTATTGTGTTGCTGTCACCTTGATCCTGCTACCACCTGTAGATCAACCTAGTTCTGCACACTTGTAAACCTAGACCTTGCACACACATACACCTGTAGATCAATGATATTACTTACCATGTAGATCTCCAAACGTGGCCTTGCACACCTGCTGGCCAAGATCGTACATACGTGAAGAATCCTTCTGATTCTCCAAACCAGCACCCACACTTGGTACTGTGGCACTAGGAGGAACACACCATGCTCTCTTCACACACAGAATGAGCTAATATTATCTCTCTTACTCTCTAACACACATTACAATACAACCCATGAGTCTATTATATAGATCTCATGCAAACAATAATTAGACACCTAATTACAATAATTATATCCACAGCTCAAGACTAAAATTAGCCTTCTTCATGCAAACAACTAGTTTATTAACGAACTATCTGTAGAACTCATAGTTTGGAACTGTACATGCAACCGATGTCGGTCCCTGTCTGCCTGGGGGTGACCGACCTTGGCCGATCTCTGATCATCATCGATAGCTTCCTATCTCCACCTGACCGACGTCAGTTGGCCTAACCGATGCCGGTGACTGTGACACTCAACACCCTCCTCCAATGTCTACATCAGTGAAGCTTTTAGCTCCAAAACCTAACATTTCATTCATACACTTTCTCTTAGGGCTAGACTAGGCTTCTTAAGACACCTAATACTTAAAAATTGGACTCAAATAAGCTAGATCTCAATGATGCCAACCATGAACATTATTAAATTAGGATTATCAAAATATAAGGATAATCTCAATAATACTATGATCTTGTCACATCACAACAATATTACAAGACCTCATACAAAAATTAAAGACTTCTAAACCATGTATGCTTACCTTGTATCTTGAGCTTGTCCTTGATATGTCATCAACCTTAGAAGAATTACCATGTTATCTTAAAATTATCTTTCAACAAAGAGTAGAAAGGTTGAATTCAATTTTTATCTTGTCATAAGACTTCTTTGTCACATACAATTTCAACATGAACAGCCTCAACACTGACTTTGACATTAAAGACATCTATCTTGACTTTGACATCAATGACAACAACAATGCCTCAAAACCAACAATAGGAACATTACTCAATAACTTAGAGGATGTTAAGTGTGGAATATTATAAAAGGATAAGTGATTTATATAGATCAATTGTGAGAATAAGGAGGTCATGTAAAACATCAGATAAGTGTTATAAATATCTAATAGAGGTTTTGCATATGAGGATAAAGTTCAAAAGACCTAATCAAGCTATGAAGATGGATAATTGAACAAAGAAGGTTGATGACCAATTTGAGAGGGATAGAAGTGAGTAAATATCTAAATAAGAAGATGATTATCATCTATTATATAAGTAACAAGGGTTTTTGATTGTGATAAGGAAATTAAGTGGATGAGTTGGTGATGAGTCATCTAGGGGGTTAGTGCCTCCTTGCAAGTGGGTGATTGCTAAAATCCTAGTTGAGTTGGTGTTGGGATAGTTGGGGTTGGTGCTCCATGTGAATTTGATGCTTCACTAAATGTTTATGTTCATTTTATATTAATTTATTACATTTTATTCTTTAGTGGGTTTTATTCCCCTAGAGGTTTTTAAATGTATATGATATGTTCATGTGTTTCATTCCCTTATGATTTAATGCTTATGCTTGCTAAGATGTACATGCTTGTTAAAATTATTCATGTATGGTTAAGTGGAATTGAATGAAAATTTATGAACAATGATTCACCCCTACCCCCTCTCATTCATCTTATTTACAAAATTTTATAAAAATTTAAGGTGTGTAACACAATGCTCAAATACATGTCACCACCTATAGAAATCCCTTATATTCCTAACTGAGCACCTATAATTAGAAGTGAAAACTACAAACTAGTCTCAAGCTCATGAAAGAATAGGTTTGAGTGATATACATAAGTATACAATAGATATGAACACCTATAAATAAATTTTATGGTGATGTTATCATAATTATATGTGATTTTTAGAGGCAAAATAGACAATCATAGTTGGGTTTTAAAACCTCATACCTAGTCCACCAAAACCCTACACATAGTCATAGGCCCAAAAGTTAGTCTTGCTAACATGTGATGTTGAGGCCTCTATTAGTGTTATAATACTTTTAAACTTGGTTTATAAGGTCATCATGACCTAAAATAGATCTCCATATTCACCTTTAGGTCAAACTAATAGGGGAATACCCTCTATTTGATCTTAGACTAGAGGCATTCCATAGTCAAAGTGACCTACACGCATAGTACATGGATAGTAAAATGATGAAATGGAGAATATCAAATTAATCTAGGATAATTTATAGGGTTTTATTAGATGTAAATAAGTTTTTATTAATACCTAAAATCATTATGAACACTTAGAGGTGGTCATATACCTAGAAACACAGTCTATGCCTACTAGGCCTAAGAGCTAGACATGAACCATCAGGTGTCTAATGTAATTCATATGACAATATTATATTCCAAAGAAACTTTATATCCTTCATGGGAGAGTGTAGGATTAATTGGACCCATAATTTTGCATAGAATAGCCCAGATTGGCCTTTTTAGACTAAATTTGTCTCAGGGGTATCTTAAATGCAAACAACTAAGTAAGAATCAAATTTATTTCACTAATATATTTATGGATAATATTAATGGGATATAAATCACTCAAGGATATTTTATGGAGGTATTGAAATCAAGCTAAGTGGGATTATTTTGAGGATTAAGGGCTTAACCTTTATGAATCATTGTTAACAACATGAATGACCTAAAACCCTCCTAAAACCCTTAGGTAAACATGATGAGAAATATATGAATAATTATGCATTCAAGAGGGATAAATTTAACTATAATATTATTTTAAAATTCTTGTCACTCTTTTAGGATCCCTACCACTCAGTTTTTCTTTACCATCACTAGTATAGATAAGCAAATTTAGGGTTTTCTATTGGATTTGAGGTGAATTGATGGTGAAAAAGGGAATGGATAGATGAAATTCATGGTGTAAGGTATATATAGATGTTTTATAACTTATAAAATCTCATTTTAACCTCAATTATGCATAAAAAACCCTTTTCTAGACTATTTGTTATAGATAGTCTTGAATGGAACAATGAGAAAGAAGGTGACTGCCAAATTGGAAGTGAGATGTGTGATATTGAGTTTCATTAAAGTATATATGATATACCAAGGGGAAAATAAGGTTTGAATAGGTATCCCACATATCTATAAAATATCTCATTGAGTGTGTGCAAGTCACCCAAGTGACTAGTTTGAAGTTCTAGGCCTAAAGGGCAAATGAATGACTGTAAATAAGTAACACAAGTGGTAAGAAGAAGTTCATCAGTTAAGGAGTATATATGACTCTCAAAAATCATGTTTCCACATTACTAGGTTAGTGTATATGTGTCAAGGACATATAATTAATTTCAAGATAGATAGGTAGACTCATCATCAAGAAGATAGTTTTAATAAGGACATGGAGTGTCTCTACACCAACCTCAAGAAGGTGTCATGTTTTAGATGGACACTTGTCTAAGAGAATCTCATGAATTATTACCTAACTCTATTTTCTTGAATTTTAACTAGTTTTCAAGACTTGACACTTAATCTCTTTAATGTCACTTAATCTCTCTCCTCTCTTATGCTCTATATATTAAAGCCATTTTGGCATTAAACAAAATCCATAATTGGTATGACAAAACCCTACTAGTTTTAACATTTTTTTTCTTTTGAATAGTATTTTGTCAATTTGGTTTAGTCTCTACAATTATTGCCTTAGTATTCCAGGTAGTCTATTTGGATGACAAGTGATGATGCTTATTTTTCCTTGCTTCCATGTTGCTCTTGTATGCACTGTGTGAGTAGTAGAATTTTTTATAATAAGTCTCATGAAGTGTATATGTTTGTTAGTGTAATTTGAAGTTTGAAGGAAATTAGTATGTCTAATATCAAACCTCCTAGTTACCCACCTTTGGATATACATATCAATCTTCCTCCATAGAGAAACACTTATGCTAGAAAAACCTTTGAGTAAGATCCATTTTAGCAGTCTTCTTTCTTAGTGCAAATGCAAGTATGTTTATGAAAATATCATTGGTGTATCACCTTTATTAGTATAGGTAAATTTTATGTTTCCTTATTACCTTTCCACTCCCAATAGTGATTATCCTAGTGTAGTTTGTGAGCCTAAAAGATATATCAAGGGAGCTAGCCCATAATCTAGAGATCTATCACTTGTAGCATCTTGTCTATATGTAGAGATAGTTCCATGTTATCCCAAATTTAAGAAGGTCTCTTTGAATTATATAACATGAAAATTTGGGCTATAAGAAGTACCATTACTCCTATAGTATATCTGAAGGTAGTTCCTACTTCTATTTCTATGATGAAACTTAGAAGTTTTCCTAACCTGCTCATCCCTTCCCTGGGGTTTTGAGGCTCATTTTTATATCATAGAAACTTGGGGGAAACATTTCCTCTAGTAAAAAAATCACTCACTATAAGGTCTTAATAATTTGAACACGAATTTCAATTAGATGCATTACTTGGTGATCTTGGTTACCACCTTTCACTATGCCTTATGTTTCTTCCTTTTATGACATCTTATCTACATAATTTAGATTTTAATAAAGTAAGAAATTAGCATGAACCATATTCAATTTACACAAATCATGATTAGCCAAATTTAGAAACGTGATGAATTCATATAGAACATTTCCATAGCTCCTAGATTTTAACCTAAGATTTGATACAAAAATGTCATTCCCATTTTCCCCCTTAAAGATAGGCATAACACACAACTTTAATGAACAAAACACTAACGATCATAGATAGATAATAGAATTTATTCAATCACACATAAGAAAATATTAATCATGTAACTACCATTAAGACTCATATAGGTATAATCCACTAATTTAAAAGCCCATAGTATTGATTTATTCAATCCAACACTCAAAAATTGATTCACAAGATCACACCAATTGACAATTGTGATTATAATGTTGAGAGAACTATCGAAAGTGACCTCAACAACTAATGACACATATATGATCCACATTGTCACTTTGGTAGGATATATGGCCATGCCAAATTAATTTTGGGTTCTTAGGGACACTCTTTCCACCTATCACTTCCCACAAAATTTTGGGAAAACTCCACAAGGAAAAAACTACAAATCCACTACCATGCCCTTCTATAGAACTAGACTGGCTTCTTTATGATTTTCAGACCAACATGGTTATGCCATTTTAAAGCATCCATCTAACCCACATTCCCATAGGATTCACACTTGGAATGAACATCTTAAAAACAACATAGTAGTGGGATTTTTCCATGTGGCCACATCCTACTCACCCACTTTCCCATAGTCTTTGCACTTAGTATAGACCTCTCTAGGGTTATAGGTCACCAAGATGATGCCACATAGAAAAATCCTACTATCCCACTAGCATATAGGATTTCCACATTATACAATCTTTTCTAGGGTCATGGGTCACTGGAATGATGCCACATGACAACATCCTACTTGTCTGTTATCCTAGAGACATCACTCCATATACGGTTCACTCTAAGACCATGGGTCATTGGAATGATGACACATGGAAACATCCCACTTTCCCACTATCTCAAAATTAACCATACATCAAACAATGTTTATGTTACTCCTATTTTAGTGGGAGGATGACATGTGGCTTTTTCCAAACCACTCTCAAAAAGTAATAAAAATGACTAAGGTAACAGGCTATGAAAATACCCAATGAAGAGGCATCAAGGTAGAGTCCAAGCAGATGAGTTTAGTTAACAAGGAAAATATGACTAAGGAAAAAATCAATACTCAACTAAGTTGAAGTCAATAATTAGTTAGAAATAGCTAAGGCTAAAGGACCAAAAACTTGCATAGAGCAATTTAGTAAGGCTAAAATCAAAAAATTTAAGCAAAGTGTAAAAAACATCTGAGGATAATTATAAATTTTATCAACTAAAAAATCAATATTGAGTCTAAAATGATGAAACAAATATATTTCAAGGCTTAAAATCACTCGACACTAAACCAATATTCTCATTGGTTTAGTCGAATATCCAAAAAAAATCAAGGAAGCTTAATGTGAAAGATGACTCATCTATAAATTAGAATTTAAGTATTATAGAATTATAATGGAGACATCATCCATTAAATCAAATACAATAATATTAATCCAAATATTTAATAAGGTTTAAAGATATAGATTTTGGGATTGGCCTATCAAAACCTTGATAATCAATAATAATCTTTGCAAGGGTCTCAACAATTATAACCATATGATTTCCTTGTATTATTAATATTTTATCCCAAGAGACATGATCTATTATGTCTTCTTCTTTTATTATAACTCTATAAGGGAGACCTCATTCAAACCTAAAGGTTTCATTCCTTGTTAATATTATAACATAAAAACTAAATTCTAAAAGAGTTATTCTCAATAACAATCAATTGGGCCTTTATTTGAGTTTCACTCATTTATAGATAAGCTTAGTCTATAATGTCAATTCCAATATAATACATGAGGCACAAAGCTCATTTCTTAGGCTAAATGTCAAGAAGTTTTGACTAATTATAACATATTCATCAATTTATTAAAAGTTCCATATAGGCTTAAGAGTTTCTCTTTACTTGATATATTCCATCCTAGGAGATCTAAAATCAAGGCGCATTGAGGTCCTCAATAGCACTCTTTCTAAAAGTTGTTAAAGATTTTATCTTTCTTATATTAAAACTTAGCAAGGGTTATCCCACTAGATCTATATTATTTGAGCATATGCGATATCATGAATGGGTTTACATAACTAGATTCATACGAGTAGGACACAAGTTCTTTTTATTATCAAAGTCATAGGCAAACTACTTACTTGCACTTATACATAATAAATCCTTTAATTAAAGGTCACTAAAAAGTAAAATCATTATAAGAAACTCAAAATGTAATGAACAATCACTCATAAGTTATTCAATATAATGACATCAATATGCTTATATATTAAGGCCATTAACTTGTCCAAGCTTAATCATGGATGTAAAATCCTCTACAAGGATTCCATTTTCAATGAGAATCCATCACAAGAAGGTCTATTAATTCTATATACTAATTATACTATAAAATAGTTCACTGTAGTAATAACTAGAACATTCAGTTGGTAAAATTTATAATAATAGTGACTCACACTTAGCCCATAATTAATAGTTAATATATAAATACAATAAGTTCAACTGAGAACAATTAATCCTTGGCGCTTATCTAGTTATAAAATGTAGTAAAACATGAGTAGACTATAGTTGAAGATGAAATCCTCTTCACTCCAAGTGTATTTTTTCCAATAGAAAGTGGGATCAACTCCCAACCTTTTTCCATCATCAAGTGATTGCTCTAGGCACCCCCAAGTAGGACTCTCAGATCTAGGCATGTTCACATCATGGTGAAATATAATAAAATTCAAAATGTAGTCAATATGTCTTGGGTTCAAGGAGATAACTACTTACAAGGTGATAGTCCAATCTTCTCTTTGTCAAGAGGTTACCAACCTTGAATATATTCTTAAAAAGTATAAAACACAAAAAGAGAAAACACAAGGATCACAATGATATAACCCATCAAGCATAAATCCACTAAGATATATTCTATAAGCAGTCATGAGAGGGATTAGTCAACCTATCATCATGTCTAAAATGATAAACTTAACCCTTCCTCCATCATCAATAATGTGACCTTTGAAGGCATAAAAAGTCTTACATTATGAAACCATAATATCTGGGTAAGTAAAAATATAATAGTTAAAACTATCATTGATGAATATCTCAATTCTGAAGTCCCACACACAATGGGTAATAACACTATGGTCAACCCAAACACAACCATAAGAAAATAACTAAGATAATAATTAATCCAAATGCCTTACTCCTATCGAACATAATAACTCAATCAAGAATAACAAAAGATTCATTTAGTCAAAGAGCAAGATATTCATGTCAATATGATACCTACCAAATGATTATAGCCCTTCCATGAATATTTTATGAAGGTTTCTACCAAATGAGTCTCTCCCTCTCCAATCACTTTTCTTTTTTTCTTTTTCTTCTTCCTTTATTCCCAAGGTAGTTAAAAATTCCAAAAGTACCAAACCCCTTTATTGGAGACCCTCCCTCTTCAAATAGGCATTCTCTCCTTCTTACAACCCAATCAAAATGTGATAAGTGTCTATTCTTTCTTTGGATCAACCAACCACTTATATTGGCCAGCCCATGCCTTCATAAATGGGTGATATTTTGTTATTCCATAATGGTTCATGAAAGCTCATACAAAGTCCTATAATTTATTCTAATATAAACCCATGATTCCCATAGGTTCAAGGTAGAGACCAATTATTGGATGTGACTACAAGATACCACTAGAAAATGAAAACATTGGTCTACTTCTTCTCATGCATTTAAGATGACCATCCTAAGTTGGTTTGACCAACCTAATGGGAATTAAAGTTTAATAAGCATGTAAAGTCTAATTAAAGATCCAAAAGGCACATAAGGCATCCAAGTAGGATCAAGCAAGGTTTAAGATAGGTTATGGTCTAGAAGTAGGATTACACTTGATGTGACAATGCATGGCATAGTCCTTATTCCTTGATTGGTAATGACCTATTCCTACACACTTATTACACCATTAAATTTTTTTATCCTAATATCCAATCCTATAATCCTAGCATGCTAGATAATTTATTTAAACCAACATAATTAGCTTACCAAAAAATTCACAAGGTCATACAGTGATATTCTTATAACACCTAATGCATGTATATTTTCATTTGTATCCTAAGGTAATAATTTAAGCATTATTAAATTAGAATTTACCATGTGCATAATCCTCTTACTTTCATAGTTAGCACCACCAAGGGAGTATAGCCATTGATTTAACATAGGTACCTTGTTTATACCTAAAGCATATCTCAACAGGTTTGAATAACATTATTTTCTAGAGTCAAATAAGAGGATCCATGATCTCATATACATCATGTACCCATTAGTGAGTTCCTTGTCATCCCACGGGTAGAATTCTTAGTCTTATTTGAGTATCATATGTAAATTATAAATTTAAGTCACTTGTTGTCTATGAGGTACATTACAAAACCATTCTAACTAATGTAAATAATGTGTAGTTTCCAAGACTGATAATGCTACCAAATATGCATTTGAGACTTATGGTTTATATAAATGATGTATATTTGAATTGTTTTGATCATCATAAATGTCAATTGGTACTAAATAAGTTACACTAGCCATTGTATCTACATGATGATTATCATTTTATGGGATATTCTCAATTGAAAAATTGTCAAAATATGCACATAAACATTCTAATATATTTTTATATAGGGTTATATTTTCTTATTTTTCTTGGTAAACATTTATAACTTGATTAACAACCATTTGTGAATCCCCACATAACTTAATAGATTTAATCTATAAGGTATGAGAAACATACAATGCCAAAATCAATTACTCATATTCTATGATATTATTTGTACAATAAAAACACAATTTATATACCGATGTAATAATCTCTCATTTTGGATTAATAATATTAATTACTACACTAGAACCTAATGCACATTTTAAACCATTAAAAAATTATCCATGTGTCCTTGGTAATATTATATGTTTTGAAATCATCCCAAAAGTTATCTTTGAGTGGAATTATATCATGTAATGGTGTGGCAACTAATTATTATATGATAACTTGGCCTTTTACCAATTTTTGAGATCTAACAATTTATTCAAATTCCATATGAAACATTACCCATTTTTTTATACATCTGGATAGATGAAATTTTTATATGAGAAACTTTAATGGATCAACTTTGGTGATAACTTGAGTCTCATTATTAATCATGTATTTTTTAAGTATATGGGTAAAAAATACAAGATTCAAACATAGTTTTTTCCATTTTAGTGTTATTTTTTTCATAATTAACAAGTGTAAAATATATTGCTTACTATCTATAATCATCATCATATTATGTTAGTAAAGTGCCTATCCGTGATTATTGGAACACAACTATCTACTGAGAGGGGGTGGTGAATCAATATATTGATTAAAATTAGTCCTTTAATCCTTTTTAATGAAATTTAGAAAGGATATTCAGAGATCACACACACACACACACATGCATAACACTAGATGTACATGTAAAATCCAATATGAGAAAAAACACCATGAATATAGTTGTTAGAATATACTATTCTAATCCAACCTCACAATCAAGAACCTCACTGGTTATAATGTTTAATGGTATTGACCCTAAGGAGACACCAATCCCCTGATTTAAGATCACATACTCTAAAGAAGTACCAAATCCCTAACTGAGCACCAACTCATCTCTTATGATGGAACCTACCAATCATATTTATTATAGAGCTACAACTCTAGATTACAAGATTTGATTCAAAAATGAATCTAGTTCTCTATTACAAACCTATTCTATAACTACTCGTTCTCTACTCTACATCTCTCTTCCTCTCTCCCTCTCAATTCAAAATTTTTTCAACACATATCATGTATATATGCATTGGATCTAGGTCTCATATTGCTCTATGTACACACTTGGTTGTTAACACATCATGCTCCTGCAAGTTCCCCACTTCTTGAATTCATGTTCCACTAGCATAATTCTTTATATTTTTCTATATTTAGCTCAAGCTTTGATACACATGTCATATTACATAATCTAGATCAATCAAAACAATCTATATCATTATCTATGTCATATAGTGCATCTTTCCTATAGGTTTCATCACTTGATTGTTGAGATGAATATATCTTTAAATACTAAACATTGATCTTAATTTCATGCCATGATCCAATGATCCTCACTCAAATGTATCAAATTTAAAACATAACTATTATATCAAGCTATGATAGGCTCACATTCTCCATTAGATCTTTGTGAGCTTCCAAACTTTAATGCTTCAACTTTAAAATGCATCCATTGATTAAACTCTGATAGGCTCATGCACTCTATTAGATATTTAAAAGTAGCATGGACTTTACCTCTTTCTATCATTAAACATCAGACACTTTTACCTTTATGACTCCTTGAAATTTTTTGATCTTCATTGCATGATCATGAACTTAATTCTAGATCCTCTAATGGACTAATATGTTCATTGGTTCTCTATTTGACAAGCTCCTACAAATGTGACACTTGGTACCCTTGAATACCTTCTACACATTATTGTTAATGCCTGTAATTTTGACACTTGACACTCTCACATGCCTTCTCCACATTTTTAGTCCCTAAATTTATGACACTTAGTACTATCATGTGCCTTTTTAGTACTTTAGTATCAATCCCCATGCTTATGACACTTGACACTCATGTATTATTTCAACACATTGTTAGTTCATATACTTATGACACTTAGAACTAGTGCATTCACTCTTAGGTACCTTTGACATATTAACATTGTTTCACATCATTAGATATTCATCATATGATTTAGTGATATCCGTTGATTAAGATTGGACAAGTCTTAACTCAAGGACTTATGAAATATTAAAGTCTTTGATCATTGCTCGAAGCTGATAATCACTAAGTCAAAGGGCCTAGTTTCACATTGATGAGGAAGGATTTAGTTGTAACTTAAGTGACTAGTTCCTACCTATATCAAGTCAACATAAAAATTATAAATTGCCTATAAATTCCATCACTAAAAACCTTAGGGTTTTATTGAGAAACCTAATAATGTTTGAGAGATAAAACAAATGTTTTTTGGGCTCATTTCTCTTCATCTAAACCTGTGGACTATAAATATGAGATGCTCTTGAAAAACCCATAATGGATATTATATAAATTTATCTAAAAATGTCTAGAAATGGTCTTTTTAAAATCATGACAACATTATATGACAATATTACAACTTATACTATGCAATTGTAAAACATGCTCTTCTCTCCATCAAACCTATCTGATCCTCTGACATCTATGACATCCATAATTCCAACAATATCCCTTTTGACAAAAAATGAAAATAATATTTCCAATAATTATTTTTAGTAAAAAACTATATTAAGAGTGTTTTATCTAGTATTGGAGGCATGGGAATTGGTGGATTCAACAAATATTATTGGAGTACCTCAAAACACTCCTAGAATTTCATGTCCCACTCAAACTTTCTATATTTTTTTAGTAATCTTGTAAAATTATGTGTCTTAATGACTAACTAAGCTAAAAAGAAGTGTATTACCTAAATATTACCTTTTAAAGACTAGATTTTCTTTATCCCTTGAGGTGGAAGCATATAAATAATAGATTTGAGATTTTTAGAATCAAATTAAATACTTTATTGTGATATAATAAATCCTAACAATTTTACTGATGTTACTTGAAAAATGCACTTTTTTTATTTACATGTATGTTACAATGTTGCAACAACTCAAATATTCATTGTAAATAAATTTCATGATCTTATCTCTACTTTTATTTTTCAAGTAAATCATCCACATGATCCTCTACTATCTTATGAATGAGATCATGAAAATTATGTGTCATAAATCATAGATATGTAGCTCCCAAAAAAATTATCCAAAAGACATCATTATATAACAAAAGATACCCCATTTTATGATAAATGATGTTTTCTATTGATCTTCATCAACAATTATAATTTGATTATAACCATTGAATCCATCCATGAATTATAACATATCATATCCTATGGTAGAATCCACAATCATATCAATGTTGGGTAGTGGGAAATAATCTTTAATACAAGCCTTATTTAAATATGTAGAGTTTGAACAACATCAAATTTGCCCATTAATATTTAATACTAGTAAAATATTAGACACCTAAGGCTATAGGTCGAATGAAACCTACATCGAGTAAGCTTTGAATCTCTTCCTTACCCAATAACATAAATTATGGATTCATTTTTTGTATTTTATGCTTGTTTGGTTTTACATGTAGATAAATATTATATGATGAGATACACCCAAAGGATAAATGTCTAACAAATCATAATATGCCTAAGAAATTATTTTAGTGAAATCATGTAATGTTTACCTTATTTATTTATCCTCATAATTTTTAAGTGTAGTAGCCAAAATTCTAGTTCTTGGATCTATATATATTACATGATTAAATGCAACTATCTCTTCATTTATAAGTGTGGATCTATCTTTGAAATAGGGTGTAGTAGGAATTATATCAGAACCACCAATTTGGACATCATCTTGTGAAAATATAGTCTCACCAAAATATGCATGAGTATTTGTGGAATGAGGAAACCTATTCTTATGATAGAAGGGAGGGAAATACTCATATGCTCCTAAATATTATAGTAGATACTTATCATTAGAAAAAATCATCTAATGTTAAAAGTTATGATGACATGGTTTCATAAATAACCTTTATATATACAATTGATAACATGGATACATGATTTACTTATTTTTTATCTTGTTGAATGGATTTATAAAAAGTTGTATATCTATTCGTAAATGTAACTAAATTTGAATTATCTAAATGATCTACATAACTAAGGTCTTTCCTTTATGAGTGGATGTTTCAATAAGATGAAGAATTCCATATACATGATTTCATAGTCCCTATATTTGATAACCCATATTTTGAAAATATTTTAATCCAAAATCGTATTTATTTTCCCTTGTATTATTAGATGAAGTTACTCCCTATGTGATTGTAGGTGTCATAGTAGAGCTATGAATAGTAAGTTTTACCACTATCTAAGTAGAGAAGTCCATATGAAGGATGGATTACATGTTGTAAATTTAAGGTATTTAAATAAAAATGTTTTAATTAAGGTCATTGGGTATAACTTGGCATGTAATAGTAATATTTATAGGACCCGATGTGAGAATCAAGGTTATATAACCCAATACCTCATGAGGAGTATTATTAAAACATATAATATTCACATCCAAAAAACTTAAAATTATAAAATTTATATTGATTAATTGAAGAAAATAAATATTAAATATAATAAATCCTAAACCATTATCAAGTAAGACTCACTTAATACCCATGTTATCGATTCTGAGCTGAATTTATAAAGGTAAATATTGAGTAATGATATGTTTTGGTGGTAGATCTTCCTTTTTAAGATATATAGACTCTTATGTCTATCAAAATGTTTTAATAATGGAAGATATATAATTTTGTTCATCATTACATGGAAAAGTGGTGCCAAATGGTGTTGCATATAAAATATCCTTGTACATATCTAATTATTGGATCAATTATAAAATGGGTTTTTTTGTTGTATTGTTAATTTGATCGTTAATATTAAATCCTTGAGTTCCTCCATCCTATCATCCATGATGGGGCTTGTTATTTCTAAAATTTTCACCCTTGAGAGAGTGACTCAATACCTCTCAACCTAATATATGCAATGGGATTGATCTAAGGTTTTGGATGACCTTTCAAGGGGATCAAACCTCTAGATTTTGGGATAGCTCCCAATTACAACACATGCACTAAAAACTATACTACTTGAATGACATAAAAAAGGTAGAGATTATTAAAACTAAAAAATAAATAAAAAGTGATGCACCAAATAGCATGTCCTCAAATTTTTAAGAATGCACTATGAAATACTAAGTTACAATCTGATTATGCTACTCCAAAATAGTCCCTATCACACTAATGCTTCAACATGAAGGTTATGAAGGTTTAAAGAGATTAGGATGATAAAATAAGAGGTAATAGTAGTAAAAAATAATTTTTTATCATTTATATAACTAATAAAACTAGGTATGACACTTCATATGACCTATGAAAGGCAACAAACTTACATAAAGGCATGAAAATGAAGGATAAATGCAAAGAAGTACATACACTATCACTAACCATTCACCAAAAAAACACACTCAATATAATTGTTTTCAAGATGAAAATATACTATCCATATTTAATTGATTCTAATAGGTATGTACAAGAATTAATTTTGTCGGGGATTCACCATAACCAATGTGAGGATACTTTGCAAAGACATACAAGGCTGCATATATAGGAAAATGTGAGCAAGAGAGAAAAAGAAGGGGAGTAGAAGATCATGGATAAGTGTCATCCATCATGAATTTAGTTCCAATATAGGAACTTGAGATATAAAATATTCTTCAAATATTTCGTTAACATGTGTACATTTGCTCAATGATGTACTCCCTCAAATTGGCATAAGAGGTTACATAGGCAAATTTGAGCTCTTGAATCTAATTCATTTTTCTTGACGACAAACCTACACAAATAAAAGTTTAGTTACAATATGTTTGACTAAAATTTTAAATTATTAATATATTTATACTCCACTACTCTACAAGTTGTGTAACCTCTCTTTCACTCCTCATTAGTATGCAATCTTCACTAGCTCCTTTTAGGCTCAAAATTCTTAAAACTTAGTTTTCAAACTCATGAATAAAAAAAATTTAAGTAAACACTTATTATTGTATTATCAACTTATATAAACCCATATTAATGCCTCCAATGTTTTCTATCACTTCATTTCATGCCTAAACCTCTCAATTACCTTCATTTCCTTGTAACCCTCAAAACATATAAAGTTACTTGTGGAGGATAGTGTACATATGATATTGAAAAAATAAAAATTTATTTGAGTACATTCCCTTACATATCCATAAAAAATTTCATGACTTGACTCTGAGTATAAGTGCATTGATTTCACCCTTTTCTCTTTCTAATTAGGCCTCAATTAGGCCTCTAGGCCTAGAAATTGAGATTTTACTCCCTAGACCTCCCACAAAATAAAATATTCTAGTAATTATTTTATTAATTTTCCATAACTTATGAAAATTCCCCATGCCAAATTTGGACATCTAATACCTTGTGTAGATAGGTAAACCATGAAATGGCCAAAAAAACTAGCCTTTCACAAGCCATTTTCACACTTCCTTCAACAATCAAACATATAGGAGAACTTTTAGTGTGATATGTATGGGATTTTGGAATTTAATAGGTATAATATACCTCAATAAATCCTACCTAATTTTTTACATCAGTCCATGAGATCAACAACCTTATTTTGGGCTCAAATCATTACCAAAACATAGAATTTATTACGTTTGTATAGGTGCAAGCAAAAATCAGTGTCATGGTGAGGATCTCCCAAAATTGATAAATTATTTTAAGGTGTGATTCATGGTAATACAACCCATTTTTTTCACTTTCAAATCTTATCTCTCTCATCAAGTTCTTATTATGGTTTTAGAAGGGGTTAAAATAGTTTAGGTTCTTAACAATTGTTTATAAACCCTAGGGCCTTAAATCTTGAAACATTAACACAAATTTAAAGTATAAAAGTGTCCTAAACTAACCCTAGGTTTTTATTTTCCCATTCATATTGTCCTTATAGTTCCAATCACAAGAAATTTCTCCTTAGATCTCTACTATGCCATTAGAGAGTGGCATGTAGTGTTAACCATTGGTCATGAAGGTTGGGTACCTAAACCAATAAATAATGTCATAATATTTAATTATATATACCCATTAAATATAATTTAAAACCATTAGACCCCATTCATAATATTAATGTCACACTAAGCAAAATAAATTTTGTATTGACTTGTAGTCATGCACTAGAAGACTCAAGAATGTTTCATAGGCCAAATTGCCACTTGCTTTGTCTTACACTACCTATGGATTCCATTCTAGGGTCTGTATAATATTTATTCAACTTATAAATGTCCTTAAATTCTCACTTTATTCTCAAAAAAAATTATTTTCATGATTGTGTATATAAGCATGTGTGTTTGGTTTTAGGCTTAACGAGCCTAAATAGACCTATCAACATTTGCACCATTTTGTTGATTTTAAAGATCATATGGAGTCATAATAGCATAAATGAATCAATTAAATGTGATTTAATTCTTCCAAATGACCTCTTATCTTTAAAAAAAAATAGGCACCCTTCATGTATGTAGGTAGGTCTATAAGAGTACTTAATTGTGTGTTTATAGAGTTCATGTGCATTTTATTTTGATTACCCTCTTTTAAACTTCTATTTAGTTTTATCTAACCTTAAAAATCCTTTTTTACTTGTATATATATTTAATTTCCAACCCCACTATGTGTTTTACATCCTCTTCTCAAGTTTGAGACCAACAATAGCTACTTAAACAACCTTATAGGTAGTCATTTGGGGTTTGACTACAAATTAGAGTTTATAACCTTTTACAAATCACTAGGAACTTACATGACCTTCATCACTATTTTGATAGTTTATAACCTTTATTTTACCCTCTAAAACTTATCAAGACCTCAAATATTTTCAAACATACCCCTCTCTTCTTGCATCTATGCATGACATAACTATAGGTGATGGTTGAGAGTCCTTTAAATATTAGGATTTAAAACTTGGCCTTCTTAAACTAAGATATTGACATTTTGAAATTAATTAAACTTAATTAAAATCTACTTCTCATAATCCTAAAATATCATTAGTCTCTCATAAAATTTAAAAGCTTTTCCCTTCATGTCTTCATACACAAGCCTGTGTATGAGTGTTTAGGCTTGTGAACTTAGTCATCTCAACCTTATTTTGACTCTCAAATAGCCTATGTGATCTCATTGATTTTTGTATCATTCCATACCTATACTAATTTATATTATATTCATATATTCTCCTTCATGTTATTAAATGGTTTTTGGTTCAAAATGAGGACCTACAGGTCTAGAACCTGTAGGTCTACTTTTTCTTGGATAGACTGATAAGAACTTTTTTAGTCCTTGCACTTTAGGATTGTATCAAATCACATACTTTTCCTATAATCCCCTTAATATTCCTATGTACCTCCTATTAAACACTATTTAATATTAAATTTTTACAATTGTATGTATAGGATTGTAGTTGATGTCTTTTCATGTACAAGGATAATGTATGGAGATTGGATTTCATGTATTCACTTAATCTCTTTTGATGATTTAGTGAGATATACCAAGGTTATATTAGTATTTATAGATTACATCAAGTATCTCCATTTCTTTAACATCTTCAACATGAGACTTGTGATCCATGAATGTTCACCTATAGGTCTACAGACTTGTGGGTGGACAAAGATTATCCTAGTCTTTGTTAGAGAGTGCATTTTAATTCTGATTTCATTACCTTTGGCATCCAATTAATACAATTCCATTCTCACATGATATCCTTTATATTTCATTGTTATTTTTTCTAATTTTAGTAATCAGGAATGTAGGAAACTATTCATACACTACACCATGCCTCCAAACACTAAACCATGTCACCACTTGAAGGATTGTCTAGAAAAAATCATTTTTAGAGAGAAAAAACATGGATCATCTAAGAATGAGAGGTTTTCCATAATCCATGATTGATTAAGTACTTGGAAACTTTTGAGATTTATAATACTCAAAAATAACTAAAATGTGTGCATTTAGGGTGGTGATGTTCACATATGCTTGAGACACGGGTTTCCTTATTGAAGATACCTCACATAGTTGAGTTAATTGATGAACATAAAATTATAAATACTTTTTTTATCTCCTAAATAACCTCACAAAATCTATTTTCATCCATTGGCCTCTGAATTAAAGAAATAGAGGCAAATCTATACCCTATTTGGATGAATAAGACATAATGACCTCCTTGCACTCTTAATGATTATTCATAAAAGATGGGCCACCACTATGGCCATTTATTTTAAGTTCATTAGGATCCCCCTATAAAAAATATCAGACTAGGACTCTCTCTCCTTTATTCTTATTGAGCATATGAAGTTGACCTTTATTAGCTTGCTTGTTAGAAGTAGCTATTAAGAGGGGAGTGAATTAGTTTCTAAAAAATCACTTATTCAATTAAATTCATCATTCCATGACTAATTCATTAATACAAAATATTAATGCATAAATAAAGCAACTACATAAGCATATCATAAGGGAACATAATAGATATGTGGGAAACCCTCTTGGGGGGTAAAAATCACAAAACCATGCATATGGACTATAGTCCTAAAATTTCAATATCCAAGTTTTAGTGAAGCACCAACTTCACAAGGAGATCCAACCCCTTTCTAGATAAACACCAACTTAACTATTCTTTGGTAAGATCAATATTGCAAGGAGGATCAAACCCCCTTAGATAAATTAGTACCAACCAAGTCACCTTTAATATTTGTTCACCTTAGAAAACCTATCTCTAAATCAACTATATATGACAACCTTCTCTTCTACTCTTTACCCTTCAATCTCACTTAAACAACCTTTTGGGCCTTCTCGCTCATTTAGCCCTTTCCTTGGAAATATTAGGTCAATTAAATTATTCAATACCTAAAAAAACATAGTTAGACATTTATGGCATATTCATATCAGTATTATTATTATATTAAATCCGTCCACCTTTTCACAAAAACTCTATATTCTTTGCTTAATAGCTCAAAATTCTAACTAGTCAAAACAACCTTAGTAGGCCTTACCTTTATACTCAATTCTTTCTTTCATCCATCTTGGTCATCCAATATCCCCAAAATACTTATATTAAAATATGTCACTAAACACGTTTCATGAGTGAAAAAAATAATACATTAGCCGGTCATAGTCCATAAGGACCAATTTCACCATTAGGACTAATGGATACCTAATGCAATTAGGTTTGTCCTATCCACACATTACCATTTAGACATTTATGAACACTTATTATCTTATAAAATGGATTAAAAAATTAATAAATTCCTCTAATATACCCCTAATAATTTCATCTTGGGTCTCCAACTCCATTTGGTCCATTTCACTAATTATACCTACCAATTAGGTCTCCTTGCCAATAGGCCTTCTTACTACCTTTAAGTCTATATTGAAAACTTGAACCAAATACACAAATTTACCACATAATACATAAATAAAATTATATTAATATTATTATAATGAATTTAAAAGCTTCCCAAAATTATTTTCTCTCCACCACATAGGCCAAAGGGCCTCAAGAACACTCCTGTATATGACTTACTTAGAAACACTAAACACTCTCAAAACATAATCAAAATCATTTGAATATCCAAGCTTGATCATGAAATTACAATGAGAAAAAATTAATTAACATTATCCTATTAGTTATTAATAACACATTTTATAATTTTTTATCATTCATCTTAGTGAAAATTGACTCAGGAACATCTTTTTTCACATACACAAAAAGTTCCATGTAGGACCAAAAATTCAATCAAGAAAATCAACTTGTAGAACACCTATGGGGACACTTATGTGATCTTCCAATGGATTTTTTTGATCCTTTATCATCCTAATAACACAAACACACAAACACACACACACACACACACACACACACACACACACACACACACACACACACACACACACACACACACACACACACACACACACACACACACACACACACACACACACACACACACACACACACACACACACACACACACACATTACATGGTCATTTACCAATATTGGTCTTATAAACCAATCTCACTATGTTACTCTTCACAAACTCCATTATGCTAGACATACCAGTTTGATGACAACATTTTGAATAGGTGTAGGAATCATCAAAACTTATATACCAATGGGATAGGAGGTATATGTATTTAATATTTAACTCATGCCTTAATATCCATCCTTATTCCTTTGAAACTAATCCCTAATCTTATTCTCATTCTCACCTAGTTTCTTCATTATTTTACTCATTAGGCCATCTTAGCGATAGGAAAAATTCCATGAAAGTTTTTAAACATTTTTGTTCAAAAACCTAATAAAAGAATATCATGATAATAAACTATAATTATTTAACATCATCCTCCATCCACTTACATGTTTTGACCTAGTCAACTCTACTTGTAGCATCAAAAACCCTAAAAATAAAGATTTTCTTGTAGCTTCTATTCACTATCCAGACAAAAAAACCACCTAAGGGGACCTTAAAGAGTATTTTACATGTTAAAAACACTAAAATAGGTCAATTGTACCATTATAATCCATAACTAATTATATCTTTCCTATCGGGTCTTTGTAAGGGTTTATAAGAGGGTTTGGACCACTTTACCTTCTTAGTCATCATTCGTAAATGATTTCCTATCAATCCTAAAACCAATGACAAATAATTAAATATAGGTACCTTCCCCAACTACCATGAAGTTATTATGATCTCATGCAAATTTTTCACATGCCAATGAGCAGGAAAAACTTCTCATTTTTGCAACACCCTTTTTCTGCACATAGTCAACCTTATTATCAAATTTATTACTTTATTATTTAGGTATTGACATAAAAATTTATCAAAATGACTATAAAAATAATTCACACATTTTTAAATTCTCTCAATATATCTATCATCCTTGGAAATATCTTAACTTCTGCTTAGGTCACTATATGTCACTTTATGCATCTAGGCCTTATACTACTAGTCCTACTTAGACTATGAACAAACCTGAAGCCTCTTGCACTATATTCAAAACTAAATAAAATTGTCATAAAACATCATAACATGATCTTATACTACCAAAATTTCTCACTCATGTCTCTAATGGCTCAACATACCATGCTACCAAGTTTATCTTACTAAGGCACCAAGCCTGCAACTTCTCACTAGGTCTCTTCATATAGGAGCTAAGCTTCAATCTTGTCCTTTGAAATCATATGAAAGATTATTTTCCTTTTTCCCATGTTATAATAGCTTATAATACTTAATTAATCCTATATTGACCTAAATCATAAAGTTTTATCATGCACCATGCATACATTTTCTTATAAAGCTAGGCCAAGCTACTCAGGATGCCTAATGCTCAAAACAAGCTGGATCTTAATGATATCAATCTTAAAACTTGATTCTAAATAGACTTATGAGATTTATCTTAGTCTCATCATAACCTTTTATCAATATTTCATAAGTACTTGTTAACCCATGTGCTTACATTATATGCTCTTCAACACCTAGAGATTTAAACAAGATGTTTCCTTTGTACTTTGAACATGATCTTGAAATTTCATCAAACCTTAGAAAGGATACAAGGTTGATTTAAAATTTTATCTCAAAAGAGAAATAAAACTTCTTAGTGTTGTACCATTTCACCAAGCATTAAATTAACTCTAACTTTTGACATGAGAGACATTCAACCTAATTTTGACATCAATGACAATGTTAATGCCTTAATCCCAACACTAGGAACATAAATCAACAATCTCCCCCTTTATCATTAATGTAAAATGTTCTTAATCATGTAGATCATCTTCCAATACTTGAACTTGAAATAGGACTTTCTCCCTCATTGATATTAATGACAAAGCTTGACCTTCTTGGCAACTATTTGATCCTTAGACCTAGGTCAAATAGAAGTTATCAAACCTTTCTTTATCATAGACCAAGTTCACATACCTAATCATGAGACATGATTGGCTCCCTCTATCTTCATGAAAATTCAAGACATTTTCAGAACTATGACTTGGTTTGATCAATTCATCATATCAACTTTGGTGACTTATCTTCTTGAGTTCACATCTATAGCAGATCTCTTTGATTAATACTAGAACCTAAAGATCTCCTAAGACCACACAAATCCCCCTATGACCAAGCATCCTCTATGATTATTGATTTTCTTAGCTATGTGCCTCCATGAAGCCTAATAGAGTAATTTCTTCTCTAGAGAGCTAGAACAACATGAGTTTAGGAGATTCCCATATCTCCATGTCTTTGCAAGACTAAACTTCCTTCATAATCCTGTTATGTTTGATTTGTCCTTTTGGCTTGACTCCAATATTTATTGGAGAAACATTTTGGCCTAATTTATTGATCTTATTTCTTTCATCAACAAACTATGTTGATAGATAAAATTCTTGGCATTGATTTGGAACTTCATTTTGTTCTACCATGGAAAATAGTCCCTTTGAACTTATAGCCTGATTATCAGCCTTATCCATCTTAGGTTTCCACTTACTATTTCTCTCTTATGTTATAAGAGCCTCAAACTTCTTGTCTTGTCTTGAAAAGTTATGCTTACATTAATTTTAAATTTAACCAAATTTATGATAGTTAAAGCATGTTATCACTTTAGAAGGAAACACACCCTCACCTATACCTCTTGTTTGATGTTTCTCCTCATAATTCCATAAAAAATCATTATTTAATGTCATTTTACAATGTCTTACTCTATAACTAAATTAGTTACATGAATAACAATAGCCATTGAAAGGATTATCATACCTTATGTTATTGGATTTATTTATGGTAATGACCTATGTTTTGTCAGCCCCCTCATTCTTTGATTGATATTTGACCCTTTCGATCACATTAGTGTCCTCTTGATTTCTAATAAAACCAAGATCTGTCTTGTCATCAGTAGTCTTTTGACTACTTAAAAGGTTGTTTATATCAGTAGTGCTCTTTTCAATACTTACAAAGGAATTGACCTTATTTGATGCTTCAATTTATTTCTCAAATAATTCACTTCATATACATACCTTGCACATTCTTCTTATTTTGCTTCTAGGCTTGTAGTCATAATTTCAATTTGACTCTTCACCTATTTGATTATTTCCTCTTGTTCCTTGGATTTGTTGCTTAGTCTAGCTTCAAACAAGTTGATTTTATCCTCATAGTATTTGATAAGATACCTGATAATCCTATTATTTTTCCTTACCACATTAATTTCTTTTAGAGTATTCATCAACTTAGTTTCAAGATCCACCTCATCTCCTTCTTCATTTAAATCAACAACAACACCTCCAATCTATATGGTTTCTTCTTGATTTGATCAGATTTCTTCTTCAACCATGAAGATAACTTCATTGAAATAAAGTCCATAATATTCATTATCACTCTTTTAATCTCTTCTCTCACTTTCATTAAATAATCTTTAATCTTCCTTCGTGTAAAGGCTCCTTTTGTTTTTGAAGAACCTTTTCTTGTTATCATATTTTCTTAAGCTTTTATTGATCTTATCAGACCTATGAGATATTTTATCATCATAATGACCTTAATCATGCTCTTCATCATTCTTAGCCATATTATTATGAGGGAATTTTTTATCAAAATTTCCTATCTCTCCACATTAAAAACATTTGAAAGGTAATTTACCCTTGTATTTACCTGAGCCTATCTTCAACTTCTTTGTAAACAAAGTTATCAAATCATCATGATCAATATTAGATTCATAATTGTATTTAACTTTCCTACCTTGTGTATTATTCTCCTTTGGATTATTTTATACCTTGAATTTAGATTCTTGCTTTATAGGTCTTCCTTTACTTATCCTCATCTCATAGGCTGTTGGGGTTTTATGAAGTCCATCCATCTCAAGTTTGTCTAAATCTTACATTTCTTCAATAAAACATGCCTTGGAATCAATTTTTGAAGTTAGAGACCTTAAAACCTTTTCAACAATAGTTATCTATTTTAATTCTTCTTCTAAACCTCTTATGATGTTGACCACCTCATCAGCCCTCAACAAGTAGGCTACAATAGTCTCATCTTCATTCATTTTTAGACTTTTAAATTATCTTCTATGAGTTTTCAACTTGGCCAATTTGACTTTGGAATCTAACTCATGAATATTTTTTTATATTATCCCACATTTATTTGGTAGATATATAGTGCATAACCTTCACAAATCCTACTTCAAATAGACCACACATAATCCCATTACTTTTGAGTTGTTATCACTAGCCTTCTTACTTGCTGCATCTATAGAAGGAATAGAGGGTGTAGTATACCCATCCAAGACTAATTTAAAAATATAATTACCTTGATAAATAAGATATTTTATCATTATCACACTCTAAAAATCATAATTTGATCTACTGAATAATGGAGCTTTGCTTGTAGAGAATCCACCTTGTGCTTGACTAACCATCATAGCTTGTTTATAATCTCCTTTAGGTTATAAGACATCCTTCAAATGACCTAATATTATACCAAATGTTATAATTATATAATAATAAGGGGTTTTAAATCATTTTATAGACAATCACTTATTCAATTCAACTCATCATTCCATGAATCATTCATTCATATAAAATACTAATACATAAACAAAGCAACTACACAAGCATATCAAAAGTAAAAACATGAAATATGTGGGAAAACCTATTTGGGGATTAAAAATACTAAAACATGAAAATTTAATATAGTCATAAAATGTCATGATCCAATTTTTAGTGAAGCACCAACTTCACAAGGAGCTCTAACCCCTATCTGGATAAGCACCAACTTAACTAGTCTTCTACAAGCTCAATCTTACAAGGAGGATCCAACCCCCTTAGGTAACTTAGCACCAAAAAATTCATCTCTAATATATTTTCACCTAAAAAAACCTATTTATAACTAAACTATATATTATAACCTTCTCTCGTATTCTTTACCCTCTAATCTTACCAAATAACCTCTTAGGCCTTCTCGCTCAATTAGCCCTTTCCTTGGCAATATTAGGTTAATTGACCTTATTAAATACCTAAAAAAACATACTTATAAATTTATGTAATATTCATATAATTATTATAATTATATTAAATCCCTCAACTTATTCAAAAAAACTTTATATTCTTTTCTCAATAGCTCACTATTCTAACTAGACAAAATAGCCTTATTAGGCCTTGCCTTTATACTCAATTCTTTCTTTCACCCATATTGATCAACCAAGATCTAAAACATTATTGTATTATGATTTAAATAGATCAATACACACATTTCATGAGTGAAACAAATAATACATTAGTCATTCATAGTCCCTAAGGACCAATTTCACCATTAGGCCTAATGGAGACCTAATGCAATTAGGTCTTTCCTATCCACACGTTACCATTTAGACCCTTAATAACACTTCCTATATTATAAAATGCATGAAAAAATTAATATATATCTATAATATATCTTTTATAATTTCATATTATGTCTCCAACTCCATTTGGTCCATTTCACTTCATGGACCTACCAATTAGGTGTCCTTACCAATAGGATTTCTTACTGCCTATAAGTCTATTTTTCAAACTTGAACCAAATACAAAAAATTTCCACATAAAACATGCATAAAATTATATTAATAGGATAATAATTGCTTAAAAAACTTCCCAAAATTATTTTTTCTCCACCATATAGGCTAAAGGGCCTCAAGAACACTCATGTAGATGACTTACTCAGAAACACTAAACACTGTCAAAACACAGTCAAAATCATTTGAATCTTAAAGGCTGATCATGGAATTTAAATGAGAAAAAATGAATTAAAATGATACTATTATTCCTTAATAACACCTCTGATAAATTTTTAGTATTCATCTTAGTGAAAATTGACTCAGGAACATCTTTTTCACATACATAAAAAAGTTGCCTGTAGGACCAAAAACATAGTCAAGAAAATCAACTTATAGAACATCTGTGGGGACACTTCTATAATATTCTAATGCATTTTTGTGATCATATATATATATTTCATGTTCATGTACCAATATTGGTCTTACAAATGAATCTCATAATGTCACTCTTCACAAACTTCATTGTGGTAGACAATCCAATTTGATGACAAATTTTTGAATAAGTGTAGGAATAATCAACACTTATAGAAAAATGGGATAGGAAGGATAGATATTTAATAATTACCCCATGACTTAATATCCATCCCTAGTCCTTTACAACCAATCCCTAATCTTATTCTCATTCTCACCTAGTTTCTTCATTATTTTGCTCATTAGGCCAGTTTAGCAATAGGAAAACTTACATGACCAATTTTTCAAATTTTTGGTCATAAACCTACTCATAAAATTTAATGAAAATAAAATATAATTTTTTAACATCATCCTCCATCCACTTACATTTTTTGTCCTTGTCAACTCTTCTTGTAACATAAAAACCCTAAAATCAAAATTTTCTTGTAGCTTTTATTCACTAGCAAGACAAACAAAAACCACTTAAGGGGACCTTGAAGAGTAATTTAAATGTTAAAAATAATAAAATAGGTAAATTGGACCATTATGAGCCATAACTAATTATATTTTTCCTATCAAGTATTTGTAAGGGTTTTTATGAGGGATTTGACCACTTTACCTTCTTAACAATCATTCATAAAGGATTTCTCCTCAATCCTAAAACCAATGACAAGGAATTAAAGCTAGGGAACTTACCCAACTACCATGAAGTGATCAGTATCTCATGTAATTTTTTCATGTGCCAATGAGCATGAGAAATTTCTTCTCAAGTATGCAACACCATTTTCTATGCAAACAAACAACCTTACCATCAAATTTATTGCTTTCTTTTTCAGCTATTGACTTCAAATTTGGTGAAAATTCTTAACACAATGCCTCACACATTTTTAAATTCTATAAAGATATCTTTAATCCTTAGAAATTATCTTGACTTCTGCTTATGATACTATAGGTCACTTTATGCATTTATTCTTTATACTGCTAGTCCTACTTGGACTATGAACATAACCTAAAGCCTCTTTTAATGTCTTAAAAACTTCATCCAAATGTCATAAAACATCATAACATCATATTAAAATAAAAAACTTTCTCACTTAGGTGTACAATGGCTCAACATACCATGCTACTAGGCTTATCTTATTAAGCCACCAAGCTTGCAACTTCTCACTAGGTCTCTTCATACAGGAGTTAAGCTTAAATCTTGTCCTTTAAACTCATTTAAAGTATTATTTACCTATTACCCATGTTATCATATATTATAACACTTAATTAATATTGTACTGACCTAAAGCACAAATTTTCATCATCCACTACACATATATTTTCCTACTAAGCTAGGCCAGACTACTCAAGATGGCTAGTGGTCAAAGTTTGGATAAAAACAAGTTGACTCTTAATGATATCAATATTAAAACTTGATTTTTAATAGACTTATGACCTTTTTCTTAGTCTCATCACAACCTTGTATCAGGAATTTATAAGGACTTATTGACCCATGTGATTACCTTGTATGCTCTTTAGCACTCAAAGCTTTAAATAAGATGTTTTCTTTATGCTATGAACATGATCTTAACATGTCATCAAACCCCAAAAAGGATACTACGTACCTTCAAATTTTATCTCAAAAGAGAAACAAAAATTCTTATTTACACACCATTTCACCAAGCATGACATCAACTCTAACTTTTGAAATGAGAGACATTTAACTTGATTTTGACATCAATGCCTTAATCCCAAAACTAGGAACATACCTCAACATTGATAAGAGGGTGATGGAGGTTCTGGTGTAATTTTTGGAATATTTTAACTTGAGTAAGATTTTAAATCATTTATATATCTTAGAGATGGTGAATATACAACCATGAACATTTTCACCTCCAAATGGATCTCCCAAGTTTGCACAAGTGCCTATAACTAGCTGAAAAGGAGTGATTCTCTCAATTTATATGTTGAACCTACAAAATTAATCCCAAATGACATTATTGACATAAGTTCAAGTTATATAACTAACTCAAAATATTTTACAAGTGTGATTAGATGGATATTTGATCTTTCTTGGCCTTGTCATGCATTGAATTTGACAATATGCACTTTTCCCTTGTATTAAACTTTACCTTAATCTTCACAAAAGAACCTCAAATTTTACAAAAAAAATGTAAAATGTTCATACAAGGTATTCAGGGCATGTTATTACTTTGAGAGACACTTTTGAACCTTTGACATCATTTTAACCCATCTTTTCATGTTCACCTTATGACTAGATGAACACAAGACAAAATACAAACATTACCTTAATCTTATCAAAATAACCTTAAATTATGCTAATAATAGTTAACAAGACCATTTAAATACCCCAAAAGGTATGGAAATACTATGAATAAGGTCATAAAACATGACAAGTAAAGTTTTTAATGAACCTAGTCTATGGTAGCCAAAATTTGGCTAACATCTTTTGCAACCTCCTGGGAATGCATGCTTAACTATAAATCTAGACTAATGCCTTATAAATTAATTGGGATATGGATTCATGACTATAAATAAGACTTTAAAACCACCTTGAAACCAACTGAATTAGACTAACATAAAACAAAACACCACACCACATGTCTCACAAGACACTTGGTAGAAGGAATAACATAAAGCAAAAAAGACACACATTCATGCATGAATCACATAGGGAACAAAAATATATAATATAATATGTATAAATTTTTAAAACTAACCTCAATATCATGGCTTCAAGTGTATCTCATTGACTATGATACTCAGTTCTTATCCATTGAATCTTGCAAGATGAAAGACATTGTGTTCTTTGCAAGCAATGATAACATAAGGTCCACTCCATAATGAATCAAACTTAGTGTGCTTACCAAGATTATATATATCAACATCCCACTTTATTAAAATATATCCTTCTTGATATGTTCTTTAGATATCTCTCTTATCAAAGTTTATTTTCACTTGTGTTTGGTGATACTCCATGGTGTGCATAACATGATCTCTTGCTTCCTCCAAGGCCATTAGTACTACCAAACTTATCTATAAAAGATAATTATACATTATCTCAATATGATGTGTTAACTCAAGATCTAGTAACTCAATTGAAATATATATCTTAGCCTCTCTTCCATAGATAAGCATATAAAGTGAGTTATGAATGGTAATCTTTGGAGTGATCTTATCTATCAATAGGATTGTATTCAACCTAGTGTGCCAAATCCTTTGATTATATTCTATTATACTTTTTATGATTTTTATCAAGTTATTATTAGTGGAATAATCTATCCCATTTCCTTGGGGGTAGTAATTAGAAGTGGTACTCAAGTAGATGCCATATTTTAGAGCCCATTTCATTATCTTTATACCACTGAAAGCCATGGCATTATCATAAAGTATTATTACAGGTACCCCAAACCTTGTCATTAAGATTTCAGAGAAGTTAAAAACTAAAGTTTCATTAGCCTCACTAAGGGCCACTACCTCTACCACATTGTGAAATAGTCTGTAGATGTAAGGACCCACTTATGGCTTGCATTAGATGGAGGATAGATCATCCCAGTGAAATCAATTCCCCATTGCATGAATGGTTATTCAACCTAAATAGGGTGAAGAAGAAGGGCTGAAAGTATTTATTTGCATACAAAAATTTCACACTTTTAACATATTTTAACCCAATCATATGCATCCTTTAATAGACTATACCAATAGTCACTAGCCCTCATTATTTTTACAACTGTAGTTTTAGGCACAAAATGACCTCCAGCTTATGCATCATCGAAATGTTTTATAAGATTATCAACCTATTATATTTTCACAAATATTAGTACCATTCCATTTAGGTATTTAATAAAAATAAACCCATCCAAAAGTACATAAGGTATTACTTACAATTTGAAGTATCTCCTTCTTTCTTGATTTATCCCTATACTACACTCACTTGGTGAAGGAACTTCACCATTTCTTATGTCCAACTTGGAGTAGATGAAGTTTAAGATGTAATATGACCCTATTTTAATGCCAAAATCATCTCTTAATATTCATTTAGGTCTAATTCTAGGTGTTCACATAATCATCTCCCTCTTACTAGCTCAGTGGCCTTGATCTCAACATCATACTCTATCACCTTAGTTATCATCTAACTCTTTTATCATTTACGTCTTTATTCAAGATAAAGTCTCCTATTCTTGGATTATTTACCATAACATGTATTTTTTTATTGGACACCATATGCCTAAATTTCTTGATACTTATTATAATTTCCAACACTTATTTCTCAACATAGGTGTACTTCTCTTCATAACCTTCTAGTCCTTGACTAAAAATGGCTATAGGATTTTTAAGCCCCTCATTATTCTAATGAATTAACATAAAATATATGGTGTCAATGTTGGAAAAATAATATAAGACAAAGTCCTTATAAAAATTAGGGTTGATTAGTGTAGGTGATTAAGCAATAGCTTGTTTGATGGCCTGAAAACTAGCCTTCACTTCCTTGGTCCAAACATATAATTGATTCTTATTTAACATGGATGTTATATGGCTTACAAAAGTGGAAAATCTAGGTATAAATTTACTAAAAAAAATTATATTCTTATGAAAACTTTTTAAAGCTTTTTTATGTTTGGGCAATGACAAGGCTAGTATCACATTCACTCTATTAGGGTCTACAGAAAGCCCATCTTTAAAAATAATATGACCAAGTAACTTAACTTCATGTATATATAAAAAAAACTTATTATGTGTTGATTCAGGTTTTATACACACCATATCCATTAAAAGGTAGCCTCTAATATTTTAGGATCTCAATGGAGGTAAAATTCACTCCAGGGCATAAGTTACAGGTATACAATCTTTGACAACCTATTGATGGAATAGTTGGTAGGATATGTAGGTTGTTGACAATTTTTTGTGGATGGAGGTGTGGTTTTTTTATTAAAGTAAGTTTCTACATGAGTTGGATGGATGGTTGGTATCTAATCTAGAGTTCATAAATCTCAATAACAAAACACAAAAAGAGGGTAAGGTAAGGTAGAAAAGAAATCTTTGTGGTCTCAAGAATTACTTCCCTGGTTAGTTTCTGGATAGATCTACATTTTTGTAAAACCAATGCCCTTTGTTATCAAAAATTATACACATGAAAACAAGCACAACTCATAATTCTAAGGAAAATGGATGTAGGAAATCCACTAGCCTTAGACAAAGGTTGCTTGTTAGGTGTGGAACCTGATTTTCTTCCAAGATTAGAGGTTAAAATTGTGATGTTATTTCAGCTAGGTTAAAATTGTAATTTCATAGTCAATTTAGGCCATTGATTAAAAGTTTCCAAATATCACAGTAGAGGTTATATTTAGGTGTTTTTTACTCTAAAAATTATTGATATATGGCTGAGATGTATGAGTGTGTAAAATAATGAAATATTGTACACAGAGAGGAAGCAAAAAAGGTAGAGAGGTGTAACAGGGTTTATTATATGATTTTTTTCTCCCTTGTATTGCTAGAAATAATATACTGGACAAGTTTGGTGGATGTAGCCCATCTTGGGTGAACCATGTTAAATATAGAATCTCCTATTATGTGCATGTTTATGTTTATTTTTAGAATGTTTTGATAAATTTATTTCATATTTTCTCTTGTATGCCATTTGGGGATAAATCTAGGTTTTAATTTATCCTAAAATTGTTCCTATCAAGCCTATTATTGCACACCCTTCAAGTAGGAGATTATGGCTTGGGATAATGGATTATATAAGGTAGATATGACACACACTTAGAATGATACACCAAGAAAACACCAATACACATCTATAAATATGATTCAAATTAACTTGACTATTTTGATCAATACATTTACCGATCTTCAATAGCTATTGCACATCTAAGATTAGCATATCAATAAAAATAGTCAAGAATATATTTTTAGATTGAGCACACTAAAGAATATTGAAGAAAAAAACCATAGAAATAACAACTAATAACATGAAATGGGAAATAAAATACACAAACACATTTGTTGTCAATCAAAATTGCTTGTTGCTCTTGTATTCAAATTCTTTGAATCCAAAAAATAAAGTTGGTTGATATAATTATATTTATATATCTTGAGTAAGGGGCCACCTCATCCTCCACTTATATTAATGATTGTTACATGTGGTAGTTAGAACATGTAGTTCTAACTATGGTCTAAAATCATTTAAGAAAATCTATAAATAGATAAACTAACTTTACCAAAGAGTGCATTGTGTGTGTGTATAGGAAAATACATTATCAATTTTATAATGATTTGTCTATTTTAAAAGGAATCAAAATATACATTCCAATAAGATTTTTACTTGCATATGTATAAGGTTGTGTGGTCTGAAGTGCTACATTGGCCTTAGTAGGATTCAAAGTGGGATTAGAAGATAAACATGTAGCAACACTGCTACAAGCCTACTTATTTTTCTCTTCATTATCCTTATAGACTTTGTGCACTACCTCATGTTTTTGGTGAATGATGTCTAATTTAAGCAATGAAGGTTAGTGGAGTCTCTTAGTTTGCCTGAGGAGTCTTGTATGTTCATCTTTCCTTAGCTATAACTTACTCCTAAAAAATTCCACTTCAATCATCTTCTTCCTCACTTTTCTTTACTTTGGTTCTATCCTTTCCACTACCAAGATTTGTATGATTTACTTGAAGTTGTTAGTGGCCTCCTAGATAATTTTATCAAAATTGATTTTAATAATCAATTTACTTGTATAATCTCCTGCTTTAGATAATTTTAGCTCATTGAAAATTTGGAAGAGTTAGGCCTCATGTGTTTGATAATCTGAAATTAAGGTTGCAATTTCCTTCAACCACTCTTTGGCCTCCTCATGTATGATGACAACTAGGTTTAGGGCATTATATGACTTGAATGTAGTCGTTAAATCAAGCTAGTTGTATAATGAATTTCTTGTGTAGGCAACAAGAATTTTAAGCTTGGTATTATCTTCAGCCAAAGAGCTACATAGCTCATTTTCTTGGTTCGTATGAGGTGCTATCTCCACCTTCATGAGTTATATGGACTCTAAAGAATTATAAAAAATTTAAATGGCTTCCTAAACCTTGGATTTTATACTTATAGGAATATGCATAGTGCTAGATTGTTTCTTGAGCTACTCAGTCTATGCCCATAATTCTTGTACTTCCTCCTCTAGCTCTTACTGAGCTAACTCTATTCCTTCATGGATGGCCACCACAACATCCTTGTGTGCTTGATACAAGTCTAAAATATTCTCCTCATATAAAAACTCCCTTGGCTACCTAATCTACCTCTTAGTGAGGAAGAACATCAGTTATCATTTTTCAAAGATGATGCTCACACCCTAGTCATCCTCAAATTTTATCCTCTTAACTCTTTAGATTGAACTAGTTGGGAGTAAAATAAAGTGGACATAGAGGGGAGATCTATGACCTTATATCAAGGAATTTGACTCCTCAATTCCATATCCCAGGGTAGAATGTTGAGAGGTGTATTAGTAGTTATAACAACTATTTCTTTCTCAACTTCCTTTATTCTTTCTTCTATTTATTACTAGCCTTTATCAAGACATAATGTAAGGAAGGCCATATTATTTTTAACCAATCCATTCCTCCAACTTGAGGAAGTGGGTAGACTAAAAATATGTGATATTTTTCCTTCCTTCCCATGCTTATTCTAGTTATTATAGTTTCTTCTATAGAAGTGGAAATGGGGAGTGGAAGGGAGAGATGTGTAGACTATACATGAAGTTAGGGGGTGGGAATAGTAATTTGAACATAGCTGGCTAATTTCTTCATTTTGTGGATTCTCATAGTAGTAGTACTAGTAGGAATAAAGGTAATAGCCATGGGAAATGGTGTTGTAGTGAAGGAAGGATAAATGGTGGTTGTGGAAATGGAAGGAATAGGTGTAGTGGAGGGAATGGGGACTTATACAAAAGAGATAGGTATTGAATCAACAATAGAAATTGAAGCCAAAGAAAAGGTATAAAATGCCTAAGTACCTTAAAGTTAAAGCTCAATGAGGTTCACCTAAAGACTCATAGCCTTGACCTTCTCCAACTCAGCCTCTTCATCTAAATCATCCATTATGTCTTCGATGATAATTTCATCTTATCTTAATAGTTGTGAGCTCAGAGGTGGAATAGGCAAGCCTCAAGATGTATTAATTATGGGGCTACCTATGGGAGTCTTGGGATTTTGGGTATAGACTAATGGGGTATTTATTGGGATGAGAGAGCCTTGGGAGGTGGATGTGTTGATGTCTTAAAATTATGCTTGATCTTAATCAAAAACAATGGGAAGTTTCAAGCTATGGGACAATGCGGCTTGAAAACAACCTCCAGATTTTAAAGAAGCTGGTCTCTTCTTTTATATTGGGTGTTGGGGAAAAGGGATAGGAGACTAAATAGAAATGCAAAATGCAGGAATTAAAACCTAACTATGGTGATATGCCTGAGAGTAATCCTAATCCTAACCTGAGCACAGTGAAACTATTATGTGATTCTATTACATTTAAGAGCAGACAAGTGCATGATCAATGTAAAAGATTGGAATAATAGAAACAGAGGTTCACAATAGGGGAGTCTTTTGTTGAGATACAAGAATTGTCAACAAAGGCATAGTGTTCAATCTTCTTAATAGAATCTTCCAATCACATAGGAGGCACAGAAGTCATGCACAGTCATGTAAATCTTCAAATTCAAGAAAATGAGACAAAAGCAAATAACATTTCCAATCACCGCACTAGAAAATCTACAGTATAGACTACTTTGCAAACAACATAGATAACATCAACAAAGGCATGGAGCTCAAATTTAATCAATTCATCTAGCCACATAAAGGGCACATAAACATGCATGATTACATAAACTTTACAACTCAAGAAAATTGAGACAAGAGCAAATGATATTATTGGCCACAAACTTTAGATAGTCTAAAACTATGAGAATTCCCCCCTCCTTTAGATTTTACAATTCCTCTTCTTTTATAGCCCTAGATACGTAAATAAAAAAAATAATTTGAACTTTGGTGCATTCAATGCTTTGAAAAGCCATGCTAGAGAAGAAAGGCTGCTCTTAACTGTGGCATGGCGATTCTTGACTAGTTCCTCTCTTCATGCCTAAATTTCAAATTTCATCACCTATTGGGCCGCTCAACTGTCTATTCTACCTTTGCTATTAGGAGACAAATAGATGGCATATTTAATGCTTGTAAGCCCCCCCAAAAAAAAACTACCTGGTTTACTACTCCATCTACTCGAATTAACTCTCACCGAATTTCCCTCCATTTTTTCTATAATAGGTAGACAGGCACTCTGTTCTATTTGTAATGGGAGAGGACCCTTAGTCAATTTTTTGAAAATCCTCTTGATCACCTAGAAGGCACTAGAGGATGACAACTGGCTACTTTTGCTTTCTTTAAAATATCATCTAGGACCCACCACAATCTTCATTCAGTGATTAGGCTCGAAGGTGGTCTCTCAAAAGTTGATACATGGCAACCTCTGCTGCTCTTGGGAAGATACGTGGCATCTTCCACTTCTTCATCTAAAGGTATGTGGTGCCTTCCACTTCCTTTTGGGGATGGGTTAGAAAGGGACCAGAGAGTGACACTTGGCAGCCTCCACTGCTCTTAGCACTTAGCAAAAATGAATGATGCCCTTATGCATTAAATGGAAAGCAATGGACCCAGGCATTAAACCAAAGTTTCCCAGATGTCGACACATGGTGAATTCCATTTATTCTTCAAAAGGGGAATTCAGGGCCTTTGCAACTGTCACCTAACACTTTCCACTTAACTGCTATTGGGTATGTGGCATGATCCACGATTCCCTGGATAGATACAAAAGGGTCCTCGAAAGTCACCAGTTGTCATCTCCGTCTCCCAAAGGCCAACACGTGGTCGCTTATGCTTGAATCCAATACTTAGGCCAAAATTGAAATATAAAAGAACAAGAGAGGCAAAAAGGGACCATGTTCTAAGGATGACACTTGGTAGCCTCTGCTACATTTTTGACACTTAGCAAAAATGAGCCCGTCCTCTGTTCCAAAACTCTGCAGCTTCACTCAAAGTGCGCTGGAACCAAAATTACAGTGCTCAAATAAAAAAAATAAAAATAAATTGAATACAACGTAGAGTAGGAAATTACTCTACAGTTATTGGTGACTATCAGGGCTTTTGAGCTTGCTCAAAAAGAACTTGACTCCCGCTCAATCAAAATTTCAAAATTTACAGCTTCAAAAGAGCTATCTAGAAGGTAGACCACTCATGGTCAGATAATCCTTGCTTGTTCTGCAACTCATCAAAATCCAAATCCAAGCTAATGAGATCCTTGTATGAGAAGGTTTGTAGGACTTGGGTAGTGTCTTTTAGCTTGGATTCTAGCCAAAAAATAGGAATTAGAACAGTTTCAGCCTCAGAGGTTGGAGAATCATCCTGCAAGCTCTAAAAAACTGTTTGATCCCTTTGCCTGGCCAGCATCAATGGTTGGATTTGGTCCACCATCAACACCATCCTCACATCTAAAAATGGGGAAGGAAGGCCTAGTCACACCAGATCTTCAATGTGTTGCCTCATTTCATCGATGCCTTCTTTGATGACATCAAGACAACTTTTGCAATTGTTAGCTGTAGCATTACAACTGAGCTCCTCATTGACCTATTTCATGGCAGCCATTCTATCACAAATCCTTGTGGCTGCCAATGTTGCATCCCTTGAGCTATAGAGCTTCTCCAGTAAAGAATGAGAGTTTGTGACTCTTTGGGAGATCGTGGCCAGAGTGCTTTATACCAGATTCTCGACCATCTCACACAGCTACTGTGCTTTAAGGAGGAATGTGAAAACTAGCCTGACCTAGAGAATCTCTATAGAGATTCTCTCCCATGCTAACTCATAAAGGCCCTTTACCAACTGCACCACTCTAATATCTCTCAGCCTATTGGCCAACTCAATTTCTAGTTGTGCGGTCCACTGCTGCTCTGCCTGGAGCCGGGCTTGAAAAGTCACAGCCTTATTCTATTCTTCCAGCAACCTTTGCTGTGATTGGGTAACCTATAGTTGGATTCCTTCGACTCTTCCTTGTAGTGTTGCATTTTCTCATCTTAGAGCTATTGATGTATCCTTTGCAAGCACAAGCTCTATCTTTAATGAATCATTTTGGGCTTGAATTACCCAATGAGTCTAGAGGGAAACACTATTTTGCAATTGTTTTTATAGACTAGCTATCTCATTATCTTTCTAGTTTATTTGTTTAGCCACACTATTACAGTTTGCCTTTTCTATGGCCAAGTCGGCCTCTATCTTTTGCAGTCTCCTTGATATCCTCAAATAATCTTCTATGACCGTAGAAGTGGATTCGATCATGAGCTTGACTCTATCTTGAGGCCTGAATAGGGACATGTCGATGGCCACTGCATTCATGGTGTAGTATTCTAGCCACATTTGTTCACTCAACCTAGTAACATTGGGCGACAAATGGGTCACCGTCAGTTGCTATTGAATGGGGGTCAAATTGTGACCTCAAATGTGGCACTACTGGTGCTTTATTCTCTTTACTCCTCTTCTTCTCCAATTAGGCTTCTCTTGCCTTCCTTGCGGCATTAGTGTGCATCTAAAAGGTGGAAGGGGACGTAATTTGTCCCCTTGTGAAGGGAAATCCTTGTGGCAGGCCGTATTAGAGAGCCATTGGTTATGTAGGGGTGAGTTACAGGGGCATCTTTCTAGGAATGGAAGGGGGAAAATAGGGTAATGTTAAGGCTTGAGGCATCAAGGATGAGGTGAACTATGAAATGGGAATGGTAGTAGTGGTGAGAGGTGTCATTTGGTTGGGTGGAGGCATGGATTGAGAGGGAGGAGGGGGAGTAATTCCTACATGAGGAGAAGTTGCAGTGCTCTGCACTGGGCACTGTGAAGGCTGTTCTTCCTCTTTTGGGTCTAATTGGAACTGCACCCTTCTTCTCTTCCTAGGTGTTTTTGATGTTCCCACCATCTCTAAATCTCTTGTATAATAACCTGGTATGAACCTTTTGCAAGATAAAAACATGCTTGCTACAACAAATTTCACTAGGTGCCACAATCACAATGAGTAAGATATTTTTGTAGGAATGCTTGAGAGTTTGTAAACTTTAAAATTTGCTAAGGGATATTTATATCAAGTCCCAAATAGCATTAAATTAAGGTGACCGTTAGCAAATCCTACTCAATCTTTGAGAAATAGCAAGGTGGACATGTCATGCAAAACAAGGTACCTTAGAGATTTTGAAAGATTTGGGGAAGCATTTATTGTGGCAAAAAATAAATAATTAAAGAATTTTTAAGACACCTACTCTGCGTTTAAAATGCTTATTTTAAAGGAAAACTAGGAAAGCAAAAAAAATAAAATAAAACAAAGCAATGCGGGAATGGAAACTACCTAACTACATTAATTACAAATCCTTATTTTCTTCCAGGATAAAAAATGAACTTTCCCACATCCTCTTTATGACAAGCCAACTTGCGTTGCCATACTAGTGATTACAACAGATATGTCATTGATGGAATGTTCTCTACACCAGCCACACAGGTCTGCTATAATCAAATGAGTCTAAGAAAAATGTGTATTCGACACCTATGAACTCTTCTTGTCCTTGAATGGCCATCAAATACTGGTTCTTCATGCTATTGGGTGTCATCAAGAAATCATGGGCTATTGGTTCTTCATGCTGTGCCTTTTGATATCCATTATCTTTCGACACATCTTCTTCAGATTCTAGCTTTATTTCATCATCATGCTCTTTGATGACTTCATCCTCTTGCAGGGATGAATTAAAAAGCTGGCATTTATTTTGCATACTCATTTGAATCTCAGGGCTTTCTTCCTCATCTGAAACTAGCTCAGTGCCTCCTATCTCAATGACTTGGTCGAGGAAGTGTCCATGTTCCTCCATATCCTCTTGCAGAGTGAGGAAAAAATCAGAAATGATCTCCTCCTCATCAGAAGTTAAGGAAAAATCTTGTGGCTTATCCTCTTGCTCATCAAAAGGGGAGTCTATGGTGATCTCCTCCTCTTCTGCATTGATGTAATCTTCTTGTTTGGGTATGAATTGAGCGTATTCTTCTACATACTCAATTGCTTCCTTCAAAATATATTCTTCTTTGAAAAGGGGGAAAGAAGAAGGCTGTGATGGAAAATAAGAAGCTTCTTGAGTAAGGGTGGAAGGAATTTGAGGGGAAAGTGAGAATTTGGGATCCTCTTCCCTTGCTGCTATCATAGACTCTGCATTATTGGGGAATTGGTCTTGATGATTTTGACCTTGTTCATGAACAAGGGTGGCATATGTTTGATATGGGATTTGTGGTGGTGGGTATGAAGTTTGGTAGACTTGGTAAGTCTAGTTCTCATGAACGCTTAGCCTCTCTTCTAGGAATGCAATCAATCCACACACTTATAACATCTCATATGTAAGTTCTTGCCAATTTGGCCTCTCAATGGGATCCCACTCACTTTTAATCAGGTCTATTGCATCCCTTACTTGATAGATGATATGACAAGGAATCTCTTGGCCATATCCCCTTCTGCTATTAAGCTCTAACACATATTTTTTAAATCCCAGCAATGTTTTTTTGAAAGTGAAAATAAGGTTAGGTTGAACATGGGATGAGACATATTGGGGGGATTGGGAATAAGACTGATGTGGCTCATAACAATCTACATCTTCATTACTTGACATGATTCTAGGAGAAGCTTGTTCTTGATAAAACATATTTGAAGTAGAATAAGACTCATAGCTATGAGTTACAGAGTTATACATACCAAAGGGATTTCTTGATGATACTGCTTGATTGGCTGGTGATGCAGAGTCATTGTTGGTGTCGATAAAAACCTCCAAAGGCAGATTGGCTGAAGAATACACCAAAATTATTCAACTCCTTAAAAGATTGGTCCCACTAGGTGTGCCAAGAAATTGTTGATGTCTTCAAATTGTGTTTGATCTTAATCAACAACAATGGGAAGTTTTAAGCTGTGGGACAATGCGGCTTGAAAACAACCTCCAAATTTTAAAGAAGCTGGTCTCTTCTTTTGTATTGGGTGTTGGGGAAAAGGGATAGGAGACTAAACAAAAATGCAAAATGCAGGAATTGAAACCTAACTATGGCAATGCGCCTGAGAGTAATCCTAATCCTAACCTGAGCATAGTGAAACTATTATGTGATTCTATTACATTTAAGAGTAGACAAGTGCATGATCAATGTAAAAGATTAGAATAACAGAAACAGAGGTTCACAATAGGGGAGTCTTTTGCTGAGATACAGGAATTGTCAACAAAGGCATAATGTTCAATCTTCTTAATAGAATCTTCCAATCACATAGGAGGTATAGAAGTCACGCACAGTCATGTAAATCTTCAGATTCAAGAAAATGAGACAAAAGCAAATAACATTTCCAATCACCACACTAGAAAATATACAGTATAGACTACTTTGCAAACAACACAGATAACATCAACAAAGGCATGAAGCTCAAATTTACTCAATTCATTCAACCACATAAAGGGCATAGAAACATGCATGATTACATAAACTTTACAACTCAAGAAAATTGAGACAAGAGCAAATGATATTATTGGCCACAAACTTCAGATAGTCTAAAACTATGAGAATTCACCCCTCCTTTAGATTTTACAATTCCTCTTCTTTTATATCCCCAAATACGTAAATAAAAAAATAATTTGAACTTTGGCACATTTAATGCTTCAAAAAGCCATGCTGGAGAAGAATGGCTGCTCTTAACTACGGCATGGTGATTCCTGACTAGTTCCTCTCTTCACGCTTGAATTTCAAATTTCATCACCTACTGGGCCACTAAATTGTCTATTCTACCTCCATTGTTAGGAGACAAATGGATGACATCTTCAATGCTTGCAATCCCCAAAAAAAACTACCTAGTTCACTGTTCCATCTACTCAAATTAACTCTCTTTGAATTTCCCTCCATTTTCATTATAACAGGTAGATGGGCACTCTATTCTATTTGTAATGGGAGAGGACCCTTAGTCAATTTTTTGAAAATCCTCTTGATCACATAAAAGTCACCAAAGGATGACAACTGGCTGCTTCTACTTTCTTTAAAATATCATCTGGGACCCACCACAATCTTCATTCGGTGATTAGGCTCAAAGGTGGTCTCTCAGAAGTTGATACGTGGTGACCTCCACTACTCTTGGGAATATACATGGCATTTTTTGCTTCTTCATCTAAAGGTACATGGCACCTTCCACTGCCTTTTGGGGATGGGGTAGAAAGGGACCAGAGAGTGACACTTGGCAGCCTTTGCTACTCTTATCACTTAGAAAAAATGAATGATGCCCTTATGCGTTGAATGGAAAGCAATGGACCCAGGCATTGAACCAAAGTTTCCCAGATGTCGACACATGGTGGCTTCCATTTATTCTTCAAAAGGGGAATTTAGGGCCTCTGCAACTGTCACCTGGCACTTTTTGCTTAACTGCTACTAGGTACATGGCACAATCCATGGTTCCCTAGATAGATACAGAAGGGTCCTCAGAAGTCACCAGCTGTCATCTCTATCTCTCAGAGGCTGACACATGGTCACTTCCGCTTGAATCCAATACTTAAGCAAAAATTGAAATATAAAAGAACAAGAGGGCAAAAAGGGACCGTGCTCTAAGGATGACACTTGGCAGCCTCCACTGCATTTTTGACACTTAGCAAAAATGAACCCATCCTCTATTCTAAAACTCTGTGGCTTCACTCAAAGTGCACTGGAACCAAAATTACAGTGCTCGAATTAAAAAATAAATAAATAAATTGAATATGATGTAGAGTAGGAAATTACTCTACAGGATGTTATTGCTTGTGTAGTATCTACCCCAATAGATGAAATAATAGATACGTAGGGGGTATCCATAGGAACTTGGCTAGTGATAATAGCATACCTTTCTTGAATCTTATCATCTTCCTTATTAGAGTCCAAACTGATAGGATCTCACCTTTCTCCTCCTCTTTATGCACTAGGCTCGAGAAGCTTGGGTTGTTTCTTGACTAATTTCAATTTAAACTTTAATGAAAGTCCCTAAGATGAAGGAGATTCTTGTTCAGTATATTTTTCCCTCCAAAAGTTTGAATGTTGTCATCCCTTGAAAAGAGCTCTTCAACTATCCATTTACCTAGTAGAGATACTAGGTTTAGTTTGGATCATCCTTAAATGATCTTCTTGCATCCTAGTGATTTCTACTCATTCTATCACTTCTTTATCTAACTTGCCATTCATAAAAATAAAATCATAATAAAAAGGATAGTGGTAGTAATGAATTTTAAAACCATTAATATGATGCTAGATTAACCCATGGGGATCTTAATCTCTATGTTCCATCATAGGGAAGCCATATCGATTCCAATTTCCTCCAACATCCCCAAGATGTTTCCTCATGGTGTATGTCATTCTGCTAATTCAAATTAGGATCCCAAAGAATAATCCTTTTTTATATCCAACCAAATCCTCCTTGATGTTGTTACACAAATAGAAAACAATCTCTTGCTCAGCTAACTTATCAGGTATATACCTTGGAAGAAATAAAGTCTCAACCTTATTTCCCTAGACCAAAATGATAGTAATGTCTGGGTATAGGAAAAAATATCATTTTTTTATCAAATAATTTATAATGTTCTCTCCAAGATGAGGCATAGGTGAGCCTTGAATGGCTTGCCACACTTATGGGTAAACATCTTCACATATTCTAACCATATGTTTGTGGTAAGCATATATATGCATAAATTAGAAGTGGTCACATATTCTATTTTTTATGTAATCTATGTTCAGAGCACATAGATTTCCCAAGTCTTTATAATATGTCTGCATGACTATGTCAACCAAATATGACATCATATAGAATTATCCTATGGGGGTCGAATATTTATCATTGTGCAAATTTATTCTCTTAGTCTCAAATTAATGACCTCCCCCAAGGCATAGATAACATCATGCAAAATCATCATATGAAGTAATGACACCCAATCTAAGTTTAAAAAATGGATATTGGGCACCCCATATAATTTTTTGTTTAAATCCATACCTATCTAGATTCCCATTTTGAATTTGTTAATTAGAATTGTTCCCTTTGGTTTCATTCCTTACCAAGTGATGGAATGGTCTGGGAGAAATAATGAGGAGAGCACCTTTGGGAGGGATTGATGTTTTGGCTTTGAATTGTACCCAAGTGTGCTTATTGTAATAGGTGTCTAGTAATTTGAGAGAGATATACCTCTAAAAGTCACTTTTAGAGATACACACCACCACTATATCTCTACTAGAATGTAATAAGTACACATCTTATGATATTTTTCTTGAGATGAACAAATCCATTATGAGGTATATACATGGCATAACCTCTGGTTTAGTTATGGTGAAATACAACCTTTGACATTTATAGTCTATAAGTTCATGAATGAATATCCTTTCTACTAGTACTATCTTATCATCCAGTGAAAACATGTCAATTGAATAAATAACATCCTAGAGTTACGAGTAATTATGATACTTATCTTGGAATAATTTCACATCAAATATGGTGTCCTTAAACTCTATATAATCCTTGACTAAGAATGTAGATAGGGGATTTGTTCCTCAAAACATCCTAGATGAGGAATCCATAGTTGTGTTCTAGACTACTACACTTCCCTTTGATATGCTTCATACTATGCCATCACTTAGGCTCTTAGCTTAGTCTCTATTATGCTCATTGAATTCTCAAAGTATGGACTAGGGCTTTCAATCATGGTTGGGAATGAAGATGATTCAATTTCAAGTTATCTTGGATGAAAATGATGACTTCAATGGCTACATATCATTTATATAGGATCTTACATTGAATACTAGTTCATGCAATATTAAATATACAACATTCACTTTTCAAATTTATTATCTTGGGTTGGTGGGGGATTATAACATTTATCAAATAGGAAGTATTTATCTTTCTTTGGATAAGTATGGAATAATTTCAATAGTATTTTTTATAATAAATCACTTAGGACCATAGTGTCAAAACAACACTTTCAGGTCAATGTTCATGGATAATTCCCTCAGGGGGAATTATCTTGGATAAAGCATCTAAAAAAATTATTGTAAAGGAATCTTTTAATTATGTAGGAGTCTTGAAATCATTATTCTGAAGGCTTAATTCATGCTTAAAAGGTACTTTCAAACTCCCTAAAGGGTGCTTTTGGTCTAAAAGGTCCACTTCATAAGGCATTATCCATGACAAAAGTCTCAAAATATCTACTTCGTAAATGCCAAAGGGCACTTCTAAAATTCCTTAAGGGTAGTTTTGGAGGGCCAAAGGGCACCTTTGATCTTTTAAGGGAACTTTAATATGGCTAAGGGTCACTTCAAAGGTCCTGAATGGTAGGTGGTCACTTTGAAAAGGCCAAAAGGTGACTTTCAAAATATCTGAAGGGTCAATTCAAGAAGTCCAAAGGGCATGTGCCCTTTGGAGGAATTATTTTAGGGATTTTTCACTAGACAAAATGTTCAAAACAATAAGTCCTAAGGAAATGTTTTATGGAAATCTCAAAAATGCAAAAGGAATTTTGATGGGTAAAAAGTTTGTAACAATTATTTCAAAGGACACTTCCATAAAGCATGGAGGGTAGGTTGGGATGGAAAGGGCATTTAGAAAATATTTTAAGGGCTAGTTATAAGGGTTCTAAAGGGTAGATGGGAGCAAAACAAAGGGTCTACTTTAGATTAAAAGTTTTCCCAAAGGTTCTACTTCATAAAGTTGAAAGGTAAGTCCAAAGTTCCATAAGGGTACTCTTGTATGGTTACAAGTCATTCTGAGAGTTTCAAAGGATAAGTTGGAAAGGTTCAAAGGGATAATCCATTAGGAAATTTGTTTCAGGGAAAGTGCATGCGATCTAGAATTCCTTAAGGCAAAGAGTCCATAGGCCAAATTCTTTCTAGATAATTATTTTGGATGAAAAGTCCACAATTTTTTTTTTGACAAAAGTAAGGATATCCAAAAAATAAACCCAAAATAAAATAGGACTGAATATTTCCTAAAACATAACATTTTAAAAGATAAATTTGTAAGAAGGCTGAAAGAATTATCCTAAAGACTTTGAACCTAAATATTTTACCTACAATACATAATGTCAATATCATTCACAAAAAAAGTTAAATGTCCTATATACTTCCTTAAATTTTCAAGAACATATGAATAGGATTCCTCATTAAGATCATATTTTCAAAAATGTGGGTCCCCATTTCCTTATGTAAAAAAGGGTGTGTTTGGTATAACAAATGATGACTTATAGGGGGAATACTCTTGAGTATTCCATAACCTAGAAATCTAGTTAATAATCAATAGATCAATCATGAAGTGTGCCACAAAATAATACTTAAATTAGAAACATGAAAGAGACTCCTAAGTAGATTCACACAACATACTTGCCTTCTAATTTTCTTAGATCTGTGTGTGTCAAAATGTGTAGTTCTTTTAAACCCTATTGTGATGGGGTTTTTAAAGTTTTGATGGGGTTTTAGGTTTTGTTCTAGTAGCCATTAAAGCAAAAAACAAGGGAAGATCAAGAATTATTCTACTATCAACCAAGAATCCATAGCCCTGATAGAGATACTCTTGTCTCCTTCTCTTCTAATTCTAGTATTTTATTTTGATCACGATGCATGGTACATTGACCTTATTTCATCATGTGAGCCCCTTTTATTTTATTTTTCTCTTTTGAAACCATCAATTCTTTTCTTTAATTTTCATTATTTTATTTTATTGATTTCAAATTAATATAAAAGAGAGAAGAAGAAACACTATTGAGCTGGTATAATTAGAAAATAAATCATTACTAGAATGTCCCTATCAGCCAAATCTAGACCTAGAATTACCATTTCCAATAGGTATTCATCGTGATTAGTACATGTGATCTAATAAAACAAGAAAAATTTATAAATTTGTATGAAGTACTTTGAAAGAAGATTCTACATGCCTAGTAAAAGTATTTAATTATGACACCATTCAGAATAATCCATGATTACCTACCTTCATCTTAAAGACTCAAAAACATAGAAATACACTTGCCTTGTAAACTAGTCCCCAAAGTGTTAGAATTTTAATTTTATCCTTTTTCAGAAGTTAGTTGTTTTGGATTTTATCTTTAGAAATAGTGAGAGCAAGAACAATTTTGAATGTTAAAGAAGAAAACAAAGATGACTAATCTAAAAAAGTAGGAAAATAAGAAACTAGTCTAGAAAGCACTGAAAATCTAATCTAGCCCTATGTCTAAACTCATCTAAATCCTCTTAATCAGTAATATCCAAAAATGAAATAACTCCTAAGTAATTCTTCAGGAACTATCCATTAACTAGATATGTAAGATCATTACCTTGGAGGTCTTTTAGATGAAATGCATTATTACCAAAGATCTCTAAAATCTGATATGGTCTAATCCATAATGAAGCAAATTTGTTGTGTTGCCCTTTTTTCATAGGCTTTATCCCATAGTAACACTAGATCTAAGATTTTGAATGCTTTGAATTTTGCTCTTTTGTCAAACCACCATGTAACTACATCTTGATGTTTGTTGAATGTATGTAAAGCTTCTATTCTTGAATCCTCCATCTCTATTATGTCAAGTAGTCTTGATTCCACTTTATCTTTAAGTTCCATGTAATCTTGTATGAACTGATAAGTGGGAACCTTTAATGTGATAAGAAAACTAGGTCTGCATCTATATACTAGTAGGTAGGGTAAAGATTTTAAGGCTTACTTGTATCTCATTAAGTCTACCCAAAGAACATAATTTAGTAGATTATGCTAATCTCTAGGCTTGTCCCTTGCTGAATTCTTGGTTGCCTCAATCAAATTTTTATTTGTTGACTCAACTAATCCATTTCCTTGAGGGTAATGGTTGGAAGTTGATCTGATTATAATTTGATTGCCATATGCCCACTCAGTGAACTCTAATGATATAAATGTTGGTCCATTGTCACATACTAGAGAGATGGGCATTCCAAATCTATTAGTAATGTGTTCTTCTAAAAAATGAATCACATCCTACACTCTATTATTCTTTGTGGAAACCACTTCTAACTATTTTTTGATTATACCAATGAAGTCCAAGCCCTATTGTGTAAATGGCCTTCCTTCAACAACTAGATATAGAGGCATGGTTGTTGAACCTCCCTTTTAGCCAATGCTTGACATTCATGGTAATTCCTAATGTGCAGATGAGCATCCTTGAATATAGTTGGCCAATAGTAGCCTAATATTAAGATTTTATGGGCTATGGTGTTTCCAATTAGGTGACCACTACTTATATTTTTATGTAAATTTTCTAGGATCTCCTTAGCTTCTTCTATAGATACACACCTAAGATATATAACTTCATAGTTTCTTCTATAGAGGATGCCTTTCTTGATCATGAAATGAGCATCTCTGAGCCTCAAGGATTTTTTCCTTTCCCTACTAAGCTCTAGGGGGCAAGTTCATATAAGTAAATATTAGATTATGTCTTTATACCACTCCCCTTCAAAAACTTTTGTTGTACATACCTCTTAAATGGTGATTTGGGGATCCATCTCAATCATGAGATAAATAATGCATTGTCCTCTGATGATCTTTGTAGGCCTAAACTCTATGTCAAACTCTTGGAGCTTAGCCATCCATTTGTCTTAACATTCTACCAACTCATCCTGTAATAGGGTGAGCTTGATAGTAGGATTAGGTACAATGGTAATGGTTCTATTTATCAAGATATAATATTGAAATTTCTTCACTACCTTGATTAGAGAAAAAATGTATTTATCGATCATTGAATATTTAAGCTCTACATCCTTCAAATTTATACTCATGAAGGTAATTAGATGTTTAGTTTCATCCTTTTTCTACATGATAATGGTAGCAATGGTATGTTCTAAGGTGAATGAGTACAAATAGAAATCCTTTATGAAGTTTTTAATAATCAATACTAGAGCCTAATTTATGGAATCTTTTATATCTTGGAAGGAATTTTTGGCTTCAGCTACCCATTCTTTAGAATCATATTTAAGCATGGTGTTTAAGGGGTTGACGATTTATATAAACCTTGAGATAAACTTCTTGATGACTTTGATTTTTCCAAAGAATAATTTTAGTTCCTTTTTATTGTTTGGTTTCTAAATATTTAAAATTTCTTGGATTCTATCAAGATCAATGGTGATCCCATCCTTAGTGATGATGTGTCCTAATAGTTTGCCTTCAATTACCCCAAATATGCTTTTATTTATATTTAATGAAATACTAAATCTTTTGCATCATTTAAATATAGATTATAGGTGAGATATATAATCCTTTATATTATTTGAAAATACTATGAGATTGTCTATATGAATAATTATGCATTTCCCAGTCAGTCCCTTGAAGGCATGAACCATGACATATTGAAAGGTAGCTCTTGCATTGATTAGGCTAAATGACATCTTTTTTTACACATAAGTTCCACATTTCATGGTAAATGTGGTATTCATTCTAACTTTGGGTTACACTAGTATTTGGTTATAGCCTAAAAATACATCTAAAAGGGACATCATCTCAAAAATGCTCACTATTTGTGTTATCTCATCTAGAGAAGGTAGAGGATAATTATCCTTTTAAAAATCCCTACTTAGATTTCTGAAGTCCATGTAGAGTCTAATTTTTCCATTATTCTTCCTTATTGTGACCAAATTATCTACTCAAGTGGAATGATATATGGGTAAGATGATTTTGGCACTTAATAATTTCTCTACTTCTTTCTGAATAAGAGGCTCTAGAATAGGGTTTAGTGGCCTTTGCCTATGTCTGAATGGTTTATTATTTTGTTTCAAGGGGATTATGTGCATGATGGCATATGGGTCATATACTTTTATATCCTCATATTTTTATGTGATAACATTCCTATACTGAGAGATTAAATCCCTCATTTGTTGCCTTTCCTTGAGAGTATAGCTAAGACCAATATTGATATAACATGGATTATGATCATCTCCTAAATTTTCATTCTTGAAGTTGGATTCATCAACCTTGGGATATCTAAGTTGATGTGACTGAGGATCTAAGTTGAAAGGCCTTTCCAAGGAGACTAAGTTGACTGGTATTTGATTCTCTTCAAGCTAGAGAACACCCTCTTTATCTGTCTCTTCTTGACAAAAATGGTTAATGTCCTTATCATCAATGATTTAAGATTTGAATCCCTTAAATTAGTTAAGAACTAGATAATATATTGATCATCATTAAAGACCTAAAAATTATCTACATTATCTATAATAGAGGGACAGGGAGCCAACTCAATAGAAAATCTCTTTACCTCAAACTCCTACAATGGCTCAATATTGGCATCAACTATAACTAGTGAATTGGTGGCCTAATTTTGTTTTCTTAGGAGTGCCACTATGTTGAACACTTTGAATATTTAAATTAAATCCCATGATTTATGCTTATACCTCTTCAAGTAAAACAATTTTTGCTAGTATTTGTTTCTTATCTAGTGGACTACTAGCTTTGAGTCCCTAAACACTTTTTATCTATTTTACATTATTCTTTAGTGCAAACTGTAATCCTAATATTAGAGCCTCATACTTAGCGCTATTATTAATAAAAGTAAATTTTAATCTATAGGTGGCCAAGAAATTCTTACCTTGAGGATCAATTAGTTCAATTCTCACACTTGATCCTTGTTTGGACTTGGCTCCATCAAAATGCATTGTCCACAACTGATTTGAGCCTTCAGGTTACAATTTTTGCACTAAACTATGAGTGGTAAAATTATAAATGCCCAATGAGGGAGAGTCATAATGTTGATGCTTAAAATTGTGTTGTTTCCAACACCAACAATGGGAAGTTTTAAGAATGTGGGACTTGTGACCTAAAATGACCTCCAGATTTTAAAGAAGCTGGCTCTTCTTTATCTCAAATATATTATAGGAAAAAGGGATAGAAATTAAATGGAATCACCAATGCAATGAAAGGAAATTTAAGAATGGTGATGTGCCTGAGTATGATTCAATCCTTAATACTAAGCACAGTGAAGCTATCTTTAGGATTCAATTACATTAAAGAGCAAATAATGCATGATCAATGTAAAAGATGAAAACAAATAGAATCAAAAGCTCACAACTTAGACAATTTTGCAATAACATAGAAAATATTAGCAAAGGCATAGAACTCAGTCTTCTTATTAATTTTCTAGTCACATAAAAGGAACTGATACATGCAGAGCTATACAAACTTTTTGAATCAAGAAAATAGAACAAAGGCAAATGATATTACTGGCCATAGCAAGAAAGTCTCAAAAACTTCTTGTAAATCTCTGATAACAATCTTTATCAAAAAATTCTCTCTCTTTCCTTCTTTCTCCTCTCTCTATCAAAAAATTCTCTCCCTTTCCTTCTTTCTCCTCCTTTTTTTATTTTTGTTGTTCTTGAACTTGCGATTTGAACCCATATTTATAGCATAAGACTAGCTCAAGATTGCCCACACGATCAAAATCTTAATGATTTAACTAAATTAAAACTTAACTAGAAGTGTCTAATAGAAGATATCTTTCAAATCTAAAATGTTTAGCTTCCTACAAGTTCATTGGCTGAAACAGATACACATGGCATTTCCCACTATGAAATAGGCAAGGACACTTGGTAGCATCTGCTAGTCTTTGCGACTATAAACCCTAAGGTAAATAACATAGCTCACACATTTTAATTGAAATTCCTTCATCTTTCTAGGAAAAACAAGAACTTAGCATGTGGCACTTTTTGCTACTTTTAGAAACAAAACCCTTGAGACAGATGATAGCATCCACTTACCTCACTTAAAAACCATCTCATTATTCAAGAGGCACCAGAAAATGACACTTGGTAGCTTTCGTGGCACTTACAGAAGACACACAGAAATTTTCACTACTTTTACTCTTTACTGTGTCTTTGTATTGGGAGTGTTCCATCTTTTTCATTTGTCACAATCCATTGCTTCAAAACTTTATCAACTTATAGAAAATGGGACCCACAACACTTCTTACCCAAGCAGCTTCAAAAGGGGAATGGGGACACGTGGTGCTTTCTGCTGATCTTAACAAGTGACACATGGCAACTTTTGCTTGTCTATAGAAGCTTTAGATACCTTTTGAGAGTCTTGCGGAAGATGACACATGGCAGCTTCTACTGAGCTTTAGAAACATGATAGAAACATTTGGGACTCATTTTAGATTCACAAAGATGATGACACTAGGAATGCTCTGCTTACTTTAACAACTCACCCAAGACCCACCATAGTCCTTACTCAATAACAAAACAAAAGGAAGAAACTACGGATGTTGACACTTGGTAGTCTCCACCAAGCTTTAACAAGGGACACATGGCACTTTCTGATACATTTAGAGAAACATAATAAAACCTTTCATAGTTTCCACTTGGTGCCCTCCGCAAGACTCTGAGAGAAGCTTATTGAAAGAAGCTTTTGAAACTTATAAGAAATTGAGACATGGATGCTGACACTTGTCGTACTCTATTTACTTAATAAGACATGTGGCTCCATCCACGTTACTTAGATAAATTATAATGTGTCCCAGCTAATGACACTTGGCATGTTCTACATGACTTTGAGACTTAGACAAAACTTAGGCAAAATGAAAACCCACGCCTGTGTTCTATGTCAAAACCTTTGATGCCTCAAAACTGAAATGCACAGGGTCAAAAATTAGAGTGCACAACTGAAACTTAAAACAAAATGTAGATTATTTTACTCTACAGTTCTTGGTGACCCTGAGGACTTTTGAGTCTGCTCAAAAAGAATCTATAGAATATATTAAAAAATGTGGCAAAAATCATAAATTCTGTAAGGTCATCTGATAAATAGACCATTTAGCATCAGATAGTCCCTATTTATTTTGCAAATCCTAGAAGGCTAAATCAAGGTTGATGATGTCCTTATGTGAAAAAATTTGCAAAAAATGAATTGTAGCCTTCAATTTGAAATCAAGCTGGGCCACGAGAATCAAGACAGCTTCCACTTCTGGCAATGATGAAGCATCTATTAAACCCTAGAAAATTGACTGATCATTTTGTCCGGCTAATAATAAAGGCTTGATCTCATCAACCATTAACATAGTGTTGCTATCAGGAAAAGGGGAGGGAAGACCCAATTGCACCAGATCTGCAATATGCTTCTTCATGTTTTTACTCCCTCTTTTACCACATCTAGGAGCTCTTTGCAATTAATTGCTATGGAGTTGCAACTGAGAACTTTGTTCACCCTTTTTGTAGCAATCATTCTATCACTAATCCCTACTGCTGATAACATTTCATTAGTTATGTCATATAGAATTTATCAACAACATTTGAGAATTAGACACTCTCAAAGATATAGTGGAAAGAGTGGCTTGGACTGAAGTCTCCACCTTTTTGCACAATTTTTGTGCATTTAGCAGGAAAGTTAGAGAGGGTCTGAGCTGAGTAATCTCCTTAGAGATTATTTTCCATACTGATACGTATAGCTCCTTGAACAGGTTCATAACTCCTACATTTTTTGGCCTATTAGCCAACTCAAGTGTCAATTTTTTTGTTATTTATTGCTCATCTTGAAGTTGGGCCTGGTGGTATTGTTTTTCTCATTCAACAGCTTCTGCTAGAACTGAGTGACTTGTTGCAAGTTTTCCTGACATTTTTTTTGTAGTGTTACCTTTTCCTACCTTAGGGCTATCACTACAACTTTCTCTTATGTTAGCTCTCCTTTCAAAGAATCATTTGTAAATCTAACAATAAATAGTATCTTGCAACTATTTGTTGAGACTCTCTATTTCATCATTCTTTGTTTTGATTTCTGTAGCTAGATTGCTACCATTTGCTTTCTCTTGAGCCAGATTAGCCTCCATCTTCTGTAGCTTCTTTGATACTTTCAAATAATTAGTAGCTACAATAGAAGTGGTTTCATTCAGCAGCTCAACCCTATCCTATGGTCTGAAAAGTGACATATCCATAGCCACTGCACTCATTGTATAATCTTGAGGTTGCATCTGCTCATTTGGCCTGAATACATTAGGTGACAAATGAGTCACAGTTAGCTACAGTTGGATTGGGTCAAATAGTGACCTCATGTGTGGTGTAGCTAGAGCTTTATTATCTTTCTTCATCTTTTTATCCATCCAGGCTTCCCTAGCCTTTTTAGCAGTGTTTGCTTGAGCTTGGAAGGTAGAGGGAGATGCAATATACCCGCCCACAAAAGGATAACCCTGTCGCAATCCATAGGGAATAGCCAAATGTTGGCTAGGGGGAATCTATGGAGGTATTTTATTTGGGGTAGAGGGGGAAAAGGGAGGAAATGTTGTGGCCTGTGATGACATGGCCTGAGTAGTAATAGGTGGGGCAAATTGGGAAATTTGCACAGTAGAGGTGGTAGGGGATAATATTTGGCCAGTTGGGATTACCACCCCTATAGAAGAAGAATAAGATTGAGAAGAAGGAGAAATAATACACACCTAAGGAGTAACAAATGTACTCAATAGTTGATGTTGTGAGGGTTCTACCTCCTCCTCTGAATCAAGCTAAAGTTTTAGCTTCTTATGTTTCCTTAGCCTTTCTTCTTCTTGTTATGCTTCTTTCTCTTCAACTTTTACCACTACTGCTAGTGGTGATTGTACAAAACTAGGAACCTCAAAGGTTGACACTGATGAAGAAGCTCTGGGTGGTGAGGATACCACATTCTTTTTTTTTCTCTAATGACTGTAGATGAGGTTTGTCTTGGGTCCTGCACTGTATGAGTGGATTCTGATTCCCCCTCTAACTCTCCACCCTGTGTCTACAGTTTACTTATATCAGGGCTAGAAATAGGAGATAGATTCCATTCATCCTAGATTTCTTCCCATTTCTCATCTGATCTTACATTACCAAAAGAGTGAGTTATCTCACAAATCTCCTACCTATACTTCCAATAGGCTTCTATTTTCTCAGGTTTCCATTCTTTGTTCTTCAGTGCCCTTCTTAAACCAGAAGTCATTCTAATTTTAGGGTCAAAAACCTTTTCCTTAACATAAAAGTTCTCCCATGGCCTAGCCCCTTGAAAGGGAAAATTTGTCAATTCTACATACAAATCGGGAATATCTTCCTTAGGGTTTCTTCTATTTTCCCAAAAGGGCTGGCCCTCATGCACAATTTTAGCACCAACCTTGTTATTATTGACCCATGAGGTTATGAAAATACTTGGGTCATATCTCCATTTATCTTCAATTAGAAAGAAACCTAGGATAACTAGCTTCCTCAGCAACAAGTGCTTAGCATCTTTGACCTCTAGGGCCATGTCTTTATTTACCCATAGAATATCATACATTTTCTTTTTCTTCTTCCTAGTGCCATAGTCATTATCAACCACAGACACTTTTCAGGTGACCTCTAAGAATGCTAATGTAAGAGTCAAAATGTTGGGTAGCAACACTGGTTCTCCATTAAAACCATGTATCCTAATGATGGTATGATGAGATCCAAAAAAGTAGTCGCAGAGAATAGTGCAATTTGTCATGAGGCCTCTGACATTTGGAGTTAATCTATTTTCAATAGGCTCTAGGCTTAGGTGACAAAAGTTAGGAGAAACAAAAAGTTCCCAAAATTCATATGGGCCAGATGTTTTGGATAACATATATGTCCATGCAGACATAGGAGTGGCCCTATTATGACTGAAACTTAGGTCATACATATTCAGATGCATATATTGTGAAAAGATGCTAGAGTTTTGATATAATATGAGGTGAAATAGATAAGAAGAATACCTATAAACCACTTTAGATTTGAAATGGGTGAGTTGGTCAACCATTGAATAGGCAATATTCTCTGAGAAGTCTAGCTGATAGTCCTGAGATTTGTCTATAGTTTTTAATCTAAAGAGAATGGCTATTTGCCAATCATAGATAGTTATGTCCTTCATTCCAAAAATAAATGCCATCATAGATAGTGCCTCTTGACTAGCCTATGAAAATTGTGCCCTTCCTATTGGTAGCACTAGTACAATGGTATTCTCGTCCCCTAATTTCAATTATGATCTGAGAAACCTCAATTGATTATTAATGTTTTGTTAGGGTGTGGAGCTAAAAGCTTCACCAAGGAGCATAGAAAATAGGTTTGGGTCTACACAGATGCTAGCGTTGGTCAGGAGCGACCGACGTCGGTCAGTTGCAGTTACAGAGGTGCCGACGTCGGTAGTATGGTCAGCCGGCGACGGTCACAGGCGAACAGACAGGAACCGATGTCGGTTACCTGCGTGTCCAGAAAGCGATTTTCGAGGACAGAAGCGAGTGTTTGCATGATAAGTTTGAGTTGTGGACTCAAGCTTGCGTCTCTATTATTAGCAATGTTATTTTTAGAGCCCTTGTTGAAGAGGTTAACTGTTTGTTGTAAAGGCATGCTTAAGTTTCCTATTTCTATATGTAGGAAAGATCTTCTTAGCTATTGTGTGTGTATGAGAGTTGAACTGTATAAGTAGAACATTGTGAATGTTTGAAGGACAGTACTGAGTTGCATCAATCTAGGTTGTTGGATTTGATTGTACTTGAGAGAGAGCTCTTGAGGAATAGAGATCTAGGTTGAGATCTTGTGTGCATCTGAGAGAGGTGTGGAAGAACGAAGCTTCTTCAATTGTATTCCTATTGTAAAGAGTTTTAATACAAGTTTTCAGGGTGTTTTCTTGTATATCTTGTTATGTGCTATTTATCATTTCAGTTACTTATCTATCTGATTTATTTCCGCGTTTATTGCTCTCACAAGTGTAATCCATTGTTGGTTGATCCCCAACAAGTGGTATCAGAGCTCAGGTTCACTAACAGGTGGTTCAGATCTGTGTAGTGTGTTTGGATTACAGGTTGCTCATAGGGATTTCTGTTTGAGTGGGAGAACCAATGGCAAAAGAAAGTAAGTTGAGAATGGAAAAGTTTAATGGCAAGAACTATCAACACTGGAGAATGCAGATAGAGGATTATCTGTATCAGAAAGATCTTTACTTACCGTTAGGTGGGATAGCAAAGAAGCCCAAGGACATGGAGGATGAAGAATGGGAATTTCTTGACAGAAAGGCTCTTGGGTCTATAAGACTGAGTCTGGCCTCCACTGTGATATCTAATTTGTCACAGGCAAAAACTATGGTAGAGTTAATGACTACGTTAGCAAATTTGTATGAAAAACCCTCAGCTTCAAATAAGGTATATTTAATGAAGCAGTTATTTAATTTGCATATGCAAGAAGGTGGATCTGTCTCTAATCACCTGAATGATTTTCATGGTATTGTTAATCAGTTAAGTTCAGTCAATATTGTATTTGAAGATGAAATAAAAGCTCTTTTAATATTATGTTCTTTGCCTGAAAGCTGGCATGGCTTGGTAATTGCAGTTTCTAATACTGCATCTGCATCAAATATTTTGAAAGTAGAGGATGTTGTTAGTGTTATCTTGAATGAGGAAATATGCAGGAAAAGCACAGAAGAGGCATCTGGGAATGCTTTAAGTTTTGAGAGCAGGGGAAGGCAAAAAGAGAAGAGCAAGAAAGGCAGAGCAAGATCCAAGTCTAAGGGGAAAGGCAGATCTAAATCCAGAAATGGCAGGAAGCCACAATGCTGGAACTGTGGAAAGATGGGGCACATAAGCAGAGATTGTTGGTCAAAGCCTAAGGAGGACAATCAGCACGAAGGAAAGGAAGAAGCCAAGATTGCAGGTATTGCACAGGATGCTTTAATTTTCTCTCTGCATAATAATATAGAATCTTGGGTATTAGATTCTGGTGCATCTTTTCATGCTACTCCTAACAGGGAATATTTCAGTGACTATATCCAAGGAGATTTTGGAATAGTGTACTTAGGGGATGATGAGCCTTGTAAGATTACTGGCAAAGGTAAAGTGCAGCTAAAGATGCAGAATGGCAACACATGGGTGTTGAGAGATGTGATGCATGTTCCTAGTTTGAAGAGAAATTTGATCTCTGCAGGTAAGCTAGGTGATGAGGGTTGTACAGTAACTCTCACAGTAGATTCTTGGAAGGTGACCAAGGGTGCACTCGTTATGGCCAGAGGTAAGAGAGAAGGTACTCTCTATTTGTGTAATTGTGTTACTAACAAATCTCCTTCAGTTTTATCTACTTCAGATGTGGATGCTAAATTGTGGCACTCAAGGCTTGGCCACATGAGTGAGAAGGGGATGTCAATTCTTAAGTCTAAAGGTATGCTTTTAGATTTGAAAAGTTTGGATCTAGAATTTTGTGAGCATTGTGTATTTAGAAAATAGAAAAGGGTTAGTTTTCTCAAGACTGGGTCTACTAAGAAAAGGCAGAAGTTGCAGCTTGTTCACACAGACGTGTGGGAACCGGCTCAGGTAGCCTCTATTGGTGGATCACGGTACTATGTTACATTCATAGATGATGCTACAAGGAAGGTATGGATCTACTGTATTAAAAAGAAATCTGATGTTTTTGAGACTTTTAAGATTTGGAAAGCCTTGGTTGAGAATGAAATAGGCAGAAGATTAAAGTGCTTGAGATCTGATAATGGCGGTGAGTTTTGCAGTCTAAAGTTTAACTGGTATTGTTACACTCATGGAATCCGAAGGCAAAGGACGGTTCCAAGGACACCTCAGCAGAATGGTATTGCTGAAAGGATGAACAAAACTATTATGGAGTGTGCAAGATGTATGAGATTACATGCAGGGTTGCCCTTAGAGTTTTGGGTAGAAGCAGTTGACACCGCAGTGTACCTGATCAACAGAGGACCCTCTACGGCTCTGGATGGTGGAATTCCAGAAGAGGCATGGACAGGTAAAAAGGTAGATCTCTCATATCTCAAAGTTTTTAGTTGTGAAGCCTTTGTGTACATAGATAAGGAAAATAGAAAGAAGCTTGACGCTAAGTCTATGAGGTGCACGTTTATTGGCTATGGCTCAGATGATTTTGGTTTCAGATTTTGGAATCTAGGAACTTAAAAGGTAATTAGGAGCCGTGATGTTGTTTTCAATGAAAGAGTGATGTACAGTGATCAGATAAGGAAGCTGGATCAAATTGGGCAGAGCAATGGTGAATTGGATGAAGTTATGGTCCAAAATGAGCTCGCGGGAAAAGGAAATAATCACTTACAGGAAAACATAGAGACCGACGTCGGCAGGTTAGGAACCGGCATCGGTAGTACAGAAACTGATGTCGGTCATACAGAGACCAACGTCGGTAGACCAAGAACTGACGTCGGCCAGGAAGAATTGGCGTCAGCCAGTAACAGGTCTACAGGTGGCCGAGGTTGGTCACTGTCAGAAAATTTGGGTGGACAGATTGTTGAGAACGAGTCCAAGACACCCATTAGGAGGTCTGAAAGGGTAAGTAAGCCTCCAATTAGATATTCTCCTTCCTTATATTATTTATTGCTAACTGATGGTGGAGAACCAGAGTGTTTTGAAGAAGCATTACAGGTGGAGTCCAGGAGTAAGTGGGAGCGTGGCATGGTTGAGGAGATGGAGTCCTTAAGAGAGAACCAAACATGGGATTTAGTTGAATTGCCAGCTGGTAAGAGAACACTGAAGAACAGATGGACCTACAGGTTAAAAGAAGGCGAGGATGGACAGATGAGATATAAGGCCAGATTGGTTGTTAAAGGATTTGCACAAAAGCCAGGTATTGACTTTGGTGAGATTTTTTCTCCTGTTGTTAAAATGACTTCAATAAGGGTTGTATTGTCTTTGGTTGCTTTTGAGGATTTGCATCTTGAGCAGCTAGATGTTAAGACAACATTTCTTCATGGAGATTTGGATGAGGAAATTTATATGGAACAGCCAGAAGGATTCGAGGTCAAGGGTAAGGAGAAGTTTGTGTGCAGGTTGAAGAAAAGCTTGTATGGCCTCAAGCAAGCTCCTAGACAATGGTACTTGAAATTTGACAGGTTTATGACTGAGCATGGCTACAGCAGATGTCAATCAGACCATTGTGTGTATTTCAAGATATTCAATAATGGTAGATATATTATTCTATTATTGTATGTAGATGACATGTTGGTTGCAGGGTCTCACATGCAGGATATCTCAGAGCTTAAGGTAAAATTAGCTCAAACATTTGCTATGAAGGATTTGGGAGCAGCAAAGAAAATCTTTGGCATGAGCATTAAGAGGGACAAGAAAAATCACAGGTTGATATTGTCTCAAGAAGATTATGTGGACAAGGTGTTGAAATGGTTCAATATGCAGGATGCTAAACCGGTAAGCACACCTTTGGCTGGGCATTTTAGGTTGAGTAAAGAACAATGTCCTAATTCACATGATGAGGTAGAGTACATGAGTAAGGTTCCATATTCCTTCGCGGTAGGAAGTTTGATGTATGCAATGGTGTGTACTAGACCGAATATTGCCCAGGCAGTGGGAGTAGTAAGTAAGTATATGGCCAATCCAGGTAAGGAACATTGGAAAGCAGTTCAATGGATCCTTAGATAGCTGAGAGGAACCAGCGATAGACACTTGTGCTATGGAGGTTCAGATACTTCTCTACATGGCTATGTAGATTCAGATATGGTAGGGGATTTGGATGGCAGAAGGAGCACTACAGGTTATGTTTTTACTGTAGGCAGAATAGCGGTTAGTTGGATATCTAAGTTGCAGAAGGTTGTAGCCTTGTCAACTACAGAAGCAAAGTACATTGCAGCTACAGAAGCTAGCAAGGAGATGATATGGATGACACGGTTCATGGAAGAGCTTGGAAGGGAGCATGGAAGTTGCAGATTGTATAGTGACAGTCAGAGTGCAATCCATTTGGCTAAGAACTCAGCTTTTCACTCAAGAACCAAGCACATACAGCTAAGGTACCACTTCATATGGCAGGTATTGGAAGATGGTGAGTTGAAGCTAGAGAAAATCCATACAGACAAGAATCCTGCTGATATGCTAACAAAGCTGGTTACTAAGGAGAAGTTGAATCTTCATTCAACTTCTATTGGTCTTCATGATTGAGTTGAAGATGGAGAGCTAGAAGATGTTGCTGTACAGGTACTGGTGCAGCTGGTTTATCTCCAAGTGGGAGATTGTTAGGGTGTGGAGCTAAAAGCTTCACTAAGGAGCATACAAAACAGGTTTGGGTCTACACAGACGCCAGCGTCGGTCAAGAGTGACCAACGTCGGTCAGTTGCAGTTACAGAGGCGTCGACGTCGGTAGTATGGTCAGCCGGCGACAGTCACAGGTGAACAGATAGGAACCGACGTCGGTTACCTGCGTGTCCAAAAAGCGATTTTCGATGACAGAAGTGAGTGTTTGCATGATAAGTTTGAGTTGTGGACTCAAGCTTGCATCTCTATTATTAGCAATGTTATTTTTAGAGCCCTTGTTGAAGAGGTTAACTGTTTGTTGTAAAGGCATGCTTAAGTTTCCTATTTCTATATGTAGGAAAGATCTTCTTAGCTATTGTGTGTGTATGAGAGTTGAACTGTATAAGTAGAACATTGTGAATGTTTGAAGGACAGTACTGAGTTGCATCAATCCAGGTTGTTGGATTTGATTGTACTTGAGAGAGAGCTCTTGAGGAATAGAGATCTAGGTTGAGATCTTGTGTGCATCTGAGATAGGTGTGGAAGAACGAAGCTTATTCAATTGTATTCCTATTGTAAAAAGTTTTAATACAAGTTTTCAGGGTGTTTTCTTGTATATCTTGTTCTGTGCTATTTATCATTTCAGTTACTTATCTATCTGATTTATTTCTGCGTTTATTGCTCTCACAAGTGTAATCCATTGTTGGTTGATCCCCAACATGTTTGCCCACATTTTTTGCATTTTGGCAATGGTGGGAAATGTGGCTATTTTGTCATGATATAGGGCCAACATGTCCCTAATGGCCTTTAGTGTAATTTGCACCATGAATTGACCATTTTGTATGGTGTTCAAGGGTGCATGAAACAATTCAGTTCATATTTCAACTAGGTTGGGGCATGGATGTACACCTGGGACAATGAATTGTGCCAATTGAGAAGTCCATATCCTCATCCAAAATGTTTTGAATTGTCTAGCCTTATCCCTCTAGATACATCTTTGGTGTGCCCCTTCTCATAGATATTTGCCATAATTTTGAAGGGTTGGGTCCGTGATTCCATCTGCAAAATCCTTCACCTTTTCTGGGTTGATTGCATAACCAACTTTAGGGACTCTAGTCCTTGGATAGGTCCTTAAGGGTTGTGCAGGGGCTGAAGCATATGATTTGCTGGCGAGAATTTTATCAATGGATTCATAAATCCAAAACCCCTATTGTGAAGACTGTGCCTCCTCCATATCTATGTCTATACTAGGAATTAGTGAAACTATGTAACAAGTATGGAAGCTTTACAACAGGGAAGGCACTTTTACTAAGCAAGTTTTTCTATGAATTAAAAATATAGGTAATAGGGATTTTCTTAGTAGATGTAGGAATGAATGAGACACTGTTAAGCCTTAACTCTTGTTATTGGGGTATTTAATGACACATCAAGTCTCAAAAATGGCATTAAAACTGGATAATCATTAGTAAATTTTATTAAATCTTATGTGGCACAACGTGTCAAACACATCATAAAAGTGGCTGTATAAAGGTACCTCGGGGAATGTTTGGGATTTGAGAGAGATTTAGTGAATGCTAGAGTTTCAAATTTTTTGAAAAGACTTTGAGATACGGCCACGTGTTCATAGAACACTTATTAAAAGAAAGAGTAGGAAAAGAAAAAAAATGGGAAAATAAAGCAACGAGAAAAGGGAAACTATCTAACTATAATACATGAGGGATATTGCTTAAATAAAATGTTTCAAGTAGATCCCATTCATAGGAATCTCTTCAAGTTCACCCTCCATCGTTTTGAGCTCAAGTTAATTTTGTTGTTTAAATGTATGAATCTTATATGGGCCAGTCCATAATGCCTCAAATTTAGTGTGTCGACCCAGCTTGGCAGCTCTCGCATCCCATTTCAAAATAACTGAGCCTACTTCAAAATGGGGGTTTAAATTATTATTATCAAAGAATTCAATTATTATTTTTTGATGTTTTATTAATTATTCATGTGCTATATCCCTCTTTTCTTGAACTTCCAGGAGCTCAGCAAGTCTTACTTGCATGGGGCCATTCTCCTCAATTTCAATCTATTTTAATAACTGGAGAGCAGGAATCTCCAAGCTCAGGGGCATTATAATAGGCTTACCACAGACTAATTCATATGGGTACATCTTTGTCACTTGTTTAGGTGTAATTCTATCAGCCCACAATGCTATATTAAGCATTTTATGCCACTCTTTGTGATGATCAACCCCTATTCTCTTAATAAGTCTAATCAGGTTCTTGTTGGTTGATTCTGCCAAACCATTACCCTGAGGGTAATAATTTGAGGAAGTTTTTAGGTAGATTCCATACTTTAGTGCAAAGTTATATATTTTTACCCCTAAAAATGCCTTAGCATTATCTAAAATTATGGTACGAGGAGGCCCAAAGTGAGTAGTGATATCCCCCAGAAAGTCTAGGATCACATTTTTTGTTGCTTCTTTGAGTGGCACTACCTCACTCCATCTGGTAAAATAATATGTGGTAGTTATAATCCATTTGTGTCCCATACTTGACACTAGATTGATCATTCCAATGAATTCAAGACCCCATGGAGCAAAGGTTTCATCAATAATTATAGGACTAAGGGGCATTGTTGCATTCCTTCTCTTCCCCACATAATACTGACAAGATTGGCACTTTTTGACCGGTTGATGACATTCTATAAATAAAGTGGGCCAAAAATAACCTACATGACTTATCTTTATAGCTATGGTTGTTACAAAAAATGTCCACCTGAGACTCCATGGTGCATTTCATGTAGTATTTTCTGAGCCTCATCTTTCTCTATGCATCTTAAAAGTATGCCATCAGTATTTATTCTGAAAAGAACTTGGTCAATTAAAACAAAATGGACCCCTTGCTGCCTATAGTATCTCCTCTTATCTTGAGAGAGCTCTTTTGGGAAAATCCAATGTTTCATAAAATGGATTCTGTTTGTAACCCAGGAGTTCTGATCAACTTCTTGTATCCTCAATACATTTTCCTTTTCTATTTCTTCAGTTATCATCTTTTCCATATCTTGAGCCATGTATTGGCACAACCCCCTACCTCTGACCAGCTTAGCGGGTCTGACCTCTACATCATACTCAAGGATCTTTGTTATCTAGTTTACTCTTTTTTCAATAATTTCACCTTCCACAATGTATTCTCTGACACTAGGATGAGCCACAAGTATCAGAATCTTATTTCCTGATACCATATGCCTAAATTTCTTGAGGGCTTTTACCATAACATATGTCTATATCTCCAAAAAGTTGTATCTAGCTTCATACTCCTTAAGAGTCCTTGAGAAAAAGGCTATTGGGTGTTCTCCCTCTTTTTGATCATCTTTCTATGTTAGGACAACAACAACACTGAACTCTCCTCCATAAACATACATTATAAAAGACGTAGAGAAGTCTAAGTTACTAAGTACTGGGGTTATTGAAATTTCTTTCTTGACCTCCTCAAAATCTTGTCTTCCTTCTGTAGTCCACTTAAACACCAAATTTTTCTTCAACAAGAGTGTCACTAGTCTCATTAGGCCTGTAAAGTCTGATATGAACCAACTGACAAAATTAATCTTTCCCAAAAAGGACTGAACTACCTTCTTATTTACTAAAAAGGACAAGTTCATTATGGCTATGACTCTCTCTAGATCTATAAAGACTCCTTCTTTGGATACTATATGTCTCATTAGTTTGCCTTAAGGTACTGCAAAGATACACTTCTTAGGATTCAAGGATATTCCAAACTCTTGACACTTCTTAAAAATAGATTCCAGATGATCAAAATGATCAATAGCATTCTTGGAAAAAATAGTGAGATCATCAAGATAAATTAAAATGATTTTATTTATGAGCTCTCCAAATGCTACATCCATTGCTCTTTGAAAAGTGGCTCCAGCATTTGATAGGCCAGATGGCATCTTGGCATATGCAAACGTTCCCCATTTGGTAGTAAATGTAGTCTTGTATTGGTCTTCATTAGCCAACCAAATTTGATTGTATCTAGAGAAACCATCTAGCAAGGAAAATATCTCTGATCTAGCCACAGTCTGTAAAATTTGTTCCATAGAGGGCAAGGGATAGTGATCTTTCAAAGATGCTCTATTTAGGTCTCAAAAATCCACACAGAGCCTTATGTCACCATTCCTTTTTCTAAATGGTACTAGATTTGATACCCAGGTTGACTATTTGATTGGAAATATTATTTTAGATTCTAAGAGTTTCTACAACTCATCCACCATTAGAGGTTCAATCTTTGGATTCACTAGCCTCTACTTCTATTTGACTGGCTTAGATCCTTCAGTCAGTTCTATGGTGTGCTAAATGATGTCTTTGTTATATCCATGAAGGTCTTCATAGGTCTAGGCTATTACTCTGTCATATTTTTCACACAAGTCAATTAGTATTTCCCTTTCCTCTTAGGTTGTGGAATTTCCAATCTTTAGTTTTCTCCCTTCACTCACTTGTATCTCAGAATAATCTACTTTATTTTATTGAAACTTTTTCTTCTCTAGGCTTACATCTTCTAGATAAAATAGGTTTTCTAAAGTAATCAAGCCTTTGGGAAGCTTATTGGTCTTTAATTGATTAATTTGGTCTCCATATGCTTCTTTAATTTTGAGTTGTAATTGACCAGCAAATTCTCCTGACTATTGTAAAAATGAGAGTACCTAAAAATCATTTTCAAAGACTTGTCAATTTTCACCATTGTCTGGGATAGTTGGCCTTACTATAACTTTGACTGACTCATTGTTGACTAATAGATCATTTGCTGGGTCAAAATATGAGCCAATTTGTACCATCATATCTACTTCAAAATTTTGGGTTCTGGGAACTACTTCAATATTGAAAGCTTCAAAATCATCTATTAAGTCCCAAATTCTATGTTTATAGGATCTCATCCTTACATTTTTGGCTATGGCCTTTTCTTTGATTTATTTCACCACTAGTTCTGAATCTCTTTTTACTATCAGATTCTTTACTCCCTTTTTCTTGGCTAACATGAGCCCATGTACTAAGGATTCATATTCAACATCATTATTAGTATAGGTAAATTGGAAATGGATAGATTTTAAAAATTTCTCACCATTTGGAGCAACAAGACAAATTCCTGCTCCAGCACCATTTTTACTTCTAGCCCCATCAAAATTTAAGGTCCAGATTTCTGAGTTCTTTTTAGATTCTTGAGTCTTTGGCATTTCTTCCCTTAAAAAATTTGGGATTTCATGGTCTTCATCAAATATGACATAAGTGCCCAAACCGGTAGAGTCATAATTTACATATGGGTCACTTTGCATCATAGTTAACAACTAGTTATTTTCCTCCTCTTGGTCATGTTCAGTCCAGTCACCTAACTCTTCAACAAAAATTCTTTCTTCCTTATTCAACATACCATGAGCTACCTCTAATTTTGGGGTTGTTTTATTGGTGATGTGATCCTTGGATAGTGACTCAGATAGTATTTTCATTTTTGTACCATATTTGGTTCTTAGAATAAGGTGAGACCAATCAAGTGACATATATCTTCCTATCTTGGCTATGAACTCTCTAGATAAACATAGGCCAAATAAAGGGGGTATATCTATGACTACCACATCTTGATTGACAATTATATTAGGGCAAGTATACAATTGCATTGGGAGTTGTTTAATTTTCCCTATTATTTGCACCGATTTCCCATCTAGCTACATAACTCCTCTATGAATGGATCATACTTTATTTTTAAAGCATCTGCTATTTATTTAGGCATTACTATAGTATTGGCCCCTAAGTCTATCATTGCATTATGTAATAGTTTCTTTCCAACTATCAAAGTTAAATAGAAGGGCTTTGGTTTGGATTTGCTTACCTCTGGTGCATTGTTCAAAAGGGTTGTTGTCTACAGAAGAACCATGTCTTTGAGTTTTTCCTTATCAGCAGGTATTCCTTTGGTACCAATATGTTTAGGCCCTAGTTGGCCCTATAGATCTTCTTACAACAATGTCTTTTGCTCAGGAATAGCTAATATTTCCCATATTGACACATGTGTTGGGGTCCTTTTCAGCTGATCCACCACATTCATTGGTCCTAGTGTTTGGGTTCTTAGATAATAAAGGTACCTTGCTTTTTCTTGAACTTGTCCAAAAATTATTTGGTTCTACACTGGCTGAGGTATTTAGCAGTTGTGTTTTGATGACCTTTAAATGGAGGAATCCCCATAATTTCATTATTTGTGACTTTAGGTTGTTCCATCATCCTTCTCTTAGCTCTGGTGTAGTAATCTGATTGTACCAATGGGTTCTTGGAATTAGAAGCTTCATTTAAGAATAATGAATCTTAATCTTCAACCCATGAAAACAAAGCATGCTTAGGGGCTATTTTTTATTCTTGTTGTAAGGACATCCCTTGCATCTGAGCCATCAAGATTGAATTTTACATACCAAGGGATTGGTAGGGTTGAGTGTCAGAAGTATTTGCAAATTATCCATCCATTCTTCTTTGCTCTATTATATTTTGCTATAGATTACCCCTAGGACAATCTCTAGGCATATGAGCATTATTACAAGGGAAAAACTAGGCATTAGTGCCATCTGCATAATTATTTTGCCTTATAACAATCTCCTTGTTTGGATTAGGGGAAATAGTCTGTGAGGGTGTAGGGACTGTAACTAATTAGTTTGATGGCTGAGGGTTAGTTTGCCTTTGAGGACCTTGATACTGATTTGGCTGTAGTGGAGGTCTATTTATTTGGTAGCCTTGATATTTGGGTCTAGGATAAGGATTTTGATATCTTTTTAGGTTAATTATCTCATTAGAAAATGTCCTTAAGATGTTCTTGACATCATCCATCTCAGATGACTGGACAGGGGCAACTACTTTAGTAGGTTGTTGAGGAAATGTATACATAGACACAGGTGGAGCTATGGGATTAGGGGATTCTTGAGGAAAAGGTAAGGTAATCTCTGGAAACATGGGCATTGAAGGCCTTGGGGGCAACTTTTTATCATCTATTAAGTTATTTTTAGCTCTGATTGCATAGTCATAGGCTTCTGGCAGAGTCTGGCCTCCAAGTGACTGAATCATTACTGATATATCTAAATTTAAGGATTTAAGATAAAATAATATAGCCATACTTGGTAATGGTCTTGTTGTAGCAAGAATTCTTTCCCAAGTCTTTTGAAATCTTGAATTAAAATCAGTCATTGCTTCTTGTGGTGCCCTTTTGATAGTAATCAATTGTTGCAACAAAGAAGATTTATCACCCTTTTCTTCAAATCTTGCAAAGAAATCATCTCCAAGCTGATCCCATGTATATATTGTATTTAGGGTCAAAGATCTGTACTAGTCCAGAGCCTTCCCCTTAAAATAAGTTGCTAACAATCTTATAGCCACATTCTATTGTGTGATCACATGTATTGCACAAACATCAAACACATCCTGTAGATATTCTTCAGGTGTTTTGAAATCTTCTCCACTAAAGTTGGGTAGAGCTTTTAGGGCATTTATTGGAATAAGATCCCAAGTGGCTGGTGGTACTGGGAGAATCAAAGGACTACCAGTGTTCCAATTTGCATAATTCCTTGGGGCTATAGGTGCTCCCATGTTTGCTCTTGGTGTTGCTATAAACTGATTGACCCTTTTTCTTGAATTAGTTATCAATGGTGGTAAAAGAATACCTGGGTTCATAGTAGATTGAGCTCTTGTTACTAGTCCATAGCTCTGACTCCTTGTAGCTCGCTGGTTCATACAGTCTTGAAAGAAACTTCAAGAAATTGTCCCACTAGGCATGCCAAAAATTGTTGATTCTTAAAATTGCACTATTTCCAACACCAACAATGGGAAGTTTTAGGAATGTGGGACTTACGACCTGAAATGACCTCCAAATTTTAAAGAAGCTGGCTCTTTTTTATCTCAAACATATTGTGGGAAAAAGGGATAGAAATTAAATGGAATCACCAATGCAATGAAAGGAAATTTAACTATGGCCATGTGCCTAAGTATGATTCAATCCTTAATACTAAGCATAGTGAAGCTATCTTTAGGATTCAATTACATTAAAGAGCAAACAATGCATGATCAACGTAAAAGATGAAAACAAATAGAATCAAAGGCTCACAACTTAGACAATTTTGCAATAACACAGAAAATATCAGCAAAGGCACATAACTCAGTCTTCTTATTAATTTTCCAGTCACATAAAAGGTACTGATACATGCATAGTTATACAAACTTTTTGAATTAAGAAAATATAAAAAAGGCAAATGATATTACTGGCCACAACAAGAAAGTCTCAAAAACTTCTTGTAAATATTTGATAACAGTCTCTATCAAAAAATTCTCTCCCTTTCCTTCTTTCTCCTCTCTATTAGAAAATTCTCTCCCTTTCCTTATTTCTCCTCCTTTTGTTCTTTTTGTTGTTCTTGAACCTATGATTTGAACCCATATTTATAGCATAGGACTAGCTCAAGATTTCCCGCATGATCAAAATCCCAAGTCTAACCAAATTAAAACTTACTTAGAAGTGTCTAATAGAAGATATCTTTTGAATCTAAAACATTTAGCTTCCTGCAAGTTCATTGGCTAAAACAAATACACATGGCATTTCCCACTATGAAACAGGTGAAGACACTTGGTAGCATCCGCTAGTATTTGCGACTATAAACCCTAAGGCAAATAACATAGCTCACACATTTTACTTGAAATTCCTTCATCTTTCTGGGAAAAACAAGAACTTAACACATGACACTTTCTACTACTTTTAGAAATAAAACCCTTGAGACAGATGACAACATCCACTTGCCTCACTTGAAAACCATCTCATTATTCAAGAGGCACCATAAAATGATACTTAGTAGCTTTTGTAGCACTTAAAGAAGACACACGACACTTTCCACTACTTTTACTCTTTATTGTGTCTTTGTATTGAGAGTGATCTGTCTTTGTCATCTATCACAATCCGTTGCTTCAAAACTTTATCAACTTATATAAAATGAGACCCACAACACTTATTGCTCGAGCAACTTCAAAAGGGGAATGGGGATAGGTAGCACTTTTTCTTGATTTTAACAAGTGACATGTGGTGACTTTCGCTTGTCTATAGAAGCTTTAGATACCTTTTGAGAGTCCTGCAGAGGATGACACATGGTGGCTTTTGCTAAGCTTTAGAAACACTATAGAAACATTTGGGACTCATTTTAGATTCACACAAATGATGACACTTGGTGCACTCTGTTTACTTTAGCAACTCACTCAGGACCCACCACAGTCCTTACTCAATAATGAAACAAAAGGAAGAAACTGTGGATGTTGACACTTGGCAGTCTCTGCTGAGATTTAACAAGGGACACGTGGCACTTTCCACTGCATTTAGAGAAACATATTAAAACCTTCCGTAGTTGCCACTTGGTACCCTCCATGGGACTCTGAGAGAAGCTTATTGAAAGAATATTTTGAAAATTATAAGACACTAAAATGCGAATGCCGACACTTGTCACGCTCCACTTAATAGGACACATGGCTCCATCCGCATTACTTAGATAAATTATAATGTGTCCTAGTTGATGACACTTGGCATGTTTCATGTGACTTTGAGACTTATACAAAACTTAGGCAAAATTAAAACCCACACTTGCGCTCTGTGTCAAAACCTTCACTACCTCAAAACCAAAATGTGTAGGGTCAAAAATTGGAGCGCACAACTAAAACTTAAAACAAAATGTAGAGTATTTTACTCTACATTCACCTCTTTGTTCTTAACATTATACTCAGTGATGGGATATTTCATTTTGGGTCCTCTATCAATTTTGATCTAATTTACAACTACTCTCCATGGTAGCTAGATGTGTGGGAAGTCTATGGAAAGATACCCATTAAGCATTTTGGACCAGTCTCTACTCAAAAATAATATATAGCCTTATGGTATGTCCATTACCAAGATATTGATAGACATATGAACTCTTGGTTTTGATGCTACCTAAATGTGTATATTGTTAATTTCTCCCACTACTGGTACTACCATTTTGTCTGACTAAGAAATTGACCTCTTTAAAGGGTTGGGAGTGAGACAAATATTTTTACATATAGACGTAGGCATAACAGTTGTAAATTCTCCAAAATCAACCAAAAAATTATGAATATTTTTATTGAATGCTCTAATGGTTAACAAGAATGGTGGCACTTTGGGTTTGATTTTGTAGACGACATTAATATCAGCTAATTTTCCTTCTTTTGTTTTGTCTAAAGTTGTTCTAGTTTTATCCATAGGGGTCATCCAGTGATAGACTTCCATAACAACTCCTTTTGTTCAATTATTTGGGATAACTCATGAAGTGTGATATTGGCCTTGATTTTATTCATAACTTCCATAATGTTGTATCTTCTAGATTTACTCAATTCATCCTTATTTGGTGGCAGATCATTCCCTTTTGGAGGGGGTAAATTATTATTTGCTTTAGGGTTAGGTGGAATTGTTGTGGTGTTTGGAGTAAATGTGTTCAAAGGATGATTGTTCCTCAAGTTGTATGTACCTCTTTAGAACTATTGTAAACCATGAACATTTGAATTATCTTTTGGCTCATTGTCATCTTCTCTTAAGAAGGGGAATTCATGAGTCTCAAAGAACATGGTTTTGATAGAAGATCTAGGATCCTGATGAGATTCTAGAAGATTATTCATCTAATCCTACCTAATTACTTCCCTCTAAAATATCATGAACACTATGTATAACTCTATGCAATCAAGCTCACCATGTTGGGACATATTTTGTATCCTGTACCAATTTGGGAGAGTTATTTCAATGATTTTTATTTTTGGGAGTCTACTCAATTACTCCATATTATTTATAGGCTTATTAAAGGGCATGTTATATCTTTAGAACCTAGTGTTCTAGTTACCCATCTAGGTATTGGTATTGCACATCTTTTGTTCAATATTCAAAAAATCATTACTCAATTTTTGAACCATCTTTTGAATAGAATCCAATTCATATTTTCTGAAATCCACAACTTGTAGAAGATTTGTAAGAAGCATAGTTACATGTTGGTTCTATAGGTAAATATTTCTCATCACATTATTATTTAGATAGTTGAGTTTTGGTAGTGTTATTTGCATCAATGGAGGCAGTGTGTATAGCTGATTTTGATTGTATGTCAAAATATTTTGCTTCATGTGTGGTATTAGTTTGAATGTTAGGATTCCATTGCTAAGGTCAAGTATCCCAAGTGTCTATAGATCTTGATGAGATTTTGGAAGATTATTCATCTGATCCTACCTAATTACTTCCCTCTAAAAGATTGTGAACACTATGTATAACTCTATGCAATCAAGCTCACCATGCTAGGACATATTTTGTATCCTGTACCAATTTGGGAGAGTTGTTTCAATGATGTTTATTTTTTGGATTCTTCTCAATTACTCCATATTATTTATAGGCTTATTAAAGGTCCTATTATATCTTTATAACCTAGTGTTCTAGTTACCCATCTGGGTATTGGTATTACCCATCTTTTGTTCAATATTCAAAAAATCATTACTCAATTTTTGAACCATCTTTTGAATAGAATCCAATTCATATTTTATGAAATCCACAACTTGTAGAAGAGTTTTAATAAGCATAGTTACATGTTGGTTCTATTGGTAAATATTTCTCATAACACGATTGTTTAGATAGTTGAGTTTTTCTAGTGTTATTTGCATCAATGGAGGCAGTGTGTATAGCTGCTTTTGATTGTATGTCAAAATATTTTTCTTCATGTGTGGTATTATTTTGAATGTTGGGATTCCATTGCTGAGGTTAGGTATCCCAAGTGTCTATAGATTGAATTGTATATCGATGTTATATCTTATTCAAATGTTAGTGCCAAAGTATTAGTAGTAGGTGTTCTCAGGAAAATAATGGTAATGGGATCTAAGTTGTTTTTGTACATCTCCAGTGCTAACACCAATTATTGTTTGTACCCTAGGGTCAACTAGTTGTACATAGTTTTCCATCTTACATTGAAATCATGGATGGGGTCATTAGGTTCCATCTTCATGTTGGTAAAGAACTGATATACTAATCCAAGATTGGTGGCCTGTCCAATATATGTAAGAAAATTCATTTGACAATCCTCCCAATTAGTGATGAATTTTTCTATTAAATTTAAATACCAATCATAAGTATAATCCATTAAAGTAAAAGGGAATGATCAACATGAAAAATATTCATACACTACATTAATTAATCTTCAAGTAACTTTAATAGATTTAATATGCTCTTTTGTGGTCTTTGGCCGTAAAGGAGAAAAATATGGTAGATATTTTTTGGGGTTTCAGGGTAAATCATGTACATCCCCTACGACAGTAGTGGTAGATTCAAATAACTAGGTTTTTTTCTAATCCATTAGTTGATTAATAAGCAAAGGGTTCCTTATGGGTGAAGGGTGCTTTAGTGGAGGTGGAGTGTTCTGAACTAGAGTTGTTGGCATAGCTCTAAGTCTCTTATATCTTGTTAAGGGTGATACTAATAAATTAGCCTAGGAATTGGATCTGGTCACTCATTTGGGTGACTCTAATGCAACTCTATACAAGGACTAACCTATATTATTGAGAGAAAATTTAGGTCCCTCCTTCTAGTGCTAGTGAAACTATTGATGCAAGTTTTATGCACACCATAGCCATAATGAGGTAGCCTTTAATATTTTAAGATCTCAATAGAGGTAAAATCCACTCTAGGGCATGTCTTTTAGGTATGCAATCTTTGAGAACCTATTGATGGAATAGATAGTAGGGTATGGAGGTTATTAGCAAGGTTTTATGGATGGAGGTGTGGCTTTCTAGCAAAATAAGTTCCTATGTGAGTTGGATGGATGGTTGGTCTCTAATCTAGAGTGGTCAAATCTCAGTAAAAAAACACAAAAAAGAGGGTAAGGTAAGGTAGAACATAAATCTATATGGTCACAATAATTACTTGGTTTGTGTTTGGATAGACCTATGTTTACTTATAACAAATGCCAGTTATTAATAGTAATTACACACATGCAAACAAGCATAACTCAGAATTCTAAGAAATAAATATGTAGGAAGTCCACTATCCTTAGATAAAGGTTGATCCTATCAGGTCTATTATTACACACCTTTCAATCAATATATTATGGCTCAGGCTAATGGATTATCTAAGGTAATTGTAGAACACACTTAGAAGACTACACTAAGAAAACACCAATACACATCTAAAAATATGATTCAAATTAACTTGACTATTTCAATCAATACATTTACCAAATTTAATAGCTATTGCACATATAATATTATCATATCAATCAAAATAGTCAAGAATCTATTTATAGCTTTATCACATTAAATACTATTGAAGCAAATAACCATAGAAATAACAACTAATAACATGAAATGGGAATTATTATCGATCAAAATTGGTCACTGCTCTTATATTCAAATTCTCTGACTCTAAAAAATAAATTTGGGTGATATAATTATATTTATAGATCTTGGGGAAGGGGTTTCCTCATCCTCCAAGTATATGGATGATTATTACATGTTGTGGTTAAAATTTTTAGTTATAATTATGGTCTAAAACCATTTAAGAAACGCTAAAAAAGCTAAAAATATATAAATTGACTTTACAAAAGAAGGCAACATGTGAATGTACAAGAAAATACAAAGTCAATTTTATAATGATTTATCTATTTTATAAGGAATATAAATATATGTGATTCTATAATTTGTACATGCATACAACTAAGGTTGTGTGGTCTAAAGTGTTGTATGGGCCTTAGAAGGAGTCAAAGTGGGAGTAGAAGCTGAATATGTAACAACATTACTAGAAGCTTGCTTCTTTTTTGCCTCATTATCCTTATAGAATTTGTGCACTACCTCATTTTATTGGTTAATGATGTCTAAGTTAAGAAATAAAGGCCAGTGGAGTCTCTTGATTTGCTTAAGGAGTATTGTATGTTCATCTTTAATTATCTATAACTTATTCCTAAAAATTTCCACTTTAGTCACCTTCTTCCTCACTTTGCTTAACTCTAATTCAATCCTTTCCACTACCAATCCTTGGATGCTTTTCTTGAAGTTTTTAGTGTCCTCCTAGATAATTTTATCAAAATTGATTTTACTAATCAATTTACCTATAGAATCCCTTGCTTTAGATAATTTCAGCTCATTCAAAATTTGGAGTTGGGCCTCATGTGCTTGATATTCTAGAATTAAGTCTAAAATTTACTTCAACCACTCTTTAATCTTCTCATATCTGATGATAAATAGGTTTAGGGAATTATATTCCTCAAATGTAGTCATTATATTAAGGTGGTTTTACAATGAATTGCCTATGTAGGCAACTAGCATTTTAAGACTAGTACTATTTTGAGCCAAAGAGCTATAGAGCTGGTTTGCATGAGGTTCCATCTTAGCCTTCATGAATTTCATGGCTTAAAAATAATTATAACACTTTGAAGTGGCATCCCAAACCTTGGCTTTTATACGTGAAGGAATATGCATAGTGCTAGATTGTTCACTAAGCTACTCAATATGTGCCCGTAATTCCTATACGTCTTCCTCTATCTCATGTCGAGCTAATTTAATTCCTTTATGGATGGCCACCATGGAATCCTTATGTGCTTGATATAGGTCTAAAAAATTATCCTCATATATAGACTCCCCTAACTACCTGTTCTTCCTCCTAGTGAGGGAGAACTCTGGCTGTCATTCTTCAAGGATGATGCTCACACCCTAGCCATCCTCAAATTTTCTCTTCTTAACTCTTTGGATTGAACTAGTTAGGGGGTAAAATAAAGTGGACATATATGGGAGATATATGACCTTATATGTAGGAATTTAACTCCTCAATTATATGGCCCAAGGTGGAATGTTGAGAGTTGTAATAACTATTTATTTCTCAGCTTTCTCTTATTTTTTATTTTGTTTCTTACTATCCTTTGTCAAGATATCAGGAAAGGAAGGCCATATTATTTTTTACTATTCCACTCCTCCAAATTTAGGAAGTGGGTGGACTATAACTATGTGAGGTTTTACCTTTCTTACCTTACTTGTGCTAGTTATTGTAGTTTCTTCTATAGAAGTAGAATTGGGGAGTAGAAGGGAGAGTTGTATAGTCTAGACATGAAGTTGGGGGTGGCCATATTAGTCTTCACTTTCTTGGTTTATTTCCTATTTTTATATATTTTCATAGTATTAGTACCAGTAGGTATAGATGGAATAGCCATGGGAAATGGTGTGGTAGTGAAGGAAGGATCCATGGTGGTTATGGAAATTAAAGGAATAAGCATAGTAGAGGGAATGGTGACTTTCACAAAAGAGACAATTATTGAATCAAAAATATAAATTGAAGCCAAAGAAAAGGTAGAAAAGGCATGAGTACCTTGAATTTTAAGCTCAATGGGGTACACCTGAAGACTCATATCCTTGGCCTCATCTAACTTAGCCTCTTCATCTAATTCATTTGTTATGTCTTCGATGATAACTTCATCTTATCTTGTTGTCTATGAGCTTAGAGGTGGAATAGGCAATACTTCAGATGTATGCATTATGGCACTACACATGGGAGTCCTGAGATTCTAGGTATAGACCAATGAAGTCTTTCCTAGAATGGGAGAGCCTTGAGAGGTGGATGTTGTTGCATGTGTAGTAGCTACCCCAATAAATAAAATAGTAGATACACATGGGGTATCCATAAGAACTTGGCCAGTGTTGATAGCATACCTCTCTTACATCTTGTCCTCTTGCTTATTAGAGTCCAAACTGATAGGATCTCTCCTTTCTCCTCTTCTTTGTGTACTAGGCTCAGAAGCTTTAGTTATTTCTTGATTGATTTCAATTTAAAATTTAATAGAAGTCCTTAAGATGAAGTTTCTTCCTATTTATTAGATTGCCCCCTTCAAAATTTTGAATTTTACCATCCCTTGAAGAGAGCTCTTCGGCTATCTAGTTCCCTAGTAGAGATACTAGGATCAATTTGGATCATCCTTAAATGATCTTCCTATAGCCTAATGATTTGTTCTCATTATATCACTTCTTCATTTGACTTGGAACTTATAAAAATAAAATCATAGTAGAAAGGTTGGTGGTAATAAGCAATGATGAAACCATGAATATGATGCTAGATTTGCCCATGGGGATCCTAGTCTCTACATGAAATCATGGGGAAGCCATATCAATTTCTAATTTCATCCAACATCCCCAAGATGTTTCCTCATGGTGTATGTCATTCTACCAATTGAAATTAGGCTCCTAGAGAATAAGCCTTTTTCTATCTAACCAAATCCTCCTTAATGTTATTCCACAACTAGAAAGTAATCTCCTACTTAGCCAACTTATAATTTACATACCTTGGAAGACAAAGGCTCAACCCTATTTCCCCATACCATGATGATAATAATGCCTAGGTATAAAAAAAAATTTCCTTTTTTGCTCAAATTATTTATAATGTTCTCTCTAATACTAGGCATAGGCAACCCATGAATGGCTTTCAACACCTGTGGGTAAACACCTTCACATATTCTGACCATATGCTTTTGGTAAGTATATATATGCATAAAATAGAAGTGGTCATATATTATATTTTTTATGCAATCTATTATTAGAACCCATAGATTACCTATGTCATTATAATAGGTCCCCATGACTACATTGACCAAATATGATATCATATAGAAGTCTCTTGTGGGGGTAGGACATTTATCCTTATGCAAAATTTATTCTCTCTATCTCAAACTAATGACCCCCCCCAAGGCATAGGCAACATCATGTAGAAACATCATATGCAGTAATGGCACCCAATCTATATTTATAACATGGATGTTGGGCATCCCATATAATCTATTGAGCAAATCCATACCTATCTGAATTCCCATTCTGAAATTGCCAATTGGAATCATTCCCTCTAGCTTCGATCCTTGTCAGGTGATATACTAGTCTAGGAATAACCATGAGGAGAGCACCTTTGGGATTAAGGTTTTATCTTTGAATTATACCCAAGTGTGCATATTGTAATATGTGTTTTCTATGTTGAGAGAGAGATACCTTTAAAAGTCACTTCTAGAGATGAATGTGACCATTATATCTTCACTAGAATGTAATAAGTACTTGTATTGTGATATTTTTCCTAGGAAGAAAAAATCCCTGAGGAGGTCTATACATAGCATAACCTCTAGTTTAGCTATGGAAAAATAAAACCTTTGATGTTTGTAGGCTATAATTTCTTGAATGAATATCCTTTCTACCAGTACTATCTCATCATCTAGTGAAAACATGTCATCTGAATCAATAGCATCCCAGAGTTGTGAGTAGTTGCGATACTTATCTTGGAATACTTCCCCATAAAAGATAATGTCCTTAAAATATATAGAGTCATTGATTAATAATGTATATGGGGGATTTGTTCCTTGAAACATATTATACAAGGAAGCCATAGATGCATGTTCTAGACTACTACACTTCCCTTTGATATGCTTCATATTATACAATCACTTCGGCTCTTAGCTTAGTCTCTGTTGTGCTTGTTGAATTATCAAGGTATGGACTAGGGATCTTGGTCATAATTAGGAATGAAGATGCTTTGATTTCAAGTTATCTAGATGAAAATGATGACTTTAATGGATGTTTATCATCTATATAAGATCATGTATTGAATATCAGTTCATGCGATATTAAATATACAACGTTCACTTTTCAAATTTGTTAGCTTGGGTTGGGGGGGATTTTAGCATTTATCAAATAAGAAGTATTTTATCTTTATTTGGATAAGTATGGCATGATTTCAATAGTGTTTTTTGTAATAAATCACTTATGGGCATAGTGTCAAAATAGCGCTTTGGGGTCAATACCTCATGGATAATTCCATTAGGGGGAATTATCTTAGACAAAGCATCCACTATAATTATTCTAAAGGAATATTTTCATTGGATAGGAGTCCAAAAATCATTATTATAAAGGGTTAATTAATGGATAAAAGGTAATTTCAAACTCCTTGAAGGGTACTTTTGGTTCGAAGGGTCCATTTCATAGGGCATTTTGTCCATGACAAAATTCCTAAAGAATCTACTTCATAAATGTTGAAGGGCACTTCTAAAATTCTTAAAGGGTAGTTTTGGAGGACTTAAGGTCACATTTTATCTCCAAAGGGAACTTTCATATGGCTAAAGGTTAGTTCAAAGGTCACAAAGGTTAGGTGGTCTCTTTGAAAAGGTCAAAAGGTGACTTTCAAAATATCTAAAGGGTTGGTTCAAGAAGTCCAAAGGGCATGTTCCCTTCGAAATAATTATTTCAAGGATTTTACATTAGACAAAATTTTTGAAACAATAAGTCTAAAGGAAATGGTTTATGGAAATCACAAAAATGCTAAAGAAATTTTGATGGGTAAAATGGCCACAACAATTATTCTAAAGGATACTTTCAAAAATCTTGGAGGGTAGGTTGGGATAGAAAGGGCATTTGGAAAAGCTCCTAAGGGAAATTTCAAATTTTTTTTGAAGGGTAGGCTACACAAAACTAAAGGGTATGTGCCCTAAAACAAATGGTCAAGAATGGATAAATGGTTCAACTTTAAAAGGTTGAAGGGCTAGTTAGAAAGGTTCTAAAGGGTAGATGGAATGAAAATGAAGGGTCTACTTTGGGTAAAAAGTTTTCCTGAAGGGTCTACTTTGGGGAAATTTTTTTCCTTAAGGGTCTACTTTGTAAATGCCAAAGGGTAGGTCCAAACTTCCTGAAGGTTACTATTATATGGCTAAGGGTCATTCTAAAAGTTATGAAGGATAATTTAGATAGAATTAAAGGGATAATCCATCAAGAAATTTATTTCAAAGAAAGTGCATACGATCTAGAATTCCTTAAGGCAAAGAGTCTATAGGCTAAATTCCTTTGGGAAAATTTTTTCAAATGAAAAGTTTTCAAAAATATCTCCAACAAGAGTAAGGTTATTCGAATAATAATCCCAAAAAAAAATAAGACTGAATATTTCTTAAAACATAACATCCAAAAAGATAACTTTACAAGAAGGTTGAAATAATTAGCTTGAATACTATGAACCCAAATAGTTTACTTGAAATACATAAGTAAGTCTCATAAACATAATAATCATAATGCTAACATCATCTACCAAAAAAGTGAAATGTCTTATATACTTCCCAAACTTTGCATAGGCATATGAATATGATTCCTCATTAAGATCATATTTTCAAAAAGGTGGGTTCCCATTTCCTTATGGAAAAATTGAGGTGTTGGGTAAAACATTGGGGTTGATAGAAACCCCATATTCCCTACACCTTTTAAATATTACATTTAGATTATTCAAATGATCACTAGCATTTTTTGAGAAAACAATAATATCATCAAAGTATACTAGTACCATATCATTGATCAAACCTTAGAAATCTATATCCATTGCCCTTTGTAATGTTTCACCTACATTGGATATACAAAATATAATTATATTTTAGGCATATGTACCCCATTTGGTGGTGAAATTTGTCTTATATTAGTCCTCTTCTTTCACCAACACTTGGTTGTATCCTAAATAGCCATCAAAAAGTGAGAAACATAAAAAACCTACCACTACTTAAAGGATTTTATCTATTAAATATTGAGGATAGTGATCCTTCAATGACACCCTATTAAAGTCACTAAAATCTACACATAACCTGATTTCACAACTCTTCTTTCTCATAGGAACAAGATTGGCAACCCATAAAGAGTGTTTGATAGGAAAGATAATTCTTGACTCTATCAACTTGGTGAGCTATTTCATCATGAGCACCTCTAATTTATGATTGATTGTCCTTTTTCTCTACCTTATATGATTATCTTTGGGATCAAGTTATATATTGTGTTGGGCCAATTAGGGATCAAACCCCTTGAGTTCATTATAATCCCAAGCAAAGACATTAGAAAATTATCTACATAACTCAATGAATGCAACCTTCTCTTGTGGAGTACATACCTTTCCAAGATTTAGGAGATTATATTTGAAGATAACCACCTTCTCATGATGTTCTTTCTTTGTATACATGATTATCTTATCTCTCTTTATTTGATCACTTTCATTGAATATACCTTCAAGAGTAACCAGCCCTTTATGAAGCTTGTTAGACTTCCATTACATAATTTGTTATCCATATTAGTGTTACAACTTGTTCTAGTTTTTTCAAGAGAACTCAGCTTCATGTTGGATAAAATAATCCCTTTATTTATCACTTTCAAACTCTTACCAATTCACATAATTGTTTGGTATTGAAGTCCTCATAACTACCATGATATGTGGCTGAGTTTTGGGATTCTTGACATCATTAGGAATGTCAAATTGTGCTCCAACTGATGCCAACCTATCATCATGTTGGTTTTATTCCCTTGGGACTAATTTGATGTCAAAATCCTCAAAATACTTAATAAGTTCCCACACTCTATGCTTGTAATACTTTAATACTATTTTCTTGGATGCACTCCTACCTCTAACTTGGTGTACACCTAGTTCACTATCTCTAATTGCTTGAAATTTTTAAAATCCTTTCTTCCTTGCCCATTAAAGACCATGAATAAGATATTCATATTCATATACATTACAATAATAACTAAACTAAAACCTAATGGTTGAATATTACCTTTCATTTGATGGAGAAACAAACATTATTCCTTCACCTACTCCAATCTTACTTCTTGAGCCATCAAGAAACAACTTCTAAAAACCCTCACCATCCTCATTGGGTTTATAAATAGAAGGTATGGTTGTACCTTATTCATATAAGAAATATACCCCTATAATAGCCTCTTTAATCCTTCTATATGGATCAAACTTATGATTTTCTTCCCCCCATTCATCAAGGAAGAGATCTAAAATATCTTCACGAGGAGCAATTTGTTCTTAGTCACTAGGTTGATCTTCGTCATCAATGATAACATAATTAAAATTAGTAACATTTAGTTTGTATGGACCAATGTCAAACCTTGAAATAGGTTTTGATATTATAGTAACTTTGATGTCATATCTTGTCCTAAAATCCATGTAAGACTAATCTAATGATAAGTAACCACCAATCTTTGTCATGAAATCCCTACATGAGCAAAGGGAAAAATATGGTGGCAAGTAAACAACAACCACATATTTAGAAATGGATAAATTAGGAAAAGCATGAAGAGTTATATTAAAACCCTTCATAACACTAACTATCTTAGTAGATGATCCATCTATTTGTAACACACCTTTATTATGAGGTTCATATTTGAGGCCTAGTTTATCCACTATTTTCTTTAGCATGACCAAGATGCTAATCTTATTATTTATCATAAACTTATGAAACAAGAAATTAATAATAATAATTTAAAAATATAATGGAAGAGGCATATTCACCTTACCTTATTTTGGCTCACTAGACTTGGATGTATTTGTATACATAATAGTACCCTTTCTTCTTGCTCTTGATGATGAGTTGAGCTTAGATATATCCTCTTGCAACATATCCCTTTATCTTGGAATAGATAAAGTGTTCCACATATTCATACTTACATGAAGATTTATCATTTTATCTACTATGTTAAGAGAAGAAGCATCAATCTTTGGCTATCTTCTAGGATTCATGACATCATTTTGGGCCTGCTTATTTTGGTGTGCAGAGGTACACTTATAATTTTAATTTATTTATGATTATTAAACCTTAGGTGATAAATTAGACTCTCTTATCCCTTTATTCATAGATGGAATTATATTTAAACCCCTGACACTTTATTGAACCTCTTCCAAATCCCTTCTTTTAGACTTTATATTTGCTACAATTGAACTATCTACCATCTTACTTGAGTTGCCCACTTGATTCATTGCAAAATAGTCCTTTTCTTAGAAATTTAAAAGTGTATTTCTTCACTAACCTTACTCGTCAACATCCATAACTTGATTATAAATTTCATCTTATGCTATATAAGGAAAATTTATTTCTTATGCCATTCAAGCTTGATGAAACCCTCCATCTTGATTGATATATGGTTCATGAGATTGATACATTAAGGAGGAAATTATTTCTCTTGCATAAAATTATTTTGAGTGGGTACCAAGGATATTTAAGTGGATTTTTTATTTGTGTTAAAACTTGCGTATGATCTAACATTGATGATATGACCTTGTCCTTGAGTGTTTCTATGGAGGGGTGGCCTATTTGATTGATAGGGCTGATAAGATTGCTTCCATTGAGAGGGCCTATGAAAATAAATTTATTACCTCTCCATTTCCATGAATTTTATTTAAAGAGTCTTAATTAGTCCTTAAACATCATTTTTCTCACTTTCTTGAGTATGGGTAGCCAATTCATGACTGAACATGGTAGGAATTGGAGAAAGAGTTGGAGTAGGAAGTTGAATGTCAAGAAAAAAAGGCATTAAGGGCCTTGGAAATTTTTTCTAGATTGAATCAGATTATTATCATCCCTAATGGAAATCTCAAAATCATATGATAAGGTATTGCCACCCATAGATTAAATTTTAACCACTATGTCACTCTTCAAATCCTTAAGGTAGTATTGAATGCATAGTTTGGAGTGGGTGTTAAAAGAATTGGGATCCTATAACTATTGGGTCCCTTATCATGTTAAGTAGAGGACTAGTAAAAGCATGACATACACATTAGTGTGAAGGAATCATTTTGTATAGTATTTCACCTTATGCCATTTTAGTGCTAACTAGAGGCTGTAACACACATCTTGTACCAGCTAGTAGGTGGCTAACTAGCTCCCAAATTTTCTAGGCATATTTTAGGATTTGGTGAGATGTGGAAGCTATAGAAAAAACTTCAAAAATTCAAGGAGATAGTAGGTATGATCACCAAATTTATATCCCAATAATCAGTGTACACATTCCACCCTAACGAAGATGCTCCTAAAGGCTTTTTAAGGAGCTTGAGCTAGATGAAGCAAAAGAGATAAAGAATTGTAGTGAAGCTCTAGCAAAATGAATCTTCAGACATTAATTTAGTAACCATTAAGATTAGGAATAGTTTGGATGCCATGAATGATCTATTTATATGTACCCAAGCTCACCGATGAGCCTTTGGGTCATTAAGTAGTAAGAGCTGAGCATATACTCTGATATGAATGTTACGAACTCTATACTATGTAATGAATTTTGATTAATGATGAATATTATTGCATTAAATTTTACTCTATCTAGTTTATTGGTCCTTTTAAATTACTAATGTAATGTGCATGTAGGTAATGTGTTACTTTTAATATAAATATGTTAATTAGAAACTATGTAAGTTCTCTGTTTCACTTTGTTCATGGAGTCCTTATAATAAAAAGATGACATCATCATAACTCTGTATAAAGAATGAGTATAGAGTTTGAACCAAGTATTTTTATCCTTATTAGGAACATGTGTCTAATATGATTAGTTTGAGTGAAAGATGCCTTTTAACCCTAAAATTTCCTATATGACATTAGGATTAGTCCATGAAATGTTTGCACCCATATAACATTAGGTTTAGTCTATGAAAATATTGCATCTATGGCTCTACCTAAATATTTCATTGAATTAATCAATTACCTTAATTTAAGTCTCATTCCATGGCATTAATATCCCAATGTGGGCCCTGGTTCCTTCTCATCTATGCTTTGGGTGAGCACATAAGGCCCATGTCTTATGTGAATTGATGTTGACATTGTTGAGTGTAAAATATTGAGTGCAAAAAGAGTAACCCATGATTTTTCTTGGTTATAATAAACTAATAATTAACTAAGGTTAACACCACACTTTTTTAGAACATTTTGGCTCCATTTTTAGGACCCATGTTGAATTTTGTTATTATATTGGTGATACAGAATGATGTACTAACTTTCCCTTAAAAATATTGAGCACTAGTTGTAACAAGTGGAAGATAGATTTACATTAAAGCATCTAACTAGCCAAGGATAAAATCTAAGAAAATGGGTATAGAACAACCTATATAATTCTTTGTATAAGGTCTTTTTTTGTGAGTTACCTAAACATGTGTATAGGTGGTTGGCTAGATATTTAACCCATAGAAGAAGAAGCTTTAGATAACACTATGAGTGAATAAAGGAATTCCTAGAGAGGCTTGATACCCTAAATGCTACTTGGACTAGATTAGTAGATAAATGGTGGTAAGGAGATCTGAATAGTTACATACTCAAGTTCACATTCTTAGCATACTCATGCCCTGAGCAAGTAGAGTATTAGTTTTTATGTGATCCTAAAGGTAGTTTTGTGAATAAATTCAATAAAGAGCTCAAATATCTAATGGTGGATTATGGTTTTGAAACTTTGGGGATGGAAGGCTAAAGTCCTTTCACATATGGGAAACATAAGGGGGATAAGGGGATGTGTAGGTGAGGCATAATGGAATGGGATAAGAAAATTGAGAATTAAGAGCTTAGAAGACATACCTATAATTAGAGGTGATTCCAATTGATGGAAGATCTAGAACCTAGAAGTGTCGAGAGAACCTATAGTGAGTGAGAAGGGTATGGGGAAGGATCTATTGAAATACAATAGCATGAGGATGAGATATATAATGAATTAATGGTTTGATCTCAACACTTGATAGGTGTGTAATTCATTTGATTCTTACAAAATTTGGTGACTATAGATACATTTGATGCTCCTACCCACTTTGTACCTATGAAACATGTTCACGTGCTAGATCGCCCATTTAAAGAAAGTATAGAAGTAATAATTGAATCCATTAATGACTTAGATCATAAATATTTTATAGACTTAGATTTTAACTTTGTGATTTAATATATTATTCCATACAAGGAGGTGAGCATAACTACCTATAGACTATTGGGTACTAGCTCACCATAATAGAACTTGAATGATATCATACTAATTCAGTTGATGTCAACAATACAAAGTGGGAAATAACCTTTAGGAAGTGGTTTAGTGCCACAAACAAGTAGCATAGTGCAAACAACATCAACTAAAATAACATTAATTATGGGACTAGTTCCTAACCTTATGAGGCATTAGAGGACCACCACCAAGATAGGCACTGAGGGGACAAGTGCCTTGAATACTAGCTTCCCCCCACCCCCTCATAGAAAATATACTATAAAATGGATATGTACTTGCTATAGTATTTGGTGTAGAGAATCTCATAGAACATGTGTAAGGCATAACATTATCAGAGTGTAAGGTGATCTAGTTTTTGACCACTTTACTAGATCATGCCCACACTTGGTATAGGAAATTTGATCCTAACTAGGCCATGGATGACTATGATATGTTGAAGGATACATTCTTTAAGGAAATTAACATTCTAGAGTTTGAATAATAGAAGATTTTCAAACTAAAAGATATTACCCAAGGACTCTCAAAGAGTGTACACCTGTATGATTCAAGGTTCAAGACTCTCCTATCAAATCTCCCATATGATAATGACCCTTCCCATCATGCATAAAAGTTCATTAGAGGGTTGTTTGTGTTGTTCCAAAAAATGATTTCTATGAAGACATTTATAGAACCTTGAGAATCACTTAAAGTCATGCTCAAATTTGAAGTAGTCAAAAGTGAAAATATCAAGATCAACCCATTTATGGAGGCACAAATTGCATCTATTTCTTCCTAGCTCTAAAATCTTACTGTTAGCTCTTTACATGATGCTTGAAATGGATTATGGTGCACTAATTATTAATTAGAGGGACATAATAGGACTAAATACCCATAAAATATTATGCACACCCTAATTTTAAGATATGAATTACATCAAGAGCTGCATGATGTTTTTAACTACCCTTTATTGTAACATGCCATCTAGGTCAACATGACCATCTATTGTCGAATGTGCGATGCCTATACCCATACCACTATTGATTACTAAGTGATTGACAAAATGCATGAGAATATGGAAAGGGGTGCACAATAGTCCACCATAGAAGTTAGAGGGTAGGATAAATAAGGTAATGAGGGCTATGACGAGCAAAACACAATCTTTGGGATGTAATGAGGTACCAGAGGGTGATGTGGAAGAATCAATGGTGGAAGGTTCCCACCGCACTCATGTTATATGTGTGGCTCAACAAATCATTATCAACATGATTTCCCTACACATCTCATATGTATGTATTGTTAAGGGTCCCATAAGGTTGAAGAATGCCTTGACCTATACAAAAAGTTGACCTAAGGTAGGCTTGGTATAGACAAGGGCATAAGAACGATCAGGCATGAGCAAAAAGTGGAAAAATGAACCCCAAAGGTAAAACCTACATGCATAGAGATAGTTAAGGTACAGGAAAATACTCACAATGGATTCACCACTTAACCACCAATTATATTAGTACCTAAGTTATGCCTAAAATATGGGGATAATGGCTTTAATGAGTGGATAATGTAGCCTAAACCCAAATCTACACCATACCTATACCAAACATGCCAAAAAGATGTATTATAGTAGGCTATGAGTTTAATCTAAAACATGTAAGGGGAGTTCTAATTAGCATGAAACCTAGAAGCATAGACTGTCAACTCTCATAAGAATTAGGATAGACATGAAGCTAAAGTATGAAAATTAACTAAGATCTTGCAACTTTTACAAACCAATGGAATGCTTCCCCTATTGAATAACTTGCTCCTAGAACATGCAGATTAAAAGAAATTTGAGGTCATTGTGCCACGTATGGAGAGGGAAAGAGAAGTTCAACATACACAAAATGTGGAATATGACCAAGAACTCCTAGTTTATACTACTATTGATAGATGGTCTATCTATGAAGTTATTGTAGACATAGGCACCGAGGTCAAAATATTGACCAAGAATGCCTAGGAGAAAATGGATAGGTCATCTTTAAGACCTTAACTTCATGTACTCTTCATGACAAATAAGACCCAAATGTAGCTGATCAGAATTCTAAAGAGCATAGTTGTTGATATCATAGGTGTCAAATTCCATGTTAAATTTGAAGTAATTAAGTTAGTAGAAGGGGAAAAGAGTTTTTTTCCTTGGTAAGGGAAAAATTTTAGTGCTCCTAAGATATGAAGGGAGTAATCCAATGGAAGAAAATATCTATGACCTTGAGTTGTGTGTCCCAAAAGAAGTGGATAGAATGGGTGTATTAGTGTATACATTGAAGAGTACTGCCACTCATTGGTGGGTGGCATAAAATCATAGCTTGCCAAATTGACAAGATGTGAAGGTAACCATTTGAACTAGATTCAAAAATATTAATGAGGACTTAGACATCTCAACCTAATCTAACAACTCTAAACATATAGCACATGTGCATCTTTGCAAAGAAATGTGGACTGTTTATGGAAAACATGCCTCAAGGATTTTATGGGTGAATGCCTTCTATAGGACCTTCTATACTTATGCATAGGCATGGTACATAGACAGTAAGATGAATTGTGAGATAGTTAATTGGGATTCCCTTAAGAAACAATTTTTTCACACCTTTTCCTTATCTTCACAAAACCTTGAATTGATTGAGCCACTATAGGTAATTTGAAGGTTAGTGTTTGAGGACACTGTAATATTGGAGGAATGCCTAAAAGACATATTCGATGAAAAAGGGTTAGTGCTCCCAATCTTATTTAAAGATCAAACTCTTAATAGTGACTCTAGTGATGAAGATGATGACATATATAAGGTGTATAATTAGTGGAATTTGATAATAAAAAGGAAGTTAGTGCACCAAGTTAAGGATAGCACCCCAAAATAAGAATACACTACCCATCTTAAAATAAAAACAATTAAGGGTAGTAGACAAGTTGAGGACTCACACTAGGAGAAGAAATAACCCTATCAAGTGCCATTAAAAACTACCAAGGTAGATATCAATTTAGAGGGGTCACCAAAGATTTCCTTTTTGGGTACCTATTGGTTTGACATAAAGATGGCACATATTATTGATCTCTTGAAGGAATTCCAATACTTATTCCCATAGAACTAAAAGGATATGAAAGGCACATACCCATCCCTCAAAAAGATGAGAATTAGAGTATTTGATGGCACAATACCCATCAAGAAGTGACCTTATAGGATGAACCCCAATCTTCACACCAAGATCAAGATAGAGATTTATTGTATGTTAGCCATAAGAATCACCTGCCCTATATAAAAATTTGAGTGGGTTAGCCCCATTTTCATTAGCATTAAAAAGGATGGTTACATTTGTATTTTTTTTGACTCCACACTATTAAACACCACCTATGTAACTAACCCATTTCCAACTCCTTTCATCAATGAAGTATTGGATGGCATTGCAAGTTATGATATATAAACCTTTATTGATGGGTTCTTAGGATACCATCAAGTCCAAATTAAAGAGGAAGACAAGCCCAAAACCACCTTTGTGATTAAATGGGGTTATTTCTCATACAATGTGATTCCATTTGGATTGAAGAATACACTAATAGTGTTCTCCTGAGTGGTGATCACTACTTTCAAATACTTCATTCATAAGTTCTTCCAAATATACTTAGATGATTAGACAATATATTGTTTATTGAAGGATCACTATGACAAATTATACCTTATGTTTGAAAGGTGCAGGCAGTTGAAAATTTCATTGAACCTCAAGAAGTGTGTTTTTTCAACATCATTTAGCACTTTACTTAGGCACATCATCTACAATGATGGTCTGCTCATGGATCCATCAAATATTGCAATCATTATTTATCTCTAGACCTCATCAATGTAGAAATATGTTCATGCATTCCTTGTAAATTAAGGGTACTATAGTAAGTTCATAAGAAACTATGCCAAGATTATGGTGCCATTAAAAGAAATCTTGTAAAATCATGGCCTATTTTATTTGGGTGTGGTGTAGGAAGATCCATTTGAGACCCTAAAGCTCAAACTAGCAAGTGCATTAATATTGAAATTTCTTGATTGGGTGAATCCCTTCCACATCTATATCAATGCCTCTAGTTTGATGATTGGTTCCATTCTTGTGAAACTAGGCAAAGGAAAAATGGATCATCCTATTTCCATTACAAGGAAATAACTAACCAAGGTAGAACATAACTACACCACAACTGAGCGTGAGGCACTTTCCATGGTCTATGCACTATAGAGGTTCTTAAAATATTTATTGGTGACCCCCTTCATCTTCTTTACTAATCATGAGGCACTCAAGTAACTACTAATAAACCCATTTTGTATAGGCACATTTGTCAATGGATTATTTTATTTCAAGAGTTCCAATTCTCTATTATAGTAAAGCTTAGAAAATGAAACTCAAGCCCAGACCATTTATCCTACATCAACTCTGGTGATGCGATAGCACTTAATGAATATGATATGCCTGATGCAAAAATTTATAGGGTCTAATACATCTCTAAATATTTGACATAGATAACCATATTTTTTGCCTCTAGGTTTATGCCCCAAACCATGATGACTAAGGAAAAGAAAAAGCTTATAATTTTCACCACTCCTTTTTAACTCATTAGAATGGAACTATACAAATTTATCCATGATGAGGTCATGCACTAATGTGTCTTATAGCATGAATAAGACTCATTACTATAAGAAGTGCATGAGGGGATTAAAAGAGGCAATTATGTTGGAGACATTATGGCACACAAAGTACTAAAATTAGGCTTGTGGTGGCCAAATTTATTTCATGATGAAAAAGAATACACCAAATCTTGTGACATTTACTAGTGAAGGAAATCCAAACCACTAGGATGAGATGTGTCTCATCCCCATCCTTGCCTAGGTGCCATTTGAAAAATGGGCCACTAATTTTGCTAGGCCTATTACCCCCTTTGTGAGGGGCATAGGCATATAATATATTTTATCTGCCATAGATTACTTCACCAAGTGGGAGGAAGCCATGATAATTAAAGATTATATAACTACCATAGTAACAAGATTCATCTAGGATAATATCATCAGTCACTATGGATGCCCACTTAGATTGACTAGTAACTTTGGTGGACACTTCATCAATAAAACCATTCAGATCCTATTGACTAAATATATGTTAGTACACCATAAAATGACACCTTAACATCCCCAAGTAAATGACACCATATAGGTATTTAATAAAATATTAGGAATGTGCCTAACAAAAATTTGTTACATTGGTCACAAAGATTAGGATGACTGTGTGTCAATAGTATTGTGGGCCTATCATATTACATATAATTGCCTGAATAAGGCTACACCATTTCAACTAGTGTTTGGCACAAAGGCCATTTTTCCTATGGAATTCATAGTGCCCTCACTTTACATCATGCATATTAGTTGATTGGATGACCATGAATCCTTAAGTTTATGCCTAGAAGACTTAGAGCACTTGGATGAGACACACAACAAATCATGGTGGAGCTAGAAAATAGAGAAAGAACACCAAAATTTATGGAATGATAATCACATAAAGTGAAAGGTATTTTCATAAGGTGTATTGGTCTTATTATATGACTCTAAGTACCTAAAGAATGTAAGAAAATTATAGATTAGGTGGATGGGACCTTATGTCATCCGTTATATATTAGAGACTGGTGCATGTAAGTTTCACACATTTATGGGTGAAATCCTCCCTAAACATTTTAATGGAAACAAATTGAAACTATACAATCAATAGGATGTCACTTATGCCATTAAAGACTGACTTCCTAGACATAAATTGGTTGTTTGGTTTTGACCTAATAAAATTTAGTGCAAGCCAAATATTTTCTTATGTTTTTTTTATTTGTGTTGGGTGAATAATCATGGTGCTTTCAATCCCATAGAGGAACTCTTTTGGTGATTACATACATAAATCTAGATGGGTGAGTCAAGCACATTCCCTTTATAAGTGCTTGAAGCTAGACACTTAAGTTTTTGGGTAGGTGCAAATATTTCCAAATTTAAAAACTTATAAGTATAAGTTGACAAAGGAAGGTGCACAAGATATTAATGCACAAGTAATCAATAGGAGAGAATGAAGCATTGGAGGACTAGCATAAGGATTTGTATGGGGTAGGGAAGGATGAAAAAAGAGACATGAAAGTGTAGAGAAACCAACCAAAAAAGAGAGGCACATTTGTAAATAAGTGTAACATAGATAAAATATGGAATCGAGGAGGTTGAATTGCATACATGTGAAGTGTTGCACCCAAGTTGCCATAACAATGGTAAAGGTCATGCCAAGTCGAACCAAGCACAAGATAATAACCATCGAGATAGTTGGTACCCACCCAATGGTTGATAATATGTGAGCATTTGAATGACCTATCACTTCACCAAATAAATCATTATCAAAGTTAAGGTTATGGTGGTGGGATAACAAAGATCCACAAACAATGAGAATTTGGTGGTGGATTTTAGTGCATTTCATGGGTTTATTAGATTTTAAGAAATCCACATGATGTCAACCATTAATTACCAGCCATTAATTAGGTACCTAAAAACATGGTATAAAGGGGTAGATAGTAGGATTCAATAGGTTACTTACCTTGTAAAAATTTAAAATAGAGTATAGAGATGAAGCTATTAAAACCAAATAATGCTACTAGAGAAAACCAATCATCTAGAACCCTTCCAAGTGAGAACAAAAATCCATATACAAGATAGCATTTTACTTTGAGTTAAAAGGGGGGTGGGTAGAGATAAATTGATAATATAAACATAAGAGTAGAAGTTTTATAGAATGACTAGGCCACCATTAACTGTAAAGGAAGCTTGAGAGTCGAATACACAGTCATATTTTTAGTGACTACAAATAAGTGTCAAGCATGATTTTAGGCTTCAATAAGATTAACCCATAGCACTTTAATAGGAGAAGGTTTAGAATGGGAAAAAAGAGGCTAAGAATAGGTCCACCATAGGTGCAAAAGGATGAAAAAAAAGTACAAGAAATTAAAGAAACAACCACCATGAAATAAGAGGCATAGATGGTGGAAGGAATAAGCACCATAAAAGTAGATCTAGAAGTGAGTACAAAGCTCACCTATAGATAAATGTAATTCCCCCCCATATGTCATGGTGGGTGAAAAGTGGGTGTCCTTTTCACATATGTTCAAGATCAAGGATTACAACCATCAAACATGGACCAATGTGCAAGAGTTGAACTATGATTGGATGGTATACACAAGGAAGAAGACAAAGGTGGGTGCGATAATCTTTGATGTCTCCATAAGAGACAAATTGGAAATCATGGGTGTAACATAATTTTTTGAGATACCAAGATTTAGTAACAAGGAATAATTAGTGCATTTCCTCCTCTCATGAGTATATGGTAATTGATTTTACTTCACAAGATGGTGCATGAGGATCTTAGCACACCTCATTAGTAGAGTCATGGGACTACCTGACATAAAGGTAGACATCTATGAGATGAGGGAGGATGAAGTGGAGGTTGAAAGGGTCATAAATATCTTGAGAAACTACAAGTTAAGGTTTACATTACATATTAAGGACATATAATACCCCATTATAAGGGAAATGGTACAGATGGTTAGATCTAAACTATACCCTAGTAGCCAATGGTATGATATTAGCAATGCCTTCTTGTGCATTTCCCACCACATGGCACAAGGGGTAAAATTAAACATATCCAAGTTTATTACTTAGGACATTTTCAAGAATGCACAAGAGTTCCATCAAGCACATGAAGCCTTCAAGTAGGGGTATATTTTTATTATGATGGTGATGGAGGAGATAGGTATGTTGGATGATGATGATGACCACTTATGGGTATTCCCACCCAACCATGAGTCTCCTATGATAAAGTACCAATACTTCATTTTCCCACCCAAATTATCATAGAAGTATAAGACTAGAGTGTAAGGGTGGTATGATAGGTACATAAAAGCCTTTGGGAAGGAGTGACACATCCCTCAAGAACATCCCCAATAATTGGTGGGAATGGAAACCTTTTATATAATGTAGCACTTCTATGTGGTGTGCCTAACACTTATATATGGGAACCTATCAAGGTGGATCTAGTTTCATTACGTGTTCTCAACCAAGTATTTAATGGTGGTGTAGGATAATACCCAACACACAATAACTTGAGATCCTAATCAAGACTATGGATCAAGATAAAAGTAGGATGAAGTGTCAGTTTGTGCTCCCTAGATCCAAGGCCACCAAATATGAGGAAGATGACACCAATAGGATGAACATCCATACCATCCATAGAGTGATAATAAATGAGAGGATATTTAACCTTTACTATGAAATTAAGTCACATTAGAAGGGCAACAATCCTAGAAAGGATGATGATTACCCCTTCCTAGTTAGTAATGAAGGGAAGGTTATACCAAAGATGTAAGAGAATACTCTCCAAAAGAAATGGGGAGAGAATCTTGAAGAAATCAAGGATTGAATTTAGTGAAAAATTAACTCTAAAGAGAAATTTTCACCCCCACTCTAAATAAGCATGTGAACTTCATGCAAGAGAATGCTTCTTCTAGCAAGAAGCTCAAGAAGAATACCAAGGGACCTATTGCATTCTTGACTATAACTCTTCTAGATATGGAGAAATAGGTAACCCTCATGCCCATAATAGAGGAGAAAACTAAAGAAGAATAAGTAGGGACCTGTATCCTATAGATAAGAGAAGAGGAGAAAACACCAAGTATGTACATGAAGCCCTACAAAGTAGCATGACCATTGAATTTGAGGAAATAGAGGAACTAGAAAGCCCCTCATCCAGTGAAGAAGCCTCTACACCACCTATGAAAATTATCAAGGAGAAAAGAGTGGCATGGAAAAAAATGGGATTGAGTTAAGAGGACATCAATAAGGCACTGCCACTTGAAGAGAAGCGAAGACTTGCCTAAGAAAGGGAATTGGCCAAGTAAGAAAAAGGACCCTAAAGGTTCCCAAAAGTGCAAGACCAATACTTGAAATAGTCAAAAAAGCACCAAGTAACCCCACTAGGAAGGAAAAATAAGTTGTATAAGACACATGCCCAAGTAGTGAAGGGGTGCCTAAGGAAAAATAAGGTGATAGTAGCACCTTAAATAAATAAATAGAGATAATGAAGGAAACCCAGTAGCAATAAGGTGATGCTGGTAGTAAATGAATTTCCTTGCAAGTGAGTATTTAAAAACCCTAAGATGAAGAAGTGGATGAGGGGGATAAGTTTGAGGAAGAAACCCCCAAGGATAAAATAGGTTAGTTCTCTAAGGATATCTCCAAGCAAAGTGATGGTGCTAGTGAATAAGAGGAAGTATAAATAGAAAAATTATCATTATAAAGGATGATAAGGAGTTGACTCTAAGGGAGAAGGTGTAGGAAATATGGGTGGAATAAAAAATCTATATGTATGACAATATGCCCACCTAAGCTACTATGACCAGTACACATAAATAACTCTCATTTGCACTAGACCACTACATGGACAAGCCCCAATTTGATGTGCTTAGGGAAGTTAATTCAAGCCTAAAAGAGCCTAATGAAGGGCAACACTCCCTCCTTATTAACCCTTGTGTCATGAACCTAGTCCAATATAGGAATGTACTGACCAGGATAGCCATAGAAGTTACACACCAAAACCTCATCAATGACATCAAGGTGATACAATAGAAAGGGTTCCACAAAGAAGCCAAGGATGAAGCGTAGGTTACCAAATTCAAGCTACAATAACTCTGTGAGTGCTTAGAGGTGGCTGAACCATCTCTTTTGGTTATCATCGATAATTTATACCTTTCATAGGTTGAAAAAATTTGTGTTAGTAGAGTAAATTATTCTAAGGTTAAAACCCAAGCTGACACAAGAAGAAGAAGAAGATCCCAACATCACATTTTAGAAAGAACTAGCTGATAAGCTCCAAGAGGTAGAAAACCTCTTCACTAATTTGTAAGAGGGTGTGGATGTATAAAATGCCATTTTTTAAAGATTATCTAACCAATCCTTGGTTATATATGCATCTTTAAAGTAGGGAAAGGAGGAGAATGAGAAGTTGATGTCACAAGTGTACTTAATGAGTAGGTTAGAGAGTTAAAAAATCATGGGAAGTGTCAACACGCTTAGCAACCAAATCAAGGATCAAGATTAGAACTTGGAAGCACTCTTCCCTGATCTATAGACTAAGTCCTATGAGTAAGGAGCCATCTTATGTGAAAGTGAGGAAAAGACAAAATAGAATGTTGAGGTATTCTAGAAGGAATTGGAAAAAATGGATTTGCTTGAACTCACTATTTCATCTACCAAGATAACATCACTGAATAAATCAAGCTTACCATTAAGGGATTTAAAGACTTCAGTGCTGAACTCAAGAATAATGTGCTCAATTTTTTCTCTCCTAATATCTTGACAACCTAGTTTGAGGATAGAATAAAGTTTTTATATGGGTAATGTTGGGTCCCTTATCTCATTAAGCAAGGGATTCATGCCAACATGGCATCCACATTGATGTGAAGGATTCATTTTATGTAGTAGTTTCCCTTATGGAATTTTGGTTTCAATTAGACAGTGTAATGCACATATTATGCCATTTGGTAGGTGGCTAACTATCTCCTAAATTTTCTATACATCTTCCAGGATTTGGTGAGATGTGGCATCTGTAGCACAAACTTCATGGCATCATGAAGCCATTGGGTATGATCACCAAACTTCTAACTTGGCACTTAGCATGTAAATTACACCATGATGAAGATGCTCCTAAATTATATTTAAGGAGCTTGATTCAAATGAAGTAGAAGAGGCAAATAATTTTAGTGGATCTCTATAAAAATTATTCTATATACATTGCTTCAACAACCATTAATCTTAAGAATAGTTTGGAAGCCATGAAGGCTCCATTTTTAAGTACCTAAGCTTGCCTGTGATGTCATGTCCCCTTTTTTGTGGATAGTGATAGACTTGATGATTAGCCTATTATGTGACCTTCATAGGCTGATAGGATGGATACAGGGTCATGATGGAGATTGGCTTGGCTTTGATTAACATAATTCCTACAGTTGGCTTTCATTCAGGCTCTTTCAAACACATTTGGCCTGAGCTCCTATTATTTAGGGATATTTGACATGTAGCAGAGTGCCTTTCTTTTGGTATGGTCATGTGCAAAAACACTCCCTAATTCACCAGCTTTAGACGGTTCAAGGATCAGACATATATTGAGGGAGATATTAATATTTGATTGATTTAATCAAAATATTAATTATTTAGCCTATTTTTAATTAGAAACCCTAATTCTAATTTAAGAAAACCCTAATTAGGGCAATCACATATTTTTGAGGGTATAAGGGTTTCTCATGGAGGCCATTATTGAATTATGCATTGATTATTGATTTTTGATATTGAAGAATTCTTCTATGAAGACTGAGCCAAGGGTTCCAGGATTCCATCTGCATTGGAGAACATCCACTCTTCAGTGTGTGTGATTCAGAGGCTGTGAAATATCAGTTGATCTATTTCCAAATTGAGAGATAGCTTCATACAGAAGTTATCACAGAGGTTTACAAATTTGAGAGGTAACTTCATATAGAAGTTGTCACAGAGCTTTCTAGGTATTTATTTTATTAGGTTTTTGATTCAATAAGTTATACAGATATAGATCTTTTGTATTAGAATCGTATATCTTGAGATCAGGTTGTTCAACTATCAGGGTGTGTTATATTATATTGGCAGCCATACAAAGTCTGTACAGATTCATACAGATCCATGCAAATACCGACATCGATAGGCAGAGATCCCTAGTGACTGACATCGGCAGAGAAGGACCCATAGTGACCGACATCAACAGTATATTGACTGACGACGGTGACTGTGTGTTCAACATAGCGACCTAAAAGCTGCACAGACCCAAGGTTATTTCCAATTTGCTAGAGGAATCAAGTTTTCAAGACTGTATTTTCATATTCTGTATATGCATGACAAAGGACAACTATTGTAATCATCTGGATGAATAATAAGATCTTTGATTAGTAGTTAAGAGATTTACTGTGGTTTATTGTTTATCTTTTGAATTTATTTTGCAAGATTGTATCTTTGTTCAGAGCTTTTGTGTTTCTATATTCCCTATTTGAAGGGGATATTACAGTGGTATCAGAGCTTTTTGTGTTTCTATATTCCCTATTTGAAGGGGATATTATAGTGGTATCAAAGCTTTTTGTGTTTCTATATTCCCTATTTGAAGGGGATATTATAGTGGTATCAGAGCTTTTTGTGTTTCTATATTCCTTATTTGAAGGGGATATTACAATGGTATCAGAGCCAAATTCCTACCATCCTGTTGGGTAGACCAGAGCTAAATTCCCACCAACCTGTTGGGTAGTTTGGGTAGATTGGACATTGAATCAGTTAGTAAATCATGATGACTTCATATACTTAGAAACAGTGGGATAAGGATATGGAGAAGCTGGAACAAAGTTTGAAGAGGTCAAATGAATTTATTTCATACCCTACATTTGAAGACAAATCCACATGGTATATGACAATGAATGAGGAGTGGGACTTATTAACTCCTCGAGTTCGGGAGAGGTTGTCTTTTGATCGCTTTGTTAAGCTGAGGAGAGAGCACTATAGATTAGTTAGACAAGATAGCAACATGTCCCATGATTTTTATGAGATAGGAGATAACATGTGTGCTATTGTTAATAGGAGAAAGCTTTTCTTATACTGCAAAGATCCATATGATGCCAATCACAATTATCATTTGAGGCCTAAGGGCAAGGCATATCATGTAATATGGGAGTATTATGAGGATTCAAAATTAGAAGATTTCAAACAACATGATAGTTCCAAGGAGTTAGAGGCAGAGGCTTCAGAGCCTAAGGTAGAGACAATGAAGCTGGCTCACCAGGATTCTGAGAGACATGTGGATGAGCTTAGTCATGGGGATTCAGACTCTCAATTAGTTGCAGAGGATGAGGGAGCTGGAGATTGTGATGATGAGATAGTTTCAGCAGTAGCTTCTTCAGAGTTAGATGAGGATGAGTCTGATGTTGGCATTCAGAGTATGGAGGTATGTTTAAAGGATAGTAAATTGAGTGTTGTTGGTGAGTACATTCCTATAGTTGTAGCTGAGGAACATGTTGTTGGCGTTGACACACATGTTCAGGATTTGGGAGTACCTGGTCCTGATGAGTTTGGCATACCAGTGGAGTCAAGACTCCAGATTGATTCTTCTCACACAGATGATAGTGTGGTATAGTTGGTTGTGACACCTTTACAGAGGGAGCAGTTATGGGATGGATTGGCACCATCTTTTATAGATGGATATGGCAGTTTGAGTTGTCCATTTAACTTGGGTTATGATGCTCTGAGAGTTTGTTTCTCTTGTGTTCTTGACCATGGCAGTTGTGCTATTAGAGTTTGGTTGAGTTGCATTCTCTAGTTTGATTATGGGTTCCTCTTTGATCTAATTTTGATGATATTGCAGGGACTTGCATTGATTTACAACAGTGTAGAGCATAACTATATTTGGGATCCAGGTGGATCGAGTGGTTCATTATTCTGAGATTGCTTGGGGATAAGCAATTTTTGGAGGGGTGGATTGTCATGTCCCCTTTTTCATGGACAGTGATAGACTTGATGATTAGCCTATTATGTGACCTTTGTAGGTTGATAGGATGGATAGAGGGTCATGATGGAGATTGGCTTGGCTTCGATTAGCAAAATTCCTACAGTTGGCTTTCATTCAAGCTCTTTCAAACACATTTGGCTTGAGCTCCTATTATTTAGGGATATTTGACATGCAATTGAGTGCCTTTATTTTGGTATGGTCATGTGTAGAATCACTCCCTGATTCACCAGCTTCAGACAGTTTGAGGATCAGACATATATTGAGGGAGATATTAATATTTGATTGATTTAATCAAATATTAATTATTTAGCCTATTTTTAATTAAAAACCCTAATTAGGGCAAGCACATCTTTTTGAGGGTATAAGGGTTTCTCATGGAGGCCATTATTGAATTATGCATTGATTATTGATTTTTGATATTGAAGAATTCTTCTGTGAAGACTGAGCCAAGGGTTCTAGGATTCCATCTGCATTGGAAAACATCCACTCTTTAGTGTGTGTGATTCAGAGGTTGTGAAATATCAGCTGATCTATTGCCAAATTGAGAGATAGCTTCATAAAGAAGTTATCATAGAGGTTTACAGATTTGAGAGGTAACTTCATACAGAAGTTGTCACAGAGCTTTCTAGGTATTTATTTTATTAGGTTTTTGATTCAATAAGTTATACAGATATAGATCTTCTGTATTAGAATCGTATATCTTGAGATCAGGTTGTTCAGCTATCAGGGTGTGTTATATTATATTGGCAATTGTACGAAGTCTGTATAGATCCGTACAGATCCATGTAGATATCGACATCGGCATGCAAAGATCCCCAGTGACCGACATCGGTCAACTAAATACCGACATCGGTAGAGAAGGACCCACAATGACCGATGTCGGTAGTATATCGACTGACGACTGTGACTGTGTGTTTGACACAGTGACCCGAAAGCCACACAGACCCAGGGTTATTTCTAGTTTGCTAGAGGAATTAGGTTTTCAAGACTGTATTTTCATATTCTGTATATGCATTACAAAGGATAACTATTGTAATCATCTGGATGAATAATAAGATCTTTGATTGGTAGTTAAGAGATTTACTGTGGTTTATTGTTTATCTTCTGAATTTATTCTGCAAGATTGTATCTTTGTTCAGAGCTTTTGTGTTTCTATATTCCCTATTTGAAGGGGATATTACAGTGGTATCAGAGATTTTTGTGTTTCTATATTCCCTATTTGAAGGGGATATTATAGTGGTATCAGAGCTTTTTTTGTTTCTATATTCCCTATTTGAAGGGGATATTACAGTGGTATCAGAGCTTTTTGTGTTTCTATATTCCCTATTTGAAGGGGATATTACATGTGAGCCTCTAGATCATTAATTAATAAGATATTAGCATATAGTATATTATTAATGTTATTAACTCTATAATTTATAATGAATTTTGATTAATGATGAATACTATTACATTAAATTGTACTCTATCTAGTTTAATTGTCCTTTTGAATTACTAAGGGAATGTGCATGTAGGTAATGTGTTAATTTGAATAGAAATATGTTAATTAGTAGTCATTCAAGTTATCTAGTTTACTTTATTAATGGATTCTCTGTTATAAAAGGTGACATCATCATAACTCTATATAGATAATGAGTATATATTTTTCACTAAGTATTATTATCCTTGTTATGAGTGCATGTCTAGTATGAGTAGTCTGAGAGAAAGATGACTTTTGACCGTTCAAATGCCTATATGACACTAAGATTAGTCCATGAAAGGTTTAAATCCATATAACACTTTCTTAGTCCACAAAAATCTTTCACTTATGGTTCTACCTAAAGCTTTTGTTGAATTGATCAAGTTTGTTAATTTAAGTATCGTACAATTGCTTCAAGGAGAACATAAGACCTATGCCTTATGTGAATTGATGCCAGTGAATTTGAGTGTTAAAATTTTGAGCATAAAATGAGTAACCCTTGATTGTGTTTTGTTGTAATAAACTTAGAATTAACTAAGGCAAAGACAATACACTTTTCTACAACAATCAGATGTCTTTTGGAACCTACCATTGAAAATTTTCATGGATTCTTGAGGATATTTTTTTATGGTTGTCAATTTCTTAGCCAAGGACAAATGGTCACTCTTATCTTCAAATATTTTACTCAATTATCTCCTAATTCATCCCATGAGTAAATGGAATTGGGTGCTAAGCTTATATACCACTTTAAGGATTTTCTTTTAAAACTAATTGCCAAGAACTTGATTACCACATTCTCTTATGTGATGTTATGGCTTTTGAAAAAAAATTCCATTTCCCTAATATGCTCAATGGGAGTAGGGGTATTTTCTCCACTAAAATAAGGGACACTCTTGAGGGCAGACACCAGTATGTCAACATATTGTTGAAGGTTTAAAGGAGAACCACCATTAAAATAAAATAAAGTTAGATTTGTATACATGTTATTAGCCTTAGGAGAAATTGGATATTAGGTAATTAAGAGATTCCTTTTAGGTGACTTGGTGTATGGGAAATTATGAGGAAACCTCTTCCTTTTGTATGAATACAAAGGTAATTCAAAAAACTCAAAGGAAATATCTTTCACTTTTGATCTTGTAGTCACCTTTGACATGAAATAAAACTTGTTAGAGTCACTATATGATGCACTAGATGATGAATGAATAAGGTTTTTATAGTTTTACTTTTACCAAGACCAACATCAATATTGGACAACCTCTTTGTCTTTGAGCCCCACCAAGCATGCCAAAACTATTTTAGCTCAAATTTTCACCCTTGATAGAGTGATTCAAGCCCTCTAAACCGAAGTTATATAATGGTATTGATCCATGGTTTTTGGGTAACCTTGTAATGGGATCAAACCTATAGATTTTGGCTATCTCCAAAGTACAACACCTACACTAAAAACTATACCACTTTCTTAACATAGAAAAGGGAGATATGAAGATTAAAAATAACAAAGAACTAAAATGTGATGTACCAAATATGAGTTCCTTATCTTGTTAATAATGCACTATGAAATACTAAGTTACAATCTGATTATGCTACTCCAAAATAGTCCCTATCACATAACACTTCAACACAAAGTTTATAAAGGTTGCAAGATCTTATAATTATCAACCAAGGGGTGATATCATAAAACACTAATGGTTTATTAGTTATCTAACTAATCAAACTAGGTATGATACTTCATATGACTTGTGAGAGGCAACAAACTTACATAAAGGCATGAACATGATGGACAAATGCAAGGAAGTACATATACTATCACTAAGAATTCATCAAAAAAATGCACTTAAGATCAATTTTTTCAAGATGAATATATAATATCTAGAGTGAATTGATCCCAATAGGCAAGTATAATACTTAATTTTGGTAGGGATTTGCTATAACCAATGTGAGGATCTTTTGCAAAGCCATATAAGGATGCATATACAGGAGAGAGAGAGAGAGAGAGAGAGAGAGAGAGAGAGAGAGAGAGAGAGAGAGAGAGAGAGAGAGAGAGAGAGAGAGAGAGAGAGAGAGAGAGAGAGAGAGAGAGAGAGAGAGAGAGAGAGAGAGAGAGAGAGAGAGAGAGAGAGGATCATGGAATAGTTTCATCCATAATGAATATAGTTTTAATACAAGAAATTGATCAATAAAATAGTCTTGAAAGCTTTCATTAATGTGTGTACATTTACTCAATGATGTACTCCATTAAATTAGCATAGGAGGTTATTATTGACTAATTTGACCACAAGTAAAATTAGGTCAACCCCTATATAGTCAAAAAAATTATATGGATCTTCTAAGATGTAAAATGTGTCCCATGATCCTTAATAAGGTCAAACATATGTTTATATTTTTCATATTTGTCTATAGTTTATCCTAAGTCATTCTAGGGGTCATATTTTGAGTCATTTATTGAAGTAGTATAGTTTCAATAGAGGGAAAAGTGTTCCAAAATAATATTCAACTACCCCCATTTTATAATACATTATAATAACTATTGTAAAATTGAATAAATGTAATTGTAACATTAAAACAAGAAGATTAATGGGAAAAATGGTAGTTTAAAGCAATTATATGGCTTGTGCAGTGGTTATGGCATGTTTGGTTTCTTCAAAAGTTCCTATTTAGGTTACCTCAACTAAATTTAATACTTGAGAAGCTTTTAAAAACATTAAATTTATCAAATACATATTATACTTCATATTTCTCTCATAAACAAGCAGAAATGGTCAACCAATTTTAGTTTGGTATGGCCAAGAGGAGTTGAGTTAGGTCAAGTGTACTTTGTGGGTGGTATTACTCTATTTATTTCCAATTCATGGTAGTATTTATAGTTTTGTTTTATTTTTCTCTATGAACCATTGTTAAGAATGTCTACTCCTCTTTTCTACCTGTACATCCCCATGGCCTCCAGGTTTCTTCTTTGTTTGGATTGGTATTTGTAAACTAGTTGTTGTTCATGATCATAAAGAGTATGAGAATCCTTATAAAAATGTTTATAGTATATTTTTCATGTGTTTAGGTCAATTATTTAGTAATATTATCACTTTTTATAGCGAGGGACTCCATTGCAAGCCTATAAATTATGTTTCATAATTGCAAAACTTGTTCTCCTATAGTGGTTTTAGATTAAGGGTAACATGTTATTTCTAACCTTTCATGTCATGATGTTCTCCTTTAAAATTTTAATCTCGTGTAGTCATGGTTTATGGAATGAAAATCCTAACACATTTCACATAGTCAGGAAACCCTGTGACTATTGTATGCAATCAAAAATGCATCATGTCTATAAATCAATCCTAACTAAGAAAAGATAGATCATACCATACACTTATGATTAGGGACAAATTTTTTAAGTGGGAACATAACAAATATATGGATCCACTAAACCTAATTATGGGATCTCTTACCATAATATAGTATGCTAAGGAGTGTTCTAAAACCTCCATTCAAGCATAATCATGCAATAAACCTAAGGGAGTCCTGTGTTTTGATATCTCACTAAACTAATAACAAGTAAAGTAAATCTAATATAGTGCTCACCAAATCTTGTGAAACTATGTGAGGGGTTAGTAAATAATCAAAATATGCATATGAAAATCTCAATTAAGATATGTATGAGTGAGGTCCTATTACATGGAATAGTAAGAGTAATATTATTCAAAGCTAATACTTATGCTACTTATATATACTAAAGAGAGGAACAAAGTTAGATAATACTCACTTGAATGATGAACCCATCAAGACTCAATCTCTCCCTTGGCCAAAGGGGATTTGTAAGAGGCTATAGTGGTTTGTAAGGATCACTAAGAAAGGATAAAGCATCAAATACTTATCCATAAGACTATATTATCTAGGTATAAACCCTAAGCTAATACTCCTCAAGTAGAATGGTGGAAGAGAAGATTGTAAAGAAGTGTAAGAGAATAATAACTCTTGATTTCATATTGAAATAAAAACTAAATTATATTTTATATATAGGCAAATCTAATCTTAAACCCTTACAAAAATTATGGCCAACAAGTTCGACTCAATTGACCTAGCATTGTTTTAATCGGTGTTAAAAATGAACTATGTTGGCACTGTGGGCTGATGACAAATAATACAAGGTCAACACTACCGACATAGTTATAAAATTGTTGAAAGGGGATTTAGGCTAGGAAAAGGTAAATGAAAGTAGAAAATGACTAGAGGAGGGTGAAAATAAGGAGTAATATCTTATGTAATGGTTTTTAGGAGCTAGTTGGATTGGTAATATGTGGTAATAAGGGACAACAATCCTATAAAGCACCAATGGTCTTTCCACCCCTTTCTTGGTGCACCCCTTAAGGCATGTACTTAGATAGATTAAATATCTATGGGTTAATTCAAGATGTAAAGCATTAGTATTTGATAAAAGTTGAAAATATTATGTGTATACATATGCCCCACTCAAAGATCATCATATGTCACTAAGGTGAAATAGGGGATGGTGCTTTGAGAAATAACATAGGAACACATAACACTAATGCTAAGAAAAATTACATTATTTTAAGACATAAAATAACTAAAATTAAATGAATAAAAATTAAATAACTAAAAAGTAAATGTGATGCATACCTTGACTTACCTTTATCACTAGATGGTTGTATGATATGTTTATAGTTTTGATTTTGTAGGGTGTAGAGACTATTTTTGACAAATCCAAGAATACAAAACTAAAGAGAAAATACAAACAAATGTAGGAAAGCCAAGATAACTAGTGCTATGTGGATGGGACATACGTGGAAATTTATCAAGATGGGATGACAAGTGATATGTTAGACCAACTGACCAAGTCAAAAATAAGAGTAAATTGGGTAACTAAAAATCCAAGGCTACTAAATATAGAAAAACTCAAACAAGTAAACCTTAAGTAAGAAAGGAAAACTCACCAAGTCAAACCAAGGATACATGTTAAATATGATGGTAATAAAATATCAATGTAAAAATATTAATAAAATGGTAAAATAACATTGATGAGTGAGCAGTAACAATCCTTATCTCACCCAATAATGGAAAATGGAAGTGCATAAAAAGGGAGAAAAATAGTACCAAATCAGAAGTAACAAGCCAGTCTCACTCAACAATGGAAAAAGGTACAGACTCAAGTGCCCATAATAGAATGATTGTACAACAAATGAAAAATGGTGAAATTAAAACAAAGTCTAGGAATGTAGTTTTATGGTATAAATAAAGTAATCCATAGCTACTCAAAAATGTTGTTTTGCTTTAAGGATAGATAAAACTCAAATAATGTAGTCCTAGCATGTTTTTAAGATGTGAAGAAGGAATTATAGAAGGGGGAGAATAGATTTGGAATCATAATTTTATGTTCAAGCATATAAATGAAATGGGTGGAGGGGAGAATGAAGGAAAAACCAAGGTAGAGGAACTCTTTATCAAAGTCAAGACACTCAAATTAGGTTTATCAAAACAAGAGGACTTTCAACCTTAAGGACTCTGAAGGACTTCTCTTAACCATACAAGTCTTAGGTCAAAAAATGAAGTATATAGATCATCCCATGAAGTCTATATACATGAAAAGTAAAATGGACCTTCCTTCCCACAATCTGTTCCCTAATCCTTAAGACCGCTTACAGAGCCATCAGTCTACTAGAAGATTGGGTACTGATGTGAGAAAGTACGTAGCACCATAGAGTTTGTTGAATTCTCCTATTCCAATAAATTTTCCTATTGTACCCCAATGGACTTTAGCTCTATGTGAGGCCAACTATGGAGTTTGAGCTTGTATTAGAGATAGGATATGTGCTTGTAATCACATATTTTTGTGTGATGTTGACTTTTGAGATTTGTATGTTGCCTTTTATATATCATTGCCTTTTGTTTCAAATGATTTGGATTTTAACTTTCGTGATGGATTTTTTTTATTCCTCCTCCATATGGATTTGGAAAACCAAACATGGGTGCTAAAGATGACTTTCATTTGAAAATATGAGACTTGATTACTAAGAGAGATAAATTAAAAGAGCATTGGGTCTAAGAGTCTTGTAAATATATGTAAAATGAAAGTTTTATCTTGAATTTGACCTTGTTTTATCTAATGTGGAGTGAAAGGAAACTAAATCAAGAGGAATGACACATGCAACAATTTTAATTACTTAAAATTGTAAAAAATGTGACCAAGGGCAAAAAGGGATACAATGATAGTAAAGTGTGATTCCTTATCATAATAATGAGGTAAATTAATTAAAATATGATAAAATAGATTGTTGTGCATATTCCTTTTATGAGAATAAGAAAAAGCTAAATTTTAAGAACAAGGATCAATAAAATTTTCTAGAAAAGGAATGATAAGATGGTAATTTTATGGGAAAGGCCAGGTCCTATCCATGGTCTGACACTACAACTCATAAAAGATAAACCCACAAGGGTGCCAAAAAGAATGTGAAAAATAAATGAGAAAAAGATGGTATTTTATGAGGAAGGCTAAGTCTTATTGTTTCTAACTATTTTTCGCTTTTCACATTTAGAAGATGAAAGAAACTAAGATAATGGTCAGGGGTTTGTATGTACCCAGATAATATTTGCGCACCATATCCAGATGACTGAAGGAGCTACTCTTTGGCTATGGAGGATGACACCTATAGATAAGAAAGACTTAAACATAGAAAATGTTAGATAAATATAAGGTGGACTACCAAGCAAAGCTTGGTCCTAGAAGCGCAAAGACTTCCTTGAGGGATGACAGTCCACTTGTTGATAAAAAGAGTGTCGAATAAAGATAATAATGAAAGACTAAGCAAGAGAAATAGAAACAATGCATACCTATATTCTGCTATCGATATGTCACAGGCATCGACGTCGATGGTTATGTCGGCGTAGGTTGGTCAAGTTGCTGACGTCGATTATTCTACCGATGTCAGTAGGGGAAATGGTCGATGTTGGTCAAGGCAATGGCCTTAGGTGAGTTTTGGATAGGGTTGTGGTCGACAGAGGGGTCTGGATGGAGTCTGGGTCTATTTAATGGTTTGTGCGAGATTTACAGGGCAGAGAGTATGGCCTAAAAAGGGGATCAGATAGAGGACAGGGGTGAAAGGGAGATAAAGATGAGGGAAGGCTTTTTAGCATTTCTGAGAAGAACAAGTTGGGTTGTGTCAATAGTGCTTAGAAATTGACAATGGACTGATTACTAATGTATCCTAAGAGTACTGAAATAAAAACTAGTAGAAATACTTAGCTCTTAGTTGATGAAGAATCAAGGGTGTAAATGCTAGTGCCTATTACATCTGATGTCAAGATCCCTATACCATGCTCTAATTTAATCTAAAGTCACTTGGGCAGAGTCTCTATAGCTAGGAGAGTGTTGATAGAATGTTGGTACCTGTAAAGAGTCGAGGAGCAAGAGAAAATCGATCTGGGTAAGAGAATTAGCATTCAGGTCTGTGATTAGTTTTCCATTTGACCTACGAGTTCATTTTAAGCAACTGACATCGGTGATCCCACCAGCATCGACTGATGTTTGACCGACGTCGGTAGTTGGAGGATGGGTAAAAAGGCTATTTTTAGCCTTTTGCCCATTCCTCCATCTACCGATTTTAGTGGTCATGGTTAAACTGTCAAAGGTGGGTTTAATAGGCATGGGGATTATTGAGAGAGTTAGAATGATTAGTCATAGGGTGATAAATGAGGGTATCCAAGGGTGAGGTGTCAAGGGTGGTGTGTCATGGGTGAGGTGTTATTAATTTAAAATAGGTATTTTATTTTAAATTAATAAGTGTGTGGGTTAGGAATGTTTAGAAGTGGACCAAGGGGACGAAGGGGGAGTCAACCAAGGAGTAGACACAATTTTGGTGTCTACATTTGCCCCTTTTTATCTTGTTGGTTGTTCTGACAAATTGTAAGACAAAAAATAGGAGTTGGTTGCCCCAAATGAGGGATGAGGTATTCCCCCTCAAAACGGGAGTCGAGAGAAGGTAACCTGATATCAGGTGCCAATTTGATAGATAGTGGATGGATATGATGAAGTTTGAGTGTGAACATTGAGATTACACGTATACCACTTCACGTGATGGGTAGGTCAAATTGTCGCAGTCAAAGGTCAAGGAGTGCTAAAATCAAAATAACCGGTCCCCAACATTTAGTCGTAGCTGATTGGGTTAAATGATCCAAGCTATAGCTCCAATGGTCATCATGTTCCAAGTATCCCAGGCTCAGGAAGTGCTCTTAGAAAACATGAAAATGTCACAAGTAGTGGGGATCAACTTGCTCATGATCCAATACTTGTGAGGGTTGAAATGTGGGTTGCATATAATTTGGCTAACTATTTGTGAAGTAGCCTACATACAATCAAAATAACTAAGGCAAAGTGGTCGTGGTCGGAGGAGATAGGCATGATCTCCATGGTTGTTGGTCGCATTGGGTTGAGATATAAGTGATCTCAAGTGTGCCCTATGAGGAGTTTAAAATGACTTCTACTATGAGGGCTGGTTGTTTGGTCATGATTTTGGGTTGGGATAGATAGTTGGTCCATTAGATGGATGGATGAAGGAATGGCAGAGCTAACCTCAAAAGACCCCATGTCAATTGAGTGCTACCTACATAGCCCCTATTTGAAGGGCCTTAGGCCAATGTAGTTCTCTCTAAAAGGGAGGAAGAGGGTCAGTTGTGGATGTGGGTTGGACTAGGTTAAGTCATGGTTAAAGATTAAATAGTTTGTCCATCAGATAGACGAACAAACAAATGTGGCCGAGCTAACCCCAGAAGACATCATGTCATCTAAGTGATACCTACATAGCCCCTATTTTAAGGGCCTCAGACCAATGTAGTTCATGCTAAGAGTCAAAGTGGTTGATAGGTTGGTTTGGTCAGGTTATAAATGATGAGGGTATGATGATGTTACAGCCTTTTCCATATTATGTGATGGTGTATTCTGTAACATTGGTTAAGTGGTCTTTTACCCCTAGCAATTTTCTATATTGGTGATGGATGTATGCTAAAAATGAAATGAGTATGCTTATGCTTTAGCAAGTAATGGTTTATGCTTGGCATAAATTGTGTGGTTGATAGTTTCCATGTGTACTGGTTTCCATAAAAGCTAGTGTGAATAGGCTATGTCATGTCAGTGGTCTGAAAAAGGTTTGGTTGGTTGGGTTTGGTTTGGAAAATGATTTGTTGGATTTTAATGTGACCAAGATGTATAAGAAGTGAAAGGTGTGTTGCTCTTTCATTGACAAGGACCATAATGATAGCATAGATAAGGGCTTGCAAACAAAAACCTCATTCATGCATTACGTCATTAACTATTAGTTGTGTTAGAGAAATAGTCGAATCACTTGACATTTGGTGAGCTCAAAATCCCTTGAGTAGGTGATGTGATATGTTAGGATAGGGTAACCCCTTTTAGCAAGGATAACTTTGCCCCTTTTATAGGTGACCCTGAGAATGACTATAGGCAAGTCCATGACTTAATAGTTTGTTAGTCAATGTTTTTTTTTGGGTAGACTGATCAATGCGGGAAGTCTACATGGGGATGTCATTTTATTTTGTGGTCATTTGTGAAGCTAATCGATGCAGGAAGCTTCTAAGAGAGTTCTTTTTGTAGCAAGATTTTTAGGCATATCCATCCTTTGAGGGAGTGGTCTATATTTTTGCTTTATATGTTTTTGAGGGCTTTGAATAGCTGTCTTTCAAGGGAGCAGTCTATTAGCTACAACAATGATGATGCAGCTGTCCTTCGAGGGAACAGTCTGCATTTAGAGTTTTATGACCTTTATATGTTAGGCATCCCATTTTTATATGTTTTGTTGACTGAATTCTTAGCCATGGATGAGCCTCTATAGGTTTGGAGGGTTCCCTTTTATTAGGACAAAGCATTCATAATTTATAAAAGGCTTACATAGTGTTGGTTTAGGGGAACAGGGTTGAAAGGAATGAGGATTAAAATGACAAGGATTGCTCAAGGGATGAGCTCAAGTTAAATATCAAGTGAATGAGTACTTGATTAACAGTAGAATGGTCACAGATGTAAGGCATTAAAGGGCTTAGTTTTTGGCCGACCTTCAAGAGAAGATAGATGATAAGTCCCTGATCCATACTTGTGCATTATGATATAAGGTCTGAGCCAATTAGGAGCAAACTTGCCTCATTTACTTCTCTCCATATTGGTCACGTGTTGGTTTTCTTTAAGGATGAGATCCCCAATTTTGAAATGTCGTTCTCTCAGATTTTTGTTATAGGTAGGTTTAATATGATTTTGATAGATGTGGAGATGGTTAAGGGTAGCAAGATGACGTTCGTCAAGTAACTCAAGTTGAGCTAATTGATCTTGACAAAAGTCATCATTAGAAAGAATGTCATGTAAAGAGATGCATAAAGAAGGTATCTATACTTCAAGAGGTAGGACAACCTCTGTTCCATACACTAAAGAGAAAGGTGTAGCACCCATAGGGGTTTAGATGCTAGTGCGATAGGCCCACAAAGCGAAGGGAATGTGAATGTGCCAATCCCTTCCAATGTCGTTGACCACCTTCATTAGAATTTTGGTTAAGATTTTGTTGGAAGCCTCAGCCTGCCCATTTGCTTGTGGGTAGTAAGGTGAGGAGAAGCTGAGCTTGATGCCAAATGAGTCACAGAGTTTTTGGACAGTTTTGTTTTTAAATGATTTGCCATTATTGATGATGATCTTATGAGGTACACCAAAATGATAGATGATGTGGGTGTTGATGAAGTCGATAATTTTGTCAGCCTTTGTGGAGATGAGGGGAATAGCTTCCACCTATTTATTGAAATACTCAGTTGCGGTGATAATGGACTAATGTCAGAGAGATGAATGAGGGTTAATCTCACCGATTAGATCTAAGCCCCATTATGAAAAGGGACAAAAATCTTGAGCAACTTGTAGAGCATGGCTAGGGATGTGAAGCAAGTTAGCATGTTGCTGACATTTGACACAACATTGAACATAGTCACTATAGTCTTGGTGAAGAGTGGGCCAATAATAGCCCAGGTGAAGGATGCGCTTGGCGACTGAGTTACCATTGAAGTATCCACCACAAATCCCATCATGGACTTGTTTAATGGCATGGGATGCTTCAGTGGAGGTTAGACAACAAAGAAGAAGGCCATCAAAACCTCTTTTATAGAGAAGACCCCCTAGCATGGTATATCAAGCAGTACTCTTGATGAATGCCCATTGTGCATTGCTAGAGAGATCAGGAGGGATGACAGAATGAGTTAAGTAGTCCATGAGTTGTTTATACCAAACCTCTTATGGACTAGAGTCAATGGTGTTGATGAGGTTGAATTCTAGTGTAAATATATGGAGGCAATGGCACACAATGCACTGTGACATAAATTCTTGATGAAGATGGAATATGGGAGGCAAGAGAAGCCATGGTATCAGCAAACTTATTCATAGATTGAGGAATAGTTTGTAAGAGGTAATGGTCAAAAGATTCTAGCAGGGTGACAACACGGTGTTTGTATCTTTGCAAAATTTCATTTTTACAAAGATATGAACTGTTGATTTGATTGACGACTAGTTGTGAGTCACCAAAGATGTTGATGGTCTTGATGCCTAAGGAAAGGGCAATTTGAAGTCCCAAAATTAAGGCTTCATATTCAGCCATGTTGTTAGTACATTCAAAGTCAAGTTTGAAAGATAGGGGCATGGGCTCACCCTCGTGCGGGATGAGAATGACCCCCACACCCCCACCAAGTTGACATTTGGATCCATCAAAGAACATTGTCATTTGATAGAAAATGTCATCCGTAGAAAGTGTGGCGATAGATTCATCAGGGAATTCACAGTGAGAAGGTTGGTTGTTAGGTAGAGGGGCATCTGCTAGTTGGTCAGTGATCGTTTACCCTTTTATAGATTTTTGTTGGATAAATTCCAAGTCAAACTCAGCAAGAAGCATGAGCCAATGAGCCATACATTGGTTTTGGTATGGTTTGGAATGCATGTATTTGAGGGGGTCAGTATGAGTGATGACATAGGTTTTATGATTGAGAAGATAATGACAGAGTTTGGTAGCGGCAAAGACTAACGCCAAACAAAGTTTTTTGGTATGAGTATACTGAGTTTCATAATTGACGAGTGTTTGGCTTATATAGGAAACTGCTTGCTCACAGTGTTGTTCATCTCGATGCGTGATCATGGCACCTAATGAATGATTTGTTGGTGAGATGTAGAGGTAGAAGGGTTGGTCGTCTTTAGGTGGAATAAGGACTGGTGGAGAGATAAGATAGCATTTAAGGGCTTCAAAAGCCTCTTGGAAATCCTTATCCCAATTAAAGGAGACATCCTTCTTAAGGAGGTGATGAAAGGGTTGACATCAGTCGAAAAGCTATGAGATGAAGCGATGAATAGATTGAAGCTTCCCTTGCAAGTTGCGAAGTTGCCTTAGATTGGTAGGTGGCAGCATCTCGAGTATGGCCCAAATTTTAGCGGGATCTATCTCAATGCCACGGAGAGAAATGATGAAACCCAGGAGGTTCCCTGAGAGAACCCCAAAGATGCATTTCTTGGGGTTAAGGCAAACATTGTATTGAAGAAGGCGAGTGAAGATTATCTTAGGGATGGTTAAATGGTCACAATGAAGCTTAGATTTGCCTAGTAGGTCATCCACATAGTCCTCCATGATTTTATGGAGGAGATCGTGGAAGATGTAAGTCATGGCATGTTGATATGTGGTGCCTGCATTCTTTAGGCCAAAAGGCATGGCCCTATAGCAAAAAGTCCCCCACAGAGTGATGAAGGTAGTCTTGTGTTGATCTTCTGGTGCAATCAAGATTTGGTTATATCCTGAAAACCTATCCATGAGCGATAGCATCTCATGACCGGCCATAAGATCAACAAGTTGGTTGATGTTGGGTAGAGGAAAATCATCTTTTGGACAAGCTAGGTTAAGGTCATGATAGTCAGTACAGATTCGGATCCCCCCAATTGCTTTTGTGATAGGTATGATATTAGACACCCATTGCAGATAATCAATGGGTTAGATGAAGGAGACAGAGAGAAGATGCTAAAGCTCCTCTTTGACAAGAAGTGCAACTCGAGGATGCATTTTGTGAAGCTTTTGCCTGACAGGCTTGACCTCTGGGTTTGTGACAATGTTATGAATGGAAATATTAGGGTCAATTCCAGGCATGTTGTTATAGGTCCAAGCAAAGGCTCTGCTATGGTCCGAAAGGAATTTGGTGTAGTCAATTTGTTCTTAGGCATCCAAAGACTGACCAATCTTTAAGACGTGAGGAACATCGAAAGATGGGAGGTTAATGTCAATGGTTGATTCATTTAACATAACCTACATTTCAGAAGGAAGGAAGCATTGAATGAAAGAGTCATTGGCACCCATGTAGGTGAGAATGGCATCATCGTCTATGCAGTGGACAGTGTTGATGGTTGCAGATTCATCATCTATCATGTTAGGATAAATGAGAGGGAGAGACCTAGATACCCCACCTAGTAGATAGGTTAGGGGTTCCAAGCGGATGGTGTTTATGCAAAAAAAAACTAGGAGGGATGGAAACCACTGACTCCATAGGTGAAAATGGGGGAATAGGGGAGTTTGGAGGTGATTGGTCTATGATAGGTTTGGGGCAAGGATTTTCAGAAGCTTTAGTAGGTTCTTCAAAACCCAAGCCATGTCGCTTCTTGGCATTCTTTATGGCCCTGTCATTTGGTGGTTCGATGGGCTGATGGGAGCCTTGTTCATAGCACCCAAAGCTAAAGCCTTTCCATGCACACCTATAAAGATAGGCATGAGCAAAGTCTGGATTGCCAAGAAAAGAGAAATCAGATGTGAATAGTTGAGGTGATGAAAGGGGATTCCCATCAGTGGGAGCTTGATCTAGCCCTCCATAGATGAGATTTGTTTGAAGATTGGGAGGACCATAAGGGATGACCATTCTAATATGATGGTCATAGCTAAGACTGTGATGAAGTTGTCCATACTCTTGAGGAGTCTGGAACATGTCCAAGGTGAGTAAATGATACTCCCCAAGTGAAAGATGTTGGAAGATATCTTCCATAGGGTCTTTTGTTGTCACTCGAGGAGGTGGTGTAGGTGTGACCGATGTTTGTGTACTTGTTGAAGCTTCTGTAGGTGGAGTCGGTGTTTGGGTCAATGTCTTGAAAGGAATGAGAACATCGTTGGGTTGATAAGTTGTGTTGCATGTCTTGAAAGGGGAGGGGTCTGCGGGAATGACATGGACTTGACCGTCGTGTTCAAATTTGACACAACAGTGTAATGTAGAAGGGATACAGGCCATGGCATGGATCCAAGGTCATCCTAATAACATATTGTATTGGAACTCTCCCTCGATGATGTAGAAGATCTCTAGGACTATTCGTGGGCCAACACAAATATGTAAGATGACGGTGCTAATGGTAGTGGTAGTGGTGTCGTTAAAAGATCAAAGAATTACGTCGGTTTTTGATATGCAATTCTTTGGGAGGGCTAATTGGTCATAGGCATGGGTGGAAATGATATTGATGCTAGTGCCCCCATTAATCATAACCCGCTTAATGTGAGTTTGATCAATGTAGGCTGTGATGAAAAGGGCAGCATCCTAATCTTCCAAGTTGGAGGTAGGAATTTCAGAATCGCTAAAGGTAATGGAGGCGACGGGGGATAATGATTGGAATAAGGTAGCTAGTGGTTGGGGGTCCTTGGGTTAGACCTATACTACCTATAAGGCTTTGATTAAAGCTTGACGATGTTGGGGAGAGCTTTGAATGAGGTCATATAAGGTCATCTTCACAAGCATTTGGTGAAGTTGTTTCACCATAGAATCACGGATTGCTTTTGAAGAAGTGGGTTGGGATGTACCCAAGATAGAAATTTTGGGTTTGGGTGGTTGAGGTGGTTTGACAAATGGGTAGGTCCAAGGAATAGTAGCTTTTTCTTTTGCTTTATCCTTTTGTGACCTAGTGGCCACATTGATGGTGTTAATTTTGAATAGAGGGGGAAAGGGGGGTGAAGGGACCATAGTCTGTTGATGAGATTCTAATGAAGGTGAAGAGGTTTGAGAGACATGAGATAGTTTTGGAGGTTTGTCGACAGTATCCTCAAGAAGAAGAGTGTCCTTTTCCATGTATTGGTGAATGACAACCTTGAGAGCACAACAATTCTTGGTATCATGTCCCGGTGTGAAATGATATAGGCAAATTTTAGTGTCATCAAACCAAGATAGTTTTGATCTGAGAGGTTGAAATGGTTTAAAATGTGGAAGAGTGATGCTAGAATTTTGCAAAAGTCGGTGCAGTATCAAAGCATATGAACCTACTAAAGGGTCCGTGCTTGTTGATGCACTAGGTGTTGATGACGTTTGTTTGGGAGTTGTTGAAAGAGATTTCTGTACCACCTTTTGGGTTGGTGGTGTGGCCACTCATGTAGATGACACTTTCTTTGTGAGGGGTGCCGAATTTTTTAGAGGAGGTAGGTTTGTGGTGGGTAAAGGGAGTAATGGAGGTAACTTGTTTTGGTTAGGGGTTGGAGTAGGGAGGACTCTTATTATGGTAGAAGGATGAGGACCCAAAATGGAGGGCAATGATGATGGTGGAGGAGGAGTTCACTGTCATGGTTTAGTAGCCTTCTTTAGTTTGGTTTTAGGACTACTATTGTGCGAGGTAAGGTTTAAGTCTACCTTCACTTGCGGGTGAGTGAGGTTAGGTATGGGGCAAACTCTGAGGGATTTAATTGGTTTTGATATGGTAGATGTTTGTGAGGGTTTAGGTTTAGATGTGGATGGTTGAGTTTTGAAAATAGAAGCCTGGTCCTTGTTGGAGACTTTTGGAGATTTTGTCACAAGAGGGTCAACAGTAAGAGATGAGATGGGACGTGCAAGGTGAGGAGCTTTAAGTCACTCCCATAATGCCTCATGTTCTAATTTCCTTGAATGGAGAAGTCCTAATTTATCCACTAATCAAGAGAATGTTTGGAAGATGTTGGATGAGGTTTTGGTTCTTCAGAAGATGTGGGTGGTTGTGAGACTGAAAATGTGTTAGATGCAGAGATCTCGGACCCAAGGCATGAGAGAACTATAACTAGATCATCTTCGATCAAAGTAGGTGAAGAGATAACTTCTGCTCTTTGTGGAGAAGGAATTGGAGAACATGACTCCTCAAGAGGATAAAGGATAGGGATGATTGTGCCTTCTACTTGTGGTTGAGGAGTAGGAAAGGTAAGGTCCTCCATTGGTAGTAGGAAGGATGAAGGTGGGGCTAGTGGCGTTGGTATGGTCAAAGCATCCTCCAATATAAGAGAGGTCAATGGAGAACTAATAGAATTAGAAGGTTCATCCACTTGTGGAAGAGAAGTGGGAGAAGAAGGCTCTTCTTCTTGTGATGGACCAATGGGTTGACTAACCTCTTCAGACTATGAGAGAGGTTGGTTAGACATGAAAGGAGAGATTGTGTTGACTGTGCATATATTACACTCTTGGGAGTCATCGGCCATGGTTTGCACATTGTTTTGGCTAGGGGGATGGTTAGGAAAAGGTTGTCTAAAGATGTCTATGTTTTGGTTAGGTGGCACATTTGGGTTATCCAAGACAAGATCACCTTTATCTAACATGTCCTAAATGATATTCTTGAGGGTCTTACAATTGTCTATGTCATGGCCTTTGACACGGTGATAATTGCAGAAGTCATTCTCCCTATACCATGCAGGGATGGGACATGAGGGATCAAATTGAGGTGGTGGTCAAATTTGGGGGAGATTGATGACTCCCTATTTGACAAGTTTATCCAACACGAACACATATGATTCTCCTAGTGGAGTATATTGATGCCATATGTATCGTTGTTGGAATTGTCGTGTAATGTTTTGAGATGTGGAAGGTTCAGATTGGTTGGTTGTTGTTGAAGATGATGGTATAATGACTACAACATTTGCTGATCCCTTAGATTTGGGATTGGAAGAAGAAGATTTGGAGGAAGGGTCATTTGACTTTGCATTAGGGTTTTTACTTCACAATTTGACTTTATTTTCTTTGACAGCACGGAGTTTAAGCTTCTTGGGCATCGTGAAAGCTTCATCAAATGTGCAAAATGTTTGGACCCATAAAGTAGAGGAAATATGTTTGGCACATGCTTGTGAAAAGAGCTCAATGAGCTCAGGTTGAGGTAAAAAAAAGAGAGTTGGTTGATTAAGCCTCTCCAATGGGCAATAAAATTAGCTATTGATTCATCATCAAACTATCTGATAGAGTAAAGGTCTATGATGGAGACCTTTTTGGTGATGTTGATCGAAAAGTGGTCAAGGGAAAGTTGAGCTAGCTGGGTGAATGTAAAAAGAGAGTGACTAGTAATAGAACTATACCAATCGAGGGTAACACCAGAAAGCGACATGGGAAATGTGCATAGCAATAATGCATCATCATGGGATATAAGGTAACAAGCATGTCTAAACGCTCATAAATGTTGTTGTGGGTCTTCCTTACTCTGGAAATGAGTAAACTTAGGAAGTTCCCACTGACTGGGATATGGTCAGATTGGTACTGAAGGATGAATGGGTTCATTACAAATTTGTTCATATTAGAGAACATTTCTTGAACTTGAAACGGATGTCTCAAGATTAGACATCTTGTCCATCAACATCTTGATTAGATCAATTAATGAATTTGTAGGTGGGGCACCCCTAGGTTGTAAGGTGCTTGGAAGGTGCTAGGAGGGGTGTATGATGTAGTTGGTTGCACTTGTATAGGTGCAACATATTGGTAACTAGTCATAGGGACTGATGTCGAAGCCAAAGGTGGTTGTGTCATGAAGCTAGGAGGCACAACTTGGCTTGATGTCGCTAGAGGTGGTTGGATGGTGGCAACACTAGCCAAAGGACAAGTAGCCACCCTGGTGTTGATAGGTGTAAGAGTAGGTGGGATGGAGACAACTAGGTTTTGGAATGGTGTAGAACTTTGTTGAATCATTTGCGGTTGATGGGGTACCGAAACCCCAATGGATGTAGGTCCAAAAACAAAAGGAGAGGCCACACTTTGAAGATTGATCATGGTCAGGTTGTTGGCTGAGGCAATGGCTTGGGTGTCTATGGGTTGAATTACAGAGGTGGTTGATATGACTATCATCTCAACTAAGGAAGTTGGCATCCCATAAACTGGGTTGCAAAAGAGTCTCGCATTTAACTTCTCACAAGATAGTGCTGAAGGGCCTTGACATTGAGGTCAAGGAACCTTTCAAAGTCTTGGTCCCCTTTGAGAACAATATGGGGTTGAGTCAGGGTTGGTTGGGTAGGAGTTTGTTCAGTCTCTGAATGATACTCCATTAGAGGACTTGTTATGGAGGGCGAAGGCGGAAGTGGTTGTTGCCTTGCGTGGTCAATAAGAGTTTTGGTTTGACTATGTGTCAAAACCATCCAAGGCAAAAAGGGGGGGTTAGGTTCTAAAAACTATATGTTTCAGCCTCAAAAAACTAGAGTTGGTGTTTTTAACAGCAAAAAAATCAAGTTTTTAGCTTGTTGTTTGAGAAGAAAGATTTTGACAGTGACCAACATCTATGGAAAAATTGATGCCGGTGAAGAAAGTTGCCGATGTCGGTCACATAATCGATGTTGGTGAAAAGTTGTTGACGTCAGTAGAAAAACTGATGTCAGTTACTGTGTGTTTCTATAAACTCAAAAAATTGAAAGTTTTTGGAAGAAAGAAGAAAGTTTTGAGTTGTTCTTGGAGCTCAGAATGCAACCTCACTAGCTCAAAAAACTAGATAGAGATAGAAAAATAGATGTAGACAAGCAAACTCTAACGTTAATTCTTAAGAATAAGTTTTAGAGTCTTGTTGGCTTATGCCTTAGAAGAGTATGTTTGGGAAGTTGGCTTTTAGAACAAGTCCTAGAAGAAGCAGTCTAAGGTTGGTTTCATGTTAGTTTCGATGCTCAAAAGTCTGTATTAGGTTCTGTACGTGGCCTAGTGCTAAGGAGCAAGCTCCCCTCACTTCACGAGCCTAGAGATAAGCTGGGTCACTTAGCCAGTATATACTTCCCCTAGAGTTTATACTCTGCCAAAGAATAGAGTGGGTTCTCCCCTTGGTAGTGAAGTCCAAGTAAGATTACCAAGAAGGGTAAGGTATCTGCAAGGTGATGAAATCCTAGTTAGACCTTGTCTCAGGTATGTTTAGATGTTTGATTGTGATAGTGGTCTAGTCGTGTAACATAAGTGCACTATGATTTATTCATAATGCATTTTTAATTACTAGATGTGAGAGCAAGTATGCATTCAGGCAGAAATGAAATGCAATAGATTTTAAGCCCAAATTTAAATGTTTGTTCAGATGTAAACAAGTGAGGAAAAGGTTAAGAGTATGAACTTCACTACTCTAAGATGCAAGAAGGAAAGGTGACAAGAAGAAAAAGAAAGATTCTTTTTAACTTGCTTATGATGTCTTTTCGAAATAAAGAGATAGAAGAAGGATGCAAGAAAAGAAATTTTCCTAATGCACCTATATGAAAATTTGTTTTAGAATAAAAAGAATGATGAACCCAAGGAAAATTCTAGGGGTCCCACCGAGCGTGCCATAATGTTTCTAACTGTTTTCCACTTTTCACATTCAAAAGATGAAAGAAACTAAGATAATGGTCAGGGGTTTGTACGTACCTGGATGAAGTTTGCACACCATATCCAGACGACTGAAGGAGCTCCTCTTTGGCTATGGAGGATGACACCTGTAGATAAGAAAGACTTAAACATAGAAAATGTTAGATAGATATAAGGTGGACTGCCAAGCAAAGCTCAGTCCCAGAAGCATAAAGACTTCCTTGAGGGATGACAGTCCACTTGTTGATAAAGAGTGTCGGATAAAGATAATAATGAAAGACTAAGCAAGAGAAATAGAAACAATGCATACCTATATTCTGCTATCAGTCTGTCACAGTCGCCGATGTCGGTGGTTATGCTGGCTTCGATTGGTCAAGTTGCTGACGTCAGTTATTCTACCAATGTCAGTAGGGGAAATGGTTGATGTCGGTCAGGGAAATGGCCTTAGGTGAGTTTTGGATAGGGTTGTGGTCGACAGAGGGGTCTGGAAGGAGTCTGGGTCTATTTAATGGTTTTTGTGGGATTTGTAGGGCAGAGAGTATGGCCTAAAAAGGGGATCAGATAGAGGACAGGGTTGAAAGGGAGATAAAGATGATGGAAGGCTTTTCAACATTTCTGGGAAGAATAGTTGGGTTGTGTCAATAGTGCTTAGAAATGGACAATGGACTGATTACTAATGTATCTTAAGAGTACTGAAATAAAAACTAGTAGAAATACTTAGCTCTTAGTTGCTAAAGAATTAGGGGTGTAAATGCTGGTGCCTGTTATAGCTGATGTCGAGATCCCTGTACCATGCTTCAATCTAATTTGAAGTCACTTGGGTAGAGTCTCTACAACCAAGAGAGTGTTGATAGAATACTGGTACCTATAAAGAGTTAAGGAGCAAGAGAAAATTGATCTGGGCAAGAGAATTAGCGTTTAGGTCTATGATTAGTTTTCTATTTGGCTTGCAAGTTGGTTTTAAGCAATCGACGTTGGCGATCCCACCGGCATCGACTGATGGTTGACCGACGTCGGTGGTTGGAGGATGGGTAAGAAGGCTATTTTTAGCCTTCTACCCATTCCTCCATCTATCGAGTTCAGTGGTTGTGGTTAAATGGTTGAAGGTGGGTTTAATAGGCATGGGGATTAGTGAGAGAGTTGGAATGATTAGTCATAGGGTGATAAATGAGGGTATCCAAGGGTGAGGAATCCAAGGGTGAGGTGTCAAGGGTGGTGTGTCATGGGTGAGGTGTTATTAATTTAAAATAGGTATTTTATTTTAAATTAATAAGTATGTGGGTTAAGAATGTTTAGAAGTGGACCAAGGGGAAGTCGACTAAGGAGTAGACACAAATTTGGTGTCTACACTTATCCATGGTCTTATATTGCAACTCACAAAAGAAAAAAATCCAAGGTATGCCAAAAAGGTGTGTAAGAAGAAAATATGAAAATAAATAAGACTATGATACATCATGAGGAAGATAAGGTCCTATCCACAATTTTATAATGCAACTCATGAGAGAAAAGGGAAAACTAAAAGACCAAAAATGAATGACTAAAGGTTTGTAACAAGAAATAACTACTGCAGAGGGAGAGACCCATGTAAGTAGCCTACAAAAAGTGTAGATAGATGTAGATAAAAGATATGAAAACAAGGAAATGTTTTAGGAAAAGTAATTTATGAGGGATTGTGAATTGGTGGACTCTTTGAAAATATGGCCTTCATTGGGTTGAAGGCGATAGGTACTTGGACCAAGAATATATTTGAATAAATAAGAGCCCCACTATTTTTGGGCATATTTACCTTATTTATCATGAGTGTAATTAAATTTAAGGATAAGATCACCAACTTTAAATGTGGAAATTTTAAAATGTTTGTTATGTTATTTGGCAATACGACCTTGTATTGGTGGTTATGTTATAAGGCATAGAGATGGTGTTCATCAAGGAGATCAAGGGCATTAAGGTGAGCTTCACATAATTATTCATCAATAATGATACAATGAAGGGATAGACAGAGATAAGGAAGCTCAACTTCTAATGCAAGGACTGATTCAAAACCATAAACTAGAGAAAATGGCATTGCCTTAGTGGAAGTATGTATGCTTGTCTAATAGGCCCAAAGAGAAGGGTAGAGATGAAGGTGCCAATCCATGTAGGTTTCATGAATTGTATTTTGGAGATTTTTTTTGAGGATTTTATTAGTGGCCTCAGCTTGACCATTGCATTATGGATGATAAGGTGTAGAAAATTTGTGATTGATCTTAAATTTAGCACAAAGATATTTGATTTCCTTATTTTTGAAGTTATTACCATTGTCTAAAATAATATTATGGGGAACACCAAAGTGGAATATTATTTAATCAAGAATGAATTTGGTAATGGTGTTACTAATGATGTTAATAAGGGGCATGGATTCAACCCATTTGGCAAAATATTTGGTAACAATGATGATAAAAACATGCCCATCTTAGGAGTGAGGTAATTTTCCAATGAAAATTAATCCCCACATGGAAAATGGCCAAGGAGATTTTATAGTTTGAAGATCAGTTGGAGGTGAATGGATTAGATCATCATGAAGTTGGTAAGGAATTCACTTTTAGTGAATTTTATTATATCTTTCTCAAGAGTAGGCCTAAAGTAACCCATACATAGCCATTCGTGGGTTGTAACATGTCTACTATAGTGGCCACCACAAATTACTCCATGTGTTTGTTCAAGAAGAGGAGGGACCTCATCTTGCATAACACAATAGAGAAAAGTACCTTCAACATTGTGATAATAAAGTATGTTATGTTAAAATACATACTTAAAATCTTTTTTACTAATGTGAGTCTTTTTTTTAGAATCTAAGTTAGGAGGATAAGTTTGATGTTCTAGAAATTGAATGATGTCTTTATATTATGGGATTTTTTGAATGGTTACAACCTCAATGTGGAAAATAATTCAATATGGTGGTTGAGTAAAGGATGGATATTTTCTTATTTATATAATAAAATTAGGATCAAAATGAACTTGGTGGGGATGAAAGAGAGATGCTAAAGAAGTGAGGGAATCAACAATGGAATTTTTATCTCGAGGGATAGGCTCAATAGTGAAAGAGATAAAATCCTTAGTAAGAGTAGTTATAATTTTATGATAGGTGATGAGGTTTTCACTTATACATTGGTAATCACCATTGACTTAGTGGTAAATAAGTTGGGAATCACCTAATGCATGCAAATATTAAATATCTAAATCAAGATCAGCTCTCATGCCTAAGATTAGAGCTTCATATTCAACCATATTGTTGATGAAATCAAAGATTAAGCAAAAATCTAAAGGAATGATATTTTCAAGAGGAATTTTGAGTATGCAACCTACCCTAACTCCTTAAAAGGCATTTAACACCATCAAATTGAAGGGTCTAAGTATCCTCATGCAAGTCAACATTGATTTTAGTAAGCTCTTTGGTAACCACTTTAGGTTTAGTAGTATCAGGGGAAATAGTATATTCATCTATATTATTTTCCTCAAGATCAACAATAAAATTATGAAAGTAGTCTTTGAGAGAGATAACTTGATTGAGACCTTCAATATAGAGAATATTATCATCTAAAAGATTATATTAAAGGTGATTGGTAGGTACCACAAGTTGATCAACTATGATTTGTCCTTTGATATATTTTTGAGTCGCAATGTAAAGATTAAATCCCATAAATAGGATCATACATTTACAAATTATATCTCCAAGAAGAAAGGCTTTGGAAAAGAAGTGAAGGGGGTCAGAATGAATGATGACATAAGTGGTCTGGTATAACATGTAGTGTCAAATCTTTTCAACTACAAAATAGATGGTGAGATAATCATGTTTAGCTTTGGTATAATGTGTCTCATAATCGTTGATGCCTAAGCTAATGTAATAAATGGCATAATCTCTTTCAGTATCATCTTGTTGGGAAAGAATTGCCCCAAATGATATATTTATGTAAAAAATATAGAGGATCAAGGGTCGATCATTGGAAGGAGGATGAAGTGTATCTGGGTGAAGTAGTGATGCTTTCATGTTATCAAAAGCTTTTTGACAAGGATTTATCCATTATAAGGAATTGCCTTTTTTTAAGAAGATAATTGATAGAGTGGATACAATACACCATTTTAGGGATAAATCATCAAATTATCCTAATTTTGCCTAAGTATGTATGAAATTTGGGAATGGAATGAGGAATGGGCATGTTGATGATAACACCAATCTTAACAAGGTCAATAGCGATGCCATAGAGAGAGACTAGGAATCCTAAAAAAATTCTACATGTGACACCAAAGACACATCTGTAAGGATTGAGTCTAACCTGGTATTTAAGAAGGTGATTAAAGATGATAACAAGATCAAAATAATGAGTTTTATGACTTTTAGATTTATCAATGAGGTCATTCACATAGGTTTCAAAAATTTTGTGGATAAGATCATGAAAGATATGAGTCATTTCTCATTGGTATGTGGATCCAACATTTTTGAGATTGAAGGGCATTTTTACATAGCAATAGGTGCCCCTTTTTATGGTGAAAGTGGTGTTATGTTGGTCATTGGGGGTAATGTGAATCTGATTATAGCCCAAGAAACCATCCATAAGAGATAACATTTAGTAACTATCCATAAAATCAATGATGGCATATATCAAAGGTAAAGGGAAGTTATCCTTTGGATAAGTGAGGTTAATATTGCAAAAAATAATATAAATGTGAATGACTATAGTAACCTTTTTTTTAATGGGAATAATGTTAAAACCCCATTCAAAATAGTCCATAAGTTTGATAAATTTAGCATTGAGTAATTTGATGATATCCTTGTGACATAGGGTGGAAACCTCAGGTGGAAATTTCTTCTAATTTTGATGCACAAGCTTAGCATCAAGATAAGTACTAATGTTATGCACCATAATTCTAGGGTAAATACTAGGAATGTATTCATAAGACCAAGTAAAGATCATGATATTTATCAAATAATAAGCTTAAATTATCATGTTTGGTAGGTGAGAGTTTGTGAGAAACTATAATTGGTCAAAGTCCTGATGGAGTACAATTCTCAATGTGAGTGGTTTCTTCAAGAAGCACGACATTATTGTCTTGGAAATGATATGGTGAATTAGGTAAAGAATAAATTGGATTAGCTTTGGGATCAATGATAGCAATGAAGTTGTTGAAATAAGGGATTTTGGTTTTAAAATTCCCAAGTTTATGATGTTGCTAAGGAAGTTGAAGTTCTTAGGCATGAATTATTTCAAAAATAGCTTCATCACTAGGTAAGGTGGGAAGAGGACCATAATACTTAACATCTACTTCAAGATCTAGAATTTCATTACCATGGCAATCATACTTAGAATTTAAATGATAGACATTGGTTGCCTTGGCATCTAGTATAATCTCAAGAGTAGCAGAGGGAGATGGATTAGAAAGGATTGGAGTATTATTGCTTTTAGTGATAGGGTAAGGATTAGATGCAATGATTGGATCTATAGGTGGTAAAGGAGATGCAATAATTTCCAAAAGTTTGGAAGGTAGAATTTGCTTGACCACCTAAGGAGTATCAAGAAGTGGAAAATTGGCAGGAGGTACATAACCTTTGGGATCAAAGTAAAAAATTATAGAGATTATATGGACATCCTAGTTAAAAGTGTGAATTTTAGCTAAGGTTTTCTAATAATGCTAGACATCAAGTCTCAAGATTGAGCTTGGACCATTAGGTAATTATCATCATATGTTATAGAAATTTTACATGCTTAAGAGTCAAGGGAAGTTTTAGAAGGTGAAATCCTAATATTACTGAATGTACATGGAGACATGATGAAATGATCTTGAAATAATTTGGCCAATCCAAAGTTATTGAAAGTGAAGACATCTTTAGGTAAATAATGATCCTACAAATTTCATGGAGGGGGAAAGTCAGTGGTCTCATCAGTAAGAGGAATAATATAATACTGAGGTAATAAAGAAGGAAGAAGCCACTATGAAATGTATGAAGGTAAATTGGTAGTATTTTAAATATGTTATAAATCATTAGGTTCATCACCATCAAAATCTAAAAAGTTGACTTGTAAAATAGGGTTGATGTTGATAAACATAGGTAAATGAGCACTATTGATCTTAGGAATGGTATAAATATGATACTAAGATTTGGGATTAGGAATTTGAATACTCCATGGGTTGGGATTAGCCTTATGCTTATACCATTTTCCATTATGTAATAATTTAATGCATTGGCTACTGGAAGAAGCAATGGACTTCATTTTATGAGTCCATAGGTGACCAAGGAGTATATTATAAGATAATAGTAAATCAAGGACAATAATCTTAGTTTAAATGGTATTAGTTCTAATGGTTAATGGAGGCCGAATACAACTAAGTGGCTTTTGATTAGTCTTATCAAAACCATGGTAGGTAATATGGGTTTGTTAAAGATGATCCTTGTTATAACCAAGTTGTTGGATTAGTCACAATATGTCACATTAAAACCAGATGCTTCATCAACTAGGACTTTATAGATAAGGGTATTATTAATGGTTATTTTAATAATTTCATGATTGATCATGTCCTCTTCAAGAAATTTAATATAAGGTTTGGAAGAAGGGCACATAGTTTCAATGGTATTTATGTTGGTAGGTTGATTTTTGATAGAAGGTGGTTATTCATCGATAGAGGATGGATCTTTAATTTCTTGGAGTTATTGCATAAGGAACCTTCGATAATAGGTAGAATTATGAACCAACTCCACAAGTGGAATTTTAGAAGGCATAGAGTTAAGTTCTTCAAGAAAGTTCCAATGATATTTAGAAGAATAACTAGCATGAGATTTAGGAGGTAAAGCAGATTTTGAAGGAATGGATGTGGTTGGAGATTCAGAAGGAGGAATTGGTTCCTCATGTGCTTCCAAAGCTAGATTAATAGTTTTCATATCTTTGAGAAGTTGTTCTTTTAAAGATGGCTTCTTAGGTTTGGTAACATGATCTTTATGGGCCATATTTCAAAGATAATTAACTTAGTAGTGTTAACACATTGATAATTGTTGTAATATTGGTCATAATCAAAATTAATGACACAAACATCCTTAATATTTAGTTGACTATTTGAAATAGATTTTTGGTTATTTGAGGTATAAGCTTTAGAAAATATTCATTTTTGAGAAGTGACAGTGTACTCTTGATAATGAAGGTTGATCATGGAATCATGATTAAATGAATCACCAAGAATATAGGAGGTAGAAAATTTAGTGATCCCTCTATAAGATTCATGGGAATGACCAATGCTGGCATGAAACCGAAAAAATTTATAAGGGTCATAGCATTTAGGAGGATTGTTAGGATAGTTGAAAGGTCTAGAGGGAAATAAGATTTGTTTCAAAAAAAGTGGCATGTGAGGATATGAAGGGATGTTAGCTTTGGGAACTTAAGGTTTGGTTTGTAGAGTGTTACTAGTAATATTATTGGTATATGTTTGAAAATATGCTTTTAGAAGTTTAGGATTAGGTTCGAATTAGTTCATTATAAAGTCTTGATGTTTAGCTCCATCAAGAGTTTCATTAAGTGTTTGGGGAGCAAAGGTTCTAACCTTATATTGAAGAGAATGAGTCAAAGTAATTATAAAGAGTTTGAACAAGTTATTATCAGTCATGTTATGGTCATATTTATGGGCCAATGATTTCCATAATTTGATAAAGTAATGAGTTGATTTAGTGGGAAATTGATTAGTATTGATGAAGTGGCTAAGACAATTTTTGGGAATATCATTGTGTTGAAACTCTTTAACTAAAGGCTTAACCAATTCTTCTAGTTACCAAATAGAATGTTGGGGTAATTTGTTATACCATTATAATACATTGCCAATGAAATTTTTGACTAAGATTTTAGTTTTGGTGAAGGTATTAGTTTGGATCCACTATTTATAAAGGTTGCCAAAGGCTTTAAGAAATGAAGCTGAGATTTTAGTCCCATCATAATTGATAGGTGGAGATATGTTACCAATATCAATGGACATAATGAAGGGAGCTAAAGGCTAATTTTGAATAGTTTGAAACATTTAAGACATAATGTTGTTAGATTATTAGAATATGATTTTAAATGTGATAGGAATTTAGTTTTAAGAAAGGAACTAGAAGTCAATATAAGGATGGTTTTAGGACATTTGGGATGAAAGGAATCTATATTGGCAATGGTACTAGTTTAGTATTGGGGCCTACCCCCTCACTTCACACACTATAGCAATAAGGGTGTTAGGTACTTATCCAAAATATACCATTAACCACATGTTTATACTTGGCCAAAAAACCAAGTTAGGTTCCCCTTTGGTGATGAAATCCAAGTAGGTAGACCTCAGGTATATAATTATTAAAATGTTTTTTAAGATTTTGTGATTTGGTAGTGTGTACATAAAATAAAAAATAGTGAAAATAAATGGTATATTGAAAACCACCCAATTATACTATGTGATCTATTCTAATCATGAAAATAACAAGAAATAAAAGTGTGAGCTAATTATTAGAATATAAGGGTTAATCCCAACTTTGAAACATAATACAATGTCGATTCAGTGGACAATGTATGCAAAGAATACATAATATATTTGATAGTGTTGATTCTATATTACAAAAGAAAGGGTCTAAAAATGAACTACATTAATAGTGTCAACCTAGTTTTTTAGACAACACACATAATATAGAACTATGTTTATAGGGTTGACTTAGTTAACTATGTAGGGGTAGTTTTAAAGACTACAAATGTAAAAAAATAAAACTATAATAAATGTTAGAAATGATAAAGAAGGATAGAAATGAACCTTGGTGGGTTGAAGGCTATAAAGAAAAATAATATTTTTATTGAATAACCTTTATTTATACTTGCAAATTCTATTGTGTCAATTGGGTTGACCTAGCTTTGCAGATCCTATTTGCTAAAAACTTGAAAAATTTACTACTTCGATAAGGTCAAACTAGTATGTTGAGAAATTGTATAGGGTTCATTGGGTCGACCTAGTATCTTGAACCTAATAAAAATCATGCACAGTTAGAATATAGTCGTATTGATGTGACTGTGTTGAACTTACGCATAAAAATTTAGAGCTATATCAACACTATCAACCCAATATTGTAAATATATGATAATAAAAAAGATAAAATAATGAAAAATGTTAAATAAAACTTGTAAGGGTTAGATTCACATCAGGTTCACCAAAGTGTATGCAATCAAAAATGAATCATGTCTATAAATCAATTCTAACTCAGAGAAGATCGATCATACCATACACTTCTAATTGGGGACACATTTGTTAAGTGGGAACATAACCAATATAAAAATCCACTAAACTTGATTAGGGTATCTCTTACCATAATATATTGTGATAGGGAGGGTTCCAAATCCTCTAATCAAACACAATCACCCAATATCGCTAAGGGAGTCATATGTTTTGATATCTGACTAAACTAATAAAAACTAATGTAAATCTAATCTAGTGCTCACCAAAGCTTGTGGCACAATGTGAGGGGTTAGTAAACAATAAAGACATGCATATTAGAATATTAATTAAGCTATGTATGAGTAATAATCTAATACATGGAATAAGAAGAGAAATATTATTCGAAGCTAATAATTATGCTAATTCTATCTACTAAAGAGAGAAATAAAGTTAGAGAATACTTACTTGCATGATGAACCCATTGAGACTCAAGATCTCCTTTGGAAAAAGGGGATTTATAAGAGGTTGTTGTGGTTTGTAAGGATCGTTAAGAAAGGATAAAGCATATAAGACTTATCCATTAGACTAGATTATCCAAGTATAAACCCTAAGCCAATACTCCTCAAGCAAAATGGTGGAAGATCAGATTGTAAAGAAGCGTAAATGAATAATAAATATTTATTTCATATTTAAATAATGATAAAATTATCTTGTATATATATTCAAATATAACCCTAAACCCTTAGAAAACTTATCACTAACAGGGTCGACTCAATTGACCTAGTATTATTTTAACTGGTGCTAAAAATGAACTATGTTGGCATTATGAGCTGATGACAAAAAATATAGGGTAGACACTGTTGATGTAGTTATAAAACTATTGAAAGGGGTTTTAGGATAGGAAAAGGTAAATGAAAGTGTAAAATGATTGGAGGAGGGTTAAAATAAGGATTAATATCTTAGGTAATGTTTTTAGGAGTTGGTTGGATTGGTAATATGTGGCAATAAGGGATAATAATCCTACGAAGAACCAATGGTTTTCCCACCCCTTTCTTGATGTACCCCTTAAGGTGTTTACTTAGAGATATTGAGTCTTGATGGGTTATTACAAGATGTAAAGCATCAGTATTTGATAAGAGTTGAAAATTTTAAGTGTTTATAATTGTCACCATAGTTAAGTATAAATAATCTTTGAATAGTCATGGTGATAAGATAAGAAGACTTCAAGGTGTTGAGAACACTTTCAAAGTGAGAATAATCAGATTGATCTATTCAAATAGGTTTAGTGATTGGTTGTGAGGACAAATTATTAGCATAGTAATATATTTTATCATCACCTATAAGTAATATTCAATATTGACACCTACATGTAGCTCCAACATAGGTCTAAAGAGCATCAAATGAAAGTGTTGGAGCTGATTTGAGACCTTCATTAAGGTCTAAGATCATGGAGAAGCATCATTGTGATAATGGTAAAATCATTGAATTTTAGACATACCTAAGGCCTTTTTCACAAGTTTGGAATGTTACAATTGAGACACTTTACCTTAGTTTCTCTGAATCATGTTTTGCCCATATATTATGTCTTTACATGGTAGAGTGCCTCGAGATCTAGACAGACCTAATTATTTCCATCTTGTAGCCCAAGCCTAAGGGTAATGATTTAACACAAGAAAGTGGTTTCTTGACTAAGGGAGAGTGGTGTTTGGGTGGATTCTAACTTAGACAAGTTTTAACCTAAAATACTTAATTAACACTGCATTGGAATGACTAAAAGTAACCTAATGTAATAGTGACACAATAGAAGCATGGACTTAATACAAGGTGACTCCATTTGAGTTAAGGATGATATAATGACATCAAGAGAATTAAAATGATTTGGTTTTTAGTACTTATTCCATATGAAAACCTATAAGAACCTCATGATTTTTTAAATAGAGCATTTATAGTCAGTATGTAGACCCATAGTGTGTTGATAAGTGAAACCTAAGAAACATAACCTGTAGGCATAGTGACTATTTTGTTTTGAAATGACCTAATGACCTTGAGAGGATATTATATAATGAAATACAATTTTTAAGTGTTTAATATCACCTATATGGGTTTCATTTGTCTAATAAGTCCCACCTACAATCTGATTGCAGTCTGTAGACTAACTCTATCAAAAGAGAGATGTGAGTTGAGAGAGTTACAGAGGTTATTGATGGATTGAATGTTATTAAGACTAATCCCATAGTGGTAAAATAAGATTCATAAGGCTATCATATTAAGGAAATATAATAATTAACACTGACCTATAGTCATAGGCTTGAGTTTTCTAAACCTTATAGATAATCATCAGTCTTGGAAGTTTGTCTTAAAAATTTGTGATATTGAGGGATTTATAGAGGGAACCAAGCCTTTAAAATTGGTATAGATGGTATTAAATACCTATTATAAATTTACATCATCTCATTTTGTCCTAGAAAATAGGGGATATTCTCTTTGTTTTATCTCAGACAAAGGGCACTCCTAGTCAAGACAAGATTATAGGTAGGGTATGTGAATGAGAGATGAGATGGAAGTGCCTTGGAAAATTGTATAAAGGTGTGTAGAGTTGAAATTGAGGTGGAAAAGTTATAAAAAACCCTATAGTAATTATATAATTCATATGTAGGTGTAGACATAGTCAAACACAATGAGGCCTATTAGGCCTAGAATTAGGCCTATACCCTAATGGCCTCTAGCTTGATTCAAAAGACCATGGAACCTTTCCAATCCAAGTGAGAGCCTAAAATGGGAGGTATAAGGTTTATTAAATCCATCAATTTGTATTAAACTATATAGAGGGGTCACTTTTAGACTAAAACCCTCTCAAGGGTGTTTAGAATACACTAAAGGAGCTCTAAGGCCATTTTAAAACACTCGTATCTATATAGACTATTTGCATGGTGACTAAATCACTTGGGGAGAGTTGAACGGGTCTTGTACCCCAAATTTGTGTATTTTTTTCAAAATTTAGATGTCTAACTTTCATGAATAATCATTAATAGTCCTAAGCATCTAAAACCCTCCTAAAACCCTATCTAGAACCTGATGGAGAATAAACTGATGGAGATGCATTCAAAAGTGGTAAAATGGCATGGAAATTATTTTGGACTTATTGAATACTCTCCCATACTCCTTCCCACCCAACTAATCTATATTATCACTTGTATGGACATGGTAATAATAAGGTTTTCTACAAGTTTTGACTTGTTTTATAGGTGTAGATGAGGATTGGTGGATGAAAGATATTGAAGGAGTTTTTTAGAGACTTATCATAACTCCATATGCTCATTTATAACCTTAAAAATCATATAAACATATTTTATACACCATTCATCATAGGCAATCTTGGATAGATAGTGAAAAGACAAAGTGACTACTAAGTGAGAAGATGAGAAGTCCAATTTGGTATATTTTTAAGGTCTAATTCATGAATTGGAAGGCAAAGTGACTCTATAAAGGTGTCTTAACACCTCATATATGGATTTGGTTGATCAATTGAGGGGCACCTTTATGAAAAATGTGAAGAATGAGACCTAGAAGATTAATGAGTGATTGCATATGGTAAGTACAAGTGTCATGAAAAAGGCTATTAGTTAGGGAAACATATAATGAATATCATAGCATGTTTCTAACCTTCCTAGGACATTGTATATGTTTCAACTCTCCATAGTCTAGATTCAAGTACTAAAGAGATGCTTCATGATAAAGGTAGTTTCAAGAAGGCAATTGAAGGTCTCTATACTAGTTTTGGATAGTTTGTCATGCTTCAGATGGACACTTGTCCAAGAAGACCTTTATGGTCTATTTCACACTACATTATTATATAGTGTAATTTGTCCTCATCATTGACATGTGTTCTTATGACCCTTGAGCTCCACTTATTCTCTATCCTCTCATATTATCTATAAATGCAAGCCATTTTAGCCTTTGTAAATGAATCCACACCTTGTATGGAGAAGCCCTACTAATTTGATACTATATTTTTCCTTTGAAATAAAGATTTATGATCTAGTTTTGAGTTTACAAACTATCTTGTTTAAGTGTGTGAAGTGTATAATGAAAGGTTAAGTGATTAGTATATATCCTTGATTTCTCTCAACTCTTCCATGTTTGATGCAAGTGGTTTCCACTCTAACTGGTCACATGAAATGTATTCAAGTGTATTTTTCTATCTTTAAGTATAAGTAGTAACCTTAGTGTCTAAAATCTGACCTTTGGTTCACTCACCTTGAGTAGTTCAATGCATATCACCTACATGTTTTAGATACTACTGTTAGAGTAATTTAGGATTTTGAGACTAGTGTTATGAGTCATGTTTCTTATTTTTTTTGTATGGTATTCAATTGGAGATATTTATGGTGTATCACCTCATAAGAGTAGTTTATTTTCATGTTACTTCTACTCCCTTTTCATCCAAGCAAGTAGTGTAGGTGATAAGCAAGCAAAGAAAAATATAGGGAGATATCCCTTAAACCTAGAGGTTTACCCCTGATATAGGCAACCCATAGGCCTAGAGGTAATCCAATTTTTCCCAAATATTATAGTAGGCTTGAAAAAACATCTCTAAGGTACAAGATTTTGTGACAACATTTACTTAGGAAAATTTGAGCTCATAAGTATAACTCATATTTACTGAGGCTACACCTCCACACCTAAAAGGATAGTTAAAAAATTCTTGAATAAAATTTGTAATGATTAAGATATGTATACACCACTCTTATACAAGTTTTTTAACCTCTCTTTCACTCCTCATAAGTATGTAATCTCCACTGGCTCCTTTTAGGTCCGAAATTATTAAAACTTGGTTTTCAAAATCATGATTACAAAAAACCTTTGTGAAACACTCTTAATTACTTTATAAACCTATATCAACCCATATTAGTTCCTCAAATGTTTTCTATCACTTAATTTCATGCCCAAACCTCTCAATTGCCTTCATTTCCTTGTAGCCCTAAAAATATACGAAGATCCTTGTGTAGGAAAGTTTATGTATGATATTGACAACATGAGCATGTATTTGAGTACCTAGGGATGCCCTTACATATCCCTAAAAAATTTCATGGCCTAAATCTAAGTGGAAGTGCATTTATTTCACCCTTTTCTCTCTCCAATTAGGCCTCTAAGCCCAGAAATTGAGATTTTTCTCCCCATAACTTCCACACATTTTAAACTTACATTAAATGTTTTATTAACTTTCCCCATCCTATGACCATTATCCATAACAAATTTGGGATTTTAAGACCTTGTTTATATATGTAAATGATAAAATGGCCAAAAAACCTAGCCTTTCACAAGCCATTTTCATACTACCTTCAACAATAAAACCTATAAGAGCACTTTTAGGGTGACATGTATATATTTTTAGACTTTAATAGGTACAATATACCTCAATACATACTCCCCAATGGTTTTCATTGCTCCATGAGATCAATAACCTTGTTTTGGGCTCAATCCTTATAAAAACATAACATTTATTACATTCATATAGGTGCAGGTACAAACAAGTGTCATGGTGAGGATCTACCTAGAGTTATCCATGATGATCAAGTTGTTTCCATATTAACATAGCCAATTTAAATCACTTTTGAATACTATCTCATCAAGTTCTTCTTAGGGTTTTAGGAGGTTTTAAATTAGTTTAGCTTCTTAACAATTATTCATAAACCCTAGGGCCTTAAATCTTAAACAAATTCCATTAATTTTAATTATAAAAGTTTCATAAACTACCCTTAGGTGTTCAAATTCCCATACATATTTTCTATATAGTTCTAAGCATAAGAAGTTGTTCCTCGGGTCTCTATTATGCCGTTAGAGAGTGGTATATAGTTTTAATAAATGTTCATGAAGGTTGGGGACCTAAACCAAAAAATAATGTCATAATATTTAATTATATATCCCCTTAACCATCCCTAAAAACCAATGGACCAAACTCACAAGGTCAAGGTCACACTAATCAAAAGAAAGTTTGTCTTGACTTGTAATTATGAACTAGAAGACTCGATAAGGTTTCATAGGCCAAATTACCACTTGCCTTGTCTTCCACTACCTATGGATGCCATTATAGGGTCTATAAAATGTTTAATAAACTTATAAAATTCGTTATATTCTTAATTTATTCTCCAAAACAAATTATTTTATGACTGTGTATACATGCCTGTGTGTTTGGTTTTAGGCTCAACAAGCCTAAACAGACATATCAACATTTGCACCATTTTGTTGATTCTAAAGATCATATGGAGTCTTGTTAGCATCGTGGAATCACTTACATGTTATTTATTTATTCCTGATGACCTCTTTTATTTCAAACCAAGTAATCACTCTTCATGTAAGTAGACAGGCCTAAAGGAGTACTTGGTTGTGTATTTGCAGAGTTCAAGTGCATTTTGTTTTGATTACCCTTTTTTGACCTTTATTTTAGGTTTCCCTAACCTCAAATAACCATTTATATTTGTATATCTATTTAATATCAAACACCACTTTTTGTACTACATCCTCTTCACAATTTTAAGACCAACTTTAGCTACTCAAACAATCTTGTAGGTATCATTTGGGGTTTGAATGCATATTAAAGTTTAGAACATTTTAAAAATCACTAGGCACTTCCATGACCTTCATCACAATGTTGAGAGTTTAAAACCTTTATTTTACCCTCTAAAACTTCTAAATACCTCACATATTTTCAAACATACCCCTCTTTTCTTACATCTATTCATGACATAGTTGTAGGTGATGGGTGAGAGTCCTTTGAATATTAGGCTTTGAAACTTGGCCTTCTTCAACTAGGATATTGAAATTTTGAAAGTAATTAAACTTTATTGAAAGATCCTTCTCACCATCCTACTATAAATTATGATTACAAGATGCATTAGTCCATGTGTTAGTTAAGAAAATATCTATAAAGAAGCATATAAACAATAAAACATCAAGCCCACTCTCTTATGGTGTGTTATAAATTTATTATAATATCTATTTAAAGAAGGAATACTACCAAACATTCTAAATAATGTCCCTCCTTCTATGAGTGGCCAAAAAACATGATTATTTTCTCCAAGTCTTTATCAATGATGAGTATCATGCTCATCCATCACTTCCTAGTACACCAATGGCTTAGGCTCACAAGATTTGTTTGATTTTGAAAATTGGTGAAGCTTTTTTATATAAATTTTTTCACAGTAAGTTTATATATCTAAAGCTTAAAAATAGTTGTCATGGCTCACTTATTTATATATTTTTGAAAATTTTCAAAATCAACCATGTCTATCCATCTTGAGATCAAGATGTGTGACCATGAACTAATTCAATTTTGGAGGGACAATTCATAAATATTCCCATTAATATTTGGAATAATGGGGCATTAATGAGACATAGGAGAGCTTAATCCTAATATTTTTTTCATTAATGGCCTATGGATGCCACCCCATTGATGATGTCATGGGATGATGCAGATTTGAGGAATGAATTTCCAATAAATATATTTTAAATAACTTCCATGGAATTTTCACTTAGGCTCTTGATTTGGTTTAATTTTTCTAAGTGAATTTAATTAATTTTCTACAATTATATGGAATTCTCTCACATTATTAATTAATCTAGTTTTAAATAATGTTTTACAAAGTCATAATTTGATTGGAATATAATTAGACGAATGTGTCAATTATGTACAAAATAATACCCTATTTAGGGCACTATGGATGTAAAATAACACATGCACATGATGTGTGCTACCAAATTAGAAGAATTAAATGGTATATAGTGTCATTTTACATGGTTGTAATTTGACTTAAATTAATTTGATAAAATATAATAATCACATAAAATTCATTACCCCATTCAAGGATACATTAGCCTAAATCAATACCTGTATGTGACAAGTTTGAATTATTTAGTGTGTTTTAGTGAATTTTGCCCAAATTGTACATTATAATAGAATGTTGTTTAGATTGATAATTTCAGCATAATAGTGATGTGAATTAGATGTCTACATTTTTCCTCTATTTGAGAAGGCATGGTGAGACATTCAGTCGAAGTGATATCTTTTCAAAGAATGAAAAGGTCACTATAATTAGAAGGAATATATTTCATTTCCATTTTCCATTCTTAAAGTTTGTATGAATGATAGAGAAATAGGTTTATGAAATGCCATAAACATCATTTTAGAGGCCCATGATGCTTCTCGAGGGGTAGATGGAAAATTTGAAAATATTTGATGGGTGGAACCTTGATCAAAGGAAATTATAATCCAATTAATTTCAGCAAAATTGGCTAAAAAATGAAATAATTAGAAGAAAGTATGAGGAAGAATAGATAAATATGGCTAAAATAGTATCCCAAGAAAGATAAAATGTAGCAACTATAGTCCTAGGGGTGAAAATTTTGAAAATTTTATTATATTTTAACCCATGGGGGTAAAAATAATTGATTTTCACCCTCACTATAGGAGCTCTAGTATTTGCACATGAGTGAGTTGAGAAAAATGGCCAATATCCCACACCACCATCATCTTAGGGAGTGTGTGAGAGAGTGCCATCAACCACCAAGTAGTGGAGAATCAATAGGTATCATTTTTTGTTTGTGACTTTTCCATTTATTACATGTATTATGTGTAGGAAGTGGTAGTTGGGGTGATCTTACCATTTTCCCAATTCAAAAAATGGTGAGTTCACCCATGAAAATAGAAACAATGTCACAAGATCAGCAATATCTCAGATCTTTTGTCAATATCATGTGTCAAAATGGAGAGATCACCAAAGAAATGGAGAACTCAATTTTTTTGGCAAATTTTACCCTATCAAATGGTGAGTTCACTAAAATTGATGGGATCACCTTTCCAATTGGCAAGAACATCCTACTAAATGGTGGGATCACCAAAATAATGGTAAGAATGCCATAAGAAATTAGAATGGGGCCCTAAGGAGATTAATCTAGGCCCAAATTTGGAAGAAGTGAGATAGGGACACATAGAGGAGTATTCTATATACACATAATATTTTAAAATTTTATCAAATATTGATGCTTTACATCCTATAGGAACTCATCGAGACTCAATCTCTCTAAGTTCATTCCCTTAGGGGTGCACTAGGAAAGGGATGGGTAGACCTTTAGTGTTTTTTAGGATTGTTTTCCCTTTTTCCATATTATTACCAATCCAAATAGTTCTTAAAACCTTTCCCTAAGTTGTCTCTCTTCCCTTGCACAATCTTCTAGTCTTTTCCCTCTTTTCATCCTCCATTTACTTATTTGGCACCCTTTTGACCTATTCAACATACTAGGTAAACCTAGTTGACCTAGTATAATTTAGGGTCCCTTTCTCTCTTTTGGTTTGTTAGCCTTCTGGTCGACCTAGCATAGACCTAGTGAGTTAGCCTAAAATGTGCTAGGTCGATCAAGTTGACCTAGCACAATTGACATATCTAAATGATTTTAGGGAAATTTATACCTATAAATACAAGGTCATTTTGATGATTATTAGAATATGCAATCAAGAGTTATTATTCATTCATGCTTCTTCACAATTTGCTCTTCTACCATTCTACTTGAGGAGACTTAGCTTAGGTTTCTTATTTTAGAGAATCTAGTCTTGTGGATAGGTCTTGGATGATTTGGCCTAACAAATTGATCCTTATGAACCATAACAACCTCTTGCAAATCCCCTTTGGCCAAGGGAGAGATTGAGTCTTGACGGGTTCACATTCAAGTAAGTATATTATAACTTTTTTATCCTCTCTTTTAGTAGATAAAAATAGCATAAGTGTTGGCTTGAATAATATTACTCTTCATATTCTATGTATTAGGGTGTTACTCATACTTACTTTATTTGAAGATCCATATACATGTTTTGATTTCTTTGAGTTTCTAACCCCTCAATTTGTGACATAAGCTTTGGTGTGCACTATGTTGGGGGATCACAAGAACAACACCTGTTCTAATCCCACTTTGTTAAGATCTTGCTCCTCAGAAAGAGCACAGTATGATTACCAAATATAAGCAATTATAAATGCGGATATAACCAGAAATACAAGTAACTAGAATTCACCAATAGCACAGAATATGAGAGACAATACACTATCTTGTATTAACACTTTACAGAAAAGAATACAATAAAGAGCTGCCACACTCTTCCACCTTACAGAGGCTTCCCACACCTCAAGTGTACAGTAATTCTTCTACAACACTCTCCTACACAAAAAATGGTCCCAACAACCAACTCACAAACAGAATTGGTGTTCACCTCTCCAACTAGTCAGTAATAACCCTGCCAGTTCATCAAGTACTCTATAGCACTTCAAGTTAATCTCCCATGAACCTACAACCTACAATTCAACAGACCAAACTGACACATGTAGATCTCCCATGAGCTTGCAACAACCTGCAACTCAATGATCTTACACTTGGAAGGAACTATCTTGCCTTCCTTAACTTATATCAATTACAATACATGCTAATGGGTCTATAAATAGATCCCTAACTTAAAAAATAACTTAGACTCTTAATTTAGACAATTATCCTCACAACTTAAGACTCTAACTGGTCTTTACATGCAAACTCTTTGTTTACTTAACTAACTGTCCATGCAACAAATAGTTCCGGAACACACAGGCGACCGACGCCGATCCCTGCTTGTCTAGTTCTACCGACGTCGGCCGACTCCTTGCCGTCGCCGGTGGACTTCTACACTAGTCACGACCGACGTCTGTCCTGCTACCGACGCCGGTGCTCCTGGATCTCAGCAATCTTCTGTTCCTACTATTTTCAAAGAGTTGAAGCTTTTAGCTTCACAACTCAACAATCTCCCACTTGGAGATAAACAACTGCAACCTGTACCTGTACTCCATCTAGTTTGTTCCCTTGGCTTTGTATCCCTCCTCAAGATCACTCTTGAAGACCAACCACCACAAACCTGTAGTGCAAAACCTGTCATCCAAATCATCTACCACATCCACATCTACAAACCATGTAGAAAATAACTTGAACCTGCATAACATGTGCACCTGTTGCTAGTCCCTATAAGAATCCACTGAACTGTCCTCCAATGGTTCTCTCCCAGATTGGCTCCAACTTGTGACAACTCCCACTGCTTGGGAAAACTCAGGTTTAGTACATACCATGCACTCAACCTCATTATGTGAATTAAGAACCTGTTCTGTGAACTGTCCAACCAACGACGTGTTAACCGGTCTCACACAATCATCCTGAAACAAAGTCAACATATGACCTACCATGTCTCTAGAACGGACTCATGCCAAAGAATCTTGCTGCTCCTAGATTCTCCATGACACACCCCTGAACTAGCTTTACCTATAGTTTAGCAATACCTGTATATGTAACCCTGCAACAAGCACATCATATAGAAATAGGATAATGTAGCTAATATTATCCAACCTGGTAAAGAGAAACACAATGATCAAACCTCCATTGCCCTACAGCTCATACAAGATCATATACTCTGATCTTCCATCTCACGTATCCATTTCCGCTCTTCTTCATCCTGAACATCCATTCATCTCTTAGTGCTTACTTCCAGCTAGCAACTCTACCCAAAACACCTATTTGGTACTCCTCCAAGGAATCACATCCTCATCCATGCCAAGCTTCCACTGTTTCCTGGATCTATCTGTTCTAATTCTTTAATAACTCCCTAGTCTTATGCCATAAGTGAGCAACAAGTAGTGTAAAGAAGGGAAATGATGAATTTAAGAACTTACTTACGCCTTCAGTCCTCCATATGGGTGCTTGAGACACCTTGACAGCTTGTTGTCCACCCAAACTTCATCTTAGTAATCGATGCCAATCACATCTTAGTCTGCACTCGATTGATGTCAGATCCCTGTGACTGCCCCTTTGTCGACGTCATTTTTCCCCTGGCCGATGCTGATAGTTATCTGCCCTGAGTCACCAATGTTAGGCTACACATAGCTGACGTCAGTCCTTGTCTGGACGCTGATGCCAATTTTCCTGCCGACGTCGGCCTCTGTGTTTTTCTAGTGAGACCTGACTTTTTCCTGTGAGCTCTTTTTGGATCAAATCCTTCTCCAAAACACCCTTGCTCTGCTTAGAATTCTTCTGCATCTTGTGCTGAACTCTATCTGTCACCTTCTCCTTGAAAACCAAGGCTTTCCTATTCTTGTCACTAACATCGGATTCCTCAAGAAACGTCACCTTCTTCTTCTGCATACAGAAACCACGATCCATACCTTCCAAATCTGAAAGCATATCCTTTGACTCAAGAACAAGTATCTCCTTCTTATCTATGTGACCAAGCCTATCAAGCCACATCTCTGAATCTACAGCTGAAGTAGATAACCCAGAAAGAGAGTCAGTAATACAAGTAGATAGATAAAGCGTACCTACTTTCTTACCTCTAGCTACAACAAGTGTACCCTTGGTAACCTTTCAAGAGTCCGCTGTGAGAGTTACTGTGCAACCCTCATCACCCAAACTTCTAACAGAAATCAAATTCCACTCTAGAACTGGGACATGCATGACCTCCTTTAACACCCATGTGTTACCTGTCTACAGTTTCAGCTTCACTTTCCCTTTGCCAACAATCTGACAAGATTTACCATCCCATACACAAATTTCTCCAAAGTCTCCCTGGACATACTCATGAAAAAATTCCCTATGTGGGGATGCATGAAAAGAGGCACCAAAATCTAAAACCCAAGATTATACTTTATCCAAAGAACATACCAGAGCATCCTGTGCAGCATAATCTACAACATCTGCTTCTTCTTCATGTCCTTCATGCTGATCTTCACCTGATTTGCAATCTCTCTTTAAGTGCCCTTGCTTTCCACACTTCCAGTAGGTTATTCTGCCATACCTGGACTTGGATCTTCTGCCTATCTTGGACCTTGATCTCCCATGCTCTATCTTCTCTCTTTGCCTTCCTCTACCTTCAACACTCAAAGCATTCCCTGATGACTCACCTGTGCTTTTCCTGCGTATCTCTTCATTCAAGATCACACTCACAACATCATCCACTTTTAAGACTTTTGAAGGAGACACAGTGTTAGAAACTGCCATTACCAAACCTTTCCAACTTTCAGGTAATGAACACAAGATTAAGAGAGCTCTAATTTCATCATCAAATACAATATTGACTAAACTTAACTGGTTTACCAAACCATAGAAATCACTAAGATGGCTATGAACAGATCCACCTTCCAACATTTGCAAATTAAATAAATGCTTCATAAGAAATACCTTATTAGAAGCTGAGGGTTTTTCATATAAATTTGCCAAAGATTCCATCAACTCCACCGTTGTCTTACACTGTGATAAGCTAGAAATCACAGATGATGCAAGACTCAATCTAATAGATCCCAGAGCCTTTCGATCAAGAACCTCCCATTCTTCATCTTTCATATCCAAGGGTTTGCAAACAACCCCACCCAACGGTAAGTACAAATCTTTCTGATACAGATAATCCTCAATCTGCATCCTCCACAATTGGTAGTTCTTGCCATTAAACTTTTCCATTCGTAGCTTACTGTCTTTTGCCATTGCTCAACTCCCACTCAAATAGAAACCCTGTGAGTAACCTGTAATCAAAACACACTAACCAGATCTAATCCAATCTGTTAGTATCTCAACCAACAGCTCTGATACCACTTTGTTGGGGGATCACAAGAACAACACCTATTCTGATCCCACTTTGTTAGGATCTTGCTCCTCAGAAAGAGCACAGTATGATTACCAAATATAAGCAATTATAAATGCGGATATAACTAGAAATACAAGTAACTAGAATTCACCAATAGCACAGAATATGAGAGACAATACACTATCTTGTATTAACACTTTACAAAAAAGAATACAATAAAGAGCCGCCACACTCTTCCACCTTACAGAGGCTTCCCACACCTCAAGTGTACAGTAATTCTTCTACAACACTCTCCTACACAAAAAATGGTCCCAACAACCAACTCACAAACAGAATTGGTGTTCACCTCTCTAACTAGTCAGTAATAACCCTGCCAGTTCATCAAGCACTCTATAGCACTTCAAGTTGATCTCCCATGAACCTACAACCTACAATTCAACAGACCAAACTTACACATGTAGATCTCCCATGATCTTGGAACAACCTGCAACTCAATGATCTTACACTTGGAAGGAACTATCTTGCCTTCCTTAACTTATATCAATTACAATACATGCTAATGGGTCTATAAATAGATCCCTAACTTAAACAATAACTTAGACTCTTAATTTAGACAATTATCCTCGCAACTTAAGACTCTAGTTGGTCTTTACATGCAAACTCTTTGTTCACTTAACTAACTGTCCGTGCAACGAACAGTTCTGGAACACACAAGCGACCAACGACGGTCCCTGCTTGTCTGGTTCTGCCGACGTCGGCCGACTCCCTGCCATCGCCGATGGACTTTTGCACTAGTCACGACCGACGTCGGTCCTACTGTCGATGCCGGTGCTCCTGGATCTCAGCAACCTTCTGTTCCTAATGTTTGCAAAGAGTTGAAGCTTTTAGCTCCACAACTCAACACACTAGATTAGATTTACTTTTCTTGTTATTAGATTAGTGAAATATTAAATCATAGGACTCTTTTGGGATTATTATGTGATTGTGTTAGACTATAGGCTTTGAAACCCTACCTCACATGGTGTGTTGTGATGAGTGATCCCTCAATTGGGTCTAGCAGATTCTCACATTGGTCATGTTTTTGCTTAACAATTGTATTCTCCCCAATTCAAAGTGTAGGTTTGTTTTATCCCATCTGATCTAGGATTGATTTATGGACATGATGCATTTTTGATTGTATACATTCTAGTGAATTTGACATAAAACTAACCCTTACAAGATTTTTTTCACTTATTCAATTTCTATTCATCATTATTTTTATCATATATTTACTATGCTAGATCAAACCTATCAACATAGTTATTCATCTATGTGTGCAAGTTTACAATAATGGTCAACTAGCTTGACCAGCTCAACCTAGTATAGGTTTTTAGAACTTGTAAAATTTTGTTTAGACAACTAGATCAACTAGCTCAACCTAGTATAATTTTTTTTAGTTTTTTAGACTTCCTATCTAGCCTAATAGGTTGACCAAGTTGACCTAGTACATTTTCAACACTTTTTCAACATGTTCTTATATAGATTGATCGATCAAATCAGCCCAATTTATAGGTTTTTTCCAATTTTATCCAAGGTCTCAGATCAATAATCTTCTCCTTTTTATCTCTAAATAATTCAAGTTAATTTCTATTGATCTATATCTTTATTTTTCTATAACTTTCATTTCATAGTGTGTATTCTTTAAAACTACCCCTACATAGTCAACTAGGTTGACCCTATGGACCTAGTTCTATGTTTTATGTTTTTTGAAGTAATTAGGTCACCCTGACAAACTTAGTTCACTTTCAAGATTTGTTTTCATAGTATAGGTTTGACCCTATCAACTTTAATGATTATCCATATAGTTTCTCAAATATACCTTATTTCAAAGTTGGAATGAACCATATATGTTAATCACATCTTTCTTTTCAGTTATTTGCATGCTTAGAGTAACTCACATAGTGTAATTAGGTAGTTTTCAATTAATCGCCTAGTTTAACTATTTATATTCTTTTGCACACACAACCAAAACACATAAACATCAATAAACATTTAAACATTTGACTACCCAAGCTAACCTACTTGGATTTAATCACCAAAGGGGAAGTTGACTTGATGCTCTAGTCAAGTATAAAACATGGTTAATGGTATATTTTGGGTAAGCACCTATTACCCTTATTAATATGGTGTGTGAAGTGAGGGATTTACCCATTACAAATTGGTAAGCACCCATTACCTGTTACAAATTTTTTTGTTTCATTTCCAAGCTTGTTATCAATATTTTCTTCTTCTTTATTCACTATACTAAGTTGACTTGGTCAAACCTATACCTTTTTTGGCTTCTATGCATTACACTAGATCAACCTGGTCAACCTAATATAGTCTACTAGCCTTATTTCGTGCACTAGGTCAATCTGGTTAACTAGTACTATTTCTTGCCTTTTCTATTTTTCAATTTAATTTCCCATTTCTCTAATTTTGAATTTTTTTCATCTCTCTTCAGTCAGACTAAGGTCTCTTATCAGAATCTTTTTGGACAATCTAAATCTATTTAGATACTATATGGGATGTTCATTTCTTCTTCTCTTTTCCTCCCAAGAGAACTATCACTCTTAGGGCACTTCTTCTCCTCCTTCATCTATAAACTATAACATGGTGCAAATAACACCTCAAGATGAAGTTGATGGATCTAATCCTTTCCATACTTATCAAGATACTTCTCAAAATATTGAACCAATGTGGGAGTGATTGATACAAATCTATTTAACAATCCCACTAATAACCCTTCTTTTAATAATCCTCCCCCTAATACTAATTTAGGGGGTGATCCAACCAACACTAGCTCACCTCCTGATATGACCCAACTCTTAGCTCAAATTATTCAATAAATGAACATTATACAAAACTCTAATTCCAACCAAATTATGCAACTTCAATAACACTTAATCAATGTAAATAATCAAGCTCCAACTATTCATCCTCAAGTTAATCCTAATTATACTCCTCCACCTCTTAGGGATGCCTTAGGTAATGTTATTCCTCAACTCATAATGAATAACAAGATGCTTCAAACCATTTAAAATGAGCCTTTAGCTCCCTTCATTTTATCCATTGATATTGGTAACATAACTCCAACTATCAAATTTGATGAGACTAAAGACCCTGCTTCATTCCTCAAAACCTTTACTGACCTTTACAAAGAGTGGATCCAAACTAATACATTTGCCACAACTAAACTATTAGTCAAAACTTTCACTGTTGATGTATTATAATGGTATAATCAACTTCCTCAACATTCTATTTGGCAACTTGAATATTTGGTTAATCCTTTGGTTAAAGAGTTTCAACATAATGATCTTCCTAAAAATTGTCTTAGTCACTTCATAAATGCTAAACAATATCCTAATGAATCATCTCATGACTTTATTAAAAGATGGAAATATTTATCTCATAAAGTCGATCATAATATGACTGATGATAATTTATTCAAACTCTTTATAACTTCTTTGACTCTTACTCTTCAAGATAAGGTTTAAACCTTTGATCCTCAAAATCTTAATGAAACTCTTGACCAAGATAAACATCAAGACTTTATTATGAAGCAATTTGAACCCAATCATAAACTTCTTAAAGGATCTTTTCAAACATATAATCTATCACTAGTAATACTTACCAAAATAAACTTGGAGTTGCCAAATTTGATGATCCTTTACCATTTCACACACATCTTTTGGTTCAATAAATGCAACAATTTTTACCACCCTCAAAATCTTTCATTTATCCTAGTGCTCCTCCTAAGTGGTATGATCCCAATCTTTCTATTGGTTACATGCCGACATTGGGCATTATAATGAATCTTGTAGAGGGGTTACTAAGTCTGTCATTTATTATATGCTTAGTGACTTATTCAACCATGAGGTTATGATCAAACTTCATCATCAAGAGTATGTTGTCACATCTCAAAAATAGAAAAAATTTAAAGCTTCTGCTTCTAATAATAAAAAATCTTCTTCAAATAATAATCAATCAAATGTCAAGGATGTTTATGCCATCAATTCTAATTATGACCTATATTATAACAACTCTCAATATGTCAAAACTACTAAGGTTAATTATCATCATAAACTAACTCATAAATATCCCGTTACCAAGCCTTAAAAACCATCTTTAGAAGAACAATTTCTTAAAGATCATGATGATTTAGAAGCACCTAAGGAATAGCTCCCTCCTTTCAATCCTCCCACCACATCTATACCTCTTAAATCTAATTTTCCTTTTAAACCTCATGTTGTTTCTTATAAATCACATTGGAATTTTCTTAAATAACTCAACTCTATGCCTTGTAAGATTCCTCTTATGGAATTGGTTTGCACTTCACCCTATCATCATAAATTTTTTATGTATATTAAGAATTACCTTCTATTGATTCTCAACCAACTAATTTCAATACCATTGAGACTATGTGTCCTTCATCTAAGACTTCCATTGAATTTCTTGAAGAGGACATGATCAATGATGAAATTCTTTTTCATGCCAATGATTCACCTCTCTTTATCAAAGTAGCCATTAATACCACCCTTATCTAAAAATTTCTAGTTGACAAAGGTTCTATTATTAATGTCACATCCTCATGGCTCATTCAACAACTTGGTTATAACAAAAAACATCTTAAACAAACACATCTTACTTATTGTGGCTTTAACAAGACTAATCAAAAGCCACTTGGTTGCATTTGGCTTCCATTAATCATTAGACCTAAGACTGTTAGAACCAAGCTTATGGTCCTTTATCTTCTTTTATCCTATAACATTCTTCTTGGTCATCTATGGACTGATCAGATGAGGTCCATCACCTCTACTGGTAGTCAGTGTATTAAATTATTACATAATGGAAAACATTGAAAATATGATGCTGATCCCAACCCCTAGAGCATCTAGCTTCCCAATCTTAATCCTCAATATCGAATTCCTACAACTTATAAAATCAATAGTGCTCCTTTACCTGAGTTCATCAACATGAATCCTAATCTTCAAGTTACTCTTGTGGATTTAAATGATGATGAGCCCAATGAGTTATATCACAATTTTAATACTAATAAGTTACCTCCTTATATTGTAGATTGGATTCCTCCTTCTCTCTTACCCTGAGATCATATTATTCCTATCATGGATGAGATTACCAATTTTTCCCCTCCATATAATGCTCAAGAGCCATATTTACATAAATATTCCTTCACTTTTAATGATTTTAGAGTGGCTAAATTATTCCAATATCCTCTCACCATGTCCCCTTGTACATTTAGCAATATTGGGATTTCACCTTTTGAAACTCCCCCTGATTCTCAAGCATGTATGATTTATCCAACATATGATGATAAATATATCATGGCCCAAGCACACTCTAGAGACTTGGATGTCTAGTACTATAAAAATATTATATCCCAAATTCATGCCTTCAATAGGGATTTACATACCATATCTACACATCATGATTTATATCTTGAGGGTCATGTACCTCCTACCAATTCTCTACTTATCGATACTCCTTAGGTGGTAGAAAAAATTACACCTTATAAACTTATAGGAATTCTTACATCTTCTCTACCTCCTATGGATCCTATCATTGAATATATCAACACTCCCATCTCTTTAAATCTATCTTCTTCATTTACTTCCAAAATTACAATAGATGCCAAGGCAATCGATCTTAGTTAGATTCATTCTAAATAGGATAGCCATAGAAATCAAATTATAGACCTTGAAGTAGATGTTGAATATTATGGTCCTTTTCCTACCCTACCTATTGATGAATCTATTCTCAAGTTACTTCATGCTCGAGAACCTCAACTTCCTCAACATCATCATAAAATTAGAAATGTCAAGAATAAAACTCCTTACTTTAACAACTTTGTCGCTATCATTGATCCTAAAAAAATCCAATTTCAGACTTACCTAATGCACCTTACCATTTTCAAGATGGAAATATCATTCTTATCAAAGAAACAACTAATATTTAATATGGTACCCCATGTTCTCCTTGACCAATCATGATTTCTTGAGAACTCTCACCATCTGAGCATGACAACTTTAGCTTATTATTTCATAAATATCAAGAGGCATTCACTTGGTCCTATCAACACATATCTAGAATTAACCCTAGTGTTGTGGTTCATAAAACCATCAATTATCCTAAAGCTAAGCTAGTGTGTCAAAAGAAACAAAAATTCCAACCTAAAGTTATTAATCTATGTCATAAGGAAATCATTAAATTACTAGATTCTAAATTCATTAAACCAGTGGATTATTTAGAATGGGTTTCTAACATAGTTATTATTTAGAAGAAGGTCATTATGGTCATACACATTTGTATTGATTTATAAAACCTTAATATTACTTGTCCTAAGGACAACTTCCCCTTACCCTCAATAGATGCCATCATCAATTACATAGCTAGTTACAAAATGTTATCTCTTATGGATGGATTTTTGGGATACAATCATATTCACATCACTCCCAAAGACCAACATAAGACTTCGTTCACCATGGAATGGGGCACCTATTGTTACATAAAAATTCCCTTCATCCTTAAAAATATTGGAGCTACCTACCAACATGTTATGACTCACATATTTCATTGTCTCATACACAAAATTGTTGAAACTTATGTGGATGATCTTATTACTAAATCCAAACATTTTAAGAACCATATTTCCAATCTTGATATCATCATTGACCATATACTTAAATATAAAGTTAGACTTAATCCTTTTAAATGTGTTTTTAGAGTCACATCTAAGAAATTATTATGATTCTTAGTCTCTCTCCATGGCATCGATGTTGACCTAACCAAAATTATTTCTATTGTTAACATGTCCATTCCTTGATCTATTCCTAAAATTTGAACTTATTTAGGCAAACTTGGGGAAATTAAATGATTTGTACCCAAAATGGCTTATCATATCGACTCTATCAATTTCCTTCTCAAGAAAGGTACCGCTTTAGAATGGATGGATTCATGTCAAAAAGGATTTGATAATATGAAAGATTCATTACTTCATCCATATTCCAATGATAAACCATTAATTATATTTACTTATTCCACACCTATTTCAGGTGGGGCAATGCTTTCCCAATAAGATGATATAGGAAGAGAGTATGTTATTTACTACATTAGTCGAGGCCTCATAGATTATGAGACAAGTTATACCAAAGTTGACTATGATTGCCTCACTATCTATTTTGGGACTGAAAAGCTTAGTCAATATATGATATACCAAACTAATTATGTCATCATTAATTCTAACTCCCTTCATTATTTCTTATCCAAAGCCTTTCTTTTAGAAGATAGAATTGGTAAATAGATGATCTTATGAAATTTGATCTCTGTATTGTCACATAAAAAAATATTAAAGGATAAGTAATAGATGACAATATACTTTTTATCTACTTATTTGCTTCAGGATGATTTTCTCAATGATAATATCCTTTTCATTAAAGGTTTTAATCAAGCTATATCCCTTAAAGACTATTTTCATAGATTTACTACTGATCTTGAAGCCAATAATCTTGAAGAATCTTCCCCTCCTTCTGGTACTACTAAACCAAAGGTAGTTATCAAGGAGCTCCCTAAAATTAATGTTGATTTGCATGAGGATACTTGGACCCTCCACTTTGATGGTGTTAAATACCTTCAAGGAGTGGGGGTAAGTTGCATTCTCACTAGTCCTCTTGATAAAATCATTCCTTTATCCTTTTGCTTTACCTTTGATGTCACCAACAATATGGCCAAGTATGAATCTCTTATCTTAGGCATGAGAGATGCTCTTGATCTAGACATCCAATATCTTCATGCTTTAGGAGATTCTTAGCTCATTTATCATCAAGTTAATGGTTATTATCAATGTAAAAGTGAGAACCTCATTATCTATAATCAAATTGCAACCACTCTTACTAATTTATTTATCTCTTTCACTATTGAGCATATTACTTAAGACCAAAATTCTATTTTTGATTCTCTTGCCTCTTCAAATTCTCTCTTTCATCCTCATCAAGTTCATTTTGATCCTTCCTTTATTATACAAATAAAAAAATATCCATCATCTATCCAACCACCTAATTCACTTATCTATCACATCAAGGTTGTGACTATTCAATAAAGCCCTTGGTACCAATAAATCATTAAATATTTAGAACATCAAACTTATCCTCTTGATCTAGATTCTTATGAAAAGACATGCATTCGTAAACAAGCTTTCAAGTACGTATTTTGACATAACATCCTTTACTATCATAATACCAAAGGTACCTTGTTCCATTATGTTATGCAAGATGAGGTCCCTCCTCTTCTTGATTAATCACATGGGGGAATTTGTGGTGGTCACTGTAGTGGACATGCTACATCATGAAAATGCCTATGTACGGGTTACTTTTGGCCTACTCTTGAAATGGATGCATTTGAATATGCTAAAAAGTGTAATCCTTGTCATCTTCATAATGATTTTATCCATTCACTTCTTAATGAGATTCAAACCATCAAATCTCCTTGGCCATTATCCACATGGGGATTTGATCTCATTGGTAAAATTCCTCTCTCAAGATGGGTATGTCTTTATCATCACCACTATCAAGTACTTTACCAAGTGCGTAGAATCCATTCCCCTTGTTAATGTTACTGGTCTTACCATTTCCAAATTTATTCTTAACCAAATTATTTATCACTTTAGCATTCCCCATACTATCATTTTAGATAATGGTGGTAATTTTAAAAATAAACATGTTAAATAACTTTGTACCAAATTTAAGATCAATCACAAGTTTTCCAAGCCTTATCATTTGCAATGCAATGGTCAAGCTGAGACCACTAATATAATTCTCAACAAAAATTTGAAAATACAATTCATGAAACCTACATGGATTGGCATATTCATCTTTACCCTACACTTTGGTCCTATTAGACTAACATTCATATTACCATTAGAGCAACTCCATTTTTATTAGTCTATGGTTCTGAGTCGGTCCTTCTATTAGAAGTTGAATTTCCCTCTCTTCATATATCTATTCATGGCATTATTCTTGATGAAGAATTATGTGAAGCTCACCTTCAAGCCCTTGATCTTCTCGATGAACATTGTCTTTCTTCATTAAAACATAACTGTCAACAAGGCTTGCATCACCTGATAACATAAAAAATGTGTTAAAGTCCACACTTTCAATGTTGGTGATCTTGTCCTTAAATTATATTACACCCATGACAAAAAAGACAAATATGCCCAAAAATGATGGGGCCCATATCTAGTTAAAGACATTCTTGGTCCAAGCACTTATCACCTTAAAACTAATGAAGGCCACGTCTTCAAAGAGCCCACTAACACTCAATTCCTTAAAAAATACTTTGCCTAAACATTTCCTTCTTGTCATGTTTTCTATCTATATCCTTCTAACAATTTTTGTAGGTTATTTAAGCATGAGTCCCTCCCTTTGAAATAGTGCCCTCTTTTCAAAAACCTTTAGTCCTCCCTTTTGGTCTTTTAGTTTCTTGATGTACCATAGTCTTCTTTATCTTCTTGCATTTTCTCTTGTTTTTTGTACCCCTTGGGTCTCTCTTTAGTGAATTACTTTGTAAGACTACTGATAGGACCTGAAATCCCTCACAAAACCACCATCTTTTAATCATTTATTTTTATTATTACTGCTTACTAATGTTGTTTTGGCATCCTTTGGGTTTTTCTTTATGAGTTGATTTGTAAGAAAGCTCCCTCACTTTGATTTTTGTCTTGCTTATCAGCACCCTTGTGGGTCTCTATTTTAAGAGTTGTTTTGTAATACCATGGATATGACCCAACCCTCCACATAAAATTACCATTATTTTTATATTCTTGATCCTTGTTTTTAAACTTTAGATTTTCATCCTTTTTCTAGATGAAATCTGCACAACAGTCTATGTTAGCATGTTTTCCTCCATTTCCCTCTTTCTTATGATAATGAATCACACTTTATTATCATTATATCCCTTATTTTTTCCCTTTTTCACATTTTTTGAAATTTGAAGCAATTCAAATTATTCCATGCGTAATTCCTCTTGATTTCCTTTTCCTCTCATCTCTGCATTGGATAAAACAAGGTCAAAGTCAAGATAGCACTTTTATTTCACCTATATTTATAGGAGTCTTAGAACCCATGCTCTTTGAATTTATCTCTCTTAGGAACCTTGTCCCAATTTTTCAAATGAAAGTCATCTTTAGCACTCATATTTGGTTTTAAAAATTTGTATGGAGGAGGAGTAGAAAAATCTATCAAAATAAAGTTAAAATCCAAATCATTTGAAACAAAAGGCAATGATATTTAAAAGGCAACATATAAATCTTAAAATTTAAAATCACACAAAAAGATGTGATTACAAGAACATCTCATATCTCTAATTAAATCTAAAACTCCACAATCAGCTTCACATAGAGCCAAAGTCCTTTGGAGTGTGGTAGGCCAATAGATTAGAATAGTGGATTTCAAAAAAACTCTATAGTGTTACCTACTTTCCCATGCAAGTACCCAATCTTCATAGTAGACTGACAGTTTTGTAATGGGTCATAAAGACTAGGGAACACATCATGGGTAGGTAGGTTCATTTTAATTTTCATGCATATAGACTTCATGGGATGATCTATATACTCCATTTGTTTGCCTAAGACTTATGTGGCTAAGAGAAGTTACTTAGTTTTTAAGGTTGAAAGTCCTCTTATTTTAACAAACATAATTTGAGTGTTTTGGCTTTGATAAAGAGTTCTCTCTACCTTGGTTTTTCCTTCATTCTCCCCTCCACCCATTTCATTTCCCCCCTTGATAGACAAAATGTGAATCCAATCTATTTTCCTTCTTCTTTATTCCTTCTTCTTCATCTCTTAAAAACATGTTATCACTAATTTGTTTTAGTTTTATCTATCCTCAGAGAAAAACAACATGTTTGAGCCACTTTGGATCATTTTCTTTACATCATTTTACATTTAATAGACTTACTTTACTTTCCTTTTACCATTTATCATGATTGTGTTGTCTTGTTGTTATGTACATTTGAGTTTATACCCTTTTTCCATTGTTGAGTGTGGTTGGCTTATTACTTCTCACTCGATAATGTTGTTTTCCATTTTATGCACCTTTTTCCATTGATGATTGAGATGTGGATTATTACTGCTCACTCATCAATGTTGTTTTACCATTTTATCTTTTTAGTTAGTCTTTTGACCATTTTTTTTGTTTTGTTTTACCATCATGTTTGACAAGTATCCTTAGTTTGATTTGGTGAGTTTGCCTTTCTTACTTAAGGATAGCTTGTTTGAGTTTTTCAATCTTTAGTAGCTTTGAATTTTTGGTTACCCAATTTACTCTTGTTTTTTGACTTGGCCACTTGGTCTAACATAGCACTTGTCACCCTAGCTTGCTAAATTTCCAAGTACGTCTTGTCCTCATCACACCAACTACCTTGGCTTTTCTTGCATTTATTTGGTTTTGATCTTTAGTTTTATATTATTGGGGTTGTCAAAATTAGTCTTTGTTCCATACACAATTAAAAATAACAACATAGCAGGTAACCATCCCATGATAAAAGGTAATTCAAGGTACATGTTGCATTTAATTTTTAGTTATTTAATTTTTAGATTAGTTTCTCTTTTAGTCATTGACTTTTAGTTATTTTATGCTTTTAAAATACTAAAACTTATTTTAGCATCAACGTTATGTGTGTCCTTTTGTTCTTTCTCAAAGCACCATCCCCTGTTACACCTTAGTAACACATGATGAGCTTCAAGTGGGGCATATGTATACTCATAATATTTTTAAATTTTATCAAATACTGATGCTTTATATCTTGAAATAACCCATCGAGACTCAATCTCTTTAAGTGCACACCCTAAGGGGTGTACTAGGAAAGGGGTGGGTATACCTTTAGTGATTCATAGGATTCTTGTCCCTTTTTCCATATTATTACCAATCTAACTAGTTCTTAAAACCTTTCCCTAAGCTATCTATCCTCTCTTGCATAGTCTTCTAGTCTTTTTCCTCTTTTCATCCTTCATTTCCTTTCTTGGCACCCTTTTGACTTGTTCAGCATACTAGGTCAACTTGGTCGACCTAGTATAGTTTAGGGTCCCTTTTCTCTCTTTTGGTTTGTTACCCTTTCGATCGACCTATCACAGACCTAGTGAGTTAGCCCAAAAATGTACAAGCTTGATTGGGTCAACCTAGCACAACAAACATATTTGAATGATTGTAGGGGAAGTTCCACATATAAATATGATGTCATTTTGGTGATTATTAGAATATGCAATCAAGAGTTATTATTTTCTTGCACTTCTTCACAATCTGCTCTTCCACCATTCTACTTGAGGAGACTTAACTTAGGTTTCTCATTTTGGAGAATCTAGTCTTATGGATAGGTCTTGGATGCTTTGGCCTAACGAAACGAACCTTTTGAACCACAAAAACCTCTTGTGAATACCCTTTGGCCAAGGGAGAGATTGAGTCTCGATGGGTTCACATTCAAGTAAGTATATTCTAACTTTGTTCTCCTATCTTTTAGTAGATAGAAGAAGCATAATTATTGGCTCAAATAATATGACTCTTCATATTATATGTATTAGGGTGTTACTCATACTTAATTTATTTTAAGTTCCCTATATATGTTTTGATTACTTTGTTTTGCTAACCCATCACTTTGTGCCACAAGTTTTGGTGCACACTAGATTAGATTTATTTTTCTTATTATTAGATTAGTTAAATATTAAATCATAAGACTCTTTTAGATTTGTTATGTGATTGTGGTAGATTGTAAGCTTTATAACCCTACTTCACATGGTGTATTATGAAAAGTGATCCCCTAATCAAGTCTAGCAGATCATCACATTGGTCATGCTCCTGCTTAATAATTATATGCTCCCCAATCAAAAGTGTAAGTGTGCTCTATCCCATCTGTTCCAAGATTGATTTATGGACATGATGTATTTTTGATTGCATATATAGTCTAGGCACCAAAATTAGAATTATATGATAAAAAGATAATTTGACATGACTCCCTTGATTTGGTTGGTAGGAGTGAGTGTTGGTGTATCACATCATAAGAGCATTACTCTTGAGTACTATGGTAACAAGGGCTCATGATAGATGAGCTTGTGGGAATATTGGTTATAGTGGACCTATATCACCTAGCACACTTACTAGTGTTTCATGCATCTAGAGCATACCTATCAGCATTGGTAGAGAAATGGCACTTTGAGACTTCTACCTTTCATTTTTTGATTGGGAAGGTAGTAATGAAATTAGAGAATGTGCATCATATTTTATGGGTACCCATGTGAGGACCCAAGATTATGTGGATCGGGGCAGAGAGACAAGTTGTGATAAATGACCTGATTAAGGTAGTGAAGTAAGATATTATGGATGAGTTAATAGATGTGGATGCACTAGAGGAGTTGGCTTAGTCCCTGGAGGGTGGAATAGGATAGGGGATAGTTTCCATAGATGTAGTTATGTTGATATATCTTATTAACAACCTTCTACTTCTTGACAAGAGTGGGTGGTACTTTCTATTGGGGTTGATCACCATGGTATAATAATTTTTTTATCACCTAATGTAGTTCACTTAGGGACATATAATTTTGGCATAAATCTTTAGGGATATACACATGATTGTGTATAGAGGAGGGTGTAGTATAGGGCATGTCACATTACTACAAGTATGAGCTTGGGAGAACATTGTGATTGTATAACCAATGGGGATGAGGTATCATAGGGGACTAGAGGATCCCATGGCTTGAGGATGATACCTAATAGAACCAAGGATGTAGGGACACTTGGGGGACCTACCCTATCATAGGCAATCCGTTAATGATATGGAGGATGGAGACTTCATTTAGTGTCCCTACATAGGGACATAGTTTATGTGGGTGGAGGACCTATTTAAGATCAAATACATGATCACACCATGTTATATAATAAGGAAACATAATTATATTGTGGAGAGATATAAGATAGATCATATCTAGTGGTAGTTTGGTAAGCAACAAAACATCCCAGAGGGTCTACATTACTTTGCACATATGACTAGAAAGATCAAGGAATATGGGCTACCAATGCCCAAGGTATAGATAATCATTAACTATGATAATGTGTTACATTTTCCATAGTACTATGTTAATTGAGTTACATATGTAAGAGTCATTGATGTATATGTTGCATGGTGGTTAGGAGTGTGACCCATCTATCTTACTAGGCCACTACCCTAGAAGCTAGTTTTAAGATAGTGATGGGTGAGGATGAGAAGGGATCTAGGACAATCCCCAACATAATAATAAGGTTGGGTGTCGATATAGTTGGCCATTCCATATGTCATTCCATTATAGGTAGTTTAGCCATAGGGCTAGCAAGATCTGACACAAGATGTGGATATGGCTGAGCTAGATGGCCAGGATGTGGATATAGGGGATGCCCTAGGTACAAGGATAGGTGTTAGTCAAATTCTACCCTAGGTTTACACCTTTAAAATTTGGCTAATCCAGTACTTAGTTTTACTTTGGAATAAATGTTCTTTGATAAAACCTACAATAAATGCACAAGTATTTTATTTTTGGAAAGTTTGTTTTGGTCTTTGTTTAAGAATTTAAGGAATTCTTTTGGGTTTTTTACTTTAAGATTTGTTAAATTATTTCATAATTTTTTTTTGAGGCTTTTCCTTAAGAATATTTCTTTGATTTTTCTTCCAGCCAATTATCAAATTCTTTTAGACAAATTTTCCACACAATTTTTCCAAAGGCACTTTACAATTCTTCTAAAAGATATCTTCAATCCAAAAGGGACACTTTTAATTTTTCCAAAGGTCACTTTCATTTTTCTAAAGGGTATCTTCTTTGAAAAGTGGTCACTTTCATTTTTTTGAAGGGGCACTTGTATTTTCAAAGGATCATTTCATTTCTCCCAAAAGGCATTTCCAAAAGCCCAAAGGACCATTTCTAAAAGTTTAAGGACCATTACAACTTCTCTAAAGGGAATTACAACTTATCTAAAGGGCATTTCAACTTCTCTAAAGGGACCAATCAAAAGTTGTATAAAAAGATGAGGAAAAGTGACTAAAGAAGAAACCCTAAAAGAGTTCTTTTGGAATTTTTTTCAAAAGAAAATGAAGAGAAGGAAATATGAAAGAATTCCTTCAGAATTTTTGTCCAAAGTAAAAGAAAAATTGACAAGATCAAAGGAAAAGACTAAACAAATAGAAACAAATAGCCATGGACAATTTGTCTGAAGAAAAGGTCCAAAAATAAAAGTCTGAAGAAAATACCCAAAAGAGTGATGGCCCATAAGAAGTCAATTTTAAACTATGAAGAATAGTCATTAATATTCAAAAAGACTTGATGGGAACATGAGAGTAGACATGGAGGTGGAAAATGGTTGAATCTTGAGCATCTAAAGCAGACAAAGTGAGAAAAATGGATAGGTTGATGGATCGAGTAATTGTTGGTCGCTGACCAAATCAAAGAGATTCTAAAAAATTGACAAATATAACTATTTAGAAAATAACTAGTGGTTAAAAAGAGCATTTTCTAACTATCATCATGAGTTCTAACAGTGTGATGTGTGGGCTTTTCTATTTTTATTTTTGAACTCTCATGGATGATCTTTGATAGAATTAGTTTACTATGCCACTCCTGAAGGTTTGATGTCACTTTCCACCATTATCATGACTTGTTTTAGACAAGTAATACTCTTTACATGGCATGGCTCACTCGTCCATCTCTTTCATGGATTTGTAACTAACTTTCATGTCACTAAAACATGTCCTTGTGCCTCATTAGCTTATCTTCTCTCTCTCTCTTCCTTGAAGTTCTATAAATTAAGCCATTTTGGCCATTACAGATAATCACATTTTTGGTATGGCAAAGCCCTACTAAAGTGACATTGCACTTTGATTTTGGGTATTGAATACAAGACCAATTATAAGTTGTAAGCTTATATCTTAGTATGTGAGTGATGTATAGTGGAGCCAAGTGATAACATCATCCTTACTCCCTTTATCCTTCATGTTTGAACAAAGGTTTTGATTTTAATAGGTCATGTGAAGTGTGTTAAATGTATTGAACTCTCTTTCAGGTATGTAATTATATCTATGGTGTAAAATCTACCCCTTAGGTCAATCATTTTGTTGGTTGTCTCAAATATTTTACCTTCAAATTGAAAAACTATGTTAATATATTTCAATGCATGGAATTAGTCTTGGAAAACATTGTTATTTAGTAGAAGTGTGAGAGTTGGTGGGATAAACTCTTGGTGGATCACCTTTTTATCACAATTTTTTCTATTTTATGCAAACTCTTGACTCTTTTCATGAACAAGCATTATATTAGGTGATAGACGAAGAAGAATATAGGTAGCTAGCCCTTTTCAATCCTAGAGACTCATCTCTCTTACAAGTTACCATAAGCTTGAGGGAAGATTCAATGTTGCATAAGATTGAAGGAGTTTTATAGAACACCCTAGGGTGTATAATTTGATGACAATAGTTCTGGCATGCCCAGTGGGATAGCTAGTCCTAATTTTTTCCATGTCAAGGTGAATGTTGGCCTCGACATGTCCAAAGTTGTAGAAGTGTTCTTAATTTAGAATTTGATGACTCCAAAAGGTAATAATCTCTATTTGTAGATCAATTTTTCCATATCATACTTCATGGTCTTCACTAGATCATCTTCTAGTAGGCTTTTCAATCAAGTTCCTCAGCCTAAAACTCCTCTTTAAGAACAACACCTTGAACAATTCCTAACCTTTAGAGATCTTAAACAAGAAGGTTTTGAAGAGGAAGAAGAGGAGGTTAAAGAATTAGTAGATCAAGAGGAAGAATAAATGGCTAGACAACATCCTTTCCCAACCTTTAACACCCAAAATCCAGTTAACCTTCCTGCATATGATCTTATTCTTCTTAATGCTACTAAAAGTCTTCCCAATTTCAATGGAGAGGGTCATGATACCCCATCTGAGCATATTAGGGACATTTTAAACTTTTGAAATTTCCACAATATCACCCAAGATAACATAGTTATTAAACTACTTACCATGTCTCTAAAGGGGAAGGCACTTGATTGGTATAGGACATTAGAAGGTGGATGTATTACTAATTGGGATGGTTTTGGAGAGTTGTTGGTAAACAATTTCAAAAATAAGAGTGACCATACTTCACTTATTCACCAGCTAAATGTGATAAAAAGAGGTCCTAATGAATCCATGGGAGATTTTAATGAGAGATTTCAAATAACATGGCATAGGTTGCCACCTATTATGAGGCCTCCTCCAAGCTTTGTATTCCCCACCTATCTTAAGGTTATTGGCATTTATGTATCCATAATGTTGTAGTCAATGGGAGGATTTACTTTACCCAAGGCATATGAGATAGCCATTAAAGCTAAGAATAGTCTAATACAAGTTGGGAAACTACCTCTAATATTCTCAATGCCTTTATTGTCTCATAATTTAATTGAAGCCCCAAGAATAGCATAAGTTCCCAATATTAATGCCAAACCTAGAACTACTCCCAGGAAGGTGGATGATGCTATAGATAAGGATGAGATGATTCGGTCTTTGCATGCTTAGCTCTAGTAAGCACACATGCATGCAAGTGATCCACCCAATCCTCAATACTATCCTCAATAAGGATATAGACCTCCACCCCAATACATAAACCAAGGAAGAGGACAAGGTCAGCAAGGTTTCAATAGGCAACCCAATTCGTATAATCCTAATTCCATTCCATCCACAAAGGTTGTTGTTCCAGTCCACACCAATCTAGTTTAAGGAGAAGAACATTTGGATAATTGGGGGAAATCTCAAGGTCAGTTTATACATAATGGTAAAGAAGGTAATCAAGATTTGGTAACTCAAGATGGAGCTACTCCTTATGTTACATCAGAAAAGGCAAATCTCATGCAAAGGGATGTTCAAGGAGAAGGTAAAAGCCAAGATACTGGTTTTATAAACTTCCAAGTAGAAGACAATTATGTGTTGAATCAAAATACATTAGTTGCATCCAACACAAGGGATAAAAAGAGGGATTTAGGAGATACTTTAGTAGCATAGGTGATTCTAAATAGTGCCTTTTTAAGGCCATAAAATGTAAGTACCAATGTAACAAATTATACTAGTCACACTACTCCTCAAAGTTAGAATGTGAGAAAGGCTACCAAACCTCCATTACAACAAGTTCAAGTTCCTTCATTGCCTGTAAGAATACAATATAAGGTGAATAATTCCTCTCTAAATATTATTGAATCTTTGAAGAATACCAAAACTAGCATTTCTCTTTGGGAAGTATTACATATGCCTGACCAAAAGGAGCTTTTACAAGAACAACTCTCAAGCATTCATGTAGCTCCTCAGGTTCCAAGATACAATGGTGTATCCCTTACCAACACACCTAGTTATTTTTTAGAACCATCTACCAAATATAAAAATCCTCTACCTTTATATCTCACACTCATTTTGGGAGACAAATTGGTTCACAACCACATGGTAGACAGTGGGGCCAGTACCATAGTTATGCGTAAATTAGTTGCTAATAAAATGACACTAAAATATAAGCCTCATAGCAAGGGTGTGTTACATATTTATGGAATTTTATCCAATACTATGGGTTTGTTCAAATGTTTGAAATTTTTCTTGCATGATTTTCCAAGTTTCCCCATCCTACAAGACATTGTGGTGGTTGATCTTCTAGCTCATTTCTCTATTTGCTTGTCAAGAGACTTCATGGATAAGATTGGAGGGTACCTTGTAGCTGATTGGTCTTTTCTATCCTTTAGAACAAGATATGGAGATAAAGTGACTATAATAACACAACCCTTGGCAAGGTTCCACATTAAACCATATGTGGAGATAAATTCACTTCAAAATTATATGATTAGTAAGCAAGAAAAAGGTGCCATTGGTGGTGAAACACCCTTTCCAATTGAAGGTATTTCTAACCTCTTTCTTGATGAGTATGGTAATAAAACTTATGAGAATGATCCCTTTGCATTCATAGAAGAGATTGAATTAGGGGTATATTGTATGCATGAGAAGAACACTCCTATACCATCACTCACTAATGAATATCATGAACTTGAAGGGATATGGGAAATGTTTTTTCATGGTTCTAAAATAAAGGTAAGAGTAAGAACTAGTGTCATGTTGGTTTCTCCCTAAAAGAACCAATATTACTCTTCATATATATTTCATTTTAACTATACTTATAATGTAGTAAAATATGAAGGCTTGGTCCATGGTGTTAAGTTGTGGAGCTAAAAGCTTCACTGATGCAAATGGAGGAGGTTGCTAAGTTGCAGAGCAACTGATGTCAGTCTGATTAACCGATGTCAATCATTTTTAGTGTTCACAGTAACCAACATCGGTTAGGGGTCGGCCGGCATCAGTCAGACAGGAACCCACATCAGTAACCTGTGTGTGCATGCTTTTGCATGTGTCTCTGGAACTGGTCTAATTTTAGATAGATAGTTAGTTTGCATGTAAAAGACTAATTTTAGTCTTGAGTCTGTGTTTCTAATTATTGTAATTAGGAAGTCTAATTATTCTTTGTATGGGATCTATTTAAGAGACCCATGGGATGTATTTTAAAGTGTGCTAGTGAAGAGAGTAAGGTTAGCTCCTCATAGTGCCACAGTGCCAAGTGTGTATGGTCAGGGAGATCTATGGGAGAGCAAGATCTGGTAGAAGATCCATAGGGGTGCTGGTTTGGAGAATCATAAGGACTTAGTGAGCTAAGGATAAGGGTTCTTCAAGATGTGTAAGATCTAGGTTGGTAGGTGTGCAAGACCAGGTTGATCTAAAAGTATAGCAAGATCAGGTGAGATCTACATGGTAAGTAAGATCAGTTGATTTGCAAGTGTGTAAGATCAGGTGAGATCTACTTGGAGTACTTTGAGTACTTGTTGGTGTACTGGTAGTATTGTTACTGACTAGTGGAGGGTACAACTCTGTGTTTGAGTTATGGTTGTAATTGGTTGTGTGAGAGAGAATTCTTGAGGGAAGATTATTGGTACGCCCAAGAGGTGTGGGAAGAGTGTGATCTCTTTATTGTATTTCCTTTTGGAAGAGTGTTAATACAAGATTGTATTATCTCTCAAATTTTGTGTTGTTTCTGAATTCTAGTTACATTTACTTTTGGTTTAATTTTGTGTTTAGTTGCTTATACAAGGTAATCAATTGTGATCATAATCCTAACAAGTGGTATTAGAGCTAGGTTGTTGAGCTAGGTTGGTGAGTAGGTTGTAGGCTTATCAGAGTCAAGGTTTGTTGATTACAGGTCACTCTTAGAGGTTTTTGATTGAGTGGGAGTATAGCAATGGTAGAAGAAAGTACACTAAGAATGGAGGAACTCAATGGCAAGAATGATCAATTACGAAATTATGGAAAGAAAGAGCAGGTAAAGAAAGATTTTTGGTTGTTAGAAGATTAGCATGAAAGAAATGAAGAAGCAGATGTTGCAGGTATTGTTACACAGGATGCTCTTGAATGTTCCTTGGATAAAGTAGAATCTTGGGTTATAGATTCTATTGCCTCTTTCCATGCAGCGCCAAATAGAGTATTTTTCCATGATTATGTCTAGGAAGACTTTGGAAAGATTTCTTTGAGGGTTGGTAAGCCTTGTCAAATGGTTGGCAAAGGGAAAGTGTGGCTGAAATTGTAGACGGGCAACACATGGGTGTTGAAGAATGTCATGCAGGTCCCAGTCTTGAAGAGGAGTCTAATTTCTTCAAGAAAGTTGGGTGATGAGAGATGCATAGTAACTCTCATAGTGGATGCACTTGAATTAACACATGGTAAGAAAGTAGGTATTCTTTATCTATCTACTTGTATTACTGATTCTCCTTCTGGTTTATCTACTTCAGATGTAGATGTAAAGATGTGGCTCTGTAGGCTTGGTCACATGAGTGAGAAGGGGATGCATGTTCTTAAGAGGAAGTCTGATGTCTTTGACAAGCTTAAGAACTAGAAAGCCTTGGTTTTCATGGAGGAGATGATGGACAAACATCAGTCATAGGGGCTGAATAATTTTGAGCAAGGCCGTTTGGATAGGGTTTTGATCCAAGGTAAGCTTGCGAGTAAAAATTTATCACTCACAGGAAAACATAGTTACCAACATCGATCAGGGAGAACTAACATCAAACAGGTAGGTAGTGATGTTGATCATGTGTAGACCAGAGTCAGTGGTGTCAGGTAGGTGGACACTGATGTCGGTCAGGGAACTAGTGTCGATGATCAGGTGGAATCGACATCAATCAGGTGCAGACTAGGGTCGACTAGAAAATGGATTTTGGGCAGATAGCAATCTATCAAGGAGTCTCAAATGCCCATGAAGAGGATTGAAAGGGTAAGTAAGCCTCAAATTCATTATTCCCCTTCTTTAGACTACTTTTTGCTCACTGATGGTCAAGAACTAAGAAGTTTTAAAGAAGTAAAGTAGGTAGAATCCAGGGAATAGTTGAAGCATGGCATGAATTCTTTGGAAGAGAATCAAATGGGAGATTTGGTAGAGTTTCCAACCAAAAAGAAAGCACTAAAAGATGAATGGATTCCCAGGTTAAAGAAGAGAGAGAGAATGGACATGTGAGACAGAAGGTTAGGGTATATGGTCTTGAGCAGGCTGCAGGATAATGGTGGTTTGACAGGTGTATGACAAAGCATGACTTTAGTCAATGTCAATGTGACCATTGTGTTTTCTTTACCAGGTTGGATACTATTAGCTACATTATCCTATTGCTATATGTTGTGTGTATGCTTGTTGCAAGGTCACACATGCAGGGAGTTGTTGAACTAAATGTAAAGTTAGTTTAGAGGTGTGTCATGAAGGATTTGGGAGCAGCAAGATTCTTTGGCATGAGTATTCCTAAAGATAGGGAAGATCACAGGTTGATGTTGTCTCAGGATGATTGTGTGAATAAGGTAGTGGCGAGGTTCAAGATGTAGGATGCAGAACTAGTTAGCACACCTATGGATGGATAGTTCACAGAATAGTGTCCCAATTCACATGATGAGGTTGAGTACATGTGTACTAGACCTGAGTTTGCCCAAGCAATGGGTGTTGTCAATGAGTTTGTGGCCAATCCAAGAAAGAAGCACTAGAAAGTAGTTCAGTGGATTCTCAGGTATCTGAGAGGGACCAGCAGTAGGTTAACATGCTATGTAGGGTCAAGCACTTCTCTACATGAGTATGTAGATTTGGATATGGCATGTTACTTGGATGACAGGGGATGCACCATAGGGTTTGTGGTGGTTGGTCTTTAAGATTGAACTTGAAGAGGAATACAAGCTAGGAAACAAAATTAGATGATGTACAGGTACAGGTGCAGCTATTTATCTCTAAGTGGGAGATTGTTAAGTTGTGGAGCTAAAAGCTTCATTAATGTAAATAGAGGAGGTTGCTGAGTTGTAGAGAAACCAATGTCGATCTGATCAATTGATGTTGGTCATCTTTAGTGTTCATAGTAACCAACATTAGTTAGGGGTTGGCTAGCATCGGTTAGATAGGAATCGACGTCGGCAACCTATGTGTACATGCTTTTGCATGCGTCTCTGGAACTGGTCTAATTTTAGACAGACAGTTAGTTTGCATGTAAAAGACTAATTTTAGTCTTGAGTATGTGTTTCTAATTATTGTAATTAGGAAGTCTAATTATTATTTGTATGGGATCTATTTAAGAGACCCATGGGCTGTATTGTAAAGTGTGCTAGTGAAGAGAGCAAGGTTAGCTCCTCATTGGGAGAGATCAAGGTTAGCTCCTCATAGTGCCACAGTGCCAAGTGTGTATGATCAGGTAGATTTGTAGGAGAGAAAGATCTGGTAGAAAATCCATAGGGGTGCTGGTTTGGAGAATCATTAGGACTTGGTGAGGTAAGGACAAGGGTTCTTCAAGATGTGTAAGATCTAGGTCGGTAGGTGTGCAAGACTAGGTTGATCTATAGGTATAGCAAGATCAGGTGAGATCCACATGGTAAGTAAGATCAGTTGATTTGTAGGTGTGCAAGATCAGGTGAGATCTACTTGGAGTACTTTGAGTACTTGTTGGTGTACTGGCAGTATTGTTACTGACTGGTGGAGGGTACAACTCTGTGTTTAAGTTGTGGTTGTAATTGGTTGTGTGAGAGAGAACTCTTGAGGGAAGATTATTGGTATGCCCAAGAGGTGTGGGTAGAGTGTGATCTCTTTATTGTATTTCCTTCTAGAAGAGTGTTAATACAAGATTGTATTATCTCTCAAATTTTGTGTAATTTCTAAATTCTAGTTACATTTACTTCTAGTTTAATTCCATGTTTAGTTGCTTATATAAGGTAATCAATTGTGCTCCTAATCCTAACAAGTGGTATCAGAGCTAGGTTGTTGAGCTAGGTTGGTGAGCAAGTTACAGTCTTATCAGAGCCAAGGTTTGTTGATTATAGGTCACTCTCAGGGGTTTTTGATTGAGTGGGAGTATAGCAATGGTAGAAGAAAGTACACTAAGAATGGAGGAACTCAATGGCAAGAATGATCAATTACAGAATTATGGAAAGAAAGAGCAGGTAAAGAAAGATTGTTGGTTGGTAGAAGATTAGCATGAAGGAAATGAAGAAGTAGATGTTGCGGGTATTGTTGCACATGATGCTCTTGAATGTTCCTTGGATAAAGTAGAATCTTGGGTTATAGATTCTATTGCCTCTTTCCATGCAGCCCCAAATAGAGTATTTTTCCATGATTATGTCCAGGGAGACTTTGTAAAGATTTCTTTGAGGGTTGGTAAGCCTTGTCAAATGGTTGGCAAAGGGAAAGTGTGGCTAAATTGCAGACGGGCAACACATGGGTGTTGAAGAATGTCATGCAGGTCCCAGTCTTGAAGAGGAGTCTAATTTTTTTAGGAAAGTTGGGTGATGAGAGATGCACAATAACTCTCACAATGGATGCACTTGAATTAACATGTGGTAAGAAAGTAGGTATTCTTTATCTATCTACTTGTATTACTAATTCTCCTTCTAGTTTATCTACTTCAGATGTAGATGCAAAGATGTGGCTCTGTAGGCTTGGTCACATGAATGAGAAGGGGATGCATGTTCTTAAGAGGAATTATGATGTCTTTGACAAGCTTAAGAACTAGAAAGCCTTGGTTTTCATGGAGGAGATGATAGACGGACATCAATCACAGGGGATAAATAATTTTGAGCAGGGCAGTTTGGACAGGGTTTTGATCCAAGGTAAGCTCATGGGTAAAAAGTCATCACTCATAGGAAAACATAGTTACTGACGTCAGTTAGGTAGAATCGATGTCGAATAGGTAGGTACCGACGTCGATCATGTGCAGACCAGAGTTAGTGGTGTCAGGCAGGTGGACACTGACGTTGGTCAGGGAATCGGCATCAGTGATCAGGTGGAATCGACATCGGTCGGGTGCAGACTAGTGTCGACCAAAAAATGGATTTTGGGTAGATAGTAATCTGTTAAGGAGTCTCAAATGCCCATGAGGAGGATTGAAAGGGTAAGTAAGCCTCAAATTCATTATTCCCCTTCTTTAAACTACTTGTTGCTCACTGATGGTCAAGAACTAGGAAGTTTTAAAGAAGTAGAGCAGGTAGAATCCAGGAAACAGTGGGAGCATGGCATGAATTCTTTGGAAGAAAACCAAACAAGAGATTTGGTAGAGTTGCCAACTAGAAAGAAAGCACTAAAAGATGAATGGATTCCTAGGTTAAAGAAGAGAGAGAATGGACACATGAGATGGAAGGCTAGGGTATATGGTCTTGAGTAAGCTACAGGATAATGGTGGTTTGACAGGTGTATGAAAAAGCATGACTTTAGTCAATGTCAATGTGACCATTGTGTTTTCTTTACCAGGTTGGATAATATTAGCTACATTATCCTATTACTGTATGTTGTGTGTATGCTTGTTGTAGGGTCACACATGCAGGGAGTTGTTGAACTAAAGGTAAAGTTAGTTCAGAGGTGTGTCATGAAGGATCTGGGAGCAACAAGATTCTTTGGCATGAGTATTCATAGAGATAGGGAAGATCACAGGTTGATGTTGTCTCAGGATGATTGTGTGAATAAGGTAGTGGCGATGTTCAAGATGCAAGATGCAGAACCGGTTAGCACACCTATGGATGGACAATTCACAAAACAGTGTCCCAATGCACATGATGAGGTTGAATACATGTGTACTAGACCTAAGTTTGCCCAAGCAGTGGGTGTTGTCAGTGAGTTTGTGGCCAATCTGGGAAAGAAGCACTAGAAAGTAGTTTAGTGGATTCTCAGGTATCTTAGAGGGACCAACAGTAGGTTAACATGCTGTGTAGGTTCAAGCACTTCTCTACATGAGTATGTAGATTTGGATATGGCAGGTTACTTGGATGACAGGGGATGCACCATAGAATTTGTGGTGGTTGGTCTTCAAGATTGAACTTGAAGAGGAATACAAGCCAGAAAACAAAATTAGATGATGTACAAGTACAGGGGTAGCTGTTTATCTCCAAGTGGGAGATTGTTAAGTTGTGGAGCTAAAAGCTTCACTGATGCAAATGGAGGAGGTTGCTGAGTTGTAGAGTAACTGACATCAATCTGATCAACCAACGTTAGTCATATTTATTGTTCATAGTAACTGACATTGGTTAGGGGTCGGTCGACATCGATCAGACATGAATCGATGTCGGTAACCTGTGTGTGCATGCTTTTGCATGCGTCTTTAGAACTGGTCTAATTTTAGACAGACAGTTAGTTTGCATGTAAAAGATTAATTTTAGTCTTGAGTTTGCATTTATAATCATTTTAATTAGGAAGTCTAATTATTTTTTGTATGGGATCTATTTAAGAGACCCATGGGCTATATTGTAAAGTGTGCTAGTGAAGAGAGCAAGGTTAGCTCCTCATTGGGAGAGAGCAAGGTTAGCTCCTCATAATGCCATAGTGCCAACTGTGTATGATCAGGTAGATTTGTGGGAGAGCAAGATCTGGTAAAAGATCCACAGGGGTGCTGGTTTGGAAAATCATAAGGACTTAGTGAGGCAAGGACAAGGGTTTTTTAGGATGTGTAAGATCTAGGTCGGTAGGTGTGCAAGACCAAGTTGATTTGTAGGTATAGCAAGATCAGGTGAGATCTACATGGTAAGTAAGATCAGTTGATTTACAGGTGTACAAGATCAGGTGAGATCTACTTGGAGAACTTTGAGTACTTGTTGGTGTACTGGCAGTATTGTTATTGACTAGTGGAGGTACAACTCTGTGTTTGAGTTGTGGTTGTAATTGGTTGTGTGAGAGAGAACTCTTGAGGGAAGATTACTGGTATGCCCAAGAGGTGTGGGAAGAGTGTGATCTCTTTATTGTATTTCCTTCTAGAAGAGTGTTAATAAAATATTGTATTGTCTCTCAAATTCTATGTAGTTTCTGAATTCTAGTTATATTTACTTCTGGTTTAATTCCATGTTTAGTTGCTTATACAAGGTAATCAATTGTGCTCCTAATCCTAACAAGTGGTATCAGAGTTGTATGTTCTAGAATAAAGGTAAGAGTAAGAGCTGGTGTCATGTTGGTTTCTCCCTAAAAGAACCAATATTACTCTTCATATATATTCCATTTTAACTATACTTGCAATGCAGTAAAATATGAAGGCTTGGTCCATGGCCTCCAATGGGCAAAGAGAAAGGGAATCAAGAATTTGAAGGTATATGAAGACATTAAATTGATTATACATCAAGTGAGAAACCAAGCTACAACCAAGAATCCTTTTCTTAAGTCCTATAAGTATAGGGTGTGGGATCTAATTGAGGACTTTGATTCTTTCAATATCTAACCTATACCAAGAGACTCCAATAAACATGTTGATAGGTTGGCTGTGATAGGAACACACTTTGATATAGTGGTTGATGTAAGTAGAGAGAAGGACCAACCTCACATCAAAGTCATTATGAGACCTTCTATTCTAGCTAATGAAGTGTCCTGACAAGTGTTTGAGAGTGATAAACATATTATACACTTCATTCAAAATGAAGTAGAATTTTCTTCAAAGAATCAAAAGAAGCTTCACAATCAATATGAAGAACAAGTTATCCAACTAAAGACAAAAAAGATACCAAAGGGGTTGGTTACATTGGAGACTGTGTTCAATGAAGATGATCAAAGAAGGAAAGAAAGGGTAAGTATGTCTACAAAAGAAGATAACTACAAAATAATCTTGATATTTAAGGACAAACTTCTAAAAATTGGTAAGATATGTTCTCTTTCTGAAAGACAAGCCTTCATTGAATTATGTAAAGAATTTCATGATATATTTTCTTGGGAATAAAAGGATTTGAAAGCATTTAATCTAGGTTATAGCTCATCACACCATTGAGTTAGAACTAGTGCTAAACTAATTAGGCAAAATCAGAGGTCTATCAATCCCAAGATAGAGGAACTCATGAAGAGAGATCTTAAAAAAATGATTGGGTCTAGGATTATCTTTCCTATCAAGCACTCAAATTAGGTAGGTAACCATGTAGCTATTTGAAATAAGAGTGGAGAGATCAAACTTTGTGTGGACTTTAGGGATATAAATAGAGTTTCACTTAAAAACCATTATCCACTTCCTTAAATGGGGTATATTTTACAAGTGGTTTCAAGTTCTCAATACTTTTCACTACTTGATGGATATTCAAGTTATAACCAATTATTGGTGAATGAGGAGGATTAGTTCAAGATAGCATTCACCACAAAATGGGGAACATTTGCATATATAAAGATGATTTTTGGTTTGTTTAACGCTGGTGTTACCTTCCAAAGGGCAATGGACATGGCCTTTAAAGGTTTGATCAATGAGTTTTTGCTTATATAACTTGATGATATAACTTTTTTTTCCAAGGATGTTAATGACCACATGAAACATCTAAGGCAAGTCTTTTATAAGTGTAGAGAGTTTGGAGTTTATCTTAATAAAAAAAATGTATCTTTGTTGTTCATGAAGGCAAATTATTGGGCCACATTATGTCAAAGGAAGGCCTATATATTGATACTGAAAGGATTGAAGCCATTCTAGGCTTGACTTTGCCTCTACATAATAAAGGTTTACAAAGTTTCTTAGCCAAAATCAACTTTTTAAGAAGGTTTATTCTAGGATTTGATACTTTGGTGAAGCCTATTACAACCATGCTCAAGAAGAACCAATATTTTGCTTGGAAAAAGGAAGGTAAGAATAGTTTTGAGGAAATCAAACAAGCAATTTCTCAATCTCCTACTCTCTTGAACCCAAACTTTTCCAAGGATTTCATACTCTATACTTTTGATAACCTTGACACAATCTCAACTATGTGTATGGAAAAGAATGATGAGAAAATTGAACAACCCATTGCATTCTTTAGTCAAGGATTGGAAGATTATGAGGTTAAGTACACATTTATTGAGAAGAAGGCTCTAGATATGATAAGAGGTTTGAAAAAATTTAGGCACATGGTTTCAAACAACAAGATACATGTCATAGTCTCTCATCTTAGCACCTAATATTTCCTCTTAAGCAAAGACCTCAATGAGAAGAGAGTTGGGTGGATCACAAAGGTAATGGAGTATGATGTTGATATCAAGGTAACAAACCTGGTAAGAGGAAAGGGGCTATGTGAAAATATAGCTTCAAATCTTTAAGGCCAAGGGAATAAGTTTTGGTCAATCAAGCTCATCCCCAACTAGCTAGTCACATACCAGTTCAAAGTTAGACATAAGACATCATTGGTTTCCTCCAAAATGGTGATTGTCCTAATGGTTTGAACAAGTCAAAAAGAAGGTATTTTAGATTGTAAACCATTCCTTATTGTCTTGTATATGATATTCTATTTTAGAAGGATGTGAATGGTGTACTACTAAGGTTTGTTGACATTGATCAATTTGGCATCTTTAAAGAAAATTTTCATAATGGTGTAGATGGAGGTCATATCTCCCAAAAAACAATAGCTAAAAATATAATGAGGGTAGGGTATTATTGGCCTAGTCTTTTCATTGATTGTTAATCTTAAGTTAAGAGGTGTCATCAATGTGCCTTCTTTTTAGGCAAACAAAAACTTATAGCCCTTCCATTAAATCTTGTCCAAGTGGACCAGCCTTTCATGCAATGGGGCCTTGATTTCATTGGTATGATCAACCATCCATCAAGAGATGGACACAAATGAATATTGACTACTATTGACTACTTCACAAGGTGGGTATAAGCTCTTACACTGAAGGAGGCAAATGAAAATGCAATTTTGGATTTTTATGAGAGTATCACAACAAGATTTGGAGTCCCTTATTCTATCATTTTTGGTAATGCACTTGCTTTTATGAGTGCTAAAACTTTTGAATGGGAAAATAGGAATGGAATTTACTTGAGTACCTAATCTAACTATTACCCTAAAGGTAATGGGTTGGTTGAGTCTACTAATAAGAACCTCATCAATATCATCAAGATGACATTAGAGAACAATCAAAGAGCATGACACACCAATTTGAGGATAGCCTTATGGGCTGATAGGATTACTCCTAAGAGATCAATTGGTAATTCTCTTTTTGTGCTTGTTTATGGGAGAGAAGCTAGGTTATCCATCCCTCAAGACCTCCTTGCTCTAAGACTTGTACAACAGTTGGAACTACTTGAAAATACTCTAAGGGAAGTTAGATTGATAGAATTAATGCAACTATAAGAATCAAGGGACAATGCACACAAGACCATGGAATACCACCAAGTACTCATGAAGAAGTCTTTTGACAAAAAATCAAGTAAAAGAGTTTTCAAGGAAAGTGACTTGGTCCTAAAATGGGATGAGGATAGAGCAAAACCATGTAAACATAAAAATCTTAATGATTTATGGAGTGGATCTTACATCATCAACAAGTGCAAGCAAAGTAACTCCTTTCAGTTGACCAAGATGAATGGAGAATAATTTCATATCCCTATGAACTGGATACATATGAAGTTCTATGATTAGTCCTTACAAGTTTATCTTGTAAATAGTAGCATAGGTGTGTGTTTTTAGTCTAGTTTTGTTTTGGTTGTTGTATTTCCTAAATGTCCTAGTTGACACATGCATGTTTCCTTTATTTTGCTTTGTGTTCCCTAAGTACTTAGTAGCACAAGTGTGTCTTTGCCTATGTGTGTCTTGTGTAATGTCATTATCTTGTGGTCAATCCAAGGTCTATTCATGACAATTTAAGTGCTCATTTTACATTACTTCATGCCTAATAGAAGGATTTAGGCAACTAGTCTTAGGTATAACATGCACTCCATACCCAAAAATTTCTAAGAATATTGGTCAAATTCCACCCCAGGTTTGCACCTTTCAAATTTGGCCAATCCAGTACTTAGTTTTCCTTCAAAAGAAATGTTCTTTGACAAAACCAAAACAAATGCATAAGTCTTTTCTTTTCAGAGAGTTTGTTTTGGTCTTTGTTTAAGCATTTAAGGAATTATTTCATGTTTTTTTATAAATATTTTATGAATTCTTTTAAACTTTTATCTGAGGCTTTTCCTTAAGAGTATTTCTTTTGGTTTTCTTCTAACCAATTGCCAAATTCTTTTGGACAAATTATTTGCACAATTTTTTTGAAGGTAATTTCTAATTCCTTCGAAAGATATCTTCAAGCCAAAAGGGACCCTTATAATTTTTTTGAAGGGAACTTTCATTTTTTAAAAGGGTATATTCTTTGGAAAGTGGTCACTTTCATTTTTATGAAGGGGTAGTTGTATTTTCAAAGGATCATTTCATTTCTCTCTAAAGGCATTTCCAAAAGCCTAAAGTACTATTTCCAAAATCTGAAGGACCATTACAAATCTTTCAAAGGGCATTACAACTTCTCCAAAGGGAATTTAAACTTATCCAAAGGGACCAATCAAAATCCATATAAAAGGATGAGGATAAGTGACTAAATAAGAAACCCTAAAATAATTCCTTCAAACTTTTGTCAGAAGGAAATGAAGAGAAGTAACTCTGAAAGAATTCCTTCAAACTTTTTGTTAGAAGGAAATGAACAATAAATGAGCCTAAAGGAAAAGTCTCAACAAAATGTTTAAGGAAGTAAATAGAAATAAATAGCCATAGATATTTTTGTTCAAAGAAAAGGTCTATAAATAAAAGTAGAAAATACTGAAAGGAGTGACAACCCATAGGAAGTCAATTTTAAACTATAAAGAATAGCCACTATTATTCAAAAATAATTGATGGAAACATGAGAGCAGACATGAAGGTGGAAAATGGTTAAATCTTGATCATCTAGAGTAGATAAAGTGAGAAAAATGGATAGGTTGATGGATCAAGTTATTATTGGTAGTTGACCAAATGAAAGAGCTTCTTCAAAATTGACAAATACAAGTGTCTATAAGATAACTAGTAGTTAGAAAGAGCATTTTCTAACGGTCATCATGAGTTCCAGTAGTGTGATGTCTCAAATTTTCTATTTTTAGTTTTAAACTCTCATGGATGATCTTTGATAGAAGTAGTTTCCTGTACCACTCCTGAAGGTTTGATGCCACTTGCCACCATTCTCATGACTTGTTTTAGACAAGTAAGACTCTTGACATAGTATGGCTCACTCATCCATCTCTCTCATAGATTTGTAACTGACTTTCATGTCAATGACACATATCGTTATGCCTATTTAGCTTCTCTTCTCTCTATCTTCCCCAAAGTTTTATAAATTGATCCATTTTGGCCATTATAGATAACCACATTTTTGGTATGGTGAAGCCCTACTAAAATGCCATTGCACTTTGCTTTTGGACATTGAATACAAGACTAATTCTAAGTTGTAAACTTCTATTTGAGTATGTGAATGATGTATAGTCGAGCCAATTGATAGCATCATCCTTACTCCCTTTATCTTTCATGTTTCAATAAATTTTTTTGATGTTAATAGGTCATGTGAAGTGTATTAAATGCATTCAACTCTCTTTCAAGTTTAATTGTATCCATGGTGTACAATCTACCCTTTAGGTTGATCATTTTGTTGATTTTATCAAGCATGTTATCTTCACATTGAAACACTACATTAGTATCTTTTAATGCATGGAATTAGTCTTGGAAAACATTTTTATTTAGTAGAAGTGTGAGAGTTGGTGGGATAAATTCTTGGTGGATCACCTCTTTAGCATAGTTTTTTCTATTTTATGAAAACTCTTGAATCTTTTCATGAATAAATATTACATTAGGTGATAGATACTTAGATAATAATTTAGGGGCCTATCCCTTTTCAATCCTAAAGATTCATATCTCTTACAAGTTCCCACAAACTTGAGGGATAACTCAATGTTGCATCAAATTGAAGGAGTTTCATAGAATGTCCTAGGGTGCATAATTTGATGACAACGATAGGTTCTAGAGAATTAGGGTCATTTGATATAGGTATAATATTATGGATAATATTAGGAGGGGCAAGTCCCTCAGGCATAGGGAGCTTCATAGAGGACCAAACATTGATTGACAATCTCTAGAGGGAGATATTTGCATGCCTTTTAGAGATAGCTAGATTACATAGCATTGTGGTTAGGTTATATGCATAGTTAGATACTAAATAGGGAGAGACCATTAGGATATAGGGTCTGATGATAGCCAAGGATGTAGAGATTGTGGGTTTCAAGGGATAAGTAGTATAGCTAGAAGGGGTTCAGACCAAGTTAACCTCAAGAGATGTGGAGTTTATGATTATTATTGGTGAGTAAGGCTTTGCTAAGATGGAGGTTCATAGGTTAAAATAAGATAGATATGAGGCACATAGCACCAGGATATATATATGAGTAAATTTAGTGAGAGACTTGGTCGATGTAATTATGGCCAAAGATGATGCTTGATACATGAAATATGATGTCCTATGTACCAAGGATGAGATAACCTATTGGAGGTGGGCATACAATGTGGTAATTCTAGCAAAGTAGAGAGTGGCTCCTATAGGGAGTATATGAGGTCATAGTAGACTAGTTGGACCTCTAGGTCTAGACATGAAATAGAGTTAGAGTAGTCAGTGATGCAACTAGTTTCCAAATAGGTTGTCATAGGGCCTCCACCACCATATCCACTAGTATTAACCACATCCAAGATAGGTCAAAGTTTCCAACAAAGTACTCTCAAGGATAAGTATGATGAGAACTGATTGTGCTAGCTCTACTTTTATTTATTTATGATATGTATAGATATTCTTGTGATGTATATAAACATGATTTTGAGAGATATATTTATTCCACATAATTTTGACTTATTTCTACTTGTACATGGATTGTTAACATTCTTTTATTGTCTCATGATGTGTTAATGGATATTACTTATGTTAAGATATATTCTAATATGCTAGTTTCAGGAGATGCATGTCCTTAGTTAGCATATGGATGTTGATGTATTTGTTATGATTTATGTATGAATTTATGATAGAATATAATTTAGGAGATGTACCTCCCAAACTACTCATAGAGATAGTCAATTACACTCATAATGTATGCCAAGAGATGCACATCTTGCATAGAGTCTTGTGTTAGGTATGGTGTATTTTTGATTTGGAGTAATTGGTGTTTACTATAACAAATTGAAATTATGCATCATAAGTATGAACAACTTATAATAACATTGTATTTTTATTTTCAATTGATCGGTTCAAATGTGAATATTTATAACTAAGGATAATGATAAAAACCTACCAAAACCAAAGTTAAAACTATTTACGGTTAAACAAAAACAAAAAAACAAAGATAAGAATAACAATACAAAAATCGAACCAAACTTAAAATCTAGATATGAACAATAAAGACTCAAGTAAGAACAAGAATGTATAAAAAGAAAGAAATAACAAATTATCTAAACAACCTAAATTCAAGATATGAATAATCAAGATCCACATGGATTAACAAAATGTTTAAAAAAAATAAATAAATAATAAAACAAAATTTAGATACAAATGTAAACAAATTAAACCTAGGTGAAAACTAAACTCAAAATGGTAACCAAATGGATTTAACACAATAGAACAAAATAATATAAGAAATAAGACAATATAGTAAAACAAAGACAAAAAGAAAGCTACAACAAAATACTAAGAAACAAAGAACAAGCTACTAGTAAAAATTAACAAATAACAAAACAACAATAGAGAAAATAAGAACTCAACAAAACAAAATTGAAAAAACAATAAAGACACAATGCAATGTAAATGCAAAATAACAAATGAATAAGAAAACAACAATAAAAGTAAATAAAGAGAAGAAAAAGCACAAAAAAACAAAAATAAAAATACAATAAGCATACATAAATAATGGTTAATCATAATGTTAGTAAGAATGAAGAACAAATTATTCATGGATGTGTAAGAGAAATGTTACGCTTTGTAATAGATTGACCACTAATCTAGGAAATAAATATATTAACACAATAAGACAAGAAAAATGATAACAAATATATCCCAAAATAATAAGGAAATAATAAGACAAAATAAAATAGGGGGAAAAAAAGGGATGGCCGATCTAATTATAGATTCCCAAGGCAAGTGGAAGTTGCCTATATAGTTCTATGGATGCAATGTCCAACATGACCTTCAAGTCAAATGTAGTTTTCCTAGGAAAAGGGAAAGAAGAAAAGTGATGATAAGAAAACATGATTGTATTGTAGATGAATAAGGAAAGGGGCTCACAAAATGGTGAGTACATTCAAATGATTAATTTTAAAATGGAAAGAGCATGGAATCTTTGGCAAAAATTTTGGAATTTTTTAAGCATCTTAACTCAATTGAGAATTATGAGACACTAAATGGTTCAACTCACAAAATGGAGAGAGTTGAACCATGCCTCCATGGTTAATCAGGATAATAGCCTCCATGCCATAAATAAGAGAGTATGGATTAGGTCTTATGTGGGTTCGATGACTAGTGTGATAATCTTAGAGGGTAGGAAAAGTTTCCAAGTGCCAATTATAGCCAATTTCATTGATAATCTTCTTTAGAATAGCTATAAAGGTTTTGTTTGGTCCCTTGACTTGATGGTTTCCTTGTAGGTTATATGATGTGGACTTCTTATGTTTTATTTTGAATTTGGCATAAATATCCTTAACATCTTGGTTTACAAATGATCTGCCATTATCAAATATAATATGGGCTAGGATACCATATTGACATATGATATGGTAATGGATAAAATTGGAAATTTATTTCTCATTGATATAAGTGAGAGGAATGGCCTCAATCCACTTCATAAAATAATTTATTTGTGGCCATCATAAGAGGTTGGGTTAATTTTCTCAATGAGATCGAGGCCCCATGTAGATAATGGCCATGGTGTGGTAATTGTCTGGAGTGGAAAATAAGGTGTGTGTATTAAATTACCATGTCATTAGAAATCAACACACTTCATGGCATGATTGAAAGCATCTATTTACATCTTAGTCCAATAGTATCCTATTCTAAGGAGTTTATTGGCTAAGACTACACCATTGGTGTGGGCCCTACACATTCCTTCATGAACCTCCTTAAGCACTAACTTGGATTCTCCCAAAGATAAATAATGAAGAATCATTCCATCATAGCCTTTATGATAAATTATATTTCTAAGGAGGGTATAATGTGCTATGTGATGAACATTTTTTGGTGATTATTGGAAAGGTCAGATGGAAAGACTTGGTCATAAAAATAATTATAAATGTCTTAGAATTAAGGTAATTTAGGTGAGGGATTGGGACCGTAAATGGTGCATACCCTCTCTAAATATGGCAATGTATGAGCAAGTTATAAAAGATTTTTAATGAGAAACTGATACTCTTTAGCACTATTGGCAATTTGTATCATGGACCCAATTGTTTCCATTGCATCATTTGATCTATTATTGTCCCATGGTACTTATTCAAATTTTAGGGATTTAAAGTGAGTCCTAAGATTATCCATAATATGTTTGTAATGTATAAGATTTTCATCTCTTGTTTTATAGTGATCTATGTTTTGATTTATAATCAATTAGGAATTCCCATAAACTATCAAGTTATGGATATCCCACTACATTGCAAGATGAAGTCTTTTAGTAAGGGATTCATATTCAAAAATATTATTGGTACAATGAAAGTTAATATGAAATGCCTTGGGAATTATATCCACTTGTGATTTAATCAACAAAATGTTAACCCTAGATCCATTTGATCAAAGTATAATTTCCACTATTCAGGTTCTTAATGTACTTATTCTATTATCATATTAGAATCATCTAAAAAATCAAATTTGAGTTGTTGAGTATCTATAATAGGAGCTTATAAAAGTTGATCTACAATGACTTGTCCCTTGATAGCCTTTTAAATTCTAGTAATCAACATCAAATTTGCTTAATATCATAACCCATTTGGTTGTGTGATCTATGAGAGTTTCTTTAGACAATAAATATTTGAGGGGGTCTAGTTTAGCAATAATAATATTCTTATTATTCATCATATAGTGTCATAACTTTTGGGAGGTGAACATCATTGATAAACATGCCTTATCTATAGGCATATATTTATGTTCATAATCCACAATTGTGAGGATCAAATAGTAGACCCCATGTTCCTTTACATGTTGATCATGTTGGGCCAAGAGTGCCCCTAGTGCATATTCTCTGGTTAAAATATAAAAGATTAATGGTTGTCCACGTGTTGGTATTCTCAAAACTAGTGGATTGGCCAAGTATGTTGTAATCTTCATAAATGCTAATTGAAACTCGACATCCCATTGAAATGTGACCCCTTTATTTAAGAGGTGTGTAAATGGGTGGTATTTATTTTCCAGTTATGAAATGAGCCTATAGATAGATTGGATCTTTCTTTATAGGCTATAGAATTTTTTGAGATTAGAAGGTGGAGCCATTTCCACAATGACCTTGACATTTATAGGGTCCACATCAATCCCTATTTGTAACATAATGAATCCTAAAAATTTCCTTGAAGTGACACCAAAGACACACTTCTTACGATTTATAAAAACTTTGTACTCATGAAGTCTCTCAAATATCCTCTATAGAACATCAGGATGTCTAGTAATTTTATTTTATTTTATTAGGATGTCAATAACATAGTCCTCATTAATATCATGCATCATGTCATGGAAGAAGATAGTCATAGCACATTGATAGGTGTCCCTAGAATTTTTCAAGTTAAATGGCATGACTTGATAACAAAATATTCCCCATGGTGTGGTAAATGTAGCTTTGTGTCGGTCCTCTAGATCTATCTTAATCTAATTATATCCTAAGAATCTGACCATGAGGGACAACATCTCATTCCCAGTAGTATAATAAAAAATCATATTGATATTGGGTAGAGGAAAATAATATTTGGGACACAACTTATTGATATCTCTAAAATTATTATAAATTTGTATACCCTATGGCTTTTTGCTTATTATAACTATGTGTGATATCCATTCAAAATAGTCTAGTGGTCTAATGAAGCCAACTACTAATAATTTCTCTATTTTTTCTTTTACCAAAAGAGAGATGTGTGGATGCATATTTCTCAATTTATGTTTGAATGGATTAGCATTTTTATGGATAATAAGTTGATGCATAACCAAATCAAGGTCTAAAATTGGCATGTTAGAATAAGCCCATGCAAAGATATCAATGAAGTCTCTTAGAATGGTGACATTGTGGTTGTGTTCTTCATCAGTGAGGGAGGACACAAGATAAACAATTTTTGGGTTATTATAAGTCACCAGGTTCACTTCAATAGTGTTTTATACAAGGAGTGTAGAACCATCCTCTAAAATAGTGGGAAACATCTGATCTTGATCTTCCTCTTCTACTTTAGCCTCTAGTTTTTCTTCTTAAAGCTATGGATAATGAGACAAATCTTAATTTTTTATTTTTTAGTAGTGTCTAACTATCAAATATCTCTAGAAACTCAAGAACAATATGTTCAAATATATTTTTTTGTTCAGATGTGATACTAGAAATAGATATAGAACTATGACTTGGTAGACACCATGCATCCTTTAGAGATGAAAAAACATCCTCGTCTAAGGGAACTTGAAATAGGACTCAAGGGCTTCTCTTTTTCTTTACTATTTCCCTAATAAATGAGTGCCTCAAAGAGGTGTTCACCTAAATAAATTGATGTTTTATATTTTTTGTGACCAATAAAGTTTGCCTACTCTCCAAAGTAGGTAAAAGAGTCCAAGGAGAAGTTAAATCCTTGCTTATGATTGCCAATTGGTAATCCATCTTTGAGGCCCATGTATTCAACAATAGATTCTTCATTCTAAAATTCATCAAGGTCTATAACATAATATTGTTGGTCCCAATAAATAAGTTTGGGATGGCAAAGGCAAAGGGGACAATGGAATGTGATAGTCATAATGGATTTGGATTCAAATAGGTATGTGTTAGCAAGCTCATCATACATGTTATAATGGGACATTATGTTTCTGCCAGGAGATTATTTACTAGTAGATTTAGAATAATCACTATCAAAATATATGACATCACCCCTAGGTGATATAAATCAAAGAGCTTGACTCATGTTAGGCTTATCTACTAATAATGGTTCCACTATTCCTTGCTCTCATGGTCCGAGGCCTTTACTTATATAATCAAAATTTTCCATAATTAGGGATATGATACTTAGGATTCTGAAAACAATCAACAATGCCATCAGAATATAACTAGTTTCCTTTAATAAAAGCTTTCTAATCTTGAATTGGTGAAGTGGCAGGTATAAATTCCATTGGTGATTTTTTTCCATCTTTCTTATTTTACCAAATTATTTTGGTCTACAAGGTTTTTAAAAGTCTTGATTTTACCAAAAGACTTAGGAGACTTGAGTAACTTAGAAATGTGAAAGGAATCTTTCAAATGATACATGGAAATGTCTGCATCTTCAATAGTGATTTTTTGTGTAAGTGTTATGAGAAATGGATCAGTTGAAGTGGAAGCAAGGTCACTTGTGTTGATATAATTGGATTTTGGTGGTTGCATAATTATTTATTTGTTCTTCTTCACTACAAATTCAAAACTAGGTAAATAGTTATAATTGTAAAATTTAGCCTCTAGGTGTTTGTAATATTGGTAGGGTTACAAATCACTAGAAATGGTGACTTCAATCTCATTGTGTGGGAAATTGAGGCATTGGTGTAAAGTGTTTGGCATGGCCTATACTTCATAGATCAAAGGATGACCAAGAAGTATGTTATAAGGTAATTCAATATCCACAATATGGCACAAAATATGATAGAAAACATACCCAACAATGATTGGAAAACTGATAATTTTGGAAGATTCCCTTTTGGTGTTGTTGTATGCCTTGATCATGATTGTCTCTAGATGGATGTATTTTTCATTATAATGCAATCATTTTACTAACTTGAGTGATACTATTTTTAACCCTAAACCATTTTCTATAATAACCCACTTGATTTTATGATTTTTGATGATGACCTTAACATAAAAGGGGTTTTTATGGCTAGGATGAAGAGTAGACATGTCCCTATAATCAAATGTAACTTGTCATAAAGGAGATAAATTCCCTACAAGTGTTTGGAATTATTTTGGATTAATGTCTTGGGGCATAGTATATTGTTAGAGGAAGTCATTAAAAATAGTTACGTGAACTTCAGATGTATTCAAAAGATATAAGATAAAAATTTGTATAGGGGTTTTACTAATTTAGTTTGAGATGCTATATGACTTTTTAATGAAATCACAAGAGGGTTAAGCCCTAACTGGTGTAGTGTTTAGTCTTGGATATGAAGGTATAGTGTTGACATTGGGTCTAGTATTGGAAGAGGGCAAAGGGTCCTAAAGGGTGACTCTTAAGTGTCTAGTTGTGATTACACAATCTAGAGTCGCTAAGGAGTCATTATAATTAGAATAAGTCAAAGGGACTTGGATGGTGACTCATGAGCATCTAGTTTCATTTGTGCAATTTAGAGTTAGCAAGGAGCCATTATAATTAGAAGAAGGGGGTCCAGAGATAGTAACCCATGGAAATAGAGGTGTAATAGAAATTCTTGAACCTAATATGGTATTTATTGAAGAAGAGGGTATTGACCTTATAATGGGGTGTCTAGTACTTCAAGAAGCACTAGATGGTTCATGAGATTTGATAGTATGGTGGTAACATGATTTGAAAAAATACATAACATGGTGCTATTGTAATCATATGGCATGTTGTTGTAAACTAGTTTATTAGCATGGGTATTATGATCCTGATTATGATCATATTGATTAATATTTTGGCCTTGTGTTTTTTGACACTAGTTTTGACCTTTATTCTAATTATTTATTGTTGGTTATTAATTATGTTTAGGAAATGGGTCTTTATAAATTCCCATATCCTAATTAGTGTTTTTCACCATGTGTTTTAATTTAATTTCACTACTTTCAATCAAATATTCAATGAGATGTCTCAATTGAACACATCGATAAATGTCATGGCCAATAACATGATAAAAGTTGCAAAACTCATATGCCTGATACCAATCAGGTTTGGGTTGATCCTCAAAGAATGGCCTTGATATAGGCCACATAATCAAATTAGCTACTACAAGCTTTTGGAACATGACATTAGAAAGTTCTCTTAGTTTTTTGAATACTATATATTTATCAATTTCCTATTATGGAGAAGCCCTTTGTAAAGTATTTGGTGGATTAGGTAGAACTAGTTACACATTTAGAGCTAGAAAAGCCTACACCATTTGCACGTCTATATTCTATCACTCTATTTCCCACCATGTTCTTATTTTTTTAAAACCCTTTAGGCTTTTTTGTAGCAACATCTTGAATAGGTTATTGGGTTTGATTAGACATTTAACCCTATGAATAAATATTAGTAAGGTCATTAGTTGTGAGTGCATTTTCAATCTACACACCCTTATCTATTATTTCCTCAAATGTGTTTGCACAAGCAAGTCATAGATTATGAGCTACCTCAGGGTGTGAGTTTTGTGAAAAAATATTAGCCAACTATATATCTATAAAATTGTGTTGAAAGCATCCAACTAATTCTTTCCATCATTATAGATATACTAAAAAGCTTTCCCCTTCTCATTGTTTTGCTTTGCATAAGTCGACCATAGTCAACTAATGTTTAATATTTTAATAAAAATGGTGGAAATTTTTTTTAGATAAATTATTCCAATCTGCCATCAATCCCTTAGGTAATTTGAGGAGATAATCTAAAGATTTTCCATCCAAACTATGTGGAAACAAGTGAAGCATATAAACACTAATATAAGCTACCTTTTGGTACAACACAAAAAAGCTTGGATATGTTCATGAGGGTCACCCTTCCCTTTATATTTATCAAAATTGGGTGCCTCAAAATGAGGTGGAAAGGGGAATTGAATAATACTTAAGTCAAATAGATATGAACATATCTCATTGAACTTTTATTTTGACTCAGTTTCCCATCTCTAGTCTTGACATGATTTCCTTCATCAAATTCCACTCATACATGTTTAGTGTACTTGTAAGTGGAATATAATTTTTTTAGGGTGGTATTTACCCCTATTGTGTTGTTTTATTAGGGATATAAACCCTATGATCAGTTACTTTATTCTAATTTACTCCTAGAGTCATTTAGGTTGGTCATTTATTCTTAGGTGTTTGATGGACATTTCCTAGAATCTACACTATGAACTATAAGTATACTGCTAGTTTTGAGGGGTCTACAGTTGATTCACTAAAGGACATGTTGATTAGGAGGAACTTGCCAAAGTGTTTTAAACAATTCCCCTAATATGTATTGATTTTTACATTTCTTGGTTTTGTGAAGGGAAAAGAGCCTCTTAGTGATTGAAGAATTTATGTTCTGTATCTTATGAAATATGTTGTGAAGCATCCCTAGGTTTATTTTGTTTAGATGAATTTATAGTATCTATCATATATTTAGGCTCAACTAGGGTATGTTGTGTTTGATCTATCACATTCTCTTACTATTTAGAAGCTTTGTTGTTGATATAAATTAAAGCCAAGGAGTTTGTTAATCCCATGATAAGTTGTTATGCATACCATTGATTGATTTTGTTGATCTTGGTATCAAGATCTTGATCATTGGGCATAGACTCTGAGTGTTTCCTTTGCCTTGATAGAATAATAAATATTAAACTTTGCATTATGAGTGAGAGGTTTCTCTTGATGTTACTCTTTTATCCTAACAAGTTTGTGTAATTATTCCATAGGGAAATTTGGTGGTAACCTAACACCTAATTCTATCAAACTTAAGATGGATTCATCTTTCTCTTCTAAGGGTCGATTTTCATAGTAATCTTATTTAGACCTTACAGTTATTTGGATATATTCAAACATAATAGAGTTATCCTATCCATCAGAACAATTCTCTTCCTCATAACTAGGGTCATAAGAAACCCCACTATAAGTATACCTTTGTGTCATGATTGATATATTGTTCTCTTATTTACTAAGATGTTAAATGTGTTTTTCAAACATTTCAAAAAAGGTGTTTGGATTTCTTCAAATAAATGACAAGGTAAAATGAGACTATAATAAAAGAAGTGAAATATTACTACATAATTATAAGAAAGTGGTTATGAATTTATACAACTTTGGTGGGTTGAAATTGTCAAATTGTAAGAGGGTAAGATAAAATTGGAATGTAAAGTGCAAGATAGCAAAAAAAAACTTAGGTCAAAGATACATCAATACCATAAAATCTAGATAAAACTACCATGAGTTGAGACTAGATAAATAGAAGAAGGTATTTATGATTAGGAAGATAATAATGTCAACTAAGAAGCTCAAAATGTTAATCAACATAATAAATCTTAAGTATAAAGCTAAAACTAAATAGGCAGCACAATGCCGCCACATGGTAATAGGATGTAGAATGGTCCAAGAACATAGAGCATGAGTGAGTAAAAGATAATCTAAGTCTACAATGAGAATAAAATGATGATGAGTCTAGGTAACTACCTTCAATCCAAATGGTAAATTGTACCTAAGTTACTCAAACCAAGTGCGAAAGGTAAATCGATATCACCTTAGATCAAAACTTAGAAGGTGAGATTTTGAATTTAGACAAAAATGAAGGACTTTGAGATTTTTTATAAGTGGAAAAATGGTCTAGACTCAAATGGAAAGCATAACAACACTGTTCAAAAAATACAAACGCTATGTTTTAAATGAAACTTTAAACAAGGAAAGAAATGATTTTGATTTGGTTAGTGTAACACCTTTTTATTTAAATAGAATGTTATATAACAAAGTGTTTGGTTTTCTTGACAAGTTTTGGATTTTAAAAAATAGTTTTAAAATCAAAAATACCAAGAAGTAAAGGATAAAATGATAAACATGTCTAAGTGTAATTTCCAAAATCCTAAAATTAGCAAGGTTACATGATACTATCAAATTCCATCTATATGTGTGCTCTTGAGAGGATTTTAATTATTAATCCAAAAATAAAAGTGCATGAAAATTATGTTTTTTACACCCCTATGTATACACATAATATTATCAAAATTTTATCACTTACTGACACTTTATATCTTCTAGGAACCTATCAAGTCTCAATCTCTCTAAGTGCACACCTTAAGGGGTGCACCAAGAAAGGGGTGGGCATACCATTGGTGATTCATAGGATTTTTATCCCTTTTACCACTTGTTATCTACACACTTGTCACCTAAAAATAATGTCCCTAATATTTTTATTCTTTATTACACCCTCCTTCAGTCATTTTCCACTTTTATTTACCTTTTCCCTAGCCTAAATCCCCTTTTAGCAGTTTTAAAACTATGTTGATTGGGTCAACCCTATTTTATTTTGTCATAACCCATAGTGCTGATGTATTTCATTTTAAAAATGGGTTATTATCTAGAACACTACTAGGTTAATTGAGTTGACCCTATCATCCATAATTTTTGTAAGGGTTTAGGGTTATATTTGCCTATATATACAAGTTTATTTTTCCAGTATTAATAAAAGAGAAGAAGAAGTAAGATATATTACACATTTGCTTATCCACTATTATAATTGAAGAGAAATATTAGGGTTTCATAATTTATTTGGAGATACAGATCTTATCTTGTGGAGAATTCTTTTAGATGCATTGATATGTTATGTAGCCTAGAGTTGATTTATCTTTGTCATCCTTACATACCATAACAACCTCTTATTAATCACTTTATCCAAAGGAGAGATTGAAGCTCAATAATTTCATCTTCAAAGGAAAGTATTTCTAATTTTATTCCTCCTTTGTAAGAGTAGTTAGATATGGATTTTTAATTATCTTCTATGTGTATGAAATTGGAAATGTATCATGTCTATAACTTAATCCTAGATAAGATGGGATAGAGTACACCTACACTTTATATTGGGGGCATACAATTGTTAAAGTGGGAGCATGACCAATATGAGGGTCTTCTAGACTCTATTAGGGGATCACTTGTCACAACACACTGTGTAAGATAGGGTTATAAAGCCTATAGTCTAAAATAATTACATAACAACCGTAAAAGAGTCCTATGATTTAATATTTCACTATTCTAATAACAATAAAATAAAATCTAATCTAGTGCACACCAACGCTTGTGGCACAAAGTGGGGGTTAATAACAAAACAAATAAACTAAACTAAACATGTATAGAAGATATATACTCATGTCAATGTATATGGAATACTAATACATGGAAGATAAAAATATATATGATCTATCTATCTACTCTGACAAAAGAGGAATAAAGTTAAGAATACTTACCTTTGGATATGAATTTATCAAGCCTCAATCTCCCCTTTGGCCAAGGTGCTTCATAAGAGATTGTCATGGTATGTAAGGATAACTAAGATAAATCATCTCTAAGCTACATAACCTATCTAATCATATAAAATAATTATCCACAAGATGAGATCAAAGCTCCAAATAAAGTATTGAACCCTAAAGATTTATTACCCAAGTAGAATGGTCAATAGATAGATGTTTATTTGCACTTATTCACTTAATTATTTGCTCTTCTTAAATGGTGGCAAATGACCTTGCTTATATAGTAGTATCTTACCCTAAAATATTTTGGGAATGTTGGTTGTGATAGGTCAACCTGGTTGACCTATCATGTTTTTATGGCTAACTATCTAGGTTTATGCTAGGTTGGCCAAGAGGTTAACAAACCAAAAGATAGAAAAAGTCCTTAAATTGTACTAGGTTGACTTGGTCAACCTAGCATAATTGACAAGTCAAAAGGGTGCTAAGCTAAAAAATAAAGGATAAGACATAGCAAATAACTAGAATGGATAGGAATAAGAATAATAAACTTGTGTTCAATGGTTTCAAGAGGATAGAGTGTGGATGGCAAGTGGCAAAAGGAATGAGAATCTTATGAAGCATCGTTGGTCTACCCACCCCTTTCCTGATGCACCCCTTAAGTCATTCACTTATAGATATTGAGACTCAATAGGTTCTTTCAAGATACAAAGTGTTAGTAATCAATAAAAGTTAAAAAATATTATGTGTATACATATGCCCCAGCTAAAGCTCATCATGTGTCAAATAAGTACAACATGGGATGGTGCTTCAAAGATAGAACATGATAACACATAATTTTGATGCAAAGTATGGTGCATTAAGTAGAAAAATAAGATAAATTAAAGAACTATATTGATAAATAGATACCTTTAACTTACCTTAGTTCTATATATAAAGAAGTAGAATATGAGAAATGAAGGTGTCTATTATAGAGTACACTAAGTAAACCTATAGAAGTTAGTGTAAAAAAAGCCAAAAATAGAAATTTTTGGAAGATAGGCATATGATAGTGGAAAATAATCAATACATCATCATGATTCTAACATATTTTTCAATTTTCAATATGGATGAGTAGAAACAAAGATAGAGGTAAAATAAGGATCTGCCTAATAATAAATGAAATAATTGAATTGCTAAAAAGTGATTTTAAATAGGGAAAAAGACAATTCATTTTGAATTTTGAATTATGAAAGAGATAAAATAGATCTCTAAGACCAAAAAAGGCTAGGATGGTGAGCGAATGATAGGGTAGATGAGGAGGACACCTAGAGGTGGCAACAGGTGCACTACAGGTATGCAACTATGGATCTCAAACTAGTTTTTGAAATTTATATTGAATTAAGTGAATTTTTTTAAAAAATTGATTTTAATCATTTATGTGTGTCAAAATTAAACAAACTTAGATTTTAAGGGTAGTAAATAAGAAGATGGGAAATGGGTTGGAAGGGTTTAGGAAGAAAATGAGAAAAATGCACATTTTGGGAAAAATGTACTAGGTTGGCACACAGAACGTACTAGGTCAACCAGGTTGACCTAGTAGGTTGAAACAAGGTAAAATCCATATGGTCAATCCAGTAGGTATGGGTCAACCTAGTGTAATCTATAGGCTAAAAATCTAAAATAGAGTGAAAAACTAGTTTGTAATGGTTAGAATGAAAACTTAATATTAGGGAGGGTAAAATAAGAGGATTGACTTGGAATTTGAAGTCAACTATGACAAAAATAGGTAAATTTTGGTCAAATTATTTTGACCATGGATCTATAATAAGCACATAAAAGCATGCAAAAATCCAAAAGAGGGCTAAAATAGCCCAAAATGACTAAAGGAGGGAAATAGGGACTAAATAAGCTAGAAATAAGATAAAATGAATAACATGAATAAGGTAAAAGCAATTAGGCTTGTAATTTTTTTTGGAATTGTAAAAATAATGTGAAAATAATGTGTTGTGATTATAAATGACATGGATGAAATAATAAATCCTTTTTTATTTCTTAGTTGTAGAGATGACTGAGATTATGGAGGTTGGTGGATGTGTCTTAGTTGCCAAATTTGTTAGAGAGATTGACAAATGGAGATCAAGCTAGATTAGTAGCCATAGGTCTAGGAGGTATATCTCAGATGTACAAGATATTCCTCAGTGTTAACCTATTATTCATGTTCTTGGGATGATAGGAATGGTTTAATAACACCTTTAGATGAGAGGTGGATGGGGACATGATAGAAGTGGGTATCACACTAGAGGATGTCCATGCCATCCTTATGCTACCCATAGCAGGAGTACCGATGACCATAGGGATACCAAATAGCTTATAGGAGAGGAGATCCTTAGATATGTAGGATATAGGTTTAAAGTTGATATTGAGAGGATGGAGAGTTAGTATGGATGATGTGTATATATCATAGATTTTAGACCTTCAAAAGGTAGTGATAGGCCTTGTGACATAACAAGTGCTCTATCATAAGTTAAATGGAAAGGTACCATTATTCATGGTATCCTTGAGTAGGATGATGTTGAAGGAGAGATTATTATACAATCTAAGCTCTATCATCTAGGTCTAACTCATACATGATCTATTTGAGATGCTAGTTAGAGGGGAAAAGACTATGAGACTGATCACACTACTGATAGCATGGATATATGAGAAATTCCCCATGTATCAACTAGTTAGGTTAGCCCATGTAATTTATGATTGGTCACCTCAAGTATAGATATGGTAAGAGGAATAGTTAATATGGGTCATGCCCCATGTGCCATCACTACAATCAATGAGATGTTCAGACATTATGTGTCAACTATATAGGCATATAGTAGCTACATGGGTGAACTGGCACATAGTTGCACTAGCACTAGAGAGGAGAGACGTGATTAGACACTATACATGGTGGAGAGAGCCATATACAATAGCATAGGTGCTAGGATATATGGGCCTACCTCTTTTAATGACATCAACACTAATGCTTGACTAGTAGGCTTAGCATGTGAGGGAGTCATGATGGAAGAGGGGACTCAAACCATTGATAGTGAAGATGATACTAAGCCCATATCAGGAGTGAACATGGAATATTCAAGCATGATGAGTGGTAGAGGAGGAGGTGGATGAAGAAGAGAGACTAGATGCACCACTACCAGCCCCATAGTAAGATGAGAAGTAGCCATCAAGGACATGGTGGTGATGGATATAGAAGAGAATGGAGACTATCTATATCCTAGATGATCCCCTATATGTACCAAAGGAAATGTTAGAGATATCACTCACATGGAGGCTGAGATAGACATGAGCCATGATAGCCAAGTTTGAGCTAAAGAGGCAACTTATCGAGGAGGTAATAAGAGGCCACACAGATAGGGAGATTGTGTTAGGTGATTGTGCAGATGATGATATCATAGGATCTAAGACATAGATAGGTATGAATATGGTTGAATTATTTCTTGAGTTTTTATTTGGTAGTAGAGAGATATAGATAGATATTATGAGATATGATAGTGATCTAATATCCATCTAGTGTGATTTTTTAGGTGTACCTAATGATGAAGAGGAGAGATTGAGATCCCTAGTGAGGGTATCAATCCATGACATATTATACAAGACTCTATATCCATACAACCCCATGACACTAGAGGATTCAAGTGTACCATCTACCCCAGCTTTAGTGAGCTGGTTTAGATTAGCTAGCAAGGTAGTAAGGTAGATATATGTGTAGAGGGAGAGGGTACAACCACTAGTAGAGATGGGTGTAGGTAATAGATAGGTGTATTAAGCCTTGTTAAATGAGAGAGATACATATTTTGAGATAGTGACATAGATGACATATGTATATAAAGTGGTGCAGACTCAACTGACATAGGCACGTATAGTTACCCAGGATGAGTTGGTGTAGGCACAGGTGCAAATAGCACACCTATAAGGATAGGTAGAGGGATTGATATCTTAGATTGCCTAATTATATTATACCATTTTGAGGAGTCATACTAAGACCTCAATAGGTAACATGGCTAGGCAACAAGATAGATAGGGTGGATTTCAGCCGTAGTGATGAGGCTTTGTATATAGTTGTATATGTTGTATCAAATGCATGGTATATATATATATATATATATATATATATATATATATATATATATATATATGATGTATCATTTTGGCTTATTGATGTTGGTTGTGTATGTTGTCTTCATGATGTTTGTATTTTTTCATTATGGTTAAGGTTGTGGATGCTTTGGATATATTTCTTTCTAGCACATGTATTTAGCTTTATTATATATGCTATAGGAAATATATGTAGTGTGGTTTTTTTATAGCATTATGGAGTACACATACATGGTTAAAAAAATAGGTAAAAAAGGGATTTTAAAAATATAATAAATCAAAGAAATGTATTACACATTATTTCAAGTTGGTAAATGTGTAATAACAATCTAAAAAAATGACTAAGTATAAAGATCCAAGAAAATGTCAACAAGATGGTAAAAGAGGATTTGTTTTTAAATTAGTGTAAAATTTTTTTACACCAAATTAAAACAAGTAAAATCATACTAAATATCATGTTTGGAAGTATGACAAACAATGTAATAAATGGAAGGTATGTAAAAGGGCACAAATGGTAATAAAAAAAATAAAAAAATAAGTCAATCAATTATACTATTTAACAATGGGAAGTACAAAAGAAAAACAAAATTTGCAAAAACTTGGTCTTAAATTTATCAAACTAATTCAAGATGGGAAGTATGATAAATTCAAGAAATGGTTTAATCTTACATGCACTCAAAAAATAATAAAGTAAAAGGTGAAATAAAAATGAAGTAAGCATAAAACATACTAAATATCAAGATGGGAAGTATGTAAATGATGTGTAGCCTCATAATCAATCAAATATTATCTTTTATTTGACACATGTAATTTTGGATGGTGACTTATTTATTGGAATTTTTTTTAGGAGGGTTGGGCCCTATCCATGATCTTACACTGCAACTCACAAAATAAAAACCCAATGGGTACTAAATCAATATTGGTAAGCATAAGGATAAGTAATGGTAAATCAAGTATGTGGGTAATATGATGGAAAAGATGGAAATTTGTGAGGAATGCTAGGTCCTATCCATAGTATTAAAAATCAATTCACAAAGGAAATCCCATGGGGAGTGATCAATAATCAAAACAATATTTCCCAAGAGGAAATATGAAGGAAAAGGAATGAAAAATGGAGTGTAATAAGAAAAAATTGGGCATATTAAGAGAAGACCTTAGGAGGTAAGAGGAATACTAAGGACATGAAAAGACACTAAGGGACTAATGCTCATCCATGTACAAAGGAAACCCACTTGCTATAGACAAATATTTGTAAGAAAATAGGTGTGTTACTAAGATAAACTTATGATGGTATATTGGTACAAGGAAAAGAAAAATGGACCTACTTTTCATGATGTGTTCCTCACTCCTCAAGACCCTTATAGAGCCATCAGTCTACTATGAAGATTGGGTAATTTCATGAGAAAGTAGGTATCACTAAAATAGATTTTTTTTATTCTCTTCTTTTAATCTACTAGCCTACCACACCCCAAAAGACCTCAGCTCTATGTAAGGACAACAGTGGAGTTTGAGATTTGAATATAAGAAGGAGATGTGCTTTGAATCATGTCTTTTAGTGTGATTAGACTTTTAATAATATTCAATATTTTTTCCTTTTATTTAAATGATTTATATTTTAAATTTATTTTGAAGGATTTTTAAGATTCCTCATCCATAAGGATTTGGAATGACCAATCATGAGAGAGATAGTGATACACATGAATGAGTTGTAGGCTAAGGCTAAAGGAATCTAAGTGACCCAAGACAAAAGAATTACTAGAACACTTAGGCTTGACAATGAACTGAGCATGTGATCTCAAGTCTCAACCATGTATATGCTTAGTTTGTAGAAAAAAAAGAATGAAAAAAGGAGATCCAAAAGAAGACCGGTAAAAGTAAATAGTAATGAGAAAGATTACTTTCAAACTAATCACATGGTAATAGGAGATAGTAATCAAAGGGAAGAGGGTAAATATAACTAAGTCATCATGAAAACTATCTATGAAAAATAGAGATAAGAAAGAAAACAATCATGAAGAGACATGGGAAGAATTTTGAGAAAAACTCTGAAGGAAAAGAAAGAAATGATAAGAAAAAGACAAGTATATGCAAAATGAAAAATGATAGCATAAGCTAACTATAGTAAAAAAAGGAGAAAAATGATATAAAATAAGGAAGAATTTGACACAATGTCAAAATATATAATAAAGATAGAAATAAGATTGGAGCACACATCCAATATAAATAGAAATTAGGAAGTATGATGCATGTGCTCATAAATACTGGTAAATCTATCCACACACATTATCCAATACATCAAATAAGTCTCTATGGATTTGTAATTATATTACTAATAAAGTCTCATCAATCTTGAATGAATATTGAGTAAATACTTATTTTCTAATTTCCTCAACTGAAAAATTAGGAATGATCAAAGGATCATGCTGAGGAGGAAAGTTAGACAAAGGTTGCTCAAGAGAATGGATGGAAATATGATCTATAGGAGAAGAAATAATCTCAGGTGGTGAAGGGTACACAAATGGAGGACTCACAACTAGATAAGGATCCACATGTGAGGGAGGATCCATAAGTGAAGGAATCATACATGGAGGCATAGAAGATGGTGAAGGGACCACTTGAGGTGATGGAACCACTAGAGGTAGAGCTATGGGAGAAGAAGGAGGAACCTTCTTATAGGAATAACCTATGGGAGGAATGTTAGAAGGTTTAGGTATAGCTACAAGGTGATCTCTAAGATTTTGAAGAATGAAGTAATGATCAGTGTGATGCATGCCATATAGGTGGCATAGACAATATACCTCACCATACTTAGGTAAATATTTAGGAAGCACCTTTAGGGGAGGTATGGATTTATCTGATGATGATGAATAAGGATGCAAGGTATTAATATATTATTACAATTTATGAAAATGGGTGGAAGAATGATTATCTATCCCATGGAAGTAATAGATATTCTTGTGAGTGCTTTTAGGATCACTCATAGAAGGAGGTGAAATAAAAATGGAAGAAGATAAAGAGGACTCATCAACCCATTTGGTGGGAAAAGGAACCATCTTATAAAGTAAAAGCAAACCATCATCAAGGGAGGGTGATGATGGGGAAGGAGTAAAACTAGACTCAATAGGAGGAGCACTAGGAGGAGAAGTATGAAGAGGCTCAATGATAGTAGGAAATGAAATATGTTTAACTAGAGTGAAAAAAGGAATGGGCTTAATTATAGTTGGACCTACTTAAGGAGGGGTGGGATTTGTGGAAGGTCTAAGGAGGACTACCCTAGGTGTGGAAAAGTGATAAGGTCAAGTCATAGAATGATCCAAGAGCATGGTCTTAAGTGGCTCCTCAGAAACAGGAGGTATCAATGCCATATTTACCTTATGATAAAGAGGAAAAATGCAAAAATTAGGAACTATAAATGAAATAAAATGATGAGCTATATGAAAAGACTCAAGTAAAGAAGAGTGGTAACAAATAATCTTGATATCATGGGCTTATAATAAGCCACCTAAAATAAGATCATGTAAATAATAGTCATCATCATAATCTAGAGTATAAATATCAATGACATAGGTTGGGATGACCTTGTCATCAGAGGAAGCTTGGTGAATAGAGTTCCTAGTCTTGGTTAAGACTATGGGAATTCAATCATAAGGAAGCTTGCAAGAATGAGGCTACAAGGAAGTAGGGAGCTATGAGATGAGATGAGGTGAGAGATTAGAATTTTTGATCTTTAAGTTAATCTCATCAGTCTCATCATTATCAAAGTCTAAAAGGTTGGGAGGAATGTTACCAATAAGCTCAGGATGCCCGTTTTAACCTTTGGTTGAGTTGATAGGAATGTTGAAACACTACAACTCATGGAATGGAACACTAGGTAAAGGTTAGAGAGTAGGAATATTGAAGACACCATGGTCCTAGAATTGCTCAAAATTATAAGGGTTAGTGTCTCCTTTAATCCTATAAATGGCTCCATTATGAGGAAATTTTATGCATTGGCAATCAGAAGATGTGATAGCTCACATACGATGAGTCCACATCCTACCAAGAAAGATGTAATATGAAAGGGGGAAGTTGAAGATCATCACCTTCATATGAATGGTGATAGGTGAGATGGTAATGGGAAGCCACACACACACTAAAGAAGGAATTTTCCTTATATCATATCCTTAGTATGTACTACATGTAGACTTGAGATTACATTCAAAATACCCAAGAGTCTTAATGAAATCAAGGGAGGTAACACAGGTACCAGAACCCTCATCAATCAAGGCTTGCTTAACTTGGATATCACCTATTTGGATGATAATAAATAATGGAGGATCATTTGCATGAAGAAAAATCTCATTTAGAATCATAGATGTGATAATAAATCATAAATAAAGAGAAGTGTCAAGAGTTTCATCAATGTTAATGGAAATATCTTCACATTGTTGTAAAATACTATCCTCAGATCTAGATAAAGTAGCCTCCCATCCTACTAGAGGAGGGTGAAAGATATTCATCTCAAATAAGAGTTGCATGAGGTAGTTTCTATGATGTGGAGATGTCCTCATGAGTTCAAGAAAAGGGATTTGGGATGGAATATTAGTAAGTTCCACAATGGGATCCCACTCATCATAACCCATAAGGAGATTGTTACATATAGGTGTATAATGATTAAGAATATCTTTGAAAGGTGGACCTAAAAAGCATTTAAATTTATGTTGATAAGAATGAGAAGGTTGAGAATAAGGTTGTAAAATTTTTAGTGAGGAAGAAGTAGTGGGTTTAGATTGATCTTTAAATTTGGAATAAGTGTTAGTATAAATTGGATTGTCATTATTTTTGGAAGATGGTAGGAGAAAATTAAAAAATAATATGAGAAGTGTCATCCAAGGGAGAATCATAAATTGGATCATCAAAATAAATAAGATCTTCTTACCCCAACTCATTTAAATGAGTTCGAGAAGAATCTTAGAGAACATGATATGTCTAATAAGGATTGTAGATAGGTTATGAATCAATGAAAGCCACCACTCTTCACATATTAGTCATGTTAACCACATTCTTTTGGAATTTGGTTCAATGATACTTTATAAGTTATTGGTGGAAGAAGTGATCTTATCTTGGATTGGTTGATGATTAGGCAAGGGATATTTATAGATAGCTAAATGAGTGTTTTATTGATTTAAGGCTTGATTTTTATCATGTGACTTATACTCTTTGAAATAAATCTCATAAGCTTGTTGACATTTATGAATAATGGAATCATGATCAAAATTTGGGCCAAAAAGAAAATCCATGGCTAAATTTTGGAACTATCTACAAGTCTCATGAGAGTGACCCTAGCTAGGATGAAACCAAAAAAACTTATTAGGATCATGCCATGATTTCATAGGTCAAGTAGGGTCAAGATCTCAAGGGAGAGGCCTAGGTAGATGTTTAAACAATTTGGCTAAGGATAAAGGCTTATGGACATTAATCTTATTCATTGAGAAATGAGGATTAGTAAATTATTGAGGAGTTGGTTCTAAAGAAGGGGTAGGAATGACATCGTGAACATTGTGAATGTTTTCATATGAATCGGTAACACCATCATTGGTAGTATTTTTTTTTTAAAAACTAATAGGTGATGGCTCATGGAAAATTGGGGTGGCTCAAATTGGTGCATGAGTAAATCTTGTCTTTTGGATTGATTGATAACTTCCTCCAAGGTACATAGAAAAAGGGCATGAACTTGATATTATAATTTATGAAATAAAGTATTTGTAAAGAGATGAAAGAGATTGTCATCCATCATGTTATGTTCATATTTATTTGAAAAAGTATTAGATCACTTAACAAAGGCTTGGGTAGTTTCATTTTTGTTTTGTTTATATTTGATGAAATGGGCTAAAGTGTTCTCTATAAGATCACTAGTTTAAAATTATTTAACTAAAGAATTTACTAAGTCCTCCAAACTAGTGATAAAGTGTGTTATAAGTTGATTGTACCAATCCAAGGCATCACCCGTGAGGGTTTTGGATAGTAGTTTGGCAATGACAAAGGTATTTAACTTGACCCAATCCTTGTAAAGATTTCCAAATTTCTTGAGGTGAAGGGTAGGATCGGTTGATCCATTGTATGAAATTGTATGTGTTATACCTCCAATATCAATGTTGGCAATTTGAATGGTAAGAGGTTCATTTTGTAAATGCTTAATGACTTTTTTGACTAATGGATTTTGAGGAATGATATTACCTTGAGAATATTTAAGAGGAGGAGGAGGAACACTTTGGTTATGTGTACCCCAAGCCATTAGTTAAGGACTAGATTGAAGATTAAGAAGGTGGTTTTGCATTCTCATCATTTGATTCATATTCATGAGCTTGGAATGTGTTCATTTGATTGAGAGTTTTAAACAATAGTTGATGAGTTTGATTAGTGTTATTATAAGTATTATTAGTGTTTATGTTTGTAGGAACCACTATTAGTGTTATTATGAGCTTGAGAAGAGCTATGAGAATTTGAGGCACTAGTGGCAAAATTTGCTTTTCAATAAAAAGATGGACTAGTAAATGGTTAAGAAGAATAATCACTAGAAGCATGAGTGCCTTGGGTATCAAATGATGAACTAGTGGAAGGATTAAGGACAATTGATCTTATGAGAGGCCCAATAGATATATAACCTACCATGTTAGTTGAGATACTAGACATGGAGGTCACAAAAGTTAAAGAAGAGGATTTCATAGCATAATAAGGAGTCAAGATTGAAGGAAGAGGTTGAGAAGCAAAGAAATTATTACCCCCAAATCTAGTTTAGAAAGTGGGAGTAGGAGAATGAGGTTCTTTAACTTGATGGATAATCATGAGGTTATAGATGATGAAAGGATCCTTCCCTCTATGTTGAGGGAATTTCATGATAAAGAAAAGCATTTTTGGAGTATACTCTAACTCAAGTTGATCCTCTAAGAGAAGAGGAGGGTTTTTATACAAAGGGGTATGAGGAGGGTTCTCATAGTCCATCGTGTGGGTTGTAATATGAATATTACTAGCATTTATGAAAAGATCCCTACTTTTTCTATGGGAGACCCTATTAGGATTAATAAATTCCATCATGTTTATTGATTAAACTTCAGTGTTTTCACCAAATAGAAATTCCATGATGAAATTAAAAGAGGCAAGATGAAAAATTAAAGGATCAAAAAATGATTGACAATAGTACTAGGTTGACCTGGTCAACCTATTACAAAATAGGGACTATAAAACTATACTAGGTCCATAGTATCGACCCATTTTAGTGAATAATGACTGGAAAAAAAAAGCTAAAGGTGATGTAAATAACACTAGGTCAACCAGGTTGACCTAGCATAGTGTACAAGGGCTAAAAAAGATACTAGGTCGACAAGGTCAACCTAGCATAATACACTGGGAAGAAAATAAAGTTGATAACAAGTTATGAACTAAAGTAAGATAATTTCAAGTAATGTAAGAAAGTAGTAAGTACTGAAAGGGAAAAAAATAGTCAATTGAGTTGACATTGGCTAATCCAATTGATGCACACAAATCAAAATCTTACACTAATGATGGATAATCCAAGCTTTTGCACACACAATTGATCAAAGAGCAAGCAAACAATTTCAAAGTAAAGCTAGCTACTTGGTCAATCTAGAATGTTTAATTGGATTATTAAGAATGATTTTAAGTATAAAGGGGGATTGGCTATAAACAAGGTACTAGATAGCAATCTAAGGATATTTTTAGGTAAGTTTAGGATGAAAATAGACTATATTGGTAGTGATAAAAGTTTGGTATTAGGGCCTACCCCCAAAATTCACACATTACAACAATAAGGGTGTTGAGTTCTTAGCCAAAATATACAATTAACCATGCTTTATACTTGACTAGAGGATCAAGTTAGCTTCCCCCTTAGTGATGAAATCCAAGTAGGTTGATCTGGGTAGTCAAATTTTTAAAATGCTTGTTGATGTTTATGTGATTTTGCCATGTGTGCAAAAGAATATAAATAGTGTAACTAAATGATTAATTAAAAACCACCTAATTAGATTATGTGAGTTATTCTAAGAATGCAAGAAACTAAAAATAAAGATGCGATTAACATATATGGTTTATTCTAACTTTAAAACAAAGTATAGTTTAGAATATATCATATAGAATAGGGTTGACAGGGTTGAACCTATACTGTGAAAGCAAAGTCTAAAAATGAACTAGGTTGATTAGGTTGACTTAGTTATTTTAGAAAACGTAAAACATAGAACTAGGCCCACAAGGTCAACCTAGTTGAATGTGTAGAGGTAGTTTTAAAGACTATAAAATTTAAAAGGAAAGTACAAAAACAAAAAGATATAAAAGAATAGAAAATCACCTAAGTGGTTTAGAGATGAAAATAGAGAAGATTTATTATCAATAACCTTGGAGAAAACTATCAAAAAACTAAAAACTTGATCAAACTAGTCAACCAAGTAATACGAAAACCTACTAAAAAAGTGTTGAAAATGCACTAGGTCAACTTGGTCGACTTAGTTGACTGAATAAGAAGTCTAAAAACTAGTGAAAAACTACACTAGGTTGAACTAGTTGATCCAATTGTTTGAACAAGATTCTAAAAGTTTTGAAACCTATAATGGGTCAAGCTGGTTGAACCAATTACTTATTCCTACAAACCTATGCATATAGATAAATAAATTGGGTCAGCAAGGTTGATATAGCACATTAAATATATGACAAAAATAATGACAAATAAAAATGAAATAAGTGAAAGAAATCTTGTAAGGGTTTGATTCATGTTGGGTTCACCAAAATGTATGCAATCAAAAATGCATCATGTCCATAAATCAATCTTGGATCAAATGGGATAAAGAACACCTGCACTTCTGATTGTGGGTATACAATTGTTAAGTAGGAGAATGACCAATGTGAGGATACACTAGACCCAATTATGGGATCACTTGTCACAACACACCATGCGAGATAGGGTTCCAAAGCCTATAGTCTAACACAATCATATAACAACCCTAAAATATTCCTATGATTTAATATTTCACTAATATAATAACAAGAAAGGTAAATCTAATCTAGTATGCACCAAAACTTGTGGCACAAAGTGGAGGTTAGAAATAAAATAAATAAGCAACTAAACTAAACATGTATAGAATACATATACTCATGTCAATGTATAAAGAAACCTAATACATGGAAGAGAATAATACATATGTTATATCTATCTACTCTTAAAAAGGAGGAATAAAGCTAGGAATACTTACCTTTAAATATGAAGCCACCAAGCCTCAATCTCCCCCTTAGCTAAGGTGATTTGCAAGAGATTATTTTGGTATGTAAGGATAACTAAGATAAATCAGCTCTAGGCTACACAACCTATCTAAGAATCCAAAATACTTATCCACAAGATGAGATTAGAGATCTAAATAAAGTATTAAACCCTAAATATTTATTCCCTAATTATAATGGTCAATAGTCAGATGTTCACTTTCACTTATTCACTTAATTCTTTACTATTTTTAAATAGTGGTAAATAACCTTGTATATAGTAGTATCTTACCCTAAAATATTTTAGTAATGTTGGTTGTGCTAGGTTGACGTGGTCGACCTAGCACATTTTGTCTATGCTAGGTCAGCCGAAAGGCCAACAAACCAAAAGAGAGAAAAATTCCCTAAACTATACTATGTTGACTTAGTTGACCTAGCACAACCAATAGGTCAAAAGGGTATTAAGGCAAGAAATGAAGGATAAAACATAGAAAATGATTGGAATGGATAGGACTAAGAAGAATAAGCTTGAATTAAATGGTTTTAGGAGGCTAGAGTGTGAATGGCAAGTGGAAAAAGGAACACCAATCTTATGAAACATTGATGGTCTATCCACCCCTTTCCCAATGCACCCCTTAAGGCATGCACTCAAAGAGATTGAGATTCAATAGTTTCCTACAAGATACAAAGTGTTAATAATCAATACACGTTAAAAAATATTATGTGTATGCATCATGCATTAAGATTTTGTATACATAGACATGATTATATGTCTCTTATGCATGTTTACTTTTATTATTTCTAACCCCCACTTTGTATCACAAGCTTTGGTGAGCACTAGATTAAATTTTCTTTACTTGTTATTAATTTAGTGAGATATCAAAATATAAGACTCCCTTAGGGTTATTGCATGATTGTGCTTGACTGGAGGCTTTGGAACCCTTACTATCATAGTGTATTATGGTAAGATATTCCCTAATCAGGTTTAACAAATCCCCATATTAGTCATGTTCCTGATTATATAATGTATCCCCAATCGAAAGTGTATGGTATGATCTATCTTCTTTGAGTTAGGATTGATTTATAGATATGATGCATTTTTGATTTCATACATTTTGGTGAACTTGACATGAATATAACCCTTGTAGGTTTTATTTCACAATTTTCATTATTTTATCATTTTATTTTTATATATTTGTGATACTGGGTTGATAGTGTCAACATAGTTTGAACTTCTATGCATAGGTTTAACACACATTCACATCAATATGACTCCATTTTGTTTGTGCAAGTTTTTCATGCTTCTAGTTCAGACTACTAGGTTGACTCAATCGACCCTGTACATTTTCAGGCGTCCAATTCATCATACTAAGTTAACTCAATGAACCTTATACATTTTTAGTCATCAAGATTAGCATAATAGGTTAAACCTATCAACATAGTTCTTTCTTTAGGTTTTTAGCAAATAGGATTTACAAAACTAGTCAACACAGTTAGCAAAATTTTCAAGTATAAATCAAGGATCTTTAATATAAATATTATTTTCCTCTACATCCTCCAACCCACCAAGGTTCCTTTCTATCCTTGTTTTTCACATCTATCATTTCTTATAGTTCTATATTTTTATAGTTTACAATCTTTAAAACTACCTCTATATAGTCAACTAGGTCGACTCTATTGATGTAGTTCTATATCCTGTGTTTTGTTTGGAAAACTAGGTCAACATTATTAACATAGTTATTTTTCAAACCCTTTCTTACAAGATATAAAAGCAACACTAGAAATTGTATTATGTATTCTCTACATGCATTATCAATTGAATTGACATTGTACTATATTTCAAAGTTGGAATTAACACCTATATGCTAGTAATTAGTTCACACTTTCATTTCTTGTTGTATGCATGCTTAGAATAGATCACATATTCTAATTGGGTGGTTTTTTCAATATACCATTTAGTTTCACTACTTTCTCTTTTATGCACACACTACCAAATCACAAAATCTTAAAACACATTTTAATAATTGTCTACCCAAGGCCAACCTATTTGGATTTCATCACCAAAGGGGAAGCCAACTTAGTTTGCTATCCAAGTATAAACATGTGGTTAATAGTAAATTTTTTCTAAGCATCTGAAACCCTTATTATTGTGGTGTGTGAAGTGAGATGGTAGGACTCAATTCCAATATGATACCATTACCAATACATATCCCTTTTAGTGCAAATGTCCTAAAACCATCCTTAGATTACTTTCTAGTTCCTAGATTACAGCAAAATTCTTATCACTTATAAAATAATATTCTAATAATCTAACAACATTTAGGATGATCACTTAGTTAGCTTTTAATTTCCAAGTTGATTTTGAACTTTGCTCAATTTATGTTGTATTTTGAAAACTTGCATTAGCCAGCATTGGTGCAAGGTTTTATGTTGTGTGACTTAATTGGATTAACCTTACTAACCCAATTGATTGTGTGTTTCATTTTATTTATTTCTTTCAAAAATACTTGAATTTTTTTTCTTGTTTCAGTACACAGTCATTTATATCAACACATTCTTTTAAAAACTATCTATTTTTACCCTACCCATTGTACTAGATTGACCTTGTCGACATTATATAGTTTTTAGCCCCTATTTTATATACTAGGTCAACCCTATCGACTATGTATAGTTTTAGCCCCTATTTTCTATACTAGGTTGACCTTGTCGACTCTGTATAATTTTCATCCCTTATTTTCTATACTAGGTTGACCTTATCAAATCTGTATATTTTTAGACCCTATTTTCTATACTAGGTCGACCCAGTTGACTCTGTACAGTTTTATGTCACTTCATATTTCCTTTTTTTTGCATCTCTCTTACCATGTTTAGTCCTTCTCCTTCATCATAAACTTTCTATTTGAAGATAACACTGAGTTGAATTCAATAGATAAAATGATTTTTACTAACCCTCATAGGGTCTCCCATAAGTAGAGTAGGGCCCCTCACCTAGATGAGATTAGTGTTCATATAGTCACTCGCATAACAAACTATGGGACTCCTCCTCATTCCTCTTCACTGTGTAATCCTCTTTTCTCACTTGAATATCACCTTGAATTAGAGTATACCTATGAAATGCTCTTCTTTATCTCTAAATTTCCTTAATATTGAGGAAAGGATCCTTTTACCATTTACCATCTCATGATTAATGGTCAAGTTGAAGATCCTCATTTAGCTTCTCCCACATTCTCACATTAATTTGGGGGTACTGGTTTCTTTGATTCTCAGCCTCTTCCCTCTATTATAACCCCTTTTCATACCATGACCTCTTCTTCTTTGACTTCTTCCACCTCCATACCTAGTATATCCACTAACATTTATACATCTAGTGGGGTTTTTCTTAGACCCACTCTCCTCAACTCTTCCACTAGTGCATTGTTTGCTACATATTGGTGGTCTAGATTGTACCCTAGTTGAGAAGGGGATTGTTTAGGTCCTCCTACTTAAACCTATTCTAGAATAGGACTAACCCTAGGTTTTGGGTCACCTATACTTGGGTTAGACCTCTAGAGAAGGTTGGATTCCTGTTGGATCTATCATTTATACTAGACCTAAGTTAACTCTTGCTTGGAAAAAGGAGAGAGATTGACAATAATTCATAATAGCATATAGAAATAAGGTGATGCACTAAATTTTTTGATCCTTATACTTGAAAAAGGCACACTACAAGACACATTCAAGATTATATAAGATCACTCTACTCACTTTTTTATGAGTTTCCACATAATTATTTCATAATAAGGTAATGCATAGCTACCAACCTAGTAAGGGAGGGAAGATGTCCACTACCACACTAACAATAGACCATATATGCACTTAGAATGACCTATGAGAACTACAAAAATAGTATATGAAGGTGATAAAACTTAGATAAAGGCAAGGAAAACATAAATTCACTTGACCATATCAAATAATTCAGAAGACAGACATCAATTTAGCTTGTAAAATGAAGGAATTCAATCTCTTATTACATTAAATAGGTGTTATATTACAAATCTCAGTAGAGTCTAGTCATTCCAAAGAGATGGATCCATTTCAAGGATTATGAGCCTATATTTATAGTATAAATGGGTGAGAGAGATGGGGATCATGTCTATAAGGATGGAGAAAGGATCATAATGACCAATATATTGATCATTCTAGCATTGATGACATTAGAACATATCATAATGCCTAGGACCACTTCTAGAATGTGGCCATAAAAATTGCATCATTCCCTTTCAATTTGTTTTTGGCTTACATTGATGCTCCTTATAGTTACAATGGTAGGTTAAAATCATTATCAATCTTCTTCTAGCTTCGAAGCAGCTGCAATAGATAAATATGTCTGTTAGGATCTCTTTTCTGGTATTGATTGCTCCTCATGAGCTCATCTTAGCATGAAAAGATGGAGAAAGGGTTATTAATCATGATTCTATCTTTGGTGATGAACCTCTTAAACCATCATGTCTACTTCCATGGCATCCCTTGATGTATTTGTTCTAGTTTGACCTTGACCATATCTAGATTTAACTTTTGATATTGGCCCTTGATCTCCTTCTCACACACCATTGGATCTTCTTTCTCACACACTATTGATATACTCTATATAAATTAATATGAGCCATAGATATTCTATGAATTCAATACGCTTAAGACAATTTTCACTCATGCATTCATCTTTGATATCCATTAACCCTTTTGACCCATTACTTATCAATAGATCTTTGATTCTAATTACACACATACCATTAATCTATTTGGGCCCTACTGGCCTTGTCATCCATCATGCACTATTATATCTCTATTTAGGTACTTAAGATATTGACACTTGTCATTTACATGTTCATTTTGACCCTTTGACTTGATGCTCACCATTGATCTAGTATCTACGATCAAATGTGTGTCATTAGATCTTTGGGACCTATTGATACTATTAAGTTATTACTCACCATTGGATCTTAGATATGATTGGATATCAACCATTGGATCTGCTTTTTGAATTGAAATGGATATTTTTCATAACCCCAATTTGATGTCCTCATGCATGTATCATCTTACAAGTTTAATTTTTAAGGCTTATATCTTGAGATAACAAACTCATCAAGACATGAAATTTACAAAAGATGATCAAAACACTAAAATCATCATGTTCATATAATATTTCAAACTAAGAGGCTCCCTAGGTGAACTTATTAAATGCATAATCAAGCTAACCCATTCATTTTTGCATGACATCCAATGATGGTCTGGATCCTTAAGATCTTCAAATTCACATTTTGAGAATGTTTAAAGTGTTTCAAAATCTTACAAAAGGAAAGTTATTTTCTCCTAAATTCCATATGCTTATTGGATCACTCTTTAATCAGGATCCTACTTAGCTCCTTATTCTAGATTAGGCATTTTTGGTGTGTAGGCCAAACTTAGACAACATCTTTGGTGACTCAGCTGGGTAACATACTTTCTATTCTTAAGAACTTAGACCATTTTTATGACTATTAAAATCATCAATAATGGTGAACCTAGTCCATTACTACAAGAAACCTTTTGACTTATAAAGATAATGAATTCTCCTAAGATAGGGAAGGAAATAAACAAAATAGATAAGCTAAATAAAAAAAGCAAAATCAAACAACTAATGTGTTAGGATAACACTTGGAGGAAAGCTTAAAAAACTATGTATAGAGAATTCAACCTTTAGTAACAATATTTCAAGTGTATCTCATTAATTGGGATATGAAGCTTCTCACCATCCAACCTTGTAAGTTGGAAGGTATTGTGGGGTTTTCAACTAGAGATTATGTATGGGCCACTCCAAAGAGAGTAAAATTTTGTATACCTTCCTAGTTTAGCTCTATCCTCATCCCACTTTAGGACCAAATATCCTTCTTTGAAACTTCATGCAGAAGCTCCTTTGTCAAAGGCTTTCTTTACCCTTTCTTGATGGCATTTCATGGCTAGCATGGACTAATGTCTTGTCTCTTCTAACTCTATAAGATCATCATATCTTATCTCCATAGGTTCATTCTCTAACAACTCAAGTTGATGAATTAGTTCTAGAGCAAGAAATTCAAGATAAATAGGCATTATTGCATCCTTACCATATACCATCTTGTAGGGGGAAATGGCTATTAACTTCTTGTAGGTGATTCTATCAGCCTACAAAGCTTGATTCAATTTTAGATTCCATGACCTTTAATTATATGCAATGGTCTTTATTAGGATCTTTAATAGGTTATTATTAATGGGCTCAACAAGGTCATTACTTTGGGGATAGTAGTTTGATGAAGTGTTGAGGAAAACACTATGTTAAATTGCACATTGGCTGATCTTAGACCCCACAAAAAGCATATAATTATCATAAATGATGGTTTAAGGGGATCAAAATCTATTAAGCATAACTTCATAGAAATCTAGAACATTGGACTCATTTTCCTCCAATAATATCACTACTTTTATCCATCTAGTAAAGTAGTTTGTGGTAGTTAGTATCCATTTATGACCTGAGCTTGAAGGGGGGTTAATAAAACCAATAAAATCCAATCACCATTAGATAAAGGGATGATCTACTACAATTATTTGGAGAGGTAAGGAAACAAGTTTTACATTCCCTATAAACATAGCACATTGTCTACATTTCCTAACCCATGCATGATAATCACCAAATAATCTTGGCTAATAATACCCACCTCTCATGATCTTGTGAGCTATAGTCCTTCTTGAGTAATGCCCTCCATCATGTCCATCATGAAACTATTCAAGTAATCTTTCATTTTGATTTTGTTCAATACATCTTAACAACATGCCATTGATATCTTTCTTGAATAAAACACCATCAACCAAAAGAAAAGGAATGGATTGTAATATAAAATATCTTTTTTTTAAAGGATTTAAGTGAGAGGGATAAATACCATCTTGGATATATATTACCAAATCATGATACTAGCTAGGATGTGAGGTATGATCAACTATAACTTCTTCATCATTTGAAACCATAACCACCTCATTGGCTTATTTTAAGTCTTGAGATAGATGTTCACAAAGTCCTTTGCCTCTAATCAAATTTGTGACCTTGATATCAACATCATACTCCATTAAATTTATTATCCAACCAGATCTTTTCTCATTTATGTCTTTATTCAAGAGAAACTCCTTTATACTTGGATGGGTAACCATTAGGTGTATCTTATTTTTAGATAACAAGTATTTAAATTTCTTGAGAGACCTTATGGATGAAATTAAATGATTTTCAACAAAAGGGTGCTTTGTTTTTTACTCCTCTAGGCCTTGACTAAAGAAGGATATTGGCTTCTCTAAGGCCTCATGTTTTTGTTACATAAGAATTCCTAAAATGGTTTCAATGTTAGCATAGGTGTATAAAATGAAGTCCTTTAATAAATCTGGGTTCATGAGTGTAGGAGCACTAGCCATGGATTTCTTAATTTTTTCAAAACTCATTACTCCTTTAGACCATCTGAAGCTATAATTCTTCTTTAGCATGGCTATAAGTGGCTTAGCTAAAGTGGTAAAATTTTAGATGTATCTTATGATGAAATTGATCTCCCCCAAGAAACTTTGCAAATCTCTTTTATTCTTAGGAAAATAAATTACAATAATTGAAGCTATTATTTCAAGATATATGCTTAAACCATGATTTAAGACTATATGTCCAAGAAGCTTACCTTCATGAACTAAGAATACACATTTTTTGGGATTTAGGGATACCCCAAATTGCCTACACTTTTCAAATACTTTCTCAAGGTGAACCATGTGCTCACTTACCTTCTTTCATAAAACTATTATATCATCCAAATAGACCAATAAAAGCTTGTTAAGAAAGCCCTAGAATTCCATAGCCATGGCTTTCTAAAAAATTTCTCCAACATTGGATAAACCAATGGGCATATTTCTATATACAAATGTCGCCCACTTTGTAGTGAAGGTTGTCTTTAATTGTTTCTCTTCCTTGACCAAAATATGGTTATAACCATTATATCCATCTAATAAGGAGAACCTTTTTGAACTTGTGACCAACTATAAAATCTATTTTATAGAGGACAATGGATAGTGGTCTTTAAGGGAAGCCTTATTCAAGTCATGGAAGTTAACACATAGTCTAATTTCACCATTATTTTTTTGTACTTGGACAAATTTTTCCACCCAAGTTGATTTTTTTATTAAAAATATAATAGCTAACTCAATGAGCTTATGGATCTCTACTCTCATCAAAGGTTCAAGCTTAGGATTAATAGGCCTTTGTCTTTGTCTTACTGGCCTAGTCTCATCTTCTAGTTTAATGGTGTGTTGAGATAGACTTGGGTCAAATCCCTTGAGATCACTATATTTCCATGCAAATACATGAGCAAAATTTGCACATAACTTAATGAAATCCTCCTCTGAATAAGTGCATACCTTACCCAACTTTAGGTTCTTACCAAGTGCAATTTCCACATTGGAATAGTGTTCTTATTTTGTTGATAAAGATGAATTTTCTTTCCTTATCTCATCATCACCTTTTAATATGTTCTCAAGTGTGACCAATACCTTGGGAAACTTATTTATCCTCATTTTCACAATTTGATCACCATACTACTACAAGTACTTTGACTGATTTCTTGAAGAAAACTCAACCTCTTATAAGAATCTGAAAATATAATTATCATCTTTAAACACTTGTCAATAATCATTATTATCTATGAAAAAAGGCCTTAAAATAACATTAATGTGTTATTGGGCCTTTTCATTTCTTACATTAGCTAGGATACTAAATTCTGCTCTAATGCTAGCCAACCTATCTACATATTTGTTCTCATCTCTTGGTATTGCCTGAATGTTGAAGGCCTGAAACTCTTAAAGCAAGTCCCATACCCTATGGTTATAATATTTAATCAATGGGTTATGGAATACATTAATACCTCTTACTTAGTGAACTATAATTTCACTATCACCAAATACTTGTAAGTTGTTGACATTCATCTTCCTAGCCCATTGTAAACCATGAACTAGTGTCTCATATTGTACAGCATTTTTTGAACAACCAAATTGAAACTTAATAGATGATAATTACCTTTTTATTTACTAGATAAAATCAACATCATAATATCCCTAGTACCATGCTTATTCCTTGACCCATCAAAGTATAGTTTTCATAGGCCATCAATAGACTCATCATCCTTCATCAAGGCTAGAATTGGTGCATCTTTCTCATGCAATCAATAAACACCAAGTCCTTATTATTCAATAATCTTATATGGATAATAATTATGTGAGATAAGGGCTCAATCATCAAGGAACAAATATATAATCCCATCTAAAGGTGGTTCAGTTTCCTCTACACTATCTTCTATCACCTCATCTAAGATGAGGCAATTGGTGTTCAAAACACTTAGCATATATGGTTCCAAATGTAACAATGAAATGGGTTAAAAATATATTTTTACCTCAGTGCCATACCTAGTCTTAAACATCAAATATTTCCAATTAGATAATAAGTATCCTCCAATATTTGAAGTAAAGTCCCTTGCCAAACACATGGCAAAGTAGGGAGGCAAGTCCACCACAACTACCCGATTGAATGGTAACATTGGGATAAGCATGTAGTGTCAACTTTAGATCCTTAATGATACCTACTATATTTATTGGTGAAAAATATAATTTCAATACTCTTTTATCATTTGGTTCATAGATAAGACTAAGCTTGTCTGTAATTTGCTTAGGCATGACAGTGTTACTGGCCCCACTGCCTACCATACAGTTATGAACTAAATAGTCACCAAATATCAAATAGAGGTAGAAGGGAGGAATTTTAATTGAATTTATCTCATATTTGTCCCTTTTAAAATTTTATTTACCTATTGTACTTGATGCTTTGTTGGCTAGTCTAAATTAGTTAGGATAACTCCTTATTTCTCAACTAGTTGTGAAGACACCTTGAGAGTTGAAATCTCTTGGATAAGCATATCCTCTTGTCCTATAATAGCAAGGGATTAACACATGCTAATGTTGACATTGGATTTCTTCATCTGATCTACTGTACTAAATGAAGCTTTACTAACCTTTGGCTATACCTTTTGGACCATTGGTTATTCATAGACTAGAGGTATTTGAGGGACCTTCCCAACCTTTACATTCTAATTATGTTGTGTTATAGGGGCAATAGGTTAATATTTAGTACTTTTGAAAACAACATTAGGAGTACTTGAAGACTTAGTCACATCTTGAGCCTCATCAATGGCTCTTCTTTTAGCTCTAGTTACATCTATAACTTCACCACTTGAACTTTTAGTCTCACCACCATGATTAAAAATAACATAATCATCCATTTTCTAATTTATATTAATGTCATCAAGTTTCCCTTGAAATTTTATAGACTTTCCTTGGGGTACCAAATTTGTCTCTTGATACTAACCTCCTTGAAGAGAAAACTCTTCTTGTATCATTTATGGCATAGTAATGTTCTAGGATACCAAGGCTTGGTGTTGAGCATCATTGATATTTGAGTTCTACCAAATTTATTCATGCATAAAATTATTTTGAGGTGTGGGAATAATATATTTTGATGTGGAAGGTGCATTAAGATCAAGAGATTCATATGGCTTGGTCGGAATTATGTCTCTTTGTGTTTGGTAGGGTGGTCTACTTTCCTTAAATCCTTGATAGGGAGGACTTTGGTCTCTAAAAGGATGATGTGAGGTCTAATGTTATTGTTTATAAGACCTACCCTAGTATTATTATCTCTTGAGTTTAACTATTTCATTCCCAAAATATTGTAATAGATTTTTTAACTCTCCAATCTCACTAACTTGATTAGAAGGCACCACAACTTGGGCTTCAAGAGATGGGATAGGGGCCACAAATGGAATTTGAGGAACTTGGGGGGTGAGATAATTTTAAACTCTAGTAATACGGGCATTAGAGACCTTTGAGCAAGCTTACCAGCTTGTATCAAACTATTTTTTGCTCTTATGGAAAATTCATAAGCATTTGGCAAGGTGTTACCACCCATTGAATATATCATCACACTGATATTAAAATTAAGGTATTTTAGGTAGTAAAATAAGACATATTCTATGTATGGTCTAATCACTTTAGGAATTATAGTCCATGTTTTTTGAAATCTAAGGTTAAAATCAAACATAAACTCATGGGGAGCCATCTAAATGGCAATCAACTGCTCAACTAATGATAGGTGATCACATCTATCTTCAAACTTCCTGGCTAAGGCTGCACCTAGCTCATACCAAGTACTAATGGAGTTGCAAGGAAAATTTATATATAACTACAATGTTTTTCCTTTGAAAGAAACATCAAGCAATCTTGTAACCACATTATCTTGAACAATGTTATGAATGGAACAAAGGTTGGAAACATCTTGGATGTGCTTAATAGTAGTTGTTTGATGCTCTCAAAAAAATAATGGGATGATTTTAATATTAGTGATAGGAATATCATCATATTGGGTTAAGTTAAATGGGCTACCTCTATTGAATGGAACAAATTTTTGATTCTTGATAGCCATTTGGGTAGTGGGGATGGTACTGCTTAAGATAATAGGGTGACCAAGGGATGAATATTAATTTTTGGGATAAGGTATTGTCTTATTAAATCTTGATATCTTATATGAAATAATAGATATGTCAATGAATTCAAGGGGAATAACTTTGATAGCTAACCTTGTAGTAACCTTTGGCATGACAATGTTGTCTAGTAACTTGAAAAATATTCAACTCTTAACAATGATGGATCTCTTTTTCTATTGTATATACTTCTCCTTATATATAAAATTCATCTCCTCAAGGAGAATGGGTCCCACTAAGCATGCTATAATTATTGGTGGTCTAGATTGCACCCTAGTTGAGAAGAGGATTGTTCAAGTCCTCCTACTCAAACCTAGTCCAACATGGGACTGACCCTAGGTTGTGGGTCACCTAAACTTGGTTCATAACGCTAGGGAAGGTCAAATTCATTTTGTATATATCACCTATACTAGACCTAAGTTAAATATTACTTGGAAAAGGGAGAGAGATTGATAATAATTCATAATAACATATAAAAATGAGGTGATAAACTAAATGTTTTTATCCTTATACTTGCACAAGACACACTATAGGACACTTTCAAGACTGTAGAAGATCATTAGATTCATTATTTGATGAGTTTCCACATAATTATTTCACAATAAGGTAATGACTAGATACCAACCTAGCATGGGAGGGTACTTTTCCATTTCCACACTGACCAGTAGACCATATATGCACTTATAATGACCTATGAGAACTACCAAAACATTGTATGAAGGTGAAAAAAAATAGATAAAGGCAAGGAAAACTTAATTAACTTGACCGTATCAAATAATTCATAAGACACACTTCAACTTAGGTTGAAAAATGGAGGAATTTCGTCTCTTATAACATCAAACAGGTGTTATAGTACAAATCTCAATAGAGTCTAGTCATGCCAAAGTGAGGGATCAATTTCAAGGCTTATGAGCCTATATTTATAGTAGAAATGGGTTAGAGGAATGGGGATCATGTCTAGAAGGATGGATAAGGGAGAATAATTACCAAGATCTTGATCATTTTGACCTTGATATCATTAGAACAGATCATAATACTTAAGACCACTTCTACAAGGTGGCCATAACAACTACATCAATCCATTTTAATCTATTTTTGGCTTGCATTGATTATCCTTATAGTTAATATGGTGGGATCAAATTATTAGCACTCTTCTTTTAGCATCAAAGTAGTTGTAACAGCTAGATCAATCTATTAAGATCTCTTTTCTGATGTTGATTTCTCCTCACAAGTTCATCTTGGCATGAAAATATTAAGGAAAATGGAATTAATCATGCTGATATCTTCGGTGATAAACTCATCAAACCAACATGTCTACCTCCATGGCATCCCTTGATGTATTTGATTTATTTTGACCTTGACCATATGTGGATTTAACTTTTGATATTAGCCCTTGATCTCCTTCTCATGCACCATTGGATCTTCTTTCCCATACATCATTGATATATTATATATGAATGAATGTGATCCATATATATTTTTCCATTTCAATGTTCTTAAGACACTTCATCTTTGAGATCCACTAACCCTTTTGACCCACTTCTCATTACTAGATCTTTGATTATGATTGCACATATACCATTGATCTATTTGGGCCCTAATAGACTTATCACCTACTATGCACCATTGGATATCTATTTAGGTTCCCAAGTTCTTGAAACTTGTCATCCATGTGTTCATGTTGACCCTTTGACTTGATCCTCATCATTAAGCTAGAATCTATGATCAGACATGTGTTGTTAGATCTTTAGGACCCATTAATACTGTCAGATTTCCACTCACCATTATATCTTTAGTATAATTTAATTTTTACCATTGGATCTAATTTTTGAATTCAAATGGATATTTTCCATAGCCCCAATTTGACATCCTCATGCATGTCTCATCTTGAAAGTCTAACTTTGAAGACTTATATCTTAAGATAAAAAGGTCATCAAGACATGAAATTTATAAAAGATTATCAAGGAACTAAAATCATCATGTAAATGCAATATTTTGGCCTAATAGGCTCTCTAGGTGAACTTATTAAATGCACAATAAATATGATACATTCATTTTTACATGACATCTGATTACAGTCTGAATCCTTAAGATGATCAAATTCACATTGAGCATTCTTAAATTATTTCAAAATATTTCAAATGGCAAGTGATATTCTCCTAAATTCCATATTCTTATTATATCACTCTTTAATTAGGACTATGCTTAGCACTTTATTCTAGATTAGGCATTTTTGGTATGTAGGCCAAACTTGGCCAACACTACCTAAGGTAATCATGCTTCTAGTGATTCCCCTTCTCATTCCTTCACTAATCTATATTTTTACACACAAGTAAAATTTTCCACTAGTGCCTCACATTCTAATAGATCCTCTCAAGCTCCTATCAATACCAAGAGTGGTACCCAATCCACTAATAACAACTTTAATTCTTCAAATAATGTTAACAATGTTGATCAAACCCATCAAATTTTATTAAAAATGCTTAATCAAATGAATACCTTTCAAGATCATAATACAAATCAAATTATGAGAATGCAAAATCACCTTCTCCATCTTCAAACCCACCCTCAATGAATGTCTTAGGTCATGCATAATCAAACTGTTCCCCCACCTCCTCTTTGAGATTGCCATGGTAGTCTCATCCCTCAACCTCCTCTTTTCAACAATAAAATTAAACATCTTTAAAATGAGCTGATTATTACTCAAATTACTAATATTGATATAGGAGGTATCGCCCTTACTATTTCTTGCAATGGTTCAACTGATCCTACTCTTCATCTAAAAACATTTGTAAATCTATATAAAGATTGGGTCAAATTAAATACCTTTACCATTATCAATATCTTAGACAAACCTCTCATGGGTTATGCTTTATATTGGTACAACTAACTTTAAACTCGTTATATTACTATTTTAGAAGATTTAGTAAATGTTTTAGTCCAAGAATTCTGAACTAGTGATCTTCTTGAGAATACTTTGGTCCATTTTATAAATTGTAAGAAACTTGAAAATGAAATTACCCAAGATTTTATTAAAATTTGGAAAACATTTTCTAACAAATGTGAACATAACATGGATGTTGATAACCTTTTTCATCTCGTTACCAATGCTTTTTTCCCCAAGTTTCAATATTCGGTCTGCACTCTCTTCGTGTACCTTGGAGGAGTCCATTGACTAAAAAAAATGTCAAGATTTCCTTATTCATTAATTTGATCCACCCCTACCTTCTAATAGTACTTGTATTCTTACTTAATAAAAAAAATCATCATGCTACCAATGATGGTGTCACAAACTCTTATGACACCATTCACACTATTCAAGTTGTTATTCCTAACCAATATTTAGAAAAGCTCCCCTTTCTCAACAATACATTAATCCTCATTTTCATTCACCTAATAACATAAATGTACATAAACCTTTATCCTTAGATAAATTACTAAAATTTCTACCTAGGCCTCTACCACAAGAACTTGATCCCACTCATCCTATTAAATCTTGGTATGATCCTAATAGTTTTTTTTAGTTTCATGCTAGTTGGGGTCATTCTCATGAGACCTATAGGTGGATTCATAATTTATCTATAGATTTTATTCTTGGTCCTAATTTTTATCATGATTCTATCATTCAAAAATGTCAACAAGCCTATTACATTGCTTTTAAAGTTCATGAAACTAACACTAAAACTCAAGCCTTGAATCAAGTTAATGCCCATATGGCTATCTATAAAGACCCTCTTTTGAAATACCAAGACAATACCACCCCTTCCACAAATAATGTTAAAATTATTATTGACCCAAATCTTGAAGATAATGTGGTTAATATTACTAATATGTGAAGGGTGGTTTCTTTAATTAACCTTCAATCTATCTACACCCCTTCATTATCTCGTACATTTCATGTTATCTAGGATTTCTCCCCAACTCACTTAAATGAGTTAGGGTAAGATGAAATTATAACTTTAGATGACCCAATTCCAAATCCTCTCTTAGATATGCTTCCCATTCTATTTCTACCATCCCTCCATCTTCTTTACCTAACACTAATGATAATCAAGCTTCTATTAACACTTCCTCTAATGACTCACAACCTACACCTAAACTGGATGGTTATCTTCTCACCATAGTTTACAACCTTGTTATAAATCTTATCCTTCTTATCAACACAAATTCTAGTGTAATTTAGCTCCTCCTTAGGACTTCCTTAAAAACTATGCACCTATTTCTAATAACCTTCTTATGGGTTATGTTTCTAACAACCTTCTTATGGGTTATGATGAGTGGGATCCCATCATGGAACACACTAATATACCATCCCAAATTCCATTCCTTAAACTAATTAATACCTCTCCACATCATCAAAACTATATTATGAAACTCTTGTTTGAAATGAACAGCCCTTGTCCTCCCCTATCAAGATGAGAATCAACTTTATCTGGATCCGAATATAGCATATTATAACAATTAGAAGAGATGTCCATCCATGTTGAAAAAATAATGGAAACTTCTCTTTACTTAAAATTTCCCATCACTTCTATGATTACCAATGAGATCCTACTTCATTTGGATGATCCTCCTCTATTCATTAGTGTCCAAATTACTGATATCCAAGTCAATTGTGCCTTGATTGATGAGGGTTCCAACACCTATGTTGCCTCTCTCAATTTTATCAAAACCCTTAGATATTATAAATTTAATCTCAAATCCACATGCAACACATGTCAAGGCTATGATATAATGAAAATACCTCCTTTAGGTTGTGTGTGTATTCCCATTACCATCCCACCTATCATCATTCATGTGAAGGTGATGATATTTAACTTTCCTCTATCTTATAACATCCTACTTGGTAGGCCATGGACTCATTGTATGAGAGAAGTTGCTTCTTCCACCTATCAATGTGTTAAATTGCCTCATAATGGAGCCATATATAAGATTCAAGGTGACACTAACCCTTGGAATTTTGAAAAATTCCAAGACTATGCTGTCTTCAAGATTCCTACTATTAAACCTTTGCCCAATGTTCCATTTCATGAATATTAATGATTCAAATTTCCCATCAATTCAACTCAAGGTTACACCTATTATCCCAAACTCATTAGGAATATCCCCCAAACCTCTTATATTTTAATGATAATGATCCTGATGAGATCAAAATAAAGATTAAAACTTTTGATCTCTCACCTCATCTCATCTCTTAGCTTCTTAGTTATTTGTAGCCTCATTCTCATAGACCACATTGTGATGATATCCTCATTGTCTTGACTAATACTTGACATTCCATTCATCATACATCATTGGATGATAATGGTATCCCCACCTACACCATTAATCTTCATACACATGACTATGATGATGGTTATACCTTAGATGATCCATTCTTATGTGGTCTTGTTTAGGCCCATGATGCTAAGATTATTTGTTATTGTTCCTATTTGATTTTATATTTTCATGATTCTTCCCATATTACATCATATATAGTTCATAATTTTAGAGTTTTCCCTCTTTATCATGGGGTAGAGATGGTACAGACACCTCTAGTTTATAAAGAACCATGGAGGAGTATGCTTATAAATGGTACTATGACCTTGCCTTATCACTTTACTAGGTACCTTGACCCCTATAGCTTGATTATCCTTGAGATGCATGTATAACTCCTTCAACCTCCTATAGACCCTTCTCCTCCCTCAGTAGATACCACTTTAGAGCCCATTCTTATTCCCACTTTAGCTGAGTCTCTCCTTGCTTCTAATCCCATCACTCCTTATATTGAACTTAGTCTAGTTCCTTCCCCACCACCACCTTCTCTCGGTGATGGTTTGCTTCCTTTACCATAGATGGATCTATTTCCTTCCAAATGGAATGATGAGATTTCCTAATATCCTTCCAATTATGTTATACCTCATCCTATGAGTACCTCTACCAAGCCTACTCATAGGTGTATTTTTTACTTTTATGACATAGAAAATCATTCATCCATGCATTATTTTAAGTTGTGACAATATATTGATACTTTGTATCCTTTTATCCCACAATCCTCAGATAAGGCCCTACATACATCAAAAATATTACCTAATTATATTCTTATGTATGGAGAGGTATATTATCTTTGGCACTAATGTGGCACCCATCACACTGATCATTACCACATCCTTCAACAACATGTTAAAGATAATATCTTCACTATTCCTGCACCTTATACCATTCCTCCCATAATTTATACCCACAATAAGGCTCCCCTTCTTCTCCTATGGTTCCATCTCTATTGGTTTCATCCCATCCTATGGTCCTTTTGTCACCTCCTCTTCCTCCACCCATAAATCTTTCACCTATGGACCTTTCCTCACCTATGGATCCTTCTCCACCTATGAGTCCCTCACCTATGGATCCTTCCCCACCAGTAATCCTTTATTCTCTCATCAATCCACTCCCATGCATCCCTATAATCATCCCTTACCTAATATCCCTCCTTATCTTGATCCATCAAAAATTCCTACCTTTTCTATTGAGGAGATTAAATGTGAAGTATTTTCCTAGTTTTCACTAGAGATGGATGAGACATTAGCTATAATTCACATCCAGATTCATAGAGATAGACCAAATGTTATAGATAATGTGTGTGGGAAAATATATTATTAATTATGATCACATGCATGGTTTTCTTACATTTTCATTTAGATTGGACATGTGCTCCAATCTTATATTTATCTATCTTTTATATCATTTGACATTGTGTCAAATTCTTATTTATATTACATGGTGACTTTCATTTCACACTCTATATTATTTATAATGTCATTTATGTTTACTCGTGGATGTTTTCTTTATCATTTATTTCTTTTCCTTCTTGATTTTATTTCTTACAAACTCCCTTAATTTTTTTTATGATTATTTTCTTTCTTATCTCTATATACATGGATAATTGTCATTGTGACATAGTTATACAAACTTGGTTCCCTTTAATAATTCCTTCTTTACCATGTGATCAGTTATCAAATAATTAATATCATTATAATCTCATTTCACCATTCCACTTTTAGATCTCCTTTATTTACTTTATTTCCGTTTCACAAACTATTCATATACATGGTTATGACTTGAGATAACATGTTGGTTAATTATTAAGCCTAAGTGTCCTAATCAGTCTTGTCTTTGGTTACTTAGATTCCTTTAGCCTAAGCCTATATATCATTTGTGTGTATCACTCTATATCTCATGATTTGTCATTCCAAGTTTACATGGAGGAAGAAACTTAAAATTCATTAAAACATTAAAAATACAAAATCATTTAACAAAAGGCAATGATACATAAGGCAAAAACATTTCAAAATTATTAAAAGTCAAATCACACTAAAAGACATGATTCAAAGAACATCTCCTTATTTTATTAAAATCTTAAACTCCATAATCAGCCTTACAATAGAGTCAAGGTCCATTGGGGTATGGTAGACTAGTAGATTAGAAAAGGAAAATAAAACAAACTTACTTTCTCATGAAAGTAGATTGGTGACTCTATAAGGGGTCATGAGGAAAGGGGAACACATCATGGGAAATTAAGTCCATTTTTATTTTCTTGTATAGATTTACCTTCATGAATTGATCTTAATAACATGTTTATTTACCTACATAGTTTTATGTCTATCACGAACATGTTTGCTTTGTACATTGATGGTCAGTAGTCACTTAGTGTCTTCATATGTACTTATTATACCTCATATCTCCTAAGTTATTCTCATAATATTCCTAAATTATGATTTTTACATTCCCTTTTTCACTCCCTACATTCTTCATATTTCCTCTTGAGAAATATTGTTTTGTTCATTGATCACTCCCCTAGGGATTCCATTTGTGAGTTGCATTGTAAAACCATGGATAGGACCTAGCCTTCCTCAAAAATTACCTAAATTTCTCATTCCTATTACCAAAATACCTTATTAACATATTTTTCACATTTATTCCACCTCAATGGTTTTCCCTTTGTGAGTTCCACTGTAAGACCATGGATAGGACTTGGCCTTCCTCAAAAAAATTTCTAATAATCTAAGTCACAATCAAAATTACATGTGTTAAATATGAGACAAGATGTGATTGATCATAAATTTACACATCATTTACATGTTTCCCAACTAGATTAGTATGTTTTATGCTTACTTTGTTATTCTTTCACTTTTATCTTCTTATTTTTTGATTGCATGTAAGAATCCACCCATTTATTGAAATTTTCATACGTCCTAGCTTGAATGAGTGTGATAAATTTCAAACCCATTTTTTCCTAATTTTGTTTTACTCTTATACTTTCCAATGTGATTTAGTATGATTGATTGACTTAATTAATTTTTTTTTATACCAATTATCTTTTTACATGATTTCCACTTTATTAGATTATTTTCTTAGTTCCCAATGTTATTTAGTGTGATCTTACTTTTTTTAATTTGGTATCAATATTTTCATTGGTTTAAAAACAATTTTTTTACCATCTTATTTACCACCCTTTGGTTTTCTATACTTAGTCATTTTCTTGTTATTACACATTTCCCAACATGAAATAATGTGTAGTACATTTTTTATTGTTTAAATTTTACCAAATCCTTTTTGCCTATTTATTGTTAACCATGCATGTGTCCTACATAATTATATAAAAAACCATGACTCATCATTTCCCATAACATATACAATAAACATTTAAATACATGTGATAAAAAAATATATATCTAAGCATCCACAACCACAACCATAATGCAAACACATCAAATCAACATCCAAAAACCAAAATTAGACATCTATATATATCATGAGTATTTATACAAGAATACAATCGTATACATAGATCTAGATCTATGGTTGGGCCCCATTATGCCTATCTCATGGCCTAGACATGCTACCCATAGATGCCTCAATCTGAATCCTCTAAACAAAATGTTATAAAGAGGTTGTTCAAGATCTTAGTCCTGATACTTACCCCTATAGATGAGCCACCTGAGATTGCATCTATTCCAACTGGGTTAGGGTCATTAGATGTGTCACTCTCTCATAGGTTTATACATGTCCCATCTGTATCATACTAACTAGATGCACATCTCTTTCCTGAGCCAAGTGATACCATATTGTTACCTCTCATATACCAACCCCTAATGGTGGTTACATCCCCTCCCTATGAACTTATAAGCACCTCATGGCCTCACCAACTAGTTTTAACTAGCTCACCTAAGCTAGGGTATATGGTACCATGGGGTCCTCCAATGTGGTAGGGTCATATAGCAATAACACCTCATCCAAGATATCATGGAGTGCTCCCCTCAATATGGACCCCCATCTGGTCTCCTTCTCCTCTACAACACCTACAAAAATCAAACTAGATAGACATTATATCACTAATATATCTCAACATCTATCTATCTCTACTTTATCTCAATATAAACTTAAAACAAAAATTTAACCATATTTTATTACCTAGTCATGTGTTTCCTACCACTACCTTGCCATCTATGTAACTACCGAGCACAGTCTCCCCATTAGTGCATCCTCCAAGAACCTCATATATAGGTCACCACCCAAAATAAAATCCCAAAATCACCACCTATGATTATCTTAGGTTATACCTGAGTGGTCTCTCTATTACCCATCTCTATCTTGGCCCACCTAATGGGTCATCTAGGATGGTGATAGTCTGTACTCTCTCTTATTGTTCTTACCTTCATCAACATCATGTCCATAGTGGTCATTACTCCTCTAGCTATGGTGTCGATGGTAGTCCCTCTAGTAATCCTACCTCTGTATCTATCCCCTCTCCCTCTACTACTCATCATGTCTAACCTACCCATGGTCTCTTATAACATGGTCTAATCACTCACATAGTAACTAGTGGCCCTAATCTTCATCTTGCCCTTGGCTCTATTACATGTTAGGCCCAAAATATGGGAACCACTATCAATGCCACTAGGTGAAGATATCTCATATATCCTAGTACCCATGCCATTAGATATGGCTCCATTTACTAGGTATAGTGGTGGATAATCTCTATCCATGTTAATATTGGTGCCACTATCTTCTTGCTTAGCCACATTGTAGTGATATGCCCACAAGGCTACCATATAATGTTTGATCACTTCATCATAGATAGTGTTAGCATGTAGAGCACTACATATGCTAACTAATCCTACACCACCTTTGTACCCAAGGTAACATATCATCGACCACATGGGACAACCTAGTCAGTTGATACATAAGGAACCTCTCATATATCCACATGGTAAATAATATAATATGTCATATCTACTTTTTCCCTCTAGAAAACACCCCATACATTTCATGCATAAGTTGTACCTAGATAACAAAACCTAAGTCATATAACACCACATCCTCTAATATCATTTGGTGGCTATCACAAATAGTGGTACCTTTCCATCTGACTTGTGACACAACATCTATTATATCACAAGTCCTATCACTACCTTTAAGATGTCTTGAATCTATTATGTATATACATCAAACAAACTAAACCTCAATCTAGGGTATATCTTCTCTGAGCCCATTGCCCATATGGATAAGGCTCTCCTATCCTCCTCACTATCTCATACTCTTGTAACCATGAGTGTACTTATTATAGGTAGTCCCAATATGGCATGGATATCCTCTAAAGTGATACCCACCTCTATGGTATCCCCCTCTACCTCAAAATCCTAAGATAATTAATCTGGCTCAATCTATAATAGATAATTGCTCAAATAACTTAGGAAGCCATACTACATTCATTAAACACAAAAATCTAGGTCATCCCTACAACCATAAAACAACAAAATATGTATTAGATCCTCCATATCATTTATAATTAAAACACATTCTTTTCAAAATTTTAACAAAAATAAGCCTAATTTTCTCTAATTTATTCATTTTAATTAATTGGACCTATTTATAACATACTCAACCCTTTTAACCCTCATTCAACCATCATGGGCCTTTCCAATACTCTTTCAACCTATTTCATGCATTTTAATACTATTTTGGTCACTTAGTCAAACACTAGGTTGACCAAAATTTCCTTATTTTGACTAGGTTAACTTAATAAACTAATTTGATCCTTTACTTTTTCCCCTCTTAGTACTAAGTCAGTAGAGTGGATTTTTCTACTAGGCCGACAGTCATGTACAAAGTTAGCAATCTTGAAAACAAACTATGTTAGCACATACCTACTAGGTTTGTAGTATGGATTTTGAAAAAAATTAGCCTACTAGGTTGACTAGGTTAACCTAGTTGTTTTTTACTACTAACCTGTTACATTTTTAGTAATAAATGCCTTTCAGAAGTTATTACTTCAAAACATTCAAACCCATTTCCCTAAATAGTTTTTCCTACTCCTAGAAACATTTTTGGGCTCATTTTGATTCCTATAAATTCTTTAAATCATAAATTTCTAAAAAATACTTAATTGCAATAAAATATTCAAAAACTAGTATGAGATTCTCAATTACTTACCAGTGTTGCACCTACTACTACCACTGGGAGTCCCTCTTATCTCACCTATCATATCCTCACCATCCTAGCTTGTTTGGTATCTCAAAGCTATTTTTCTCCCCTTCACAAGTCAAAAATAACAAATGACTTCCCTTTGACCTTATTTAAACTTACTTTTCACAAATCTTAAATTTTCAAATATTTTCCATCAGATTCATTATTTTGCCTATATATTTATTTATACTAATCTATTTTTCAAACCATAAAATGTTATGGAATCATGATGACATAGAGAATATTTTACACTACTATATGCATATCTTCCAAAACTTTTGATTTTTGGCTAATTTTTATAGTAACTTATATAGGTTCACCTAATGTTCTTCACATTTGGATGCCTTCACTTCTCTTGAAGTCTACTTATTTATCTAAAGCATTAAGGTAAGTAAATATATGTGTTTTTTAATTCTATCCTTTCATTTGTATTATTTTCTCCTTACTGCATTTTACTTATCATCAACATTATGTGTTATCATGTTCTATTTCCTGAAACACCATCCTATGTTAAAATCACATGACACATGATGAGATTCAAGTGGGGTATATGTATACACAATATTTTAAAAATTCTATCACTTACTAATAATTTTTATCTTGTAGGAACACATTGAGTCTCAATCTCTCTGAGTGTATGGCTTAAGGGGTGCAATGAGAAAGGGGTGGGTAGACCATTGGTGCTTCACACGATTGTTGTCCCTTTTGCCACCTATTATATACACACTTGTCTCCTAAAAATATTTCCCTAAGATTTTTATTATCTATTACACCCTACTCCAATAATTTTCCACTTTCATTTACCTTTTCCCTAGCTTAAATCCCTTTTTAACAATTTTAAAAATATGTCGACTGGGTCGACCCTATATTGTTTTCTCATTAGCCCACAGTGCTGACGTAGTTCATTTTTAGCATGGGTTATTGTAAAACACACTAATAGGTCAATTTATTTGAATCTATAAGTCATAATTTTTTTAAGGGTTTAGAGTTAGAGTTTCCTATATATACGAGTTCATTTTGCCATTATTAAGAGAAGAGAAGAAGTAAGATATATTGTGCATTTGCTTATCCATGATTCTACTTAAAGAGCAAGATTAGGGTTTAATAATTTATTTGAAGATATGGATATTGTATTTTTGAAAATTCTTTTGGATTCATTTATATATTGTGTATCCTAGAGCTGATTTGTCTTTTTCATCCTTACATACCACAACAACCTCTTGTGAATCACATTGGCCAAGGGAGAGATTGAGGCTCGATGGATTCATCTTCAAAGGTAAGTATTAATAGCTTTGTTCCTCCTTTATAAGATTAGATAAATACACATTTTTATTTCTCTTTAATTTATTAATATTTTGTATATATTGACATGAGTATATGTCTCTTATGCATGTTTACTTTAATTATTTCTAACCCCCATTTTGTGCCGTAAACTTTGCTAAACACTATATTAGATTTTATTTTCTTATTATTAGTTGTGAGATATCAAAACATAGGACTCCCTTACGGTTATTTCATGATTATTCTTTATTGGAGGATTTGAAACCCTCCTTAACATAGTGTATTTTGGTAAGAGATCCCCTAATCGAGTCTAGAGGATCCCCATATTGATCATGTTCCCAATTATCTAATATATCCCCAATCAGAAGTGTATGGTATGATCTATCTTCTCTAAGTTAGGACTAATTTATAGACATGATGTATTTTTGATTGCATACATCCTCTTCTCTCAAGAGTTTTTATGATGACATATAATTTTGGTCTACTCATCGTGCATCAATAGTATGTCTATGGTAAGTGGTATTGCTCTAAAAATAAATTTGCATGTATCTAGATGGTCCCAAGTGTGGTTAACACTAGATATGTTCACATCAATTGGATTCACATCAACTAAATTATTATGAAAAGATATTATCCTTTTCAAAATGACTACATCTATCAATTTCTTAGTGTAGTACAATGTTTAAGTTTCCCCTATGGTTTGAGGTTGTTAACCACTAACAAAACTTATTCTAACCACTTAAAACAAGAATATTAATGGGTCACCCTCAATTTATATACACATCCATGGAGTGGGGTTGAAATGATGCCAAGAGATGAATTCTTGAGTCAATGCTTCCATAGAGCACCTGTGAGTAGGATATGAACTCATGCTCACAAGCCAAAGTGCATAAAAATAAAGACAAGTGAAAATACTTTATGGTCATTTTAGGATCACCCAAACCATATGGATTTGAGGAGGGCCGTAGAGAATTTCTTTTCATGCCTTTACATAAGGCATAAAATGTAAATAATGAGCACTTTTGGTCACCCAAGTTTCCTAAAGAGGATAGGGGAGAGCATACATGCAACACTCATTTTATTAAAAGAACAAACAACTTTAATAAACAAAAATGAAAAAGGAACCAAAATTAAGTATGAATGAAATTTTCCTTTGCTTTGATTATTTGATCCTGCTTATTTTGATCATTCCATTTAATAGGGTGATATCACTTATTAATAGGGTGAACTCACCGAAGCATAGAGTGATCCTATAAAAATGATAAAAAAAATGATTAAAATAAAATAATAGTCACCTATTAGTTTTTGGTCTAGAGTGATCTCACCATTTCATAGGTTGATCTTGCTAATCCATAAAGTGACCTTGTTGATCCACAGTGCATTATCATCAGGTGTTTCAAAAGGTAGATTACGATTACAAGATGCATTAGTCCAAGTGTTAGTCGAGAAAAAATATATAAAGAATCATATAGACAATAAAACATCAATACCACTCCCTCATGGGGTGTTACAAATGAATTTTATAAGTTATTTAAATAATGAATACTACCAAACCTTATAAATACATCCCTCCTTCCAAGAATGGCCAAAAATCATGTTTTTCTATGGATTTGGTACTCTAAGTCTTCTTGAGTGATGAGTATCATGCTCCTCCATCACTTCTTAGTGCACCAATGGCTTAAGATCATAATATTTGTTTGATTTATGCAAATTGGTGAAGCTTTTCTATATAAATTTTTTCATAGTAAGTTTGTATATCTAAAGTTTAAAAATGGTGGTGTTCGCTCAATTATTTATAGCTTTCTAAAAATATTCAGAATCAATCATGACCATCTATCTTGAATCAATATGTGTGGCCATGAACTAATTCAATTTAAGAGGGACAAGTCATAAATATTCCCATTAATAATTAGAAGAATGGGGCATTGATGAGGCATGGGAGAGATTAATCCTAATATTTATTTTATTAATGACCTGTGGATGCCACCCCATTGATGATTTCATGGGATGATGTAGGTTTGAGGAGTGAATTTCCAATAAGTATATTTTCAATAACTTCCATGGAATTTTCACTTAGGCTCTTGATTTGGTTTAATTTTCTTAAGTGACTTTGATTAATTTTCTACAGTTATTTAGAAATATGTCATACGCTTAATCAACATAGTTGGAAATGACATTTTATGAATTCATAATTTTACTATAATATAATCATAAGAAGGTGTCAGTTTAGTATGGAATAATACCCCAGTTAAGGCACTATGGATGCAAAATAACATATGTACGAGACATGTATTACCAAATTAGAAGAATTCAATGGTCCAAAGTATCATTTTTCATGGTTTAAATTTGACTCAAATTTATTTTAGAAAATATAATAATCACATAAAATTCATTTCCCCATTTAGGAATACATTAGCCTAAATTGGCACCTATACATGACAAGTTCGAACCATTTAGCATATTTTAGTAGTTTTGGCCCAATTTGTGCATTGTCACAAAATGTTTCTTAGATTGAAAATTTTAGCACAATAGTGATGGTAATTGTTTGTATACATGTATAACATCATTATTCTCTCATATCATCATAATGTTTTTCCTTCATGTCTTCATACACAAGCCTATGTATGAGTATTTAGGCTTGTGAACTCAGTTATATCAACCTTATTTTAAATATCAGATAGCCTAGGTGATCTTGTTGATTTATTTTTTATTTCATACTTATACTTAGTTATGTTATATTCATATATTATCCTTCATATGATAAAATGGTTTTTGGTTCAAAATGAGGACCTACAGGTATGGAACCTATAGGTTTACTTTTGCTTAGATAGACTAATAAGAACTAAATTTTTGAATTCTTATAATTTAGGATTGTATGAACTCATGTCATTTTCATATCATCCCATCAATATGTCTATGAATCTCTTAGTGAACATTATTTAATTTTAAATTTTCCCAACTATATGTATAGGTATCTAGCTGATGTCTTTTCATGTACAAGGATCATGTATGGAGGTTAGAGTTCATGTATTCACTCATGATCTTTTGATGATTTAGTGAGATATACCAAGGTAATATGAGTGTTTATATATTACACCAAGACTCTAAATTTATTGAACATCTTAAACATAATAATTGTGATCCATTAATGTCCACCTATAAGTCTATAAACAAGTGGGTGGACAAAGCTTATCCCAATCTTTGTTAGAGAGTGTATTTGAATTTTGATTTCATTACCTTGGGCCTCAAATTTTTTCAATGTAATTCTCACATGTTATCCTTGAGTTTTTATTTCTATTTGGGCCAATTTTATAAATTAGGCTTGTAGGAAACTATTCATACACTGCACCATGCCTCTAAAGGCTTAACCATGTCACCACTTAAAGGATTATCTACAAAGAAATAATTTTTTAGAGAGAAAGAAATGGATCATCTTATAATGAGAGGTTTTGAATTTTCAATTATTGATGAATTACCTAGAAACTTCTAAGAATGGCAATACTCAAAATCAACCAAAACACTAGTAACTGGGGTGGTGATGTTTACATATGCTTGAGACATCAGTTTCTTTATTGAAGACACCTCACACAACTAAGTTAATTTATGAACTTGACATTAAAAAGACTCATTTTATTTATTAAATGACCTTATATAATCCACTTTCCTTTATAAAACTTTGAAGTGAGTAAATAGAGGTAAAACTAAACCCTACTTAGGTGAACAAGATATAGTGACCTCCTTACACTCTTAACAATTATTAATAAAGGAGGGGCAACCAATCTACTTTATATGGCCATGGATTTTAATCTCATTATGACCCCTTCCTTTTTCAAAAATATTAGACCATGAATTTCTCTCTTGTGTTTGTACTGAGCATATGAAGTTGACCTTTATTAGTTTGCCAAGAGGGCAATGGAGGTTTTGGTGCAAGTTTTTGTACATTTGAACTTTTGTAAGATTATAAATCATGTATATGTCCTATAGAAGGTAAATAGACACCCATGAATCATTTTTACCTACAAATGGATCTCCCAAGTCTATATAAGTGCCTATAACTACCTATAAAATCATGATTCTCTCAATTTAGATGTTCAACCTAAAAAATCAACCCCAAATGACATTGCTGTCATAATTGAAAGTAAGATAAATACCAAAAAATATTTTACAAGCATTCTTATATGAATATTTGATATTTTAGCCATGTCATGTGTTAAATTTGACTATATGCACTTTTCCCTTGTATTACACTTTACCTTAATCTTCACAAAAGAACCTTAACTTTTCCAAACAAATGTAAAATGTTCATACAAGGTGTTCAAGTCATGCCATGACTATGAGAGACATTTTTTAACCTTTGACATTATTTTACCCCATCTTTTCATGTTCACCTTATGACTAGACTAGCACAAGATAAAATACAAACATTACCTTAATCTTGTCAAAATAACCTTAAATTATACTAATAAGACTTTAACAAGACCATTGAAATACCTCAAAAGGTATGAAAGGACTATGAAAAATGTCATAAAATATGACAAGTCAAGTTTTTAATGAACCTGGTCTATGGTAGCCAAAATTTGGCTAATAAGGCTCTTGACCTCTTTTAGTGAGAAGAGTATTGACTATAAGATCTACTATAATCTTAGGATGAATAGTAGAGGCCAGATAGAAGATAAGGTAGTTGGTCTATGGGAATGAGGAATGAAAGGGATTAAATGTGCTCTCTTTCATCTAGTATTAATGGGTGGTAACTCAAATTGAACCATGCAATAATAAGAATTATATAATTGTTTATTATTAATGTCATGGATTATATTAAATTTTATCCTTGCCATTAAATTATACATCCATGGATTTGCATGTATCATAAAGATTTCACATGTTATAGGTAAGCTACATGTAATTATTTTAACTTTTTAAGACTTAATGTTTGTAAATTCTATGTTTTTTAAGGATATGAGTAGACTAAATCAAGGTAATACTATGCAATAAATACAACCATTGATTTGTTATAGAATTGACTAACTTTGACCTTTCTAAAATTAGAAATAAATAATGAAAGTAATAACTTATCCTAGAAAATGACATAATGAAAGATATAGAGGATAGAAAATGAGTTATAATTTGGTTTGAGTGTCACAAATAGGATCCTAATATTAAAAAAAACTCATATACAAAAGCATCTTAATTGTACATTAGTGCCATGATTGGATATGTGATGGTAGTGTCCCTATTTTGGTGATAGTGTCATCTGTGTAGGACTATCCTGAGCTTCTAGGTACACCTATGTCTAGATATGTGAGGTTTGTTCGTATGTGTAGAGCTCTAAAATGCTATATATTTCCTTTTTTGGTTTAATTTATGAGAAACCCCTAATCCTCCATATTGATAGGGCATTCAGTTGATAAAAGCTAAAAAGTGTGTTTTTTAGTGGGGTAGGCTAGACATCCTCAACACCTCACTATGAAAAGGGTTGCCTACATACCAATACTCTAGGGAGGAAGCAAACCTAATGTAATTCTCCCCACCTAAGTGGTGTAAGTGAATTTGAATTTAGTATGATAGTGGACTTGAGTTATTTAAATGTGTTGGGGACTATAAATCTATGTAATGTGAGCTTAGAAATGTTGTAGATGGTAGTATGCACAAGTAGGGAAGAATAAGGATTGATAACCTTAATTATGCATAACTTTTTCTAAGTTTGAATGTGTATTTTACATCTAATTTCCATCTAGGGGTTAGAGGGATAAAAGTTATTTATATATAACATGATGATACTTATGCGGGTGATAAAATAGGTCAATGTCAACCCTAGGAGGTTTTATATTTGAAAATATATCTATTTGTGAAAAGGAAAGGGAAAGGACATTAGCACCATTATTGGGACACTAAATATATGTGATGCTACTATTCTTATTATGACGCTAGTGTCCAAGTGACATAACACTATGCATGAAGGTCTAGGATGCAAGAATGAAGGTCTAGGACTACTTTAAGGATGATTAAGGACACATGTGGCCTACATGAAGGATTGATAAGTGTGATAATAGGATTTAGGATAGGTCTAGGGATAATATAGGGATAGGAAGTCTTAATTATCACTATTAACACTAAAATAACACTTTTAAGTGATTACATTTGCCTCCCCTTTATTCTATAAATGCAACAAAGTGAAATGACTAAGATAAAGGAAAAAAGAAGCATAACTAGACTTACCTAAGAGGTGAAGTTGGTGAAGATGGGTCTAAGTATGTGAAGAATGATCCAATTTGTGTCCTATAAATAGAACATGTATAAATCAATCCTTACATAATAGATATCAAAATCAAAACACTAAACTGAGTAAAGAAGAAAATTTGAGTAAAATTGAGTAAAGAGATAGGAGAGAAGAAAGGAATGAATACACCTTACCATGTACGTAGATAAATGCATAGACTTGGTGACAACTTGTGGGCATGCATATAGTAATTAATTAGTGAATATATTGGATTGATCTTATGTCTTACTCAATCCTCATGTGTGGGTGGCTCAAGAACTCAATCTAGTTTTGACTCCATCATTGCCCACCCTTGCTTGGTAGATCATGACCTATGAATAGCTTGGATTGGACTGATGGTGTATCTAAGACTCTCATGTAGGTGGATCAAGAAATAAAGTAGGCTATGACTCCATAATTTCCCATCCATGTGTAGTAGATGAATCTAAACTAAAACTATATGATGTAACTGGAAATGTCTAACTAGATATTTTGGCTCTACAACCACTCAGATATATTAGGTAGTTTTGGGCCACTCAAGAATGCCAACCACTATAGATGGATTAAGACACAAAACTAGTGTACAACCTAGAATATGATGTCATATGTATACAACATAGATAATGATATCAAATTTTTCATTCTATCTAATCAACTAATGTGTGAATGAGCATATAGAAATAATGTGCCGTGCACATGGCCCCAAATCTAATATTTGATCATATGGATTAGGAATGAGTTATAATAATATGTATATGAGTATTTAAATTGAATTTTGGAATGGTCATACCATGCATTATGCCCCTAATTTGATCAAACTAGTATGAATATAAGCTAAATTGGTATGAATCTAAGCAAATATGATAAATCTATAAATGAACCTATGCAAACTTGTATCATACCTACTATATTTTTCTAGCCTGTCTAGTTTTTTATGAAACTAAAGATACTAGATAGTATTGACATATCTTGGATAGTAGTTTCATTATTGTAAATGTAGTGCTAATGTGCTAATTTGGGTGTTAGTGTCTTTTTGCTCTAATTTTTGTGTAACTGTACTGATCTCTATGTTACTATTTTCTCACTATGTTATTTAATTTGTATATGTGTGTAAAAAAAATATTGTGAGTGCCTTATAAAATCATAATCTCTATGATAAATTTTTGGATAATTAATCTTATTTTTTGTCCTTCATATAGGTTCCCAGGCTTATCCTAAGTCTTAAGGTGTGGGTAGAAGTTTTATTTATGTGAATTATAAATTCACATAAATCTAGATTTCATGAGGTGTCACTCACCTCTTTATTCCCCTTTAGTAGTTATGAGTTACTTTAATAAGTAACTCCTTCCCCCATTTGGCACACACTTCCTTCCACTCTCTAAGGGAATAGGTCACAAGTAGCATGCACAAAGGAGGATTGTACGGTGATTATGAGATTCTTTGTGACTCCCATTCTTTTCCTCTTGCTCTATAAAAGAGCCTTTCCGCTCCTTATATTCTCATTATAAAATGAAGCTCTCTCTCTTATTCTCAATTTAATCCTTTAATTGTGTATATTTTGTTGTCAAGCCTTCTTATAGATCATGTGGGTTTTTCTATGATACGTTCAGTTTCCCACTTTAAAATCTCTTTCTCAACATTGTGGCTTGATCTTTTAAAGGTGATATTATTCTTTTTCATTCATTTTCTCATTTATTTCAATTTTTAAATCTATATTGGACAATATTTCTTTCATGGCATCAGAGCTCTATAGTTTCTAATATTGATTCTTGAAAAATTTGTAGATTTGAAGGTGGAAAAGAAGATTTTTGTTCTTTTAATATTCTATTTTTTTCTCACTATTTGATTTTTTTATCTCTATTTTTAAATGCATTAAGAGTATCATTTATTTTTCTTATAATCTCTTTTTATTTAGGTTTATAAAGGAATTCTTTGTTCATGCTTCTTTTGGTTTATTTTCCACTACATTTAAAATTCTACCTAAGTTCTTTTTTTACTTTTTAAAGTCATTTTTTTCACTAAAACCCATCTTAAAAAGGGTTCATATATTTTTACTAGAATCATTTTTTATTAAAAAAAATTGGGTTTTGTTAATCAGTCATCTAATATTATTTTTTACAAATTTCAAGAAAACCCAATTTATAATTATTGAGATATAATCAAAAATGTACCTATAGGTTTTTTAAACTGTGATTAATTTTTTTAGTTTTTAGTTTTATTTTTGGCATTATCCTTAGTTTATGCAATGTTAGTAAGTGTTTTTTATTACTTTTAAAATTCAAAAATAAAAAAATTATTTACTTTCAAAATAAAGTCTTTTATTATTTTTTTTAAAAAACTATTTTAAAATTAATTTAAACCTTTTTCAAATTCAAAAAGGATTTTTTATTTTTTCAAACCAATTAAAATCAAAGGACTACATTTAAGTTCTCATGTAGAATTCATTATTACATAATTTTTTTTGATATTTTATGAAAATTTAAAAACTTATTTTTTTAAAAAAAACAAACATTTGTATATTATTTTTTTTAATATTCTAAATTACAAAAAATTATTTATTAACTTTATGGCATTTTTTTTTCAATTATTCAAAGAGACATTAATAAGGCACTTTGCTATTTTTATGGACTTACATTTACAAGATAATTGGTAATTTTAGCAAGTTCATTTTTTCAGCATTATTTTATATTTTAGACCTTACAAGTAAGTTATTATCACTTTTTTTGTCATTTGCATCTTAACGTGCTTATTATAACATTTAAACTTGCAATTTTTCTAGCATTTAAAAATACTTATAATCAACTTTCTCTTAAAAATTATGAAATTATTACTCTTAAGTCACACTTTGCATGTCAAAATAAAACTTTACGTGTTTTACAATATTCTTTTAATTATAAAATGATGTCTATGCAATCTTTTATTGATGTGTTAAATAATAAATTTGCATCTTTTGCACATACTAGTAGTTCTAATGTTGACACGAGATCTCATAATATTGATAAATCTCATTATTATTCTCACATAACTTTCACTTCTTTGACCACTTTTCCTATCAATCCCAGCTTAAAAATCATGCACAATATGGGTTGTTTGGGTGGTGAACTTGGTAAATGTGTAATTAGCATTATTTAACCTCTTTTGCTTGAATATAATACAAAATTTAAAGGTCTTGAATATAATACTTCAAATGCTTCTAATAAAAATTTGACATCTTATTTTCCTCTTCATCAAAGGACTTATAATGCAACTTGTTTTTATTATACTACTTTCAATACTAATGTTTTGGTCAAAAGTGCTTAAACTTGTGCATATTGTCGAAATTATGGGCATCATATATATATATATATATATATATATATATATATATATATATATATATATATATATATATATATATATATATATATATATATATATTGGAAATTTTACCCATGAAAATCTTGTGGTAAATCCACTCATTATACTTTACATTGTTAGAAAATGACAAAATCTACTATCTTTAACTGTTAAACTGTTTGGATTCTTAAAAAATGAATCTGTTAGAGACTTTGATATGTCTTCTTATGATCAATATTCTAATGCTTCATGCAAAATATCTTTTGTAAGTGAGACATCTTTGTTATCTCCATTTTGATTGTCTAAATATCCTTATGCATTACTTGTCTTTTATTAATAGGATATAGGTTTTGATTATTTTGACTAATTTCTTTTTGTGAAGGTTTATGCACTTTTTGATAGAAGTTGTCTTTACTCAAATCTGCCTAGTTGTACATATAATTTTATTAGATTATGTATGTATATTGTATTTTTTGGTATATTAATAACTTAACTTGAAATATTAGGGTTATCTTGTTTGTCTTTTAGGTTTTGTGAATCATTACTCCTTATTGGTATTTGTTTTGTGAAGGATCGACCACATTGTCCAAAGAGGATTCTTGGATATTCTTGGTGATCACACTTTCTTCCTTGCAACTTTTAGTGGCACCTTCTCTTATTTATTTTGTAATTTCACTTGAAATAAGTTTCTATTAAAGGGGATATCATTGTAATTTAAGATCCTTTGTTTGTTTGTAAAATATTTTCTCTACTTTTATAACCTCAAATTAAGCTTAAGGGGGAGTGTTGGATAAGTAATCTTAATTTGAGTCTTTCATGTAGGTTCATAGGCTTACCATAAGTCTTAAAGTGTGTGTATAAGTTTTATTTATGTGAAGTATAAATTCATATCAATCCAAATTCCATGAGGTGTCACTCACCTCTTTATTTCTCTTTAGGATTTGGGAGTTACTTTCACAAGTAACTCCTTCCCCAACTTGGCACACACTTCCCTCCACTCTCTAAAGGAATAGGCCACAAGTGGCATACACAAAGGAGGCTTATAAGGTAATTATGTATTCCTTTTAACTTCCATTATTTTCCTCTTACTCTATAAAATAGCCTTTCCTCTCCTTGTTTCCTTACTAGAACTTGAAGCTCCCTCTCTTTTATTTTCAATTTACTCTTGATTCAATTTTAAAATTGTGAAGATTTTGGTGTCAAGTCTTCTTATATATTATGTGGGTTTTTCTATGATGTGTTAATTTTTCCATTTTAAAATCTTTGTCTCAACATTGTGTCTTGATCTCTTCAAGATGATATTATTATTTTACATTCTTTTGCTCATTTATTTCAATGTTTAAACCGATCTTTGGAAATGTTTCTTTCATAAACCCCTATGAATTCCCCCTTCTTTGAGGGGAGTTGTTGAACCTATTTAAAAAATTTCCTCAAAATAAAAATATCTAAAATATGTGTGTTAGTTGGTAATCATATATGATAAATACATAATAATCTAATATAATTTACATACATAACATTAGAATTAACATAGTTTGAGCATTAGTTTGTAATGTGAGATGTATGTCATGTCTAGCATTCATAAGGGTGTCAAAATAGGTATATTAATGTATGTAATATCAAATATAAGTAATAATTTAGAGTTTATCTAGTGGGATAGGGCATGATGTTCATCACAACACCCAAGTAAGAAGGGGGTATGCATGAAGTCCCTCTTGATAGCTAAAACTAGAGTGTGTAACAAAAAAGAGACAAGTGTCATGGCCATGATGCATATAATAAATAATAAATACAACATGTTGATGATTTAAAATTTCACTTTGTAATAAACACTAACAATGGGAAGTTTCAAGATGTGGGACTTGCGACTTGAAATAACCTCCAGTTTTTAGAGAAGCTGGTTATTCTTTAAATCAAGTGTATACTGGGAAAAGGGATGGGAATTTTAACAGAAACACAAATGCAAGAAATAAAATCTAACTATGGTGATGTGCCTAAATGTAATTTGACCTTAATCCTAAGTACATTGAAACTATATGTAGGATTCATTTACATTTAAGAGAAAACAAGTGCATGATTAATGTAAAAGATAGAAATAATAAAAATAGAGGCTCACAACATAGACTACTTTTGCAATGATACAGAACATGCCAACAAAGTCATAGGGTTCAATCTTCTTATTTGAATCTTCTAGTCACATAAGACGCATAGAAACACACATAATTATATAAACTTTTCAACTCAAGAAAATGAGACAAAAGCAAATGACAATCCTAATCACAGCTCTAGAAAGTCTAAACTATTGACAACACAGCCTAGACTACTTTTGCAACAACACAAAAAATATCAACAAAGGCATAGGGTTCAATCTTCTTATTTGAATCTTTCAGTCACATAAGAGGCACAGAAACACACATAGTTACATAAACCTTCCAACTTAAGAAGATAGAACAAAAGCATATGATATTCCTAGTCACAGCTCTAGAAAGTCTAAACTCTTAACAATAATTATTTCTAAAAATTCTCTCTGGTCTAGTTCTCCTCATTCTTGGTGATCTTTGCACCCTTATTTATAGCCTTGGATTCACTCTAAATTGTCTGCTTGTTCCCAATCTAATGGCCCAACTGAAATCTAACCGAACTGGGAGTGTCTAACAAAAGATATTTTATAGATTCTGAAATGCTTTGTCTTCTGGTAGTTCATTGGCTGAAATAGATTACAGGATGTTCCCTTCTCTTAAACTCTAGGTAACACTTAGCCAATTTCTTGAAAACCTTCTTATTACTTTAGGAGACACCAGAGGATGACACTTGTCATGTTCTACGGCACCTATCGAAGACACGCGACACTTTTCACATAACTTATACTCTTTTGTGTCTTTGCACAAGAGTGTTCCACCTTTTCCACTTATCACAATCTACTTCCTTGAAACTTCAATAGCTTAAAATAAAATAAGACCCACAACATTTCTTACCCAAGTAACTTTAAAAGGAACACAGGGACATGTGTCAATCTCCACTACTTATCTGGGTTACATGGTAGTCTCCATTTCTTTTAGCTACTTTTTAGAAACCTACAAAAGATGACAGATGGTGGTCTCTACTTTACTATATTTATACCATAGAAACAAATGGGTCTCATTTCATATTTACACAGATAGTGACACCTGGCGGCTTTCGCTTGCTTTAGAAACAACACTTAAGACCCACCACGGTCTTTGTTATATCAGTGAAGCAAAAATGAAGATAATTTGGATCATGACATGTGGTGGCTTCCATTCTCTTTTGCTGGGGTATGTGGCATCTTCCATTACTTTTAGAAAATAAAAAATGAGACCTTTCATGACTGCCACTTGGCACTTTCCACTTTATCTTGATACTTAGCTTGTTAAAACCTTTCGCTAAAAAGAGATGAAACACCGGTGTCGATATGAAACATGGATGCTGACACTTGGCATGTTCCACTGAGTCACTATGAGATATGTGGCACATTCTGACCAACTCATAGAAAATATGAAAGGTGCCTCGAACGATGACACTTGGCAGCTTCCACTTGACTTCAACACTTAGAGAAAAATGAATCAAAAGGAAATTAGAGCCCACACTCTATTTTAAAACTTCACCATCTCAAACCAAATTATGTGGGGACAACGATCTGGATCATGCACTACTAAAAATTAGAATGAAACATAGAGTATTTGTTACTCTATAGTTATTGGTGACCCTAAGGACTTTTGAGCCTACTCGAAAATAATCTACAACTCCCGCATGATTTGAAATCTCTAGAAAACACATTTTTAACTAAAATGTTTAAAATAAATTCTATTTACAAGAATCTCTTCAAGTTCACCTTCCATCATTTCTAGTTCAAATGAATTTTACTGTTTACACGCCTGAATTTTATAAGGGCCAGTCCATAATGCTTCAAACTTAGTGTGTTGACCTGGTTTGGCAGCTCTTGCATCCTATTTCAAAACAATTGAGCTTGTTTTGAAATGGGGATTTGAAGTCCTTTTATCAAAACAGTCTTTAACTATTTTCTAATGCTTTATCAATGAATCATGTGCTACATTTCTCTTTTCTTGAACTTCTAGAAGTTGTACTAATCTGACTTGCATGGGGCCATTTTCTTTAATTTCAATCTGTTTGATCAGCTAGAGAGAAGGAATCTCCAAGCTTAAGGGAATTACAATAGGTTTCCCATATACCAATTCATATGGGGACATTTTGATCACATGTTTAGGCATAATTCTATCATCCCACAGTGCTAAATTAAGCACTTTATGCCATTCCTTGTGATGATCAGCCCCTATTATTTTGATGAGTCTAATCAGGTTCTTATTAGTTGATTCTACCAAACCATTACCCTGAGGGTAAAATTAGAAGAAGTTTTCAGATATATTCCATGGTTTAATGCAAAGTCAGATAATTTGGACCCTAAAAATGCTTTAGCATTATCTGCAATTATGGTGCAAGGAGCCCCAAAATGAGTAGTGATACTCCCTAAAAAATTTAGGATCACATTTTCTATTGCTTCCTTGAGTGGCACTACCTTGGTCCATCTGGTGAAATAATCTGTGGCTGTTAAGATCCATTTGTGACCCATACTAGATACTAGATTTATCATTCCAATGAAGTCAAGACCCCATTGAGCAAAAGGTTCATCCATAATTATAGGACTAAGAGGCATTGTTGCATTCCTTCTCATTCCCACATAATATTGACAAGATTGACATTTTTTAACCAGCTGATAACAATATGTAAATAAAGTATGCCAGAAATAACTTACTTCACTTATTTTTATAGTTGTGGTTTTTGCAAAAAAATGTCCACCTGATACTCCATAATGCATTTCATGTAGTATTTTCTTAGCCTCATCCTTTTCTACACATCTTAACAATTTGCCATTAGAATTTCCTCTGAAAAGAACCTGTTCAATTAAAACAAAATGAAATCCTTGCATCCTATAGTATCTTCTCTTATTTTGAAGGAGTTCTCTTGGGTAAATTCCATTTTTCATAAAATGAATCCTATTTGTAACCCAGGATTCCTGATCAACTTCTTGTATTCTCAATACAATTTCTTCTTCTATTCCTGAATTTGTCTCTTCCAAGTGTCAGAGAATACATCCAAGTGTCAGAGAATACAAGTATCAAAATTTTACTTCCTGATACTATATGTCTAAACTTTTTGAGAGCTTTTACCATAGCATATGCTTGTTTTTATACAAAGCTATATCTGGTTTCATATTCCCTAAGAGTCCTCAAGAAAAAGGCTATTGGATGATCTCCCTCCTATTTATCATCCTTTTGTGTTAGAATAGTAGCAATACTAAGCTCTCCTCCATATACATACATTACAAAAGGCTTAGAAAAATCTGGGTTTCTAAGTACCGAAGCTGTTGAGATAGCTTTCTTGACCTCTTCAAAGGCTTGCCTTCTTTCCATAGTCCACTTGAAAATTAGGTCTTTTTTTAGTAAAAGTGTCACTGGTCTTACTAAGCCTGCAAAGTCAGATATGAACCGACTGATGAAATTAATCTTTCCCAAGAAAGATTGAATTGCTTTCTTATTTATTGGAAGCGGTAAGTTCATTATAGTTGCCACTCTTTCTAGGTCTATTGAGACTCCTTCTTTAGATATTATATGTCCCAATAATTTGCCTTGAGGGACAACAAAGATAAATTTCTTAGGATTCAAGGATATTCCAAATTCTTGACATTTTTTAAACACAGCTTCTAAATGATCAAAATGATCAACAACATTCTTTGAAAAAATAGTAAGATCATCAAGATAAATCAGGATGATTTTATTTATCAATTCCCTAAATGCAACATCCATAGCTCTCTAAAAGGTGGCTCCAAAATTTGATAGGCCAAATGGCATCTTATCATATGCAAATGTTCCCCATTTGGTGGTAAAAGCAATCTTGTATTGGTCTTCTTTAGCCAACCAAATCTGATTGTATCTAGAGAAACCACCTAGCAAAGAGAATCTCTCTGATCTAGCCACAGTTTGTAGAATCTGTTCCATGGAGGTCAAGGGATAGTGATTCTTCAAAGATGCTTTGTTTAGATCTCTGAAATCTACACAAAGTCTTATATCACCATTCTTTTTCCTAACTGGTACTAGATTTGATACCCAGGATGAGTGTTTGATTGAAAAAATTATTTTAGAATCTAAAAGTTTCTACAACTCATCCACCATTAGAGGCTCAATCCTTGGATTCACTGGCCTCTATTTCTATCTAACAGGCTTAGATCCTTCAGTCAATTCTATTGTGTGCTAAATGATGTCTCTATTATATCCATGAAGATCTTCATAGCTCCAGGCTATGACTCTATCATATTTTTTACATAATTCAATTAGCCTTTCCTTTTCTCTTTGAGTTGCAGAATTTCTAGCTTTTAATTTTTTCCCTTCACTCACCTCTATTTTAGAATAATCTACTTTGTTTTCTTGGAACCTTTTCTTCTCCAGACTTACATCTTCTGGGTCAAAAAGGCTCTCTAAAGTGATTAAACCTTTGGAAAGCTTATTATTCTTTAATTGTATAATTTGATCTCCATATGCTTCTTCAATATTTGGTTGCAATTGATCAGTGAATTCCCCTAATTGTTTCAATAATGAGAGTACTTGAAAATCATTCTCAAATACTTGCCAATTCTCTTTATTATCTAGGATAGTTGGCCTTACTATAACCTTTACTGACTCATTGTTAACTACTAGGCCAATTGCTGGATCAAACTGTGAACCAATCTGTGCCATCCTATCAGCTTCAAAATTTTGAACCCTGGGAACTACTTCAATATTAAAAGCTTCAAAATCTTCTATTAAGTCCCAAATTCTATGCTTATTTGATTTCATCTTGACATTATTTGCTATTGCCTTTTCTCTCATTTGCTTTACTACTAATTCTGAATCTCCTTTTACTATTAGATTCTTTATTCCCTTTTTTTTGGATAATAAGAGCCCATGTAATAAATATTCATACTCGACATCATTATTAGTACAAGCAAATTAAAAATGGATAGCTCTTAAAATTTTCTCACCATTTGGAGGAGTAAGACAAATTCCTGCTCTAGCACCATTTTTACTTCTAGCCCCATCAAAATTTAAAGTCCAGATTTCTAAATTTTTTTTGGATCCTTGAGTAGTTGGTGTCTCTTCCCTTAAAACATTTGGGATTTCATGGTCCTCATCAAAAATAACATAAGTTCCCAAACCAGTAGAGTTATAATTTTCATATGGGTCACTATGTGTCATAGCTAACAACTATTTATTTTCTTTTTCCTAATTATGCTTAGTCCAGTCACCTATCTTAGTAAAATAAAAGGAATCTAATTTGGATGTGCTTACCTCTAATGCATTGTCCACTAAGGTTGTTTTCTGTAGATGAACTATGTCTTTGAGCTTTCTTTCATCAGTAGGTCCTTCAGTATATTTGGGCATTTCTTGATTTTGAAGAGCTTCTTGTAATAGTGTCCTTTGTTCAGGAATTGCTAGTATATCCTAGATTGATACTTGTGTTGGGGTCATCTTTAGTTGATCAACCAAATTCATTTATCCCAAAGTTTGAATTCTTGGAAGATTAGGATATCTTGTCTTTCCTTGAACTTGTTCAGGAACTTCTTGATTCTGCACTGGCTAAAGCATTTCTTGTCTAACAGCTGTGTGTTGATGACATTCAAATGAAGGATTCCCTATTACTTCATTGTTTGCAACTTCAAATTGTTCCAAAAATTTTCTCTTTGATCTAGTACATTAGTCTAATTGCACCACTAGTTTTTTGGAAGCAGAAACTTCATTCAAACTTCCTGATACTATATGTCTGAAGTTTTTGAGAGCTTTTACCATAACATATGCTTGTTTTTATACAAAGTTATATCTAGTTTCATATTCCCTAATAATCCTCGAGAAAAAGGCTATTAGATTCTCTCCCTCCTATTTATCATCCTTTTGTGTTAGAACAATAGCAATATTGAGCTCTCCTCCATATACATACATTACAAAAGGCTTAGAAAAATTTGGGTTTCTAAGTACCAGAGCTGTTGAGATAGCTTTCTTGACCTCTTCAAAGGCTTGCCTTCTTTGTATAGTCCACTTGAAAATTAGGTCTTTTGTTAGTTAAAGTGTCACTGGTCTTACTAAGCCTGCAAAGTTAGATATGAACTGACTGATGAAATTAATCTTTCACAAGAAAGATTGAATTGCATTTTTATTTACTGGAAGCGGTAAGTTTATTATAGCTGCCACTCTTTCTGGGTTTATTGAGACTCTTTCTTTAGATACTATATCCCAATAATTTTCCTTGAGGGACAACAAAGATACATTTCTTAGGATTCAAGGATGTTCCAAATTCTTGACATTTTTTAAACATAGCTTCTAAATGATCAAAATGATCAGCAACATTCTTTGAAAAAATAGTAAGATCATCAAGATAAATTAGGATGATCTTATTTATCAATCCCCAAATGCAAAATCCATAGTTCTCTAAAAAGTGGCTCCAGCATTTGATAGGCCAAATGGCATCTTATCATATGCAAATGTTCCCCATTTGGTGGTAAAAGCAATCTTGTATTGGTCTTCTTTAGCCAACCAAATTTGATTGTATCTAGAGAAACCATCTAGCAAAGAGAATCTCTCTGATCCATCCATAGTTTGTAGAATCTATTCCATGGAGGTCAAGGGATAGTGATCCTTCAAAGATTTTTTGTTTAGATCTCTGAAATCTACACAAAGTCTTATATCACCATTCTTTTTCCTAACTGGTACTAGATTTGATACCCAGGTTGAGTGTTTGATTGGAAAAATTATTTTAGAATCTAAAAGTTTTTGCAACTCATCCACCATTAGAGGCTCAATCTTTGGATTCACTGGCCTCTATTTCTATCTAACAGGCTTAGATCCTTTAGTCAGTTCTATTATGTGCTAAATGATGTCTCTATTATATCCATGAAGATCTTCATAGCTCCAGGCTATGACTCTGTCATATTTTTTACATAATTCAATTAGCCTTTCTTTTTCTCTTTGAGTTGCAGAATTTCCAACTTTTAATTTTTTCCCTTCACTCACCTCTATTTCAAAATAATCTGCTTTGTTTGCTTGGAACCTTTTCTTCTCCAGACTTACATCTTTTGGGTCAAAAAGGCTCTCTAAAGTGATTAAACCTTTGTAAAGCTTATTATTCTTTAATTGTATAATTTGATCTCCATATGCTTCTTCAATATTTGGTTGCAATTGATTAGTGAATTCCCCTAATTATTGCAAGAATGAGAGTACTTGAAAATCATTCTCAAATACTTGCCAATTCTCTTCATTATCTAGGATAGTTGGCCTTACTATAACCTTTACTAAGTCATTGTTAACTAATAGGCCAGTGGCTAGATCAAACTGTGAACCAATCTGTGCCATCCTATCAGCTTCAAAATTTTGAACCCTGGGAGCTAATTCAATATTAAAAGATTCAAAATCTTCTATTAAGTCCCAAATTCTAAGCTTATAGGATTTCATCTTGACATTCTTTGCTATTACCTTTTCTCTAATTTGCTTTACTACTAATTTTGAATCTCCTTTTACTATTAGATTCTTTATTCCCTTTTTTTTGGATAATAAGAGCCCATGTACTAAATATTCATACTCGACATCATTATTAGTACAAGAAAATTGAAAATGGATAGCTCTTAAAATTTTCTCACCATTTGGAGCAGTAAGACAAATTCTTGCTCCATCACCATTTTTACTTCTAGCCCCATCAAAATTTAAAGTCCAAATTTCTAATTTTTTTTAGATCATTGAGTATTTGGTGTCTCTTCCCTTAAAACATTTGGGATTTCATGGTCCTCATCAAAAATAACATAAGTGCCCAAACCAGTAGAGTTATAATTTTCATATGGGTCACTATGCGTCATAGCTAACAACTGTTTATTTTCTCTTTCTTGATTATGCTTAGTCCAGTCACCTATCTTAGTAAAATAGAAGGAATCTAGTTTGGATTTACTTACCTCTAATGCATTGTCCACTAAGGCTGTTGTCTATAGATGAACTGTGTCTTTGAGCTTTCTTTCATCAGTAGGTCCTTCAGTATATTTGATCATTGTTTGATTTTGAAGAGCTTCTTGTAATAGTGTCCTTTGTTTAGGAATAGCTAGTATATCCCAGATTGATACTTGTGCTGGGGTCATCTTTAGTTGATCAACCACATTCATTGATCCCAAAGTTTGAATTCTTGGAAGATTAGGATATCTTGTCTTTCCTTGAACTTGTTCAAGAATTTCTTGATTCTACACTGGCTGAAGCATTTCTTGTCTAATAGCTATGTGTTGATGACATTGAAATGAAGGATTCCCTATAACTTCATTATTTTCAACTTCAGGTTGTTCCATCATTTTTCTCTTTGAACTAGTACATTAGTCTGATTGCACCACTAGTTTCTTGGAAGCAGAAACTTCATTCAAAAATATTGATTCTTCATCTTCAACCCATGAGAACAAAGCATATTATGGGGCTATTTCCTCCTCTTTTTGCAAAGACATCCCTTGCATCTGAGCCATTAAGACTAAATTTTGCATATCAGAAGACTGGTAGGCTTGATTGTCACTGGAACTTACAAATTGACCATCCATTCTTCTTTGCTCTACCACCTTTTATTGTAGATTACCCATAGGACAATATATAGGTGTATGAGCATTATTGCAAGGGAAACACTAGGCATTAGTGTTATCCACATAGTTATTTTGCCTTGGAACAATCTCCCTATTTGAATTGGGAGGAATAGTTTATGAGGGTGTGGGGACTGCAACTAATTGGTTTTCTAGCTGATGGTTAGTTTGTCTTAGAGGACCCTGGTATTAGTTTGGCTGAGATGAAAATTTATTTCCTTGATAGCCTTGATATGGAGGCTTAGGGAAAGTATTCTGCTATCTTTTTATATTGATTAGCTCATTAGAAAATGTCCTTAGGATATTCTTGATATCATCCAGCTCAGATGACTGAGTGGGGACAATTTCTTTAGCAGATGGTTGAGGATAGTTGTACATAAACACATGTGGGGATATAGATTTAGGGGCCTCTTGAGGTAATGGTAAGGATATTTTTGGGAACATGGGCATGGGAGGCCTTGGAGGCAATTTTCTAGCATCTATCAAATTATTCTTAGCTCTAACCACATAGTCATAAGCCTCAAGTAAAGTGTGTCGTCCAAGTGACTGAATCATAATAGATATATCTGAATTCAAAGCCTTAAGATAAAAAACTATAGCCATACCTGGTAATGGTCTAGCTATAGCAGGGATTCTTTCCCAAGTCTTTTGAAATCTAGAATTGAAGTCAGTCATGGCTTCTTGTGGTGCCCTTTAAATGGTAATTAATTGTTGTAACAAAGAAGACTTATCACCCTTCTCTTCAAATATTTTAAAGAAAATATCTCTGAGCTGATCCCATGTAGATATGGTATTTGGGGTCAAAGACCGATACCATTTTAGAGCCTTCCCTTTAAAAGAAGCTGCTAATAATATTATGGCCACATTTTGCTGTGTGACAACATGTATAGCACAGACATCTGATACATCTTGAAGATGTTCCTCAGGTGTTTTAAAGTCTTGCCCACTAAATTTGGGTAGAGCTTTTAGGGCATTCAATGGGATAGGGTCCCAAGTGGCTAGTGGTATTGGGAAAATCAAGGGACTACCAGTGTTCTAGCTTGCATAATTTCTTGGGGGTATAGGGGCTCCCATATTTTCTCTTGGTATTGGTACAAACTGGTTGACTCTTCTTCTTGGACTAGTTACCAAAGGTGGCAAAAGAATACCTAGATTTGTAGCAGATTATGATCTGGTTATGGGTCCACAGCTATGACTCCTCATAGCTCTCTGGTTCATACGATCTTGAAAGAGACTTCAATATTGGTCCCACTGAGTGTGCCAAAAATTGTTGATGATTTAAAATTGTGCTTTATAATAAACACCAACAATGGGAAGTTTCAAGATGTGGGACTTGCGACCTGAAACAAACTCTAATTTTTAGAGAAGTTGGTTCTTCTTTAAATCAAGTGTATACTGGGAAAAGGGATAGGAATTTTAACAGAAATACAAATGCAAGAAAGAAAATCTAACTATGGTGATGTGCCTGAATGTAATTCAACCTTAATCCTAAGCATAGTGAAACTATATGTAGGATTCATTTACATTTAAGAGCAAATAAGTGCATGATCAATGTAAAAGATAGAAACAATAGAAACAGAGGCTCACAATATAGACTACTTTTGCAGTGATACAGAACATGTCAATAAAGGCATAGGGTTCAATCTTCTTATTTGAATCTTCTAGTCCCATAAGAGACACAGAAACGCATACAGTTATATAAACTTTTCAACTCAATAAAATGAGACAAAATTAAATGAAATTCCTAATCACAGCTCTAGAAAGTCTAAACTCTTGACAACACAGCCTAAACTACTTTTGCAATAACACAAAAAATATCAACAAAGGCATAGGGTTCAATCTTCTTATTTGAATCTTTCAGTCACATAAGAGGCACATAAACATGCACAGTTACATAAACCTTCCAACTTAAGAAGATAGAACAAAAGCATATGATATTCCTAGTCACAGCTCCAAAACGTCTAAACTCTTAACAATAATTCTCTCTAAAAATTCTCTCTGGTCTGGTTCTCCTCCTTCCTAGTGATCTTTGCACCCTTATTTATAGCCTTGGATTCACTCCATATTTTTTGTTTATTCCCAATCTAACGGCCCAACTGAAATCTAACCAAACTGGGAGTGTCTAACATAAGATATTTTATAGATTCTAAAATGCTTTGTCTTCTAGCAATTCATTGGCTAAAATAGATTACAGGATGCTCCCTTCTCTTAAATTCTAGGTAACACTTAGCCAATTTCTTGAAAACCTTCTTATTACTTTAGGAGACACCAGAGGATGACACTTGTTGTGTTCTGCATCACCTATCGAAGACACGCGACACTTTCTGCATAACTTATACTCTTTTGTGTCTTTGCTCAGTAGTGTTCTGCCTTTGCCACTTGTCGTAATCCACTTCCTTGAAACTTCAACAGCTTAAAAAAAATAAGACCCACAACATTTCTTACTTGAGTAACTTTAAACAGAACATAGGGACAAGTGTCAATCTCTGCTACTTATCTGGGTTACGTGGTAGTCTCTATTTCTTTTAGCTACTTTTTAGAAACCTACGAAAGATGAAATGTGGTGGTCTCCACTTTACTCTATTTATACCATAGAAACAAATGGGTCTCATTTCATATGTACATGGACAATGACACCTGGCAGCTTTCACTTGCTTTAGAAACAACACTTAAGACCCACCATAGTCTTTGTTATATCAGTGAAGCAAAAAATGAAGATAATTTGGATCACGACACGTGGTGGCTTTCATTCTCTTTTGTTGGGGTATGTGGTATCTTCCATTGCTTTTAGAAAATCAAAATTGAGACCTTCTATGACTGCCACTTGGCACTTTTTGCTTTATCCTAATACTTAGCTTGTTAAAAACTTTCACTGAAAAGAGATGAAACACCAGTGCCGATATGAAACACAGATTCTGACACTTTTCATGTTCCACTAAGTTGCTATGAGATATGTGGCATGTTTTGACCAACTCATAGAAAATATGAAAGGTGCCTCAGATGATGACACTTGGCAGCTTTCACTTGACTTCAACACTTAGGGAAAAATGAATCAAAAGGAAATTAGATCCCGTGCTCTGTTTTAAAACTTCACCATCTCAAACCAAATTATGCGGGTACAATGATCTAGATCATGCACTACTAAAAATTAGAATGAAACGTAGAGTATTTTTTACTCTACACAACACACATGAGGCATGTAAAGTAGGCTAATAGGCCATAATATAAGGGATATGGGAACATGTCACTAAATATAAGAAAACAAGACATAAGGACATATTCAAATATCTACATATGCAAGAAACAAGTAATTTGGCTTAAAGACACATATAATTACATGTTCAAATGTATTCATACATAATCAAGAAGGAACACATAAGGATATGGACCCATGTCAAAATAATACATACTATGAAATAAAAGTGGTGTAGAGCCAAAGAGCAATGGCATATTAAAATGCCATAGAATAGAAAAAGTATATAAATACAACCAAATATAAAGTAGGAAAGCTATAAATGAAAGTATGCATGAACATGTAATAAAAATATGTGTAAGATCCAAGATGTACATATACTAAGTTTAAAGTGTTAGTAGCCAAGAAATAATCTTAGTAAGTATAGCATAATCAATATCAAGATATAATATGCGAAAGTTGTGATGTAGGGTATAGAATGATAGAACCTGGTAATCAAAACTATGTGTAGGGTTCCCTTAAGTGGGCAAATGTGCCAAGTGAAGAACCCATGTATCAGTGTATATATCCCCAGTGGGTAGATAATATAAAATCTAGATTGGAGTAGTGGAGATGAGCTTTGTAGTAATCTGAAAGCACTCAACAAGAAGAAGTGAAGTATGTATGTATGATAAAAATGAATATACTAAGATAGCTAAAATATGTAGTGTTTGTAAAATATAATAAATTTAAACATAAAAATGCATACAATTTATAATTTTTTTTGAGTAAATATTTGAATGTTTTTGTGTTTTTTGAAATATTATATTATTTTTGTAATTTTGAAATATTGAATTATTTTTGTATTTTTTGGATATAATCTATGTACAAGCAACATGAAAATGAAACTATATACAAGGAGAAAAAGATAGGGAAAGTATGTACAATAAGGGAGGAAAAATATTAATTGATGAGTCTCATGGGAGACTCACTACCAATGCAGTGTGTGTCAAATAAAGGAACTATGATCTGCATGATGTATGAAAGGGTAACTATGGTCCCAAAATCTACTACACTAAGTGATCTATATCTATCCCTACCATTGGAGTGATGTTAAGAATTTATGACATTTATTTTGGTGTCTTATGAACATAGGGGTCTTAGGGACCCATCTGGTAGAAGACATTGTAGGTAGCATAGGTGCCCTATGTTGAGAACCTTGAGAACTCAATAATACTAATCTTGGAATAAAATAAGGAGAGGGAGGCATTGTATAATATATAACATATCTCTAATACAAGGGTCTATCTAATAATGGTCTCTATTGGATAGCATGTGTATATGATAACACTATAATAGACCTCACCAATATTGGTGGCTCTAATAAATGTTATGTTGCACTGATAGGAACTATGCTCAAAGTTATAATTGGTAATTATGTTATAACTGGTAACTATGATGTAACTCATATGAAAGACCCTCAATTTTGACCATCTAATTTTCATGTATATATTTTTAGGAATCTATGCACCATGGATGTGATGGATCATAGATATTGTATCTATAGCCTACTTGGTAACATGTCAAATATGATTACACTAAGTACTATTAAGAATCTAGTGGTCATATGTGCTAGTCCAATCTATAGTGGAAGTATGATCTCCCCAATGGATCTCTAAACATGGACAATGAAACCATGGATAACTATGCCTATAAGAACTATACCTTCTCTAGATATGCTGAATGATATAAAAGTGTGATAGTGCACATGCTAATACTTAACTTGTTTTCAACCATAATACTCTATATAGGATGATGATCTATGTAGGATTAAATAAAGAGTACATGTAAATATAAATCATCATCAATTATATTGAAGGTGATGAGTGGTCTAGCTATAAATGTAGTTTGGTACACACCAATGATATTATGTAGTGGGTGTGCCTCTTCTATAGTAGTTTGATATGATGTTGTTGGTGGATGTGCCTGAAATGTGTAGTGAACACCTAAAGTGTTCCCTACCTCATTTATTATATGCTTTAGAAATGGACTTGAGAATATTTTCAATGCCATAGATTTGGTTTTTTGAAATTTGGGTGCCTCTGTGGGTGTGACCACATCAATAATGTTAGCTTTTATCAAATCTTGTATTTTTTGTTTAAAGATGATGTATCTATTTTTTATATAGCCTAATGCCCTATGATATTCATAGAATACATTAGAATCATAGTTATTAGGAAGAGGTTGTGTCGTATCAACATCTTTGATGGGAGGGAGAAATATGACATTACATTCTAAGAACTATTTTAAAACATGTGATGGTGATTCTATAAGGTTGATTAAAACTCTACATGGAGGAGATGATATAACCAGGCAAGGTTATGGCTTTGAAGTTGTGTTAATTATGGCCTTTGGATCACCCTTATTTTTAGTGGCACTTACCTTATATGGAGGCTTACTAGAACTCTCTTATCCATTGGTATATTTCAGTTTTCCCATAGAGAGAAGGGTGTGTTGTGGACTTAATTTACACCCTTGGAGAGGGTTCTTTAGGACCTATCAAACTAAGCCATAAAATGGGAACAACCTCAGGTTGTGGGTATTTCATAATGATGTTGAACCTTCGGAGAAGGCTAGCTTTCTTTTGGTAGATCACCTAACTAATGTTTTTTCTTAGAAAAGGGATAGAGAAGGAGTAAAGGGTAACTAAGGAAGCTAAAAAAGTGATGCACCAAATTTAAAAGACACTCACATAAGCTTGAACAAACACTAAATTGGCATAAGATAATATTTTCTCACAATCTGACAAACTAGCTAGTTTGCATGAGTATTTCATGAACTAGTTTCACCCAATAATCAAAGAAGTAAATAGGAATCCTAAGATTCACACCTATCATCCATTAATGGCTAAAAAAGGGCACAAGTTCAGACATGCAAATATCTTGAAAATGCCTTAAAAGAGGCAATAAAGAAGGACAATGGACATGGAAGAACACTTCTTCATAGAGCCATCATGCACATGCTTACTAAACACAAGTTAAAGGAAAGAGATAGTTAGAAATTATATTATTGCTTTAAGAGGTAGTTATTAAAAATTTTGGTAGGTTTTTGCCTTGTCAAATGAGCACACTTACAAAAAATGGGGGAGAAATGGGATATATAGGAGAAAGGGGGAGGAGAGATATATGAAGTGATTAGACCAAATTCAATAAATGAGCTATCATAACTCATTATGACTTCTCAACCACATTTTGATCAATTAGTAATAATCCTTCCTCAACAAATTAAATTTAATTATCTCCAATGGCCTTCAATCCCTCTCATTGACTGAGAAACATAGTGTAAGACAATAATTTGTTGAGGATGATGAGTCATGATCTACTAAGAAAGAAAAATATTTAATGCCTCTGCAAATGTATTAAATGTTTCACCTACATTATCCAATCCCCAAATTCTTCTCTTATAACTCTACACCACCCTCCACTTTCACTTCTAAAAGATGAGATCTTCATATTCATGGACTTAATATAGCCGTGACTATGTTTTCTTAAAGTGGATATAGATCAAATTTATGCCCTTTCTCCAAACCCTAAACATAGGTCTACTTTAAATGAAAACCAATCCCATTTATTAGTTTTCATATAGTCATAATATTAATGAACACTCACCAAGTTACTTAGTCTCTTGATCATGATTGAGACATAAATTCAAATCCCAAGATAGACTTCATAACCTAAATAATTAGACCTTGGTATATAATTGATCTTTATTGGTAGTATATAAATTTGCAGGGTTTGCTTTAGTATCCCAGATTATATTTTGATCTCATATTTATAGATTTGAATGTTTGGGTGGTGAAATATTTTTATCTGACATATATACCTATGTGGCATCTCCCTACCACTCTATTTATCATATTTAAAATATATGACCACTATCTGTCTAGACATGTGTCCTCATTTTGTGCCTCTTGGAAACTCAATTGAATTTGCTCTATCAACCTCTAATTTAAGATTCCCAAATTATGACACTTGGAAGCCTTGCATTCAAACTATGGATCTTACTTTCAGTCTCTATCTAGTTAATGATCTTTCACCACATGGTGGAGTTACATGTAATATAGACTCATTAACCTCTTGACTTGATTTGCACCATCGATCTCCTTTACATGGTTGAATGTGCTCCATTTATCTTTAATCTGCATGATCTAATACACACTGTCAATCCATTAATTCACCATGATTGTGACACTTGTCACCATTATATTCCTTCTATGGATTTGTTAACCCATTAACCTCATGCTCACCATTAGATCTACTTTTTCATGATTAAACACATTTTTTTGGTCTATCTGGATCTATCGACTCAATCTATTACCCATGTATCATTGATCTTTGATCTGATTAAGTGAGATTTTGACATTTGGTAGCCCTACATTCAAACTCAAGATCTTTTAGATATTTTAAATCTAAATGGCTATTTCATGTGGTTTTAAATTGATGTCCCTAGGCACATCCCATACTACTAGATCATCTTTTAAGGCTTATATATTGATACAGAAAACTCATCAAGACAAAAAACTTTTAAGGGATGACATTGGCACAAAATACATCATTTTCATGTGATTCTTTAACTTTGGTTGACTTACCAAGTACAATTATTAAATGCACAACCAAACTAACTTATTCATTCTTACATGATGTGCCAAGATGGTCTAGTTATTATAAGCTTATTTTTATCATCATTTAACCCATTAAGGCTATGACGAACCTTTGAGACCTTGAGAAAATCTCTTTCATGCCCCTGATTGCTCAAATACCATGAAAACCTATTGGATCTTTCTCTTAAAATTTTAGACCTACTTCTCAAAATCATCAAATTCACTTTAAATCTTTCTTAAAGTGTGTCAAAATCTTTTAAGTGACATGTGGTCTTCTCCTTTCACCATTGGATCACTTACTCAACCAGAAATTAGCTCATCTTTTCACAGTACACTAGGATTTATAGAATACTTCACTGGTCCATCTAGGAAAAAGTTTCATGTGTAGGCCAATTTGGCCAATATTTCTAATAACCTCCTAGGATTTCATGCCTATTATGAAATAGATTAGCTACCTTATCTAATCCATTAGGAATATAGAGTCACAAGTATTTCCTCTCTAGCTAATATGAAATTGATATAAGGTTGTCCCTTTCCAAAACATCTTCTCAAAGCAATAAGGACAACAAGAACACAAAAACACTATGCCTAAGGAACTTATGGAAGGGAAACACATAATTGAAAATATTTGCATAATGAACTTAGATAAAACATGAAAATATACTCAAATATATACAATGGGTACAAACTCCTCTAATAACAAGGCTTTAAATGAATGCCATTGACTAGAATGGGTAATACCTCTCCATTTAGTTAGGCAAGCTAAAAAGCATTATGTTGTTTACATTTGTGGATCTAGTAAGGGACACTCCACAAGATATAAAACTTGGTATGGTTGCCTATCTTGGCCTCATTTAAATCCCAATTGAGGACTAGATCCCCTTCTTTGAAGTCCCTTGTTATGGATCTCTTGTCAAAGTCTTTCTTGACTTGAGCTTGATGTGACTCTAGTGTATTCATTATAAGGTCCCTTATTTATTCAAGCTCCATGAGATATTCCATCCTCACACTCATATATTCATTCTCCGTTAACTCAAAATGATGGGCTAACTCTAAAACATGTAACTCAAGAGAGATGGTAAATTTGGCCTCCCTCCCATATACAAAAACATATGGTAAGTTACCAATGACAACTTTGGGAGTCAGTCTATCATCCCATAAGGTTGTCCTTAGTTTCATGTGCCACACTCTCTAATTATCTTCCATATTCCTATTGATAATCCTTATCAAGTTTTTATTTGTGGACTCTATAAGTCTATTACCTTGGGGGTAGTAATTAGAGGAGGTACTAAGGTAGATACCCAACCAAAGTGCCCATTCACTTTTATTGATGCCAACAAATTTTAAGTCATTATCTAACATTATTGTTTTTGGTTCACAAAACCTCATTACTATGCTTTTATATAAGTCCAACACTATTATTTCATTGTCTTCTTTAAAGGAAATTTCTTCCACCTACCTAGTGAAGTAGTCATTAGTAGTGAGTACCCATTTTTCCACTCTAATGGAAGGTAGATTGATCATTCCTATGAATTCCAAACCTTGTTACATAAAGGTTTGTTCCACTTGGATTGGCTTGAGAGGAAGGGCTGTCAATATTTGTTTACATAAAAAGAAAGCACACTTTTATAATTTTTTCACCCATATATAAGAATCCTTGAAGAGGTTAGACCATTAATAACCATCTCTCATCACTTTTATTGTTGTAGTCCTTAGATAAAAATGGTCTCTTATAGGCCCATCATGGAATTTATCTAAGAGATTTATCACTTGGTCATTTTATATACACCTTATAAGTACTCCATTGAGATCTTTTATAAATAAAACCCCATCAACCAATACATAAGGTATGGATTGGATTCTAAAATACTTTCTCTTTTCTATATCCATACCTTGTGGACATTCACTTATTATCAAGAAATGTGTCATATTATGAAGCTAGCTAATGTGAGGTGGAGGTGCATCTATTTTTGAGTTGTCTTGTTTCACCAATACAACTTATTTATCTTCTTCAAGGTCATCAACCATATGCTCACATAATCCTTTTCCTCTAACTAGCTTAGTGAATTTTATCTCCATGTCATATTCCATGACCTTGGTAATCCAACCAGCCCTCTTCTCATTCAAGTCTTTGTTAAGAAGGAAATCCCTCACTCCAAGATGAGACACCATAAGATAGGAATTTTTCTATTGGAGAGCATTGGTCTAAATTTATTAAGACTTATTACTACTATAAGGACTTGATTTTATATAAAATTATATCTTACCTCATATCTTTCAATCCCTTAATTGGAGAAAGCCATTGGCTGCTCAAGTCCTTTACCATTCTTTTGTATCAGCATAGCTGATATATTGTTAACATTGGCAAAGGCATACAATATGAAATCCCTTGAGAAATCAAGATTCATAAGTTTGGATTCTTGGTTAATGTCTTTTTTGATAGCCTCAAATGCTTCTTTACCTTCATTTGACCAAGTTGATGGTTAAAAAATATAAAATAGAAAGTAACTAAGGTATTAAAATGATGAGGGAGCAAAGAGGGTGGATATAGAAAAGGTGCAAAGAGGGAAAAGGAGGTAAATGTAATTACAATTGCAAAGGTGGTAAAGGACGTCAATGGATGAATATGGAAAGTGGATTAAGGGGTAAAGGTAAAGGTAATAAAAGGAATAAATTAAGTAAATAATGGAAAAACAAATAAGGTTACCTTGAGGATTGTTGATGTGGTTGATCTTGTTGATGATGTGATGAAGGAAACCCATGGCAATTTTGATAGAGCTTCATTTCTTCGAATTATTTTCCTCTAAGATGTGGATGACCTCAAAAATGATGATCTCCTTCAAAGACCTGAAACAAGATGTTAATAACCAAAGACTAACTTGCCACTTAACCTTGGGTGAAGGAGAGGGGGGTATTTATAGCATTTGTTGTGAAGAATCATGCCAAAAGAGGGAATAGTAAAAGTATGGCACCATTTTCCATGTGGTGCATGATTAATTCAAAATATGAGGTTTTTGGGATTCCCACCTTGATCATGGATCTCCCATTTGGGTTGGTGTGTCTCCCACCTTGCACATGAATCCAATTTTGAATGAGAATCATGCACATGGGTTTAAATGAGACCAAAGACTTTTCACCACCCTTACTTCATTCATGAACTTAAATATATGGCACACAAAATGTGGTACCATTTTCCATGTGGTGTATGAATGAGTCAAAATATGAGGTTGGTGGGATTCCCACCTTGATCATGAGTCTCTCATTTGTGTTAAAAATTCAAAAATGTATGCCCTTTGTCTTTAAAGAGGTAAGTATCACATTTTGAAGGCCACTTTCATGTGTGAAGTAAAAATACATGTTTAATGATGTCCCCTTAAGAGGAAATTCACCATATTTCAAGGGGGGGCCCTTGTGATGCTTAAATGAGGTCATTAAGCATCTTGGGAAAGGGTCCCAAGTGGGGTATGATGTCCCACATCCAACCACCTCACTTCTAAGCCATGTCACCTCTGAAATCACCTTTTATGTCACTTTCCATGTCACTTACCATGTCATCATGAATAGTGATAGTAACTAATAGTTTTAAATAGTAATTTTGAATAGTATTATGTGACTAGGAGAATAATAATTTGGTTAGGTTAAGAGGGTTTGGTTAAGGATTAAGGAGTTTTAGGTGGTATTTATGGGGTCTTGAGGTATTTAGTCATCAAAAAATATAAGTGTGCAATTTTATAGTGTCTACATTTTACCCCTTTTTGTTATGTGGCTTTGAATTAACAACTTGAAAAATAAAAACAAAACACTTGGTTGAAGGTCAAGGTGCCCTAAGTATGGGAGGAGGTGTTCCCCCTCAAACTAAGAGTCAATGAGGAAAGGCCAAATCAAGTGTAAGTTTGATAATTAGTTGGTAGGGAGGCACTAAGTGGTGCCACAAGGTAGTTGGGAATTTGAAATGCTAATCAGTGAAAGGCGACTAAGCATGATAGTCAAGATTGGAAAAAGACTAAAGCTACCAATGTTGGTAATAATAAGGTTGATCCTAGAAGGACATGTGATAGGGATAACCAATCCATAACATTGGTCATAGTTGATCAAGTTAGGTCTATCAAGCCATCTAGGTAGGGTCAGTGTTATGTGCAAGAATCTAGGGTAGGAAGTGCTCCTGTGAAATAACACAATTGGTTAGGTCATGCATGAGGTGATGGAAAAGTTCAAAAGTTTAACATGGAAATCTTGGTCAGTACAGTCAAAATGACCATGAAAAGTCATCACAAAACATGGTAATGGTCTAGGTCAAAAGCAACCAACATCAAGGTGGACATGGTGAAAGCATGGGTGGATTGGGTATGGGTTAAAAGGGGATGGTCGAGCTAATTCTAGATAAACTTGGTAAGTGGATGTTGCCTACATAGTTCTATGGACAAGAATCCAAAAAGAATGTTAGGCCAAATGTATTTCTTTTGAGGTGGGGAGTATGGGTTAACTTGGTTGCCCTAATGTGATATATCATGTATCTAGGTATGTTTGAAGGACATTAGAGAAATGGAAGTACCAAAGGGTGGAAAAGATGGATATCAAATAGATTTCTGATTGGTTTGGTATAAATGGTAGATGATATCACCTAAGTTGCAAGTAGATGATTGCTTTAACCATGTAAAAGGAATTTGTAGCCATGGATACGTAGGTTTAAGCATAAAATTTCTACCACCATTTTAAAAAAAAGGGAGAAATATGATTTACCAAGCTTTGAAGAATCTGGCACTACTTGAATCACCATGGTGACCTGATGGGTTCTTTCATCACCATTCAAATAAGTCATCATTGTGCATACTCCATAACAATGTTGCTAACAAGCTATGGAAGGGTATTATTCAACAATTTAGGGAAGCAAAGTAACAGAGTGGTTAAACAAGAAGTGGTGAAGATTCAAATCCTTGACTCCTGAGCGAGTGGGGCCCCAAAGTAAGTAAGCATTGAGTTTTGAGTGAATTGAGAGAAAGATTCTGAGGGGTTTTAGAATATGGAGCAAGGTAAATAATAATAATAATAATAATAATAATAATAATAATAATAAGGGAGTAGGTTGAAATAGAAAGGAAAATAATGGTATAAATGAAAAACTGAGAGGGAAAATAGAAGAATAATGTGTGAAGATAGATATATTGGCTTGTTGAAAAGGAATGGTGCGAGAAATAGATCTAAAAGAGACTAACGAGAAAATAGTTTGGTGAAAGAGGTGATTCCTAGACAAGGTTACTTGGTGGAATTTGATTAAAGATTAGGGCTATTATAGGGCATAAGAAGATGTAGACCAGGAAGGGAGAATCAAGGGATATTATTGTTTGGGAAGTAGGTCACATGAGAGGGTGTAGCTAGTATCCCCATGTGAGTACCCCAAATCTTCCATTTGAAGGTGGTTTTAGTGTTGAGTCTAACATCTTAGAAGGTTGGAGTAAAAGGGGTTTGAAATAGGCAAGACTAGAGGGGTGGAGAAGGAATATTAATCTTAGTGGCTAGTGGTGTTCATGCTCACTTGTTGGTTATATGAGCCTGTACACCTGGTAAATTATGTTATAGATCCATAGGATTGATATATATATCTCATAGTAAACTAAAGTTAAATGGAATACCTTTGAGGCAGCAACATGATATAAGTTGTGATCATATAAGAACAAAATGGGTAGAGAGTTTAAAAGGAAAAAAGGTGATAGGTAGGGTGAAGGGAGTAGCTGGAGAGGGACAAAAAAGAGGATCTAGGATAAACATGCAAAGGAATTAAAAGAAGAAAGGGATGCACCTAAAGCAACAAACCTGACCATATTTTATGCATTAAAGCAAGGGCATATAGGACATGAGTAAATAGACAAGGAGATGTACGTAAAAATGGTACAATTGGTGATTGCACTTTAAGGAGTTAGAGGTTAAATGGGAGAAAATAAGGGAGATCCAATAAGAAATGAGGTGAAGGTGAAATAAGAGATAAATGAAGATATAGGTAGAGAAAATAATGAGGTCATAGATAAATATGAAGTTGGATAATGATGGAAGAAGCCAAGCATGGACATATATCAGGAAAAAAAGAAAGTCAGGAAGAACAAGGAATGCCATCAAGGGAGACAAAAAAATGAAATGAAATGGAGAAAAGAAAAGAAAAATAAAAGGTAGAAGATGGTGTGGTGAGGGATGCACTAAATAATGATATATTGGATAATTTAAAAGGATGGGGAGAGAAGTGTAACAATCGTGAAGGGTAATGGGAGGATGAGAAATATGGGTGGCCATGAAAAGTTTGAAAATAAGTCTAAAAAAATACCAAGGAGAACATAGTTTGGTGATAAAAATGAAAAATAAGGAAATAAATGGAATAAAATGAAATAGAAGGATAAAGGAGTAAAATGAGGACACAAAAAGGATGATAGGAGAGTGAAGAAGCAGGTGGTATCTTAACCAAGTAAGCATAGATGATGATAGGCAAAGAGAAGAATAACAAAGCAAAGTAGATGGTGGTTTTGGAAATGAGAATGGAATGGAAAATGGGAAAGGGGTTAAGAACAATGAGGGGAAGTAAAGTATGTGTGGATAAGAAGGTGAAGAGATAAGGTAGGCATCAATTAGCTTGTTATAAGAGATTGACAAGCTAAAATGGTGATGAGGTGGTCAATAAATAGGAGAACATAGTAAAATGGAATGAGATGAAAATAAGGGATGAAGCTCAGGGATGATATGAAGAAAAAGGAAGAATTGAAGTAGGGATACAAAGCATGGATACTCACACAGATGGAAAAGATAAGTGAGTACCAAGATGGAAAGAGGAAAATGGGAATGCAAAAGTCAAAAGGAAAGAACTAAGAAGAATAAAAGAGGCTATTATGGAGGGCTGCTCAAAGGATAAATATCAAGGTAGAAACTAGTTATTTAGGAAAAAAAGAAGATAAAAAGGATGAAAGGATGAAAAGAAGGGTATGGTGGGAAGAGGGGTGCAATGACCAGAGAATGGTGGTACACATAAATAAAAAGTGCATCTATAGAAGAAATAGAAAGCTTGTAAGATATAAAGTATGATGTGTAATTGGTGAGGAAATTAGAGTGATGAAGAGGGTGTGACAAATTTCCAAGGACAAGGGGAAATGATGAGGATGCCAAAAGAAGACAAAGGAGATATGGGGCAAGGTTGGTAAAAAGTGGAAAGAGAGGCAAAAAATGCAAAAGGTGGGTGGGGAAGTGAGCCATGAAGCATTCACAAGGAAAGGTGTCAAGGAGGCCAATGAAGTAGAGTAGGTGGTTATTTTATGGTAGATAAGAGGGGCTAATGAGGAAGGCTATCAATCCTTGTGTTAAAAGAGATTGACAAGTTTTAAAAGTGGTTAAAAGAGATTGACAAGTTGAAGGGAGGGAGGTGGTGAGGAGATAGGTGGAGGGGTGGAGGAAAATATATTAGGTGAAAAGGGAAAATAAAGTAAAGGATGTGGTAAAGTTGACCTCAGTAAATGAGCATTGAAAACATAGTCCAAAGAGACCTCAAACCAATGTAGTTCTCCCAACAATGGGGGAAAATCTTAAGAGGAATTATTAGATGGTGTTAAAACATAAGGACACTTAATAAAGAATTCAAATATACATTGATGTAAGATGCCTTAAGAAAGAGGGAATTATTAGTAATGGAAGCTAATGAGAAGGAAAAGGGGAGGATAATTAGTTGTTAATGGCTAAACTTCCCTTAGAAGTCAAGCAACGCCTACATAGTCAATGGGCATCAGGCCAATGTAGTTCAACAAGGGTTGGGTGAGTGGTGTTCAAATTTGCTACCCCAATTTGATGGACCACATGGATTAGTTTGGGTTGATGGAGAAGGTTTTATAAAACAAAGGTTTTGGGTTTTGGTGAAGGTAACGATGAAGGTGCATGGTGTAGATTGATGAATAGTTACCATAATGATCCCACATCTAGTAGGAAGAGAGACACAGATGGGCAAGGTGGTATAAATTAGAAGGGAACACAATGCTAAGAACCACAAATGACCTTCAATGGAGCTAATCCAAATAAGAGGTGCCTTTACAAGGAGGTTGTACCTTCTAAAACTGTGTGAAAGTATAAGCATAGTGATAACAATTATCATTATGAGCTATGTTTTAAAAGAGGGTTTTCTATTAAGATTTGCATAGTCAGTTTGGAAAAAGTTCATCATCACTAAGAGCCAATTTTTATGGGTAGTAGTGAAGCGATGACCTACAAATATTTTCTTTGAAGGTATAGCAAATTCTTCATGGTAGAAACATAATATCATGATGAGCAATAGAAGGTGGACTGTGCCTATTTTAGGAGCTGCATAGCTATGTTGGGTAAAATTTGTCCATGTCTACATCCTCTATCCCAATTCCTTGGAAATGATGGCTTGGGGTTCCATGTAGAAGAGACCTTGGTAGTAGGGAGATACATGGTCTAGGATATTGGTTATATAGTTATATCAGATAGGAGGGCTTCAATGGTAAGCCACCAATAAGAGTGTTAATTTTGAAGGCATGATCATGATAGTGGCCCAAAGTTAGAAATAAATTTACATCAACTAGGCTAAAGGTGATAATGACACAAATGACCACCAGGCCCATAAGGACCACAAGATGAAAAATTAAGGAAAGACATCAGATGTGGATCAAATGATAAGGGCAACAAAAATATATCATGATGGTGAATAATGACATTATCGAGGTGACTAATCAAATTGAGGGTGATGTGTCCATATGAAAAGGTAAATATACATGACCATTTCAAGTGGGAAGACTATTTAAGGGAATCAATGACATCATATGACCTTCCCCATCAATGGAATGGAGAATTATGTCGATGAGGAAGAATGGTCAGGTATGATATTTAAATAATCATGATAAGGATGAATGTCTATCATTAAGCTGGTTAGTTTTATAGGTTATAGAAAGTGCAAATAACTACACAATGTTGAATATGGAAAATAATGGGAATAATGATGGAGATAATTAGCAACCCCTGTGACCCAAAATAATCAATATGGTGAATATGTGTATTTACCAAATACTACAACATGTAATGGTGATAATAGAAGTACTATTAGATCAACAACAAGAGGAAAAACACCCATGACCCAAGCTTGAACCTAAACTCTTACCTCTATAGTAGTGAAGAAGGTGAGAATTTCATTATACAAGATGTAGGGCTAGAGAACATGACCATCAACCTGTCTATGAAGAGAACCCTCATTGTCCAAGGGGATGTTCACTAAGGAAATAATTGGTGGTACCTATGTAAACAAAATAACCAGAGTAGAGGGATGTAATGGTTGTGATAGGTGAGTAGGGTGAAAGAGCCAGAGTGGAATATTATTCTCACTCTATGGGGATGAATGTTAAAGAGGAGAATAGATTACACCCTTTAGAAATTGTTGAGATAGGGAATTTTATGGATGTTAGTTTAGGGAGAAAACAAGTATAAGGATGGTTGAACACAAATCTAGAGTCACCAGATAATCAAACCTAGTGCTTAGGTAGGGAAATAATGTATGTAGGGGCCTTAGGTGAAGTGTGGATAGTTTGATAACTTTGTATGTGTTGTGTGACTCCTCACACCCTAAATAAAATATTACATAATTTGATGTAAACATGTAAAAAATGTGTTAGATGTCACTAGTCGAATGTTATCATGCTTAAGGTTGTGTGGATACTTATAAATGTTATGGTTATGGTTATGATTGGTATGGCTATGGTTGTTGTAATCTCACTTAATAAAAATAATGATTATTGTTATTACAACACTAGATGGTAAAAGTCATGATGAAAACATCAACCAAGCACATTAATATAATAATAGGGAATGATGTTTTGTTTTTGACAAGGAATGAAAAGAGACCCAAAGTAGGATCAGCTTAATAAATATAAGCCCTTCAAATGATGTCCATGAGCGGTCGTGAGTTGATAAAAAAAAGGTTTCTTGATTACAAGGTGCCAAGTAAGCTCTAAATCCCTTGATTGACAGATAGTCTAAAGGGAAGATGGGTGATAGGTGGTGTGAAGGGTAATGGGTGATATGTAGGATAACCTCATGTGAATTAGTTTTCCCCTTCTATAAGTGGCCTCATAATGGTAATAGACAAGTCCATGTCATATGCTAAATGTAGACTGATACATGTGGTAAGTCTACATGGGAAATCTGATTGTGGCTTCCAACTTATTATGTTGTTTGAGAGCTGATTGCAACTTTAGAATTTGTTGTGATAGTGGGTCTTTTATTTTATTACTATTTATGGGAAGTTGATCGATGTGAGAAGCTTCCATGAAATTGCTCTACTTTTGACAAAGTTAACTTATCCATCCTTCAACGGAGTGGTCTAAGCTTATCAGTTTTGTTTAATGTTCTTGATATCTATGCTTCAAGGGAGTAGTCTACCTCATTTTTGGCAATTTTTATTTTGTTTTTGGGTAGCTGTCATTTGAGGGAAAAGTCTAAAATTCTTAAGATATTGACCCAAGTAGTATTTTGGTATCCAAATTGTTTTTGGATGCAATGTTTTTAGATATGGATAAGTCTAATTAGGTTTCGAGGTTACCTTTGTGAAGGCTAAATTTTAACACAAGAATGTTAATGATATGAAAAGTTGTGGTTTTTGAGAGACAATGACCATGAGATTCTATCTTGTTAGAGATGAAAAGTATCCATGAGAACCATGCTATAGGTAGAGATATGGTACCCACATTTAGGGTTAGGTTATGACTATGATGGTTAATCACATGGTTTTATGATGTAATCAATTATCTTCAAAAGGAGATGAGAAAGATGGGTGAAGGTTAAAATCTCATAATCAAGGGATGAGCTTAAGTTAGATAAAAGGAGTGAGCTCGATCCTTATTTAATATAAAAATGGATGCAGATGTGAAGTATTGAGAGGCTTAGATTTTGGTTTTCCTTTGAGAGAGGATAAATGATGAGCTCCTAATCCATACTTATGGTTAATGATGTAGGGTCCAATCCAATTTAAAGCAAACATGCCTTGATTACTCTTCTCCATGTTGGTCATGTGTTGGTTTTTTTTCAAGATGAGGTCTTCGATATTAAATTCCCATTATTTGAGGTGCTTTTTATAATCATGTTTGATATGCTCTTGATAGATATAGAGGTGGGTGAGGTTTGACAAATGATGCTTTTCAAATATCTTAAGTTGAGCTAAATGGTGCTAATGAAAATCTTCCTCAGAAATGAGCTCTTACAAAGATATGAAAAGAGAGAGGATTTGAAATTCAAGAGACAAGACTACCTCTATTCCAAAGACTAAAAAAAAAGGGTAGCACATGTAGAGGTTTGAATGCTAGTGTGATAGGCCCATAAAGTGAATGAGGTGTGCAAGTACCAATCTTGAACTAAAGCATTAACTACTTTGGTTAGTGTTTTGTTAAGGATTTTGTTAGAGGCTTTTGCTTGTCCATTTTCTTATGGATGATAAGGTGAGGAAAAGTTTAACTTGATTCTAAATGCATCACATAGACCTTGGAATTGCTTATTTTTGAAATATTTACCATTATTGGTGATGATCTTATGAGGAATACTAAAGCAACAGATGATATGATGGAGGATGAATTCAACAATATTTATCTATTTTGGTTGAGATAAGAGGGATAGATTCTACCCACTTGGTGAAATATTTAGTGGTTTTGATGATGGAGCTATACCACTATGAAGAGTGGGGGTTAATTTCCCTAATGAGATCAAGCCCCTATTGAGAGAAAGTTCAAAATTCCTTAGATACCTGGATACTATTAGTTAGTGCATGATGTAAATTAGTGTGCTATTGATATTTAACACACTTTTTTACATAATCACAATAGTATTAGTTGAGGGTGGGCCAATAGTATCCAAGATGAAGGATACATTTAGTGACTGATAGGATGTTAAAGTGTCCCCCATAGATCCCATCATGTGTTTCCTTAATGGCATGGGAAGCTTCATGGATGCATAGGCAACAGAGAAGGAGACCATAAAAACCACATTCATAAAGGATTCCCCCTAGTATGGTGTAATGAGATGTAATCTGAATAAATTTTTTATGGGCATTCCTAAAGAGGTTGGGAGGAATGATGCCTAGGTTAAGGTAGTTAAAATTTTGGTCATACCAAATGTTAGATGGGGATTCTGCCACATTAAAAGTAGTGGGGAAGTTAGATTGGATATAAGAGGGTATGGTAAAATGATGAATGGTGACAAATATTTTGGAATTGAAAGGCTGAGAAGGGATCTGGGAAGCAAGGCAAGCCATTATATCCATAAATTTATTAGTAGATCAATGTTACGCCCCTAACCTATCACATGTATGAGGATAGGAATAGCTAACTTATGGCTTACTTATCCCTCTTTGATGTTATATCACATTTATATATGCATTCATTTGGTTATTAGGTTAGCCTATGGAGTAACCATGGCCTAGATAGACTATATATAGGAGGTAGCGGGTAATTGTTTATCATCATACTGTGAATTCTGCTCTTATTAAAACTTGTGGAGGTTGCCCCCTCAAAGTGTCTTACCTATTATCATATATTCTGATATATTTCAGTCATATTTATATCTATTTCTACTATTCTACTTTATTGTTGAAGTAATTTCATTACAAGTGGTCGAAACCCTAATTTTTTAAATTTGGATATATCTAAAAATATGTTGCTAATTTCTCTTTAATTTTTTATTGGAGGTGAGAAATCATTAAATTAAGCTTCCATTAAAATTTTAGCTCATTTTGATTTGTTTTACAAAATTTATCACCATTTTAAGGTTTTTCATAAAATTGCTCTATAGTGCAAAATTCAAAGAATTTTTTTGAGTTATTTAAATTTTTATAAAGATTAGAAAAAATTATCTAGTGTATGTTCTTTTTATGTTTTGATTTAAGGCTAACATAATTCCAAAATCACTTGGTCAAAGTTGGGTCAAAAGTGTCGATCAGGGTCAACATTGTAAAGCCCTTTTATGGCAGGTCCACAAACTTGGGGCTGAGGAAAGTGTGCTAAAACCCCAGGTAAAAATCCTAATAAGGAATAGATGGAGTTATAATGGGGATGTACAAGATCCTTTTTACCAGGGTTCTCTAACATAGATCATAAAGTGAGCCAGCTTGACTATAGTGTGCAAGGCATTCAAAGTGAGGTACAAAGCATACAATCTAATATGAAATACATACAAGATAGTTTGGTATATATCATGATGGATTTTTAAAATAATTAGTCAAATCATCTAGATATCTCTATTGCATAACCCCACCAGGGTGGTTCTCCCAACCAATCTACTTCAAATCCAACTACATTGCCACAGAGGAACCTATTACCAAAGGTGGATTTGCACAAATTTGATGGAAAAGATCCACTCAATTGGATTAACCAAATGGATAATTTTTTCAATCTACATCAGATCCCAGGTGGACATAAGGTTACCATGGCATCCTTGTATCTTGAACCTGATTAATTCATTTGGTATCAACGGTTGTGTGCTCAAAAGAAAAAGATGACTCTCAATGTCACCTGGTCAGTTTCTACAGAGGAGCTATAATTACACTAGGCAATAGTGTGATAGAGAATTACTTCAATTATCTAGAAAAATTATGATAGACTAGCTCCATCAAGGATTATATTCATCATTTTCAGAACCTATCCTTACGTGTGGAGACAATTTCTGAGGATAACTTGAATGACCTATTTTTGGGTGGACTCAAGGACCACATTCAACATGAGGTATGCATGTTTAATCCACTTAATATTTTTGATTCTATTATCATGGCATGTAGAGTTAAGGAAAAATTCATAGCCAACAAGAAGCAGCCATTCACTCACTTCAAAGATCATAGCATATCGACACCAATATTTCCTCCACCTACCAGATTGACCTATCAATAAATTGAAGAGAAGCGTGCAAAAGGATTATGTTTTAGTTGTGATAGCAAGTGGAGAAAAGGACATAGATGTGTTGAGAAGAAGTTATTCTACATTGAGGGATCTAATGAAGATGAAGAAGAAGATGATACCTCCAATGATGATGATGAAGAGATAGAAGAGGTACCTAAATATTCCCAACCTAAAATCTTTTGTCATGCACTTTCAGGTATTACACTTCACAAACTCTTAAGGTGGTGGGTTTCCTCAAGAAACAGAAGGTGACAGTGTTGATTGATTCAGGGAGCACACATAACTTCATCAACCATAATTTGGCCACTCGATTGAACTATTTCATCTACCCAGCACTAGAATTTTAGGTCATGATAGCAGATGGTGGCACAATTAATTATTCAATAAAATGCCATAGTATTAAGCTTGTTATGGGTGAGTACAATATCGATTATCCTATGTTTATTATTCCCATGGGTAGTACAAACATTATTTTGGGAGTCCTATGGCTCATAACCTTGGGTACTATTTAGATGAACTTCTAGGAACTATTCATGTGATTTCATTCTGAAGGTAAGAAAATTGAACTATGTGGATTACAGGCAAAATCTCCACAATTGATTAATTCACATCAGATGACCAATATGCTAAAAAAGGGGGCAAAGGGAATTATTGCATGATTATGTTCCATATAAGTTCAACCCACACTAGCATCTACACATCCTAATCTACAGATGATTCTTGATGACCACCCATCTATTTTTGGGGCCATGCCAAAAGGACTACCACCAAAAAGAGAACATGATCATGCCATTCAACTACTTCTAGGGAGTCAACCACCAAATATTAGACTATATAGATATCCATATGCATAGAAGAGTGAAATTGAAAAGATGGTCCATGAGATGTTGGAGGCAGGGATCATCAAGCATAGCCAAAGTGCATATTCATCACCAGTGATCATGGTGTGGAAGAAGGATGACACATGCAGGATGTGCCCAGATTATAGGGAACCCAATAAGTACACCATCAAAGATAAGTTTCCTATTCCACTAATTGATTATTTACTTTATGAGTTACATGGTGCTAATTATTTCACATTATTGGATCTTCGCTAAGGGTACCATCAAATTAGAATCAAGGATGAAGATGTTCATAAAATTGCTTTTAAAACACATGAGGGCCATTACAAGTTTTTGGTAATTCCATTTGGTCTTACAAATGCACCATCTACTTTTTAGAGCTTGATGAACACTATTTTTAGGCATTTATTAAGGAAGTTTGTGATGGTTTTCTTTGATGACATATTGATTTATAGTCAAACATGGGAAGCACATCTCCAACATGTGAAATAGGTGTTGATAGTTTTAAAGAAGCATCAGCTTTATGTAGACACCGAAATCGTGTCTACACCTTGGTCGTCCTCCCCCCTTGACCCCCCTTGGCCCATGTCATAGCACTTGTCCTAGTCCCCTCCATTTTTAAATTAAATTAAATAAATATTTTAATTTATTTGGCCCTCTTCCACCTCACCCATGCCACCTTGGATCCCCCCACTTCTCTCCTAGCCTTTATTGCCCAAATCTCCCCTTTATCCTTCCTCTCGCGTTCATTTATGCCTTCCTCGACCATTTTCCCACAGCCCCTTGACTCGGTAGTGTGAAAGAATGGACAGAGGCTAATTTTAGTCTCTGTTCCCATTCTTTGGCTGCCGATGTCGATCATTATGCGGCTGACATCGGCGGTTCTGCCGGTGTCGGCAGCCTTCAAGACCATTTTCTGTAACCATTCTCCCCCCCTCGCAAATAGAACTCTCTTGACGCTTTTGCATTCATATTTTCTTCTCCTTCCCCTCGTACAACAACACTAGCAGCTACAGGGATCTTTTAGGAATAGCTCCAAGCAACAGCTCCATTTGCAGGTCCTTCAACAGCTCTGACGATAGGTTTTTCCATTCTTCAATCAGCAAGCAAGAGATGTCATCCTCCACAACCAAAGAGGAGTTCCTGCTATCGTCTGAATTTTGGTGCACACATCTACAATCCAGGTACGTACAAACCCTCATCCATTCTTCTTAGTTTCTCATCTTTCCTTTCTTGAATGTAAAAAATGAATCTAGCATAAAAACATTCTGGCACGCCCGATGGGACCTTAGGGTCTTCCTTGGGTTCCTTTTCTTTCTGTTCATATAGGTGCATTAGGTTTCTCCCTTTTCAACTCTTTCTTCTCTTCTAAACGACATCATAAGCAGGATTAAAAGGAACCTTTCTTTCTTTTCTTGCATTTCAAACTAGTCAAAAGTCATATTCTTCTACCCTTTCTCAACTTGTTTTCATTCGAACTAACATTTCGACTTGGGCTTAAAACACATTGCATATCATTTTTGCTTGCTTGCATTTCTTAGTCCACACCTAGTAATTAAAAAATCGCATCATGAATTAATTGTAGTCCACTTGATGTTACACGACCAAACCACTTGCACCAAACTAAACATCAAAACTCACCTGAGACAAGGCCCGATTGGGATTTCATCACCCAGCAAATACCTTACCCGTCCCGGTGATCCTACTTGGATTTCATCACCAAGGGGAAAGCCCACTCTATTCTCTGGCAGAGTCTAATCTCTAGGGAAAGTATATTTTGGCTAAGCGAGACCAGCTTATCATTGGGCTCGTGAAGTGAGGGGACCTTGCTCCTTAGCACCAGGCCATGTACGGAACCTAACCCAGACTCTTGAGCGCCTAAACAAACCTAAAACCATCCATAGACTACCTCTTCTAGGACCCTTCTAACAGCCAACCTCCCCAAACATCACTTTAAGGCATAAGCCACATGAGCTTAATAATTTATTTCTAGGGATTTAATGCTTAGGCTCCGCTTGTGTTCTTCATCTTTTCAGTTCTTATCTGCTTATTTGAGCTAGTGAGGATGTTCTTCTTCCTTTTTTTCAAAAATTCTCAAATCTTTTGGGTTTCTGGAAAACACAGTCATTGGCATTAGTTTTACCACCAACATCGGTAACCTTTTCTTGCCGACATCAGTTATCTGATTGATGTTAGCCATCTTTCTCACCGACATCAGTTTTTCAACCAATGTCGGTCACTATCACAGTTCTTTTTTTTCAAAACAATAGCCTTAAAACCCACCCCTTTTTTTGCCAAAACCCCCATTCTGAGTTTTTGAAACTAAAAAAACATAGTTTCTAAAACTTGACCTTTCTTGCCTTGAATGGTTCTGACTCACAGTCAAGCCAAGGCTCTAGTCAACCATGCGAGGCATCAACTGCTTCCGTTTACCCCGTCCATAACTGGTCCTATAATGGAGTTCCACTCAGAGACTGAAAGAACTCCTACTCACCCAACCCCACTTGAGACTCCTATTGTCCCATAGGGGGACCAAGATTTTTCATGATTCTTGGACCTCAACGTCAAAGCCTTGCAGCACTATCTCACGCATAGCCGAACGTGAGACTCCTTAGGCAACCCAATCTATGGGATGCTGACTTTCTTAGTCGAGACAATGATCACATCAACAGCATCTACAATTCAACCTATAGACAATCAAGCCAACACCTCGACTAATAACCCAACCGTGTCCTACCTTAAAAATTTAGCCTCTCCTTCTAGACCTACCTCCATGGGGGTTTTGGTACCCCCTCAACCTCAAACGACTCAACCAAATCCTACACCTTTCCAAAACCTAGTGGTCTCTATCCCCCCTACTCTTGCACCTATCAACACAAGAGTAACTGCCTACCCTTCAACAAGTGTGGCCACTCCTCAACCATCTTTGACGGCCCCTATCCAACTTGTGCCTACCAACCCCATAACATAAGTGCCCTTGACTTCAACTTCTACCCCGATAACTAGCTACCCATATGTTGCGTCTACACAAGCACAACCAACCATGTCATATGCCCCTCTCAATGTATTTCAAGCACCTTATAACCTAGGGGGCACTCCACCCGCCAATCCATCAGCAGACATCATCAAAATGCTGATGGACAAGATGTCTAGCCTAGAGACCTCCGTTTTTGGCTCACATAATGCTCTCTCATACGAGCAAATTTGTAATGAGCCCATTCATCCTTCTATCCTGATCAGGCTGTACCCCAGTCAATGCGAGCTTCCTAAATTTTATCGCTTTCAAAGCAAGGAAGACCCACAACAACACTTACGGGCATTCAGACATGCCTATTACCTTATTGCCCATGACGATGCATTGCTTTTACGCACATTTCTTATGTCTCTCTCTGGTGTTGCGCTTGACTGGTACAACTCTCTTACCAGCCATTCCCTCTTCACATTCACATAGCTGGCCCAGCTCTTTCTTGACCACTTCTCCATCAACATCACCAAGAAGGCCTCGATCACAGACCTCTATTCTATCTGCCAATTCGAGGATGAATCCATAGCTGACTTCGTTGCTCACTAGAGAGGCCTCATCAATCAACTCTCCTTTTCCTTACCCCAACCCGAACTTATTAAACTTTTCTCCCAAGCCTGTGCCAAACATATTTCTTTCACCTTACGGGTTCAGACCTTCCGCACCTTCGATGAAGCCTTCATGATGGCCCACAAACTTGAATTACATGCCATCGAGGAGAATAAAGTCAAGTTGCAGAGCAAGAATCCCAACTCTAAGACCAATGACTCCTCTTCTTCTAAACCTTCCTCATCCAATCCTAAGTCTAAAGCTTCAGCTAATGCTATGGTTGTTAGACCTTCATCCTCTTCACCTTCAACCAATCAGCCTGAGCCATCCACATCTCAGAGCGCCACCCACCAATTCCAGTAGAGATACGTACAATGACAGTATACTCCTCTCAGAGAATCATACGCATTTGTGCTGGAAAAACTTGTTAAATAGGGGGTTCTCAATCTCCCCCAGATCCGACCACCTCCATAATTTGATTCCTCATGCACCATCCCTGCGTGGTATAGGGAAAATGACTTCTGCAACTACCATCGTGTTAAGGGACATGACACAAGAAACTGCAAGACCCTTAAAAACATCATCCAAGACATGCTTCAAAAGGGTGACCTCATCCTAGACAATCCCAATGCACCCCCTAATCAGGGCATCGACATCTTCAAGAAACCATTCCCCAATCATCCACCGACCCAAAACAATGTCCAGACCTTGATTGATGACACTCATGAACACAACATTCAAACAGTCAATACGGTCTCGCCCTTCATCCCCGACTAACCTCAAGAGGTTAGTCCATCTATCAATCCATCACGTGTGGATGAACCTCTTTCCCCAGTTAGTTCTCCATCAACCTCTCTCATCTTGGAGGATGCCTCAACATTACCGACACCACCAGTCTCACCATCCTCCTTCCTGCTACCTATGGAAGACCCAACCCTTCCTACTCCTCAACTGCAAGTGGAGGGCACCATCATCCCTGCCCTTTACCCACTTGAGGAGCCTCATTCTCTGATTTCTTCTCCACCCAGGGAAGAACCTGCCTCTCTTTTGTCTCTAACCAAAGATGAATCTATCACGACTTCATCATGCCATGGGTCTGAGACTACCACACCCATCTCATCTTCAGCCCCACAACCGTCAACATCTTCTCAAGGACCCAAACCTCATCTAACATCTTCTCAACCATTTTCCCGACTAGTGAAGAAAATCAGACTTCTCCCTTCAAGGAAAGTGAAGCATCAGGGATTGTGGGAGCATCTTAAAGCTCTTCAACATGCCCATGCCCTCTCATCTCATGCTACCAATCCTCCCAAGGTAGAATCTCCCAAGACTCTCAACAAAGACCAGACTCCCACTTCTAAAGCTACATCTACCCCATCTAAACCTATCAAGTCACTTGGCGTTCGCCCTGTCTCTACCCTCACTCACTCGCAAGTGAAGGTGGACTTAGACTAGACCTCGACCAATAGTAGTCTTCTAACCAAGTCGAAGAAGACTGCCAGACCACAAAAGCAAATGCCTCTTCCCCTGTCACCATTACCTTCCATTTTGGGCCCCCATCCTTCGACCCTAACCAAAGTCCTTTCCACTCCGACCTCTAATCAAAACCAGTTGCTTCATTTGCCTACCTCCAGCCTACCCTCTCCTAAAAAGGTGGTACCTCTCATGAAGAAAGTGTCGTCTCTGCCTGTCATTGCACCATCAACCCAAAAGGTGGTATGGAAACCTCCTCCAACTCTACCTAAGCAAAAGTCACCAACATCGCACACATCAACTAGCACAGACCCTTTAGTGGGCTCATACTTGTTGATATTGCATTGACTTTTGCAGACTTCCAGCATAACCCTTCCACCCATCAGGCCTTTCCAACCTCTCAGGTCCAAGCCCTTCTGGTTCGATGACACAAAGATTTGCTTATACCATCATACGCCAGGACACGATATCAAGACTTGCTGTGCCCTCAAGGCCGTCATTCACCGCTATATGGAGAAGGACACTCTTCTCCTTAAGGACACTCTTGACCGACCCTCGACACCTTCCCATCCAACCTCTTCAACCACATCAAAATCTCACCAGTAGGCCATGACCCCTTCTTCACCTCCTATCTTTGAAATCAATGCTATCCACATAACCACTAGGTCACAAAAGGATAAGGTAAAAGAAAAAGCCATCATTCACTTGGGAACCCCTGACCTATCAATCAAGTGGGATACCTAGGTCTCTCCTCCTCATCTTTTCTCCATCTCATTCATCTAGCCCATTAATCATTTGCACTGGGTGTTAGACATTATTCCTACCACCAAATGACTGAGGGGAGTTTGACTTTATATTACCTATCATGACCTCGACCAAACATCAATCACACATCAACCATGACCTCAATCAATCATCAAATCAGACATCGACCAGACATTGACCAAGTCTCGACCAAGTATCAATAGACCAAGCCTCGACCAGATGTTCAACCAAATAATGACCAAACATCAACTAGTCAAACAATCTGACAACATATAAATCAACTTCGTGTCCAACATCAACCAACTTCTTAATCATCTCCAGCATGTCACCAATATGGAGCAAAGTAAACGAGGCAAGTTTGCCCCTAATTGGCTCAGACCTTTCATCATCATGCATAAGTATGGATCAGGGACTTATCGTCTGTCCTCTCTCAACGAACGGCCAGAACTTGAGCCTCTTAATGCCTTGCATCTACGACCATTCTACTGTTAGTCGAGTACTTGTCCACTTGACATTTAACTTGAGCTCATCCCTTGAGCAATCCCCGTCCTCCTAATCCTCATTCTTTTCAACCCTATTCCCCTAAACAAATCCTCTATAACCCTTTTATGACACATGGATGCTTTGTCCTAATAAAAGGGAGCCCTTGAAATTCTATAGTCTTGTCCATGACTCCAAATTCTATCAATAAAAAAAATAAAAATAAAAAAAATTGAGATGTCAAAACATATCCAGGGTCACCCAATCAAATCAAAAAGTAGACTACTCCCTCGAAGGACAGCTGTACTATCATTGTTGTAGCTAATAGACTGCTCCCTCGAAGGACAGCTATTCAAACTTATATAAAGCAAAAATATAGACCACTCCCTCGAAGGATGGCTATGACTAAATCTTGCTACAAACATCACTTTCTTAGAAGCTTCCCGCATCGATCAGCTTCACAAATGACCACAAAGCAAAATGACATCTCTATGTAGACTTCCTGCATTGATCAGTCTGCCAAAATAAATAAATAAATAAATAAATTATAAAAAAAATGGGTCATGGACTTGGCTTGTAGTTGTCTCAGGGTCTCCTATAAAAAGGGGCAAGGTTATCCCTGCTCTTAAAATGGGTTACCCTATCCTCCTCCTATCATAACACCTACTCAAGGGACTTCGAGCTCACTTTAATGTCAAAGTGATTCGATTACCATTCTAACACAACCATGGTCAATGACGCAATGCATGAATGGGGCTCTTTGTTCTAACAACCCCTATCTATGCTATCATTTTGGTCCTTGTCAATGAAAGGGTGATTATGCCTTTCACTTTCTGCTTACATTTTGGTCACATTCAAACTTCATCATTTGTCGAACCAACTCAACCCAATTTCTTTTCAGACCACTCACATAGCCTATTCACACTAGTTTCTATGGACACCAATACACATGGAGACTATGGACTACACAATTTATGTTAAGCATAAACCAATACTTGTTGAAGCATAAATAGACCTCAATTCATTTTTATCATATATCCATCACAAATATGGAAAATTTCTAGGGATGAAAGACCCCTCAACCAATGTTACAGCATACACCATTTGGAATAGGCTATAACATCTTTTTCTCCTCATCATTTCGACACATAACCAAACCAATCATTGACCAATCTTCTCAACTAGTCTGAACTACATTGGTTTAAGGCCCTAAGACTGGGGCTATGTAGGCAGCACTCAGATGACACAAAGTCTTTTGGGGTTAGCTCGACCACCTCTGTTTGTTCATCTCTCCAATGGACAAACCTTCTCATTTTTGACCATGACCTTGACCTTGACCAAGACCAATCGACCACTTCGACTCTTCCTCCCTTTTTGGGAGAACTACATAGGCCTGAGGCCCTAACGACAGGAGCTATGTAGGCAGCACTCAGTTGACATGGGGTCTTCTAGGGTTAGCTCGGCCATTCCTTCATCACATTTCTTCCATCACATTTTTTTTCATCACTGTCAATCACATCATAAACAATCACCTATTTTCATAATCATTAACATTAATCATTTACATCCATATCATTAATCATAATCATACATTCATCATCATATAATCACAACAATGTCAACATCATAATCCTAAACATCATATCAAAACATGCATCAAAGCAAAATAACATAGCACATCCATAACAACATCCATAACTCATGTCAATGCTCAAAATGATCATCATATATATTTCAAAATTTTATACAATTGCACAATTTGTGCCTCTCTCTCTCTCTAAAAAATCAAGTACATCTCACATCATCAACTCACAGGCTGATATATACATCAAAAATAACATCACAATCTGGCCTCACGGCTATGGCTATGGTGGTGGTGGTGGCCGAGAAGATGTTGTATCCTCTCCCCCCTCTGATTTGCGCCGTCTGCGTGAATCTATAGCCATCACTCATGACATAGACCGATGTCGGCTCAGCTCTGCCCTCATATCTAAGTATCACTATATTTAAGGAAACCCCCTAATAGCTCTCTCATAATATGTGATCTCATCTAATGCATTATTGTATCTAACTATAGATATAGTCTACGGTGGACCCATCTGACCTGTTGCCGTGCCCTGCACTGAACCCTGTGGCTATGAAAATCTTGGCTGCACTGACGCTGACTGTGCTAGCTATTGAACTAGCTGCTAAGGTGGATGCTGAATCAGACCATGTCCTACCAATGCTTGTGCCTAGACTGTGGTCAGCTAACCCTGCAAAATAGTGACCTGTCCTATCAAAGCAGCCACTCAACTTGTCAACCCTATCATCTTCCCTATCGATAAGTGGAAGGTGTTGGTGGAGTGATCCCACCGCTCGATCAGAGCCACCATCAGGCTCATGTCCCTCACCACTCGATAGTATCATCACAGCCTGCCGAGTCCCATGGCGCTCATCTGCACCCACTCCTCTCTAGTGATGTCCCAATGCATTTGCATCAACAATGTCAGCAGTCGATCCCGTAGCATCAGTGTCTACCTCACCTGCATCCAACCAATCAAACCCATGTCAATGTAACTCTCAATCCCCATGACTCTTCTTACCTAGCCCAACCATTTGCCCTTTTGTCTATCTACTTGACCTTTTACCTGACCATTTTTGGCTATCCTGACACCCGAGAAGCCCTTGGTGTAACCTTGACCCTTCAACTTGACCGAATTCACCATCCTTCTAACCAGGTAGCAACTGACATCGGTTCACATACCAATGACAGCACTTACATAACTGACATCGGTCACATAGTAACTAATGTCGGTAGAAAAGTGACCGACATCAGCTGCTGGTCGGCCGATGCCGGCGAATCCACTGATGTCGGTGATTGGTTCAAGCCTAAATCCAAACGAGGTGAGCCCTAAAAATTAGGGCTTCCCCATTTTAGCCCCCCTTTCACCCCTAATCCCTCATAAATGCCTTCTAACCTATCCTAGACCCCCCACCCACCTTCTTAGCTACCCCTCCCCCTCAATTTCTACCTAAAACAACAAAACATTCAAAAAACTAATTCAAAACAAAAATAATCAAATAGGGTTCAGAGACCCTCCTACCTCGTCCTGGTGCCACTGGCATGGTGGCACGATGGGTTCCACTGGTGGTGGACCTACTGTAGGTCCTCTACTCCCCTCTGCCATCTCCACTTCACCTGGCCCACAAACGTCTCTGCAGCCTCCAATCACTCTCCAACTCGCTCCCTCTCTCCACCAATGCCTATCTGCCACCTCACTCCGCTCACTCGGTCAACTCTGGGTCACTTTCACTCAATCAACTCTAGAGCTCTTTTTTCTCTCAGTCAACAAGTAGCAAATGACTTTTGGTGGGCCACCAATCTACTTTTATTGGATTTGGTAGGCTATCGATGTTAGCATTTTCATGCCCTAATCTGCCGACGTCAGCTGATTTCTTCCAACATCGATCCTTTTGATCCACCAACATCAGTTATTTCACCGACATCAACATACTTCAAACTACCTCATTACCTAAAATCATGCCCCCAATCAGTCAACTTTCCCCATAGAAGTCATCTTAGCCCCCTGGGGCACACTTGAGATCACTTTTGCCTCCGTCCATCAACCATTAGACCTTGGAGATCATGACCATCTCTTGTGACCATGACCACTTCCAAGATGACTTTGCCTTGGTTGTTTTTGCATGTATGCTACCTCACGACTAGTTAGCATACTTATGCATAGCCCATATTTTTGACCTTCATAAGTATAGGATCGCAAGCTAGTTGATCCCCACTACTTGTGATGTTTTCATGTTTCCAGGAGCACTTCCTGAGCCTGAGATACCTAGAACATGATGACCATTGGAGCTTCAGCTTAGATTGAATAGCTCGACCAGCTATGACCAAATGTTGGGGCCTAGTTATTTCAATTTTGGCACTCCCTGACCCTCAACCTGCGACAATTTGACCTGACCATCTTGTGAAGTGGTATACGCGCAATCACAGCTATTGCAGCGTTCACACTCACCCTCTTTCTATCCATCTCTCTATCAAATTTCCACTCGATCTCAGGTTCCCTTGCCTCAACTCTCACTTTGAAGGGGGAACACCTCATTCCATACCTAGGGCAACCAGCTCCTATTTTTGTCTTGCAGTTCGTCAAGAACAACCAACAAGACAAAAAGGGGCAAATGTAGACACCAAAATCGTGTCTACACCTTGGTCGTCCTCCCCCCTTGACCCCCCTTGGCCCATGTCCTAGCACTTGTCCTAGTCCCCTCCATTTTTAAATTAAAATAAATAAATATTTTAATTTATTTGGCCCTCTTCCACCTCACCCATGCCACCTTGGATCCCCTCCTTGGATCCCCCCACCTCTCTCCTAGCCTTTACTGCCCAAATCTCCCCTTTATCCTTCCTCCCGCATTCATTTATGCCTTCCTCGACCATTTTCCCATAGCCCCTTAACCCGACAGCGTGTAAGAATGGATAGAGGCTAATTTTAGCCTCTGTTCCCATTCTTTGACCGTCGACGTCGGTCATTATGCGGCTGACATCAGTGGTTCTATCGGCGTCGGCAACCTTCAAGACCATTTTCTACAACCATTCTTCCCCCTCGCAAACAGAACTCTCTTGATGCTTTTACATTCATATTTTCTTCTCCTCCCCCTCGTACAGGAACACCAACAACTACAGGGATCTTACAGGAATAGCTCCAAGCAACAGCTCCATTTACAGGTCCTTCAACAGCTCTGAGGATAGGTTTTTCCATTCTTCAATCAGCAAGCAAGAGGTGTCATCCTCCACAACCAAAGAGGAGTTCTTACTATCATTTAAATTATGGTGTGCACGTCTACAATCTGGGTACATACAAACCCTCGTCCATTCTTCTTAGTTTCTCATCTTTCCTTTCTTGAAAGTAAAAAGCGAATCTAGCATAGAAACACTTTATACAAAGCCATCCAAATGTGATTTTAGAGTATAGGAGGTAGAGTACCTATGTCACATTGTTTACCATGAAGGTGTCAAAGTTGATCCCTAGAAGATCAAAGCTATGATGGAATGGTCCATGCCAAAAACTCTTAAAAACCTTTGAGGGTTCCTAGGACTAACATGTTACTCCCAAAGATTTGTGAAAAGTTATGGTAGCATAGTGGTTCTACTCACTGAATTTATAAATAAGGATGCCTTCCATTGGAATGATGCCACCACCAAAGCATTTGAGAAAATAAAAGTATCTATGTGCACCACTCCACTTTTGGCTACTCCATACTTCTCAAAGACATTCAATGTTGAATGTGATGCTTCTGGATTTAGGTTGGGAGTGGTACTTGTTGATGTCCTAAAATTGCATTAGATCTTAATCAACAACAATGGGAAGTTTCAAGCTGTGGGACAATGCAGCTTGAAACAACCTCTAAATTTTAAAGAAGCTGGTCTCTTCTATTGCATTGGGTGTTTGGGGAAAAGGGATAAGAGACTATAGAGAAACGCAAAATGAAGGAATTGAAATCTAACTATGGTGATGCACCTGAGTGTAATCCTAATCCTAACTTGAGCATAGTGAGACTATTATAGGACTCAATTACATTTAAGAGTAGACAAGTGCATGATCAATGTAAAAGATTGAAATAATAGAAATAGAGGCTCACGATAGGGAAGTCTTTTACAAAGATACAGGAATTGTCAACAAAGGCATAGTGTTCAATCTTCTTAACAGAATCTTCCAATCACATAAGAGGCACATAAGTCACGTACAACTATGTAAAACTTTAGACTCTAAAAGATGAGACAAAAGCAAATAACATTTCCAATCACAACATTAAAAAATCTACAGTATAGACTACTCTACAAAGGACACAGATAACATCAACAAAGGCATGGAGCTCAAATCTTCTTAATTTATTCAGCCACATAAAGGGCACAGAAACATGCATGATTACATCTACTTTACAACTCAAGAAAATTGAGACAAGAGCAAATGATATTACTAGTCAAAATTTATAGAAAGTCTAAAACTATGAGAAAATGCCCCCTTTTTAATTTGACAACACTTCTTATTATAGCCTCAGATGCCTTCTCTTTGAACTCCTTTCTCATGTAATTCAACTCCATCCTTCACTCGTAGGGGACAAAATAGACAGTGCATTTAATGCCCTGGGACGGCCATGCTGGAGAAGAACAGCTACCCATAATTGTGGCATGGTGATTCCTAACTAGTTCCTCTCTTTGCACCTAAAATTCCTCATTCCATCACCTATTTTGGCCACTCAATTATTCATTCTGCCTCTGCTTAGGGGATAAATAGACAGTGTCTTTCATTGCCCACAAGCCCCAAAATTCTACCCAGTGCACTGTTCTATCTACTCAGAGTAACTCTCACCGAATTTCCCTCCATTTGCCATAACAGGTAGATGGGCACTCTATTCTATCGAAATAGAAGAGGACACTTAGTCAATTTATGAAATTTCTCCCCTTTCATCTAGAAGGCATCGGAGGATGACACTTGGCCGCTTCATCTTTCTCTTTATATCTACCCAGGAATGGTCTGCCTATGACACTTGTTACAATCCGCTTCCTTGATACTTTGTAGCTTTATTAAAATAAAACTCATGTGTTCTTGCTTGGGCAAATTTAGGAAAGGATGGATACACATGGTAGTCTTCACTTGTTGACACTCGGTGCTTCCTTGGTCTTTGAAATAATGTCTGAGACCCACCACAATTTTTATTCAGCAATTAGGCTCAAGATGGTTTCTCGAAGGTTGACACATGGTGACCTCTACTGCTCTTGGAAAGCTATGTGGAATCTTCTACTTCTTCATTCGGAGGTATATGGTGCCTTCCACTACCTTTTGGGGATGGATTAGAAAGGGACCAGAGAGTGACACTTGGCAGCATCTACTGCAGTTCAGCACTTAAGCAAAAATGAAACGATGCCTTTACTTAAAATTTTGCCATGATGTCTAAGGTGTGCAGGGACCAAAATTACAGCTCTCAAACCAAAAAATAAAATAAATATGACATAGAGTAGGAAATTACTCTATAGTTATTGGCACCCTCCAGGACTTTTGAGCCTACTCAAAAAGAACCCGACTCCCGCTTGATCAAAATTTCAAAATTTACAGCTTCAATAACATTGTTTGGAAGATAGACCACTCATGGTCAGATAATCCTTGCTCACTCTGCAACTCAACAAAAGCTAGATCCAAGTTGATGAGATCCTTGTGTGAGAAGGTTTGCAAGATCTAGACCGTGGTTTTTAGCTTGGATTCTAGCCAAAAAATAGGAACCAGAATAGTTTTGACCTCTGGGGGTGAGGAGTCATCCTGCAGGCTTTGGAAAATTGTCTGATCCCTTTGTTTGGCAAGTAGAAATGGTTCAAGTTGATCCACCATCAGCACCATCCTTGCATCCAAAATGGGGAAGGGAAGCCTAGTTGCACCAGATCTTCAATGTGGCATCTCATCTCGCTGATGCCTTCTTTTACAACATCTAGACAACCTCTACAACTGTTGGCCATGGCATTATGACTGAGTCCTTCATTGATCCATCTTGCGATGGCCATTCTATCTAGGATTCCTATAGCTACCAATGTTGCTTCCCTCAAGCTATAGAGCTTCTCTAGTAATGAATGAGAGTCTATGACTCTCCTGGAGATCATGGCTAGAGTGTTCTATACTGGATTCTCTACCCTTTTGCATAGTTGTTGCGCATTGAGGAGGAAGGTGAAAAATGATCTAAGCTAGAGAATCTTTAAAGAGATCCTCACCCACACTAACTCATAGAGCTCCTTCACCAGTTGCACTACTTTGACACCTCTTGGCCTATTGGCTAGCTCAATTTCCAATTTTGTGGTCCTCTGTTGCTTATTTTGGATCTAGGCTTGAAAAGCCACAGCTTTATTTTATTCCTCCAGCAACCCTTGCTATGATTAGGTAACCTGTAGTTGGAGTCCTTCAACTCTTCCTTACAATGTTGCATTTTCCCATCTTAGAGCTATTGCTACATCCTTCACAAGTGCAAGATCTATCTTCAATGAATCATTTTGGGCCTAAATTACCCGTTGAGTCTGGAGGGAAATAATATCTTGAAACTATTTCTGTAGACTAGCTATCTCATGGTCTTTCTTGTTTATTTATTCGGCCAAACTATTATAGTTTGCCTTCTCCTAGGCCAAAATGGCCTCCATCTTCTATAGTCTCCTTGATTTATTCAAGTAATCTTCTGTGACCACAGAAGTGGATTCAGTCAGCAGTTCAACTCTATCTTGAGGCCTTAACAGGGACATGTTAATGGCCACTGCATTCATGGTGTAGTCCTCCAGCTGCATTTGTTCGCTCAGCCTAGCAACATTGGGTGACAAATGGGTCACCATCAGTTGCTATTAGATGGGGTCAGATTGTGACCTCAAATGTGGAACAACCAGCATTTTATTCTCCTTAATCCTCTTCTTCTCCAATCGGGCTTCTTGCCTTCTTGGCGGCATCAGCCTACGTCTGGAAGGTGGAAGGGGATGCAATATGTCCCTTATGAAGGGAAATCCTTGTGTCAGGCCATATTGGAGAGCCATTAGGTGGCTAGGGGTGAGTTGTAGGGGCATCTTTCTAGGAATGGAGGGGGAGAAATGGGGCAATGTGAGGGCCTAAGGCACTGATGATGGGGAGGCTTGTGAGATGGGAATGGTAGCAGTGGCAGGGGGTGTCATCTGACTGGGTGGAGGCATCATGCCAGCAAGGTGAGGAATGGATTGAGGAGGAGGGGGAGAAATACCTACCTATGGGGATGTTGTATCACTCTGAATTGGGCACTATGAAGGCTCCTCTTCCTCCTCTAGATCTAATTAAAATTGCACCCTTCTTCTTTTTTTGGGTTTCTCTACCTCCATCTATGTTTGTCTCCCTTCTACCTCTACGGCTACCAGTGGTGCATGTGGAGAATTAAGGACTTCAATTACTCCTGATGATGTGGAGGCTTGTGGTGGTGAAGACACCACACTTCTTTGTTGCTCTATGGTAGCTGTAGCTTGCTCTAAAGTCTATAGTTGTTGGCTCAATCCTACTCCAGCTGCTTGCTCTGCCCCAAGTGTCGACATTTGGCTTGTTTCTAGGCTAGACACAAGGTATGGATGCCATTCATCCTAGAGTTATTCCCACCTATCTTCTGAGTCTATGCCTCCAAAGGTATGGGTGGTCTAGGAAATTTCTTACCTATATCTCCAATAGGCCTCAATTTTCTCTACGTCCCAACATTTATTCCTCAGTGTCCTTCTCAAACCAGAGGTCATCCTAACCTTGGGGTCGTAATCCCTCTATTTGTCATAAAACATCTCCCATGTCCTATTTGGTGGGAGGGTTAGGTCTGTTAGCTCAACATAGAGACCAGGGGTGTCTTTTGCAAGATTTTTCCTAGTCTCCCAAAAGGGGTGGCTTTCATGCATGATCCTGGCTCCAATTCTATTTGTCTTCACTATGGAGGCTATGTAGTTAGCTAGGTCATAAACCCACTTGTCCTCGACCAATAGAAAACCTAAGAAGGTTAGTTTCCTTAGTAGCATGGACTCAGCTTCTTTGGCTTCCAAGCTTATGCTGCCTGCCATCCATGGGAGATTGTACATTCTCCTCTTATTCCTCCCTGAGTCATATTTGTTATCAACCACTGACACTTGCCTGGTGATTTCCAAGAATGCTAATCGAAGAGTCAAAACTTTTGGTAGCAACATTGGCTCCCCACAAAATCCATGGACCCTTAAGGTCGTATGATGGGCCCCAAAGTAAAAGTCACTTAGGATGGGACAACTAACCAGGAGGTTCGTTACATTTGGGAATAACCTATTTATGATAGGCTCATGGCTAAGGCAATGAAGAACAGGGGTGACAAATAGTTCCCAAAAATCATATGTGTCACTTGTTCTTGACAAAACATGTGTCCATGCAGACACAAGAATGGTTCTTTAGGGGTCGAAAGCTAGGTCGTATAGATTCAGGCTCATAAATTGGTAGAAGAGGTTAGGGTTCTGGTGCAGTATTAGATGGAATAGGAAGGAGGAATACCTAAATATCCCTTTTGTTCTAAATTGGGTTAGCTACTCTACCATTAAGAAGGTGATGTGCTCAAAGAAGTCCAGATGGTACTCCTAAATTTTGTTAATCATCTTTAGCCTAAAGAGGATGGCCATTTGCTCTACGTATACCACCGTGTCATCCTTCATGCCGAAGATGAGAGCCATTATCGATAGTACATCTTAGCTGGTGGGTGTGAACTGAGTCCTTGATGCTGGGAGTGTGGGTACCATCATGTTGCCATCGACTATTTGCAACTCAGACCTCAAAAACTTGGTCTGGGTGTTGACGTTCACCCACGTCCTTTACATTTTGTTGATGGTGGGGAAGGTGGTAGTACCATCATATTGTAGGGCTATCATGTCCCTGATGGCTTATGGGGTGAATTGCAACATGAAGGGGCCTTGTTGGATGGAGCAAGATTGTGGATGGAGCAAGTTTGCACATAATTTGCTTATATTTAGGCATGGATGCACGGCTAGAATAATGAATTGAGCTAGTTGTGAGGTCCATATCCTCATCTCAAATGTTTCATATTGCCTTGCCTGGGCTCTTTATAGACACCTTTGGTGTGCCCCTTCTCTGAGGTTCTTGCCATTGGCTCTTTATAGAATTGGGTCCATGATTCTATCTGCATAGTCCCTTACTTTGGATGGGTCATTAGTCTGACCGACTCCCAGGGCTTTTTTTCTTGAGTAGCTCCTTGGTGGTTGTGTAGGAGCTAGAGAATATGATTTACTTGCCAATAACCTGTCGAGGTATTCAGGTGCCCCCATTCTTTGCTGTAATGATGATGCTTCCTCCATCTTTATGTCTATTGTATGAAACCTGGTATAAACCTTGCACAAGATAGAAAATACACTTGCTGAAGCAAACTTTCTTAGGTGCTACTAATCACAATGAGTAGGATATTTTTGTAGGAATGCTTGAGAGTTGTAAACTTTAAAATTTTATAATGGGTATTTATGGGCCTATCAAGTCCCAAATAGCATTAATTTTAGGTGACTGTGAGTAAATCACACTCAATCTTTGGAAAACAGCAAAGTGGACATGTTATGCAGTGCAAGGTACCTTAGAGATCTCAAATATTTGGGGAAGCATTTATTGCAGCAAAATTCAAAGCATTAAAACTTCTAAGATGCCGATTTTGCATTTAAAAAAATGCTTATTCTTAAAAGAAAAGTGGGAAAACAACTACAAAAAGCAAAACAATGCAGAAATGGGAACCTACCTAACTACATTAATTAAAGATCCTTATTTTCCTTCGAGATCAAAAATGAACTTTCCAATGTCTTCTTTATGACAAGCCAAATTTTGTTGCCATACCAATGATTGTAACGGGTATACCTTTGATGGGATGTCCTCTGTGCCAGCCACATGAATTTGCCTACACTCGAACAAGTTTGAGTAAAACATGTATTCAACATCTACAAACTCTTCTTGTCCTTGAATGCCCATCAAATATTAGTTCTTCATGATGTCAGGTGTCATCAAGAAATTATTGGCCATTGGTTCTTCACTCTGTGCCTTCTGATATCCATCACCTTTTGGCTCATCTCTTTTAAATTCCAGCTTTATTTCATCATCATGCTCTTTGATGACTTCATCCTCTTGAAAGGATAAATCCAAAAGCTAGTATTCCTTCTGCATATTGAGTTGAGTCTCATAGCTATCTTCTCCATATTCAGCTAATCCACATCCTTCTTGAAGGATAGTGTCTCCTACCTTAATGACTTGATCAAGGGAGTGTCCACGCTCCTCTATATCCTCTTGCAAGGTGAGGAAAAAGTCAGAAATGATTTTTTCCTCATCAAAAGTTAAGGAAGAAGATAGTGACTTATCTTTTTGTTCATCAAAAGGGGAATCTATGGTGATTTCCTCCTTATCTATACTTATGGAATCCTCTTGACTAGCCATGATAAAAAACCAAAAACCTCATGAGCTATTCAGCCTTGGGTTTGTACCACTAGAAGAAATCACCAATTCACCTAAACCTATCACCACTATTGATGAGGATATCCCATCGTCACTAACCCCATCTCCTTCAAAGTCCAAAGATTTTGATATCATCCCATCTAATTTTTTTTTTGATCAATATTATTATTTTAGGCCCTTTGACCTATCAAAAGGGTGACCAAATGCAAACCTTTCCTCTCATCCATCTTGAAATGGTAGAAAATGATTCTCCTACCATTAACACCATGTAACATCAGGATAATGATTCCATTCTCACCTACCTCAATATAGGAGATTATTCTATCCACAAATCTCTTCCTCTTGAGAACTAAACCATGTTGAATGAATCTACCATCGAGGTTAACTTGGGTACTCAAGATAACCCCTGCATTATCAAGATTGGTCAATCCTTAAATTTCATAGACCAAAAATATTACCCTTCCTTCATGACCGAAGCATAGAATTTGCTTGGTCCTACCAAGATATGCCTAGGATTGACCCTTCCATTATGGTCCCAATATTATCACCTATGCTAAAGATAAACTTTTCAGATAAAAGCTTCATAAGATGCACCCTCACATCACCCTTCTAATTAAAGAAGAGCTTTAATGCCTATTATCGGTTGATTTCATCTAACCCATTGACTATTCCCAATGGGTTTCTAACATTGTTCTGATTACCAAGCCCAAAGTGGGACTTTGCCTCTGTATTGAATTTCAAGACCTCAACCTTGATTATCTAAAGGATGACTTACTTTTTCCTATCATCGACCAACTTGTTGATCTTATAATTGGCCATAAGATGTTATTTGTCATGGATGATTTCTTGAGATATAATTAAATCTTGATTTCTCCCAAAGATCAACATGAAACCTATTTTATCACCCCATGGGGTACCTTCTATTATAGGGTCATGCCATTTGGTCTAAAAAATGTTAGTGCAACCTACTAATGAGCCATGACCTACATCTTCTATGATCTCATCCATAAAATCATAGAGGACTATGTATATGATCTCCTTTATAAATCCAAATATCACAATGATCATCTAAAATTTCTCATAATCATCTTTGAAAGTTTTTTCCATGTTCGACTTAACCCTAAGAAATGTATTTTTGGGGTCCTTTCTGGAAAGCTTCTTAGCTTCATTATCTCCCTTCATAAAATCAAAGTAGACCCTACCAAATTTAGAACAATCTTGGAATTGCCACCTCCAACCCACATTAAGCAAATATATAGCTTGTAGGGGAAGGTTCAATCTATCTATCATTTCATCTCTCAGTTATTAGATTGATTTCAACCCTTTCACCATCTTCTCAAGAAAGACACATCTTTTAAGTGGACTAAGGACTATCAACAAGCCTTTGATTCACTCAAATAATACCTTATTTATACCTATTTTGATCCCTCCTAAAGAGGACCAACCCTTATACCTTTATATCTCCACCATTGACCATTCCCTAGGTGTAATGCTCACTCACCGTGATGAACAAAATAAAGATCAAGTTGTCCACTAAATAAGTTAAACACTTATAGAGTATGAGACTTGGTACACCCATCTGAAGAAACTTTGTTTCATCCTCATCTTTGTGGCTTCCAAACTTCATCATTACCTTCTCAATCAAAAAACTTTCATCATCACTAACATTGACCCACTCAAGTACATGCACTTTAAACCATACCAAAACTAGCATATGGCTAAGTGCCTCATGCTCCTAGCTGAGTTTGACCTTGAGTTCCTCCAATATAATTTGACTAAAAAGCAAGTCATTGTCAATAAATTGGCTGAAGCTCCTCTACCAGACAACCAACCACTCCCTCTTGAATTTTTGGATGAGTCCATCATGACTCTTTCTCAATAGGACCCCACCTACCAGATGACCATGTTCTTTGATAGCTCTAAATGCAAGTGTGGTGGGGGTGTCAAAATTATTCTCATTCCCCTCGATGGTGAAATTATTCCCCTTTATTTCAAACTTGAATTTGAGTGCACCAATAATGTGGTTAAATATGAAGCCCTAATAATAGGTCTCCAAACCATTCTAGCCTTAGGAATCAAGACAATCAGTGTCTTTGATGATTCCCAAGCTATGGCCAACTAGGTCAACAGATCCTACCAATGTAATAATGATGTCTTGTTGAAGTATAAATACCTAGTAGATGTAATTTTATAATCATTTGATCATTACCTTATCTAATTTATTCCATGATATACCAACAAGTTCATGTATACAATGGCCTCCCTTACTTCCCAAATCTCATCTCAACCTTCCAACTCTAAGCTCTTTGTTACCATTCATAATTTTATCACCCCATCTTATATCTGACCTCCCTACCATTTTTAGTGTGGAAGCATCTCCATCAGACATATGGTATGAGCAAAATTTTAACTACCTCAACCTTAGCATCATTCCTCCCAACCTCTCTAGGAATACCCAAAGAGCCTTTGTTTAGAGTACCTCTGGTTATACTAGACTAGGGGGAGTCCTTTATAAGTGTGGCTTTAATGGCCTCCTTCTTCATTTCCTTAACAGTCATGAAGCTTCCCATGCCATTAAGGAAATGCATGATTGAATCTATGGGGGACACTTCAATGGTCTAGCTATCACTAAGTGCATCCTTTGCCTTAGCTATTATTAGCCTACCCTTAACCAAGACTATTGTGATTATGTAAAGAAGTGTGTTAAATGTCAACAACATGATAATTTACACCATGCACCAGCCCATGGCCTTCAAGTATCTAAAGACTTTTTTCCCTTCTTATAATGGGGTCTCAATCTCATTAGGGAAATCAATCCTCCTTCATAACATGACCAATCCATCATTAGCAACACTGAGTATTTCACCAAGTGGGTAGAAGCCATTCCTTTCATCTCAACCAAATATGATAAGATATTTGACTTCATCAACCATTGTATCATCTATAATTTTGGTGTTCCCCATAAGATCATCACCAATAATGGTAAATATTTCAATAACAAGAAAGTCCAAGGTCTTTGTAATGCATTTGGCATTAAGTTAATCTTATCTTTACCTTATCATCCAAAAGCAAATGGATAGGCAAAAGCCTCTAAAAAAATCCTTAACAAAATGTTAACCAAAGTCATTAGTGCTTCAGGTTGGGATTGGCACTTGTACATCCCCTTCACTTTATGGGCTTATCATACTAGAATTCAAACCTCTATGGGTGATAACCCTTTCTCTTTGGTTTTTAGAGTAGAGGAAATCTTTCCCCTTGAAGTCCATATTCCCTCTCTTCACATATCCTTGCAAGACATCATTTTTAAGAATGACTATTGTCAAGAATGTCTAGATGACTTAAGCTACTTGATGAGCATCACCTAGCGGTGCTTAACCATCTTTGTGCCTACTAAGAGAGAATCGAGCATGTTTATAATAAACACCTGAAAGAATGATAATTCAAAATCAAATACCTCATCTTAAAGGAAAATCAATATGTCACTAACATGGAGAAAAGCAAAAGAGGCAAGTTTTCTTTCAATTGTCTTGGACCTTATATCATAACCCATAAGGATGGATCAGGAGCTTATGATTTGTTCTCTCTTGAAGGCAAACTAGAATCTGAGCCTCTCAATGCTTTGCATCTATGTCCTTTCTTTTGTTAAAATAATGAACAAACTCACCTTCTTGTCTAACTTAAGCTCATACCTTAATTTATGATATTTTCACTTTCACTTACCTATCCCTATCCATTTGAGGACAACTAATTATAACATATAACCATGTGATTAACCATCATAGTTATAACCTAATCCTAAATATGTGTATCATAGCTCTACCCATGGCATGGTTCTCATGGATACTTTCCATCCCTAACTAGATAAAATCCCATGATCATTGTCCCTTAAACCACTCTTTTCACCCATCGTTAACCTTTTTGTGCTAAAATGTTTGCCCTAAAAAATGTTAAACCTCTAATCCTATATAGACTTATCCATGTCTAAACCTAGCATAAAAACAATTTGGGATACCAACATATCATTTGGGTCACATATTTCTAGCATGTAGACTACTCCTTTGAAGAATAGCTGCCCCAAAACTAAATTGCTTAAAAGATAGACTACTCCCTTGAAGGAAAGTTACCAAAGTAAACAAATCCAAACTTAGACCACTCCCTTGAATGATGGCTAAGTCAGCACTATCAAAATCAATCATTTGAATCTTCCTGCATCAATTAGCTTCATAAACCTATCAAAATAATAATAATAACAAAAAACCCTATATCAAACACAAAACAAGCTATCCCAAGAAAGTTGTAATCAGCTTTAATATCTAGCATTAGTAGACTTCTTGCATCAATCATTCTACACCTTGTATTAAGACATGAACTTATCTATTATGGTTCTTAGGCCACCTATAGAAGGGACAAGCTAACCCACATAAGGTTACCTTACTTATCACCCATTTCCTTCATATTCCTATTACCTATCTCCCATTTATACTATCTATAAATCAAGGGATTATAAGCTTACTTGATATAATGTGATCAAGATACCTATTTTATCAACTAAAGCATGCTAATGCAAAGCATTCAAAAGACTTATGTTTCCTAAGCTGATCTAACTTAATATTTTGTCCTTAATAATGAAAAATTAAGAGTTAAACCATTGATGGTCACTGTGTGTGATTGTGGACAAAAAACACCTCACCCTACCTTCCTAAAACCCAATAAAACAACTAAAATTCAACAAATAAATTACCTAATTCTATCCTATACCCTACCCCCAACCCAAATACTCTCTCAATTTCAAATTTCATTGGTTATTTTTCAAATCACAACCAAAACCTAAATCTAGGTCAAACCCTCCTAAAACCCTATCAAAATAACCACAAACTACCCAAATTCAACTTCAAAACAACCAAATCCACTAAATCTATCAATTTAAAACACCCACTACCTCATTCCTTGACCTCCATCAAGAATGAAGCCCACATCCTATTACTCAACTGCATCCTCATCCACCTTGCATCCTTGATGCCAACATATCACCTCAACACATGCTTCTAACCAATCAATAATCACTAAGTCAACAAAATTCTCAATAAACCCTCTTATACAAAATTTAAAATCAACAAATTTCCAAAACATATGGAAAGCATGAGATTCAACAAGCTAAAAGTGAAAATAATTTTTATCTTTTTACTTTTTATCCTCTAGCCTTTTAGGGTTTTGCCTTGATCATCAATGGTTAGGGTGACCATCGACGATCAATCTTGGGACCCCTAACCATTGACTGTTAGGAAACTTACATTTTAAAATTCATAGGCACCCACACCTAAGTGCCAAATTTTTGGAGATAATATTCTCCACCAAACTAAAACCAACTTTTGGGGAATACCCTCTTTGAAACACCTCACTAGAAAACCACACACAATGGTTCTAGATGTTGAAATGCTTCTATCCCCTTATGGACTAGCTAATCCCTCTCAACCACCTAACCAAACCATCAAAACTTGAGTCTAGTTAACTACTTATCTAGCTAAACTCATTAAATTATTAACTTAAGCATTACCCAATGCTTTGTAACCCACCTTGACTCCTTTACCCTTGGACACTCAATCACCAATAGTTAGCATGACCTTGATGGTTAAGCTGACCATCAAAAGTTAGGGCTTACTCATTCTTACATAAACACCAGATGTGTAAGATAACATGGAACAATTTAATATTTCCACCTTTCCCATTGCTAAAAAACTCCCAAACATCAAAATCAATAGCCTGACCCTCTTGGAAACCTAGTATCCTCCATCTCTCTTTACCTATAAAAGGAGGGGAGTAAGAAGTGAGATGGAACCATCATCACTAGAATTCTTGCACATAGCTATTCAAGATTTCCATCTAGTCTTCTGTTAATAATTCAACAACAATAGAGATCCAAACCTCTACCAAAATTTCTCCAGTCATCAACCATAAGCCATTTAGCAAGCCATATGTATATTTATACGTCAATCTTATTATTTTGGTTTCTAGCCTCTCTCCCCCATCAAACATTTCTACACCTATCTTATAACCCCTTATTTCTGATCAGACCCTTAAAAAGACCTTATCTAATCTTTGACCCATACTGCAACTCCAATTCTAAAAATCTTCAAAATTCATAGTAACTATCAATAGTTACCCAACCACTGACAATCACCCCCAATAGCTGATGGTTACCCAACTACCAATGGTTAGCCTAATCACAAATGGTTAGCCCAATCATCGATAGTCACTGTGGCATGAAATAACAATAAGTTATTTCTAACCCCTTACCCCCAACCAAATCTAACTTTCTATGTTCCTGCCTATTCACAGACCCTTACCTAATTTTTTGAACCTAACTCCATCCATTTTAGTACTAGTATTGACCTACTATTTCTATATGTACTTTATTTTCCTTTCTAAGCATCTATATCTTCTTGTATTTCAATTTAGTACTTTCTATTATTTGATGTATCTTTTAGTTATCTCTTGCAACTTTATTGTTATCAAAGAGTGGATTGACAACCTCCTAGCAAGCTCACGCTTCTTGGATATATATTATGCTAAGAATTTCACCTAACTATCTTGCTAACAACCCCTTTTGTTAGTGATTTTTTATCTACTTGTTATTTCTTCCAAGATAAAGAGGAGATCTCACATTGATATGGAGTACACATACATAAACAACTATGTATTTCTACCACACCCTTATTATTAGTTTCTTATCTTCTTCCTAAATTAAGAAATGAGCAGAAATTAAGAGAAACATTTTGGCATGCTCGATGGGACCTAGCATCATCTAGGTTCCCTTTTTTTCCTTTATTCTATGCTCATACAATGAAATCTAAAATTTGTTTTGGGTATAAAATAAACTTTGCATACATTGATTATTTGCATGTTTTTTATTCATCTAGTTAACTTAAAAGCAAAATAATCAATCGTAGTTTCACTCTTGTTATCACACACTTTACCAAACCACATAACCAATAAACACATCAAAAAAAACTTGAGATAAGGCCCAACTAGGATTTCATTACCTAGTGGTAACCTTACCCTTTCCTAACAATCTTACTTGGAGGTCATTACCAAGGGGAGAACCAAATCAGCTCTCTATTTGAGTATAAACTCTTAAAATTAGTATTTATTGGCTAATCACTCAACACCCTTATCTCTATGGCATGTGAAGTGAGGAGGTAGGCCCCAAAACCAAGCCATGTATTGATTTCCAATACAGATTATTTTAGAAAGCCTTTAATACCTGAAACCAACTTTAGTATCTGATCTATCAACCAAATTTCTTCTTCACATTTTCTAAGGCATAAACCAAAAGTGATATAAAAATAATCCTAAGTTTATAAATGAAATCTAGTGTATGTTTTGATTGCCTTGAAATCTTTTTCTTTTTCTTGCTTTGTGTTTGAGTTGTGAATTTTTTATCATTTCCTTTCCATTCATCACATGTTCTTTACTAGACAACAATTGAGGAATCAAGCTAACCAAGAACCACCCTCCTCTTCTTCTTCCTCTATGGAGCATAATTTGGATGTTGAGGGTTCTCCTCATCATTATCCCCCCCCTCCTACCATGCCTCAGATAGTTATCAAAGCATCATATTCTACCAATATTCCATCCACTACCACCCTATGGCCCTCCAACATTACCTCAACCCATTATCTCACTGCATCCTTTCTACTTTGGTTCCTCCTATGGATCCACCTTATGGGATGACATCTCATATTACGGTTGGCACTACCTCTACCCAACCTATGATCATCTAAGCATCATATTCTACGAATATCCCATCCATTACCACCACCCAAAATCAATCCAACATCCCAACCAATAACCAAACACCCCCTACACCAACCAACACTTCAATATAAGGGAAACCTCACCTCTTGTTACCCATACCTAATCCACCATAAGGGTATCTTCTACCCTTATTTATACCATTCCCCTTATCACTACTAATCCACCAATTTCCACCCAACTAAAAAAATTGGTGATATCCATACTTTCTACCCTTCCACCTATTAGTACAAGAGTGACTACTCAACCTCAATCTACAAACCCATTCATACCTCCAAATCAACCCATATCAATACCTCAAAAAACACCCATGACATCCTGCTAATATGTTCCTAATCCACAAGGATACATAGCACCTTCTACCCAACCTTTTATTCCCACATACCAATATGTGTCATCATCCTAACCTTTAATGACCACATATCAATATGTGGCATCCTCTCAACCTTCTAACACTTATCCATATATTTTAGCCACCCAACCTCAACAAGACTTAACCTATGGAGCTTCCCAACCTAAAATAGATTTGGTTAAAATGTTGATGGATAAAATAACCAACCTAGAGTCATCTATTTCTGGGGCTCATAACCTTTTATCTTATGATCAAATCTGTAATAAACCTATTCACCCATCCATTCCTATCGGACCTTATCCTCCTTCATGGTAACTACCCAAGTTTTCCAAGTTCCAAATCAAGGAGGACCCCTAATAACACTTAATAGCATTCTACTAGTCTTGCTATTTGATTGCATATGATGATGCTCTTCTCCTTCATACTTTTACCATGTCTTTATATGGACCAGCCTTGGATTGGTATAGTGATCTCACCAAGAACTTTATCTTTTATTTTTCTCAACTTTCCCAGATATTTTTAGATCATTTCTTAGTCAATATATCTAAGAAGGTCTCTATTACTGACCTTTACTCCATCAGGGAATTTGATGACAAATCAATCACTGATTTCATAGCTAGATAGAGATGTCTTATCAACCAATTTTATTTATATTTAAACCAACCCAAGTTTATTATTCTCTTGTCTCAGGGTTGTGTCAAACATATTTTTCCTACTCTACAAGTTTAGACTTTTAGAACCTTTGACGAGGATTTCACCATAGCACATAAACTTGAAATTAGAGCCATTGATGAAGGGAAATTGAAACTAAGAAACATAAACCATTGACCCTTCCTCAACCAAAACCAACAAAATCCAACCAAAACCATTCCAACACTAAAACAAAGGAAACCATAAACATGATTGTCCTCAAACCTCCTCCACCTCCCATTGTCAACCAACCTAATCAAACCAATTCTTCTAACTCTTCAAATCAACAAACTCAAAATCAAAATCAAAACCAAAACTAAGCCACCCTAAGACAATATACTTTGATGGGGGAGTCATATGCTTTAGTTTTGGACAAATTACTCAAATATAACATCATACAACTTCCTCCTCTCAAACCTCCTCAACAATTTGATGCTTCTCACCCTACACCTAGTTGGTACAATGAGAATGATCTATGAGCCTTCCACCATGTCATTGGACATGACATTAGTAGGTGTAACACCTTTAAAACCATTGTCCAAAACTTGATTGACAAGGGTGAACTCACATTAGATAATCCTAATGCACCTCCAAATCAGTCATTAGACATCTTTTAGAAACTTTTTCCTAATCATGTTCCTTCTACTAACCATGATAATAGTAAACTAGAATCATCTCATGCTTGTGAGGTCCATATGGTCAATGTTATTATCGATGAACCGATCATTGAGGAAATCATTACCTCAACTACCTCTTCATTCTACTGATTGAAGTGGTGGAATCCTCCTTCATTCCGTTAGACACCCAAACAAAGGAAGAATCCTCCTCTCTTTCAATTGATGAGACCATCAACTTACCTACCTCTGATTTCATAGAAATGCCAAAGGAGGTAAACATGGCTTCAAATAAATATTCCTCCACTTTACTTATTGAAGTGATGAAATCACTATCTATTCCTTTGGACATCCAAATAAAAGAAGCAACCACATCCTTTATTTCACTTGAGGTCATCACACCTTCTTTACCCACCATAGAACCAACCACTCCCTATTTAGAAACCATTTCAAAGGAAGAGATCACCTCCTGTATTCCTTTCATCAAGGAAACATCTTACCAAACCATAGAACCTTCCATCAAAGACAAAAGTGAAATAAATATTCCCTCACCTCAACCTATGGGCTTAATATCTAAAACCAATGACCAAGGGATCAAACCAATTTACAAACCTTTCTATCTATTGGTCTAAGGTCTAGAGTCCACTTCTCAACCCAATCTAGATAGAGCCACCTTTTAGTACCATATTGGGCTCCCTTACCAAAACAAACATGAACCCTTAACCTCACCTACATCCACCACCAAACATATCATTACCTTAACCCCATCATCAATTACTTCTTCCTCCAAAACCATAGGGAAACCATCCAACCCAAATCCATCTAAAATTGTCAAATCACCTTATGCCTCTCTACTCAAACCCATTAAGAATCTAGGAATACTTCCTACACCTAGCCTTGCTCACCCATCTTTGAAGTTAGACTTAAACCCATCTAGTCCACTAAAGAAAAGCCCAAACAAACCCACTAAAAGGGTGGATTCACTCAAACCACCTAGAACTAGACCTATATCACCCCCTTATCTCTTACCTTCTATCTTAGGAACCTATCCTTATAACATATTAGGAGCTCATCCTTCTACAAAGAACGTGAAATCTCCCAAAACCACCCAAACCAAACGTCTTCCTTTCATTTTACCTTTACTTATACGCTCCAAATCATCAACATCTCCATCATTCTTAAATAACCTATCCACCTCTACCTTCCCAACTATCTCCAAACCTTCATCATCCAAATATCCTATCTCTAAATCTTCCACCTCTAAACCAACCAACACCAAACAATACCAACTAAACCAACACACCAAAACCATTCCACCACCCACAAATTTTATGGTAAAGCCTACTTCTAAGAAGGCACCCACTCCTAAAACCAAAAACCCATCACCTCCAACACCTTTTCTCGAATCTTATTCAACTATTCTATAAAGGTTGTTGAAAACCTCTTCTTTGAGCCTACCACCTATCAAACCCTTTGACCCTTCATGTGATAAACCATCATGGTTCAATGATAATTTGATCTACTTATACCATAAGACACTAGTACATGACATGGATAACTATAATGCTCTCCAAACACTTGTACATAGCCTATGAGATGAGGATGATATATTATTAGATGAACCTCCCTTGATCCCATAACCAACCCAACCACCAAAACAACCTATCCAACACTTATCCACTCCTCGACTCTCACCTAATAGTGAGGAGGAATCGAAGCATCAATCTATCCCAACACTTCCCCTCATCTACACTATCCATATGGTAACCTGATCATGGGCCCAAAAAAAGGATAAGGGAAAAGCCTAGGTGTCCATTCCATAGACATATCCCTCCACCCCTCAACATTCCAATCAAACCCAAACACCTTCACCTTTATCATCACCAAAACCCAAAGTATTCATTTTGGGTGCTTTTCCTTTTAACCCTTTTGAATCTATTCATCATGTAGTGTTGAAAAAAATTCACCAAACTCTAGTGAAGATGAGCTTATATGAATTAATCAACACCTTTCCTCATCATCACCAATCATTGATAGAGGCCTTATAGTCTATATAGGTTCAATCCAAAGATCTTCAACCCCTCATAACTTTTATTGAAGCCCTTCAAATTTCCACCCTTATTACTTTCAAGGTCTCAAAAATACCTTTTGTTCACCCTAAGGATCATGATCCTCCCCTCTTCATCACTACATACATCAATAAAACCCACATCAAAAGGGTGATGATTGATAAAGGAGATAATATCAGCATTATCTCCTTCCATGCCTATGACCGACTCTAATTGCCAAAGAATATCATGTGTGAAATTACAGTGGTCCTCCACTCTTTTAGTGATACTATGGCCACTACTTTGGGAATAATTGTTCTCCACATCTTCTTGAGACCTCACATAATTATATAACTCTTTTACATTGTATAAAGTGAGTTTCAATACAACATATTACTTGGATGCCCTTAGATCCATGCCATGCATTGTGTCCCATCCACCTTGCATCGATGCATCAAATTTGAACATAAGGGTCACATCATCACCATACCAGTAGACCCTAGTCCTTTTATATCTTGAAATATGACATATAGACCTAATAATGTTCTTCTTCCTCATTCATCCACCTTACTATGAACCACCAAAAACTCCACCCCTACCATTGATGAATATTCAACTATCCCATCCATCCCTTCTTCATAGATCCCCACAGAGGACCCCTTGGAACCTACATTCTAATGTCTCTCAATGGGAGAGTACCATATTTTGGCCTTGGATGCCTTCCCTACTCCTCAAGAGTATGGAAGCCTTGACTATGATCCTAGTTATGACCCTAATATTGGAACCATCATTCCTTTTAGGCTTATTAATCATCAAACTGATTTGATCTATGGGAGATTTGATCATCTACTTCTTGCTTCCTCTACCACCCATTTTATTTGACCATTTACCTTTGAATTCTCCTATCTAAACAAACTTGCATTTTCCAAAGCATAACTTCATAAGTTTTATTAGAAGGGATTTGGAATTGGCCATTATGAATAGGGACCTCATGAGTTACCCTTGATTAAAACCCAAAAACCTCATGAGTTATTCAACCTTGGGTTCATACCACTATAAGAACTCACCAATTCACCTAAACCCATCACCACCATTGATGAAGACACCCCATCCTTACCAACCCCATCTCCTTTGAAGTCTAATGCTTTTGATACCATCCCATATAAATTTGTTTTTGATCAATACCATTAGTTTATGGCCCTTTACCTATCAAAAGGGTGGCCAAACAAAAACCTTTCATCTCATCCATCCTGAAATGGTAGAAAATGATTCTCCTACCATCAAAACTATCCAACATTAGGATGATGATTTAATTATCACCTACCTCAATGCATGAGATCATTCTATCCATAAATATCTTCATCTCCTAAGAACCAAACCATGTTGAATAAATCTACCATTGAGGTCAACTTGGGTACTCAAGATAACCCTCACATTGACAAAATTGGTCAATCTTTAAATTCCATAGAGCAATAAGATTACCCTTCCTTCATGATCAAATCATAAAATTTGTTTGGTCCTATTAGGATATGCTCAATATCAATCCTTCCATTTCACTCCACAATATTATCACCCATCCTGAAGCTAAACCTGTTAGAGAAAAACTTTGCACATTATACCCTTGTATCACCCTTCTAGTTAAAGAAGAGCTTCAATGCCTTTTGTCAGTCAATTTCATCCAAACCATTGACTATCCCCAATGGGTTTCTAACATTCTTCCTATTACCAAACCCATAGGGGTACTTTTCCTCTATATTTATTTTCATGACCTCAACCTTGCTTATACAAAGGATGACTTCCTTTTGCCTAGCATCGACAAACTTGTTGATCTTATAGCTAGCCATGAGATGCTATCTCTCATAGATAATTTATTAGGATATATTCAAATCTTGATTTCCCCCAAATAAAAACATAAAACCTCTTTTATCACCCCATGGGGAACCTTCTACTATAGGGTCATGACATCTGGACTAAAAAATGTTGGTGTAACCTACCAATGAGCTGTGACCTACATCTTCCATGACCTCATCCATAAAATTATAGAGGACTATGCAGATGATCTCCTTGGGAAATCTAAATATAAAAAGGATCATCTAATTGTTCTCAAAATAATATTTTAATGCCTAATCCATTTCCATGTCTAACTTAACCCCAAAAAATGTATTTTTGAGGTCCTTTTTAGAAAGTTTATTGGATTCATTGTCTCCCTTCATAGAATCTAAGTAGACCCTACCAAAGTCAAATAAATCCTAGAAATTCCACCTCTAGCCCACCTTAAGAAAATACATATATTATAGGGGAAGTTTCAATCTATCCATCATTTCTTCTCTTAGTTATTGGATCGATGTCAACCCTTTAACCATCTTCTGAAGAAAGACACATCTTTTAAGTGGACTAAGGACTGTCAACAAGCCTTTGATTCACTCAAATAATACCTTCTTTCTCCACCTATTTTTATCTCTCCTAAAGAGGAACAACCCTTATACATTTTTATCTTTTCCACTGACCATTCCCTGGGGGCAATGCTCACTCACTATGATGAATAAAGAAAAGAGCAAGTTGTATACTATATAAGTCAAACACTCATAGAGTATAAGACTTTGTACAATCATCCAAGAAACTTTGTCTTGCCTTAATCTTTTTGGCTTCCAAATTTCATCATTACCTTCTCAATCATAAAACTTTCATCATCACTAACACTGGCCCACTCAAGTACATGTAATCTAAACCATATTAAAACCAACGTATGGCTAAGTGGCTCAGCTCCTAGCTGAGTTTGACCTTGAGTTCCTACAATATAAGTTGATTAAATGGAAAGCCATTGTTGATCAATTGGATGAAGCTCCTCTAATAGACAACTAACCACTCCCTCTTGCATTTCTAGATGAGTCCATCATGACTCTTTCGAAAGAGGACCCTGCCTACTAAATGACCATGTTCTTTGATGTCTCCAAATGCTAGTATAGTGGGGGTACTGGAATTGTTATCATTCCCATTGATTTTTAACCTCTTCCACTTTCCTTCAAACTTGACTCTGAGTTCACCAATAATGTGTCTAAATAGGAAGCCTTAGTAATAGGTCTTCAAATTGCTTTAGCCTTGGAAATCAAGATAATAATTGTCTTTGGCGATTCCCAAGTAGTGGTCAACTAGGTCAAAAGATTCTACCAATGTAATAATGATGTCTTGTTGAAGTAAAAACACCTAGTAGATTTACTTTTAGCATCATTTGATAATTACCTTATCCAATTTGTTCCATGATCTACCAATAAGTTCATGGATACAATGGCCTCCCTTGCCTCCCAAATCCCATCTCAACCTTCTAACTCGAAACTCTTTATTAAAATTCATCATTTTATCACCCCATATTATATAAATTTTGATCTCCCTACCATTTGTCATGTGGAAGCATCTCCATCAAAAATTTGATATGGGCAAACTTTTGACTATCTCAACCTAAACATTGTTCCTCCTAACCTCTCTAGGAATGCCCAAAGAGACCTTGTTGAGAGAACCTCTCATTACATCATATTAGGAGGAATCCTTTATAAACATAGTTTTTATGGTCTTCTTCTCTATTACCTTTGTAGTCATGAATCTTCCTATGCCATCAAGGAAATACATGATAAAATCTATGGGGGACACTTTAGTAGTTTAGCTATCTCTAAACATATCCTTTGCCTTAGCTACTATTGGCCTACCCTTAACCAAGAATAATATGATTATGTAAATAATTGTGTTAAATGTTAACAACATGATAGTTTATACCATGTACCATCCCATGGCCTTTAAGTATCCAAAGACTTTTATCCCTTTTCATAATGGGGTCTAGATCTTATTGGGTAAATCAATCCTCATTCTTCACAATACCACTAATCCATCATCACTTCCATCAAGTATTTCAACAAGTGGGTGGAATCCATTCCTCTCATCTCAACTAAAGATGACAAGATAGTCAACTTCATCAACCATCATATTATTTGTTGTTTTGGTGTTCCTCATAAGATCATCACCAAAACAATAAATATTTCACAAAAAAGAAAGTCTAAGGTATTTGTGACACATTTGGCATCAAGTTAAGCTTTTACTCACCTTATCATCCATAAAAAAATAGATAGGTAGAAGCCTTTAACAAAATCATTTACAAAATTTTAACCAAAGTCATCAGTGCTTCAGGTCAAGATTGGTAATTGCACATCCCCTTTACTTTATGGGCCTATCACACTAACATTTGAATATCTATGAGTGTTACCCCTTTCTATTTGGTCTTCAAAGTAGAGGCAGTCTAGATTACCTCTCTTCACATATCATTTCAAGATATCATTTCTGAGAGTAACTATCATCAAGAACATCTAACATGACTTAAGCTACTTGACGAGCATCACCTAGTAGCACTTAACCATATTCATGTCTACTAAGAGCAAAACAAGTGTGCTTATAACAAGAACCTAAAAGAATGAGAATTCAACATTAGAGAACTCATCCTAATGGAAAACCAACATGTGACCAATAAGGAGAAAAGCAAAAGAGGTAGGTTTGCTTTCAATTGGATCGGACCCTACATCATAACCCATAAGTATGGATCAGAAGCTTATCATTTGTCCTCTCTTGAAGGCAAACCAGAACCTAAGCCTCTTAATACTTCACATTTATGTCCTTTATTTTGTTAAAATAAGGATAAAACTCATCTTCTTGTCTAACTTAAGCTCATCCCTTGATTTACAAGATTTTCACCTTTATTTAACTATCCCTATCCATTTAAGGACAACTAATTACAATATAGAACCATGTGATTAACCATCATAGTTATAACCTAATCCTAAATATGGGCACCATGACTCTACCCATGTCATGGTTCTCATGGATGCTTTCAATCTCTAACTAGACAAAATTCCATGATCATTGTCCCTCAAACCATTATTTTCACCCATCATTAACCTTTTTGTGCTAAATTTTTTTCCCTTGTAAAAGGTAAACCTCTAAGCCTATATAGACTTGTCCATGTCTAAACCTAGCATCAAAACAATTTGGGATACAAAAACATCATTTGGGTCCCATATTTCTAGCATGCAAACTACTCCTTTGAAGAATAGTTTCCCCAAACCTAAATTTATTCAAAGATAGAGTATTCCCTTGAAGGACAACTACTCAAGTAAATAAATCCAAAATTAGACCACTCCCTTGAAGGATGGCTAAGTTAACATTGTCAAAAGCAATCATTTAAAGCTTCCTATATCTATCAACTTCATAATCTATCAAAATAACAACAATAAAAAAAGACCGTATATCAAACATATAACAAGCTATCCCAAGAAAGCTATAATCAAATTTTATATCTAGCATTAGTAGACTTCCCACATTGATCAGTCTACACATTATATTAAGACATGGACTTGTCTATTATGGTTCTTAGGTTACCTATAGAAGGGGAAAGCTAACCCATATAAGGTTACCTTACCTATCACCTATTTCCTTCATATTCTTATGACCTATTTCCCATTTATACTATCTATAAATCAAGGGATTATGATATTACTTGATACAATGTGATTAAGATACCTATTTTATTAACCAAACCATGCTAATGTGAAGCATTCCAAAGGCTTATATTCCTTAAGCTTATCTAAATTTAGTTTTTGTCCATACTAATGAAAAATCAAAGGTCAAACCACTGATGGAAAAACACCTCACCTTACCTTCCTAAAACCCAAAAAAACAAACAAAATTTAATAAATGAATTACCTAATTCTATCTTATACCCTACCCCTAACCCAAATACTCTCTTAATTTTGAATTTCATCATTTATTTTTCAAATCACAACCAAAACCTAAATCTAGGTCAAACCCTCCCAACACCCTATTAACCATAAACTACCCAAATTCAACTTCAAAAGAACCAAATCCACTAAATCTATCAATTTAAAACAAACCCTACCTCATTTATTGACCTCTATCAAGGACAAAGCCCATGTCTCACTGCTTGGTTGCATCCTCATCCACCCTGCATCCTTAGTCCCAATAGATCACCCCAATACACACTTCTAACTAATCAACAATCACCAAGTCAACAAAAAACTCAGTCAACCCTCTCATACAAAATGACAAATCACTAAATCACTAGAATGCATAGAAAGCAAAAGAGTCAACAAGATAAAAGTGAATTTTTTTTTTTTACTTTTTATCCTTTGGCCTTTTAAGGTTTCCCCCTAACTATCGATGGTCGATCTTGGGACCCCTAACCATTGATGGTCAGGAAACCCACATTTTAAATTTTTTAGGCACCCACACTTAAGTGCCAAAATTTTGGAGATTATATTTTCCACCAAACCAAAACAAACTTTTGGGGAATACCCTCTTTGACTGACTTACCATCAGACCATGTCTACCTCATTGTTGGCCATTTTTAGCCCAAATTATTGCATATTTTGTGATGACCTTGCCTTGGTCTTTTTGACCACAATGACCAACCTTGCCATGTTGAACATTTGAATTTGCACCACCTAGAGCATAACTAGAAAATTTATGTTTTTTTAAGGAGCACTTCCTACCTTAGATACCTATAACAACACCAACCCTATCTAGAAGACTTATAGAGTAACCCGATCAACTATGACGAATGCTATGGACCAATTACCCTATCACTTATCCTTCTATAACTCAACTTATTTTTATCAACTATTGGCAACCTTAGTCCTTATGTGATCTTATCTATCACACTTAGTCACATTTTGTGTGCATGTTCGCATTTCAAATTCCTAACCATCTTTTTCATCAACCTCATGACTTACCATTAACTATTTGGCAAACCCTAACTCAATTCTAATTTCACCTCATCAATTCTTGGTTTGAGGGGGAACACCTCCTCCCATACTCTAGTAAACCAGACCTTCGACCAATAATCCATTTTTATTTTGTAGCTTGTTGATTCAAATCCACATAACAAAAAGGGAAAAGTGTAGACACTAAAAAATTGCACACAATATTTCTAAATGTTGAAATGCTTATATCCCCTTAGGACCACCTAACTAACCCATCACACTTTAATTCTAGTTAGATACTTAGATAACTAAACTCATTAACTTAACCATTACCCAACCCTTTTTAACCCACCTTGACCCTTTCACCCTCAAACACTTGACTGTCGATGGTCAACATGATTACTGATGGTTAAGCTAACCATCAATGGTCAGGTTTTCCTCAATTTTATGCAAACACCAGTTGTGCAAACTAACATGACACAATTTAATATCTCTACCTTACCTATTTCTAACAACCTCCCAAGCATCAAAATTAATATCTTGACCCTTTAGGGAACCTTATATTCTCTATCTCTCTTTGCCTATAAAAGGAAGGGAGTAGGAGGTGAGATGGAACAATCATCACAAGAATTATTGCACATAGGTATTCATGCTTTCTAGCCAGTATTCTTCTAGTAATTTAATAATAGAAATATAGATCTAAACCTATATCAAAATTAATCTTGAGTCAAAGTGCTGATACTCTACCAAAATTACTCCAACCATCAACCATCAGCTATTTAACAAGAAACATGTATATTTATACTTTAGTCTTGTTCTTTTGGTTTCTGACCTCTCTCTCCCATCAAACTTTTTGCACCTATCTTCTAACTCCATTTTTATGGTAAGACCCTTAAATAGACCCTTATCTGATCTTTAACCTAGTTTGCAACTCTAATTCTAAAAATATTTAGAATTCATAGGAATAGTCAACAATTGCCCAACGATCGGTGGTCACCCCTAACCATCGATGATTACCCAATTATTGATGGTCAGCCTAACCACTGATGGTCAACCCAAATATTGATGGTCATTGTGGTATGAAATAACATGTTATTTCCAACCCCTTACCCCTAATGAAATCTAACTTTTTGTGTTCTTGCCTATTCATAGAGCCCTACCTAATTTTTTGAACCTAACCCCATCCATTTTAGCATTAGTATTGACCCGTTATTACTATATTTACTTTATTTCATTTCTAACATATATTTCTTCTTGTATTTCATTTTATTGCTTTTTGTTATTTGATGCAAGTATCTTTCTTTTATCTCTTTCAACTTAATTATTATCAAAGAGTGGATTAATAGCCTCCTATCAAAAGCACTCTTCTTGGATCTAGCTTATGCTAGGTAGTCCACCTAACTATCTTGATAACAACCCCTTTTTTTTAGTGTTTTCTTATCTATAGATTATTCCTTCTAAGATAAAGATGAGCTTTCACATTCATCTATAGTACGTGTGCATCAACAATTAGGTATTTCTACCACACCCTGATTACTAGTTTCTTATCTTTTTCCTAAATTAAAAAATGAGCAAAAATTAAGAGAACCATCAGACCACATCCACCTCAACATTAGCCATTTTTGGCTTGAATAATCACATATTTTGTGATGGCCTTGCATTGGTCCTTTGGATCACACCAACCAACCTTACCATGTTGAACATTTGAATTTCACTACCTAGTGCACAACCAAACTATTTGTATTTTTCAAGGGAGTGTTTCCTACCTTAGATACCTAAAAAAACATCAACCTTGTCTAGAAGACTTATATAGTAACTTGATCAGATATGACTAACACTAAAGACCGATTACCCTATCACTTATCCTTTTAGAACTAAATTCATTTTCATCAATTATTGGAAACCTTAGTCTTTACACAATCTTAGCGATCACACTTAGTCACATTTTGTGTGCATGTTTGTATTTAAAATAACCAACCATGTTTATTAATAATCGCATGACTTACCATTAACCAATTGTTAAGACTTGACTTGATTTCAATTTCACCTCATCGACTCCTAGTTTGAGGGGGAACACTTCCTCTAATATTTAGGGAAATGAAACCTTCAACTAGTAATTAGTTTTTATTTTGCATCTTGTTGATTCAAAAATTCATAATAAAAAGGGGGAAAATGTAGACACCATAAAACTACACATGACGGTTCTAGATGTCAAAATGCCTCAAGACCCCTTAAGGACCACCTAACCCTTCTAGACCCACTAACCAACCCATTAGACCTTTGGTCTATTTAGCTAATAAAATCACTAAATCATTAACTTAACCATCACCCAACACTTTTTAACCCACCTTGACCAATTTTCATCTAGAGCCTCGACCATCGATGGTCAGCATGATCATCGATGGTCAGGGTTTCCTTATTCTTACATAATCACTAACAATGCAAGATAACATGGCATAATATAATATCTCCACTTTAGCACTAGTGTTGACCTATTATTTCTATATTTACTTTATTTTCCTTTCTAATTATCTATCACTTTTTGTATTTCATTTTATTACTTTCTATTATTTAATGCAAGTATCTTTATTTTATCTCTTACAACTTAATTGTTATCAAAGAGTGGATTGATAGCCTCCTGACAATCTCATGCTTCTTAGATCTAGCTTACATTGAGTATTCTACATAACTATCTTGATAAAAAACCCTTTTGTTAGTTATTTCTTATCTATAGGTTATTCCTTCCAAGAAAAAGAGTTCTCACATTCATCTAGAGTATGCATGCATCAACAACTAGGTATTTCTACCACACCCTTATTACTAGTTTTTTTTATCTTCTTCCTAAATTAACAAATGAGAAAAAATTAAGAGAAACACACAAGGATCAAATCATGGATAAAATATATGTATAGAAGGAAGGCATAGACTATGAGGACACATTTGCTCTTAAAGCCAAGATCAAAACAATCCAAATGATATTTGCTCTGACTGCACAATGTGGATGGAAGATCCACCAAATAGATGTTAAAAGTTCCTTTCTTAACAAAGATCTAAAATAAGTTTACAAGACACAACCAAAAGGTTTTGTCTCACTTGACAATGAAGGAAAAGTATGTAAACTCATAAAATATTTGTATGGTCTCAAACAAGCTCCCCAAGCTTGGTACATAAATATTGATGAACATCTCATCCAACATGGATTCTAGAGGTGTCCCTACGATCCAAATATCTACCTAAAATAGAAAGGGGGAGAGATTGTAATTATTTTAGTATATGTCAATGATCTAGTCATCACTATCAGTTTAATCAAGATGATAAATATAATTAAGAAAGTTCTTAATCGATCATTCAACATGATAGATCTTAAGATTCTACACTATTGTCTTGGATTAGAAGTATGACAAAAGAAATACCACATCTTTGTGTCTCAGATGAAATATGCCAAGACAATGCTCAATAAATTTAGGATGATAGATAGTAATCCAATTACTACACCTATGGAGATAAGGCTTCCGTTGTCTCATAAAGATCCATCACCACAAGTAAATACAACTCTCTATTGATAGTTGCTTGGGAGTCTTATTTACTTAACATATACTCGGCTAGACATCAGCTATGTAGTTATCTATCTTTCAAGGTTCATTAGGAGCCAAATATGTCTCACTCGAAAGAAAAAAACTAAATACTAAGATATATCAAGGGTATATATAATGGACTTCAACCTAGAATATAAGAAGAATGACAATTTATTCTTGACAGGATATTTTAACTCAGATCATGTAGGAAATATTGATGACAAAAAATCCACTTCTGGATGTGTTATTTTTAGGATTTGGTCCTATATCTTGGGGGAGCAAGAAATAGAACTTTGTTTCTTGATCTTCATCTAAATCAAAATATAGTGATATAGGAGGAGCTATCTATTAAGTGATATGGTTACGTCGCATATTGAAAGGATTGAGAGTACCACAAAAGACACCTACCATCTAGTACTATAATAATGAGGGTGTTCTCAACCTTGTTCACAATCCAATATTTCATGAACATGCAAAACACTTTAAGGTGCAAGTTCATTTCATTCATGACATATAAAAAAACACAACATCTAGCTCTAGTATTACCCAACAGAAGAACAATGTGCAAATGTCTTTACCAAGTCACTTATACATGACAAATTTGAGGCATTTAGAGAATTTCTCTCATGTTCATTTCAAGCTATGTTGAATTAAGGGGGATAATGTTAAAATTTAATAAGGTTATTAATTCACCATAGAAATTTATTGTTAGTTTGTTTCTTTGTTACACTCAAATTCTATCATGGGTCTATTTATTTTGATTCATTCATATTTTATAGGAAGTTGTTTATGTTATTATTTTGGATATTTAATAGCCCTCTATAATAATTCTTCATTAGCTGAATAAATTATTATCTCAAGCTCTCAAAACCAAAGTGGGTCTAATTTTCTACCAATAAATACACAACATATTCTTCCAAATATTACTATAAGAAGACTAAAACAATAGGGAATAGGTAAACCTATTTCCCAAAATCAACAAGCAACCTCCACTTTATAACTAGCTGCTTCATCAAGTGTGCAACATGGGGAAACATACCAGTAATGGACCAATTTACCATTGTAATAAGTGTAGAATATTATGCCACCTCAAAAAGTGATAATGAATTTTCCATGGTAATAAGAACAAACTAATGTATGTAAACAATCACAAATGTTGTGTAACCAACATCATGTTTTCATTGGTTAGACAGTGCCAATTGGTCAATAAAAACAAATGTAAAACCCCCAATAATTGCCTAACCAATAATAAGTGCATGTTAAAAAACAAGTGCATATTTAATAGTAAGTGCCTATCTAAAAACACCTGTTAAACAAACAAAAATGTTATTATATATAATAGCTACTAGGCGCTAGGCAATATTTGCTTTAATGCTACCACTAGTGCATCTCAAGCTTCCTTTTCTAGATAACAAATTTTTAATACTCATCAAAATTTGTTGTAATCCATGAACCAAATGGATACCTTTTAGAATAATAAATATATTTAGATGATGCAAATTTAAAAACAACTCTTGAAACTTCAAAATCATCCTCAATGACTTCAATGAGGAGTGAAAAATACAAATCCCCCCACTGCCCCTTAGATATACACATGTAAATGTAATTCTACAACCTCCACTTCTTAATAAAATAATTAATCATCTTCAAAACAAACCATTAATTCCTCAAATCAAAAACATAGACATAGGTGGTATCACTCCTAATATCACATATAATGTATCAATTGATATTTTTATGCATTTGAAAGCTTTTGGAAAGATTTACAAAGATTAGATTAATTTGAACACCTTTCTGTCTACTAAAATTTTAGACAAAACATTATCAAGTGATGCCTTAGATTGGTATAATAAACTTAAGCCTAGCACTATCTCCAAATTAATATACTTAGTTAATGCATTGGTTTAGGAATTTCAAATCAATAATCTTCTTTAAAATGGCTTAGCCCATTTTATTAATTGTAAAAAAGTGGGAAAACCACCCAAGTCTTTATTAAGTATTAGAAAGCCTTATCTAACAAGGCTAAACACAACATGTTAGAAAATAACCTCTTTCACTTGTTTATTAATTATTTCCATCTTAAAATCCAATATAGATTCAATACTCTCTTTCTAAAATCATTAGAATAAGCCATTGATCAAGATAAATATCAAGACTTCTTCATAAGACAATTCGATCCTTCCCAACCTACATCTACGACTCACATACTTATGAAATATAAAAAGAAAAATTCTACCAATGATTGTGTCATGGATACATATGATTCAATGTAAACCATACATGTCATCCTCCCTAGTGTCTCCAACAAAGTGACACATTCCCAAACTTTCATAGGAATTCCCTTCCAGACCCTTCTTTATTCATCGACTTACATTGAACATTATGGAAGTTCACAAGCCTTTTCCCTAGTTTAAATTAAGAAAAAACATCCCTAAACCCTCAACTATATATATGATCATTCTTACTCTACCAATAATTTCTATTATCCAATATTTACTAGTTTCATGCAATTTGGAGACACTTCCATGAAACCTATAGGAAACTAAAGAACTTTGATCTTGTCTTTCTTTTTAATTACAAGTTCAATAACAAAGCCATGATTTGATAATTTTAGCATACCTATGACAAGGATGCTAAATCTCATGATCACAAAGTCAAACATGAATCTCTTAACTAGGATAATTCTCACCTTTCCATATATAAGGATTCACTTCTTAAACGTAACTAAAACCATCAACCTAATCTGAATCAACCTACTACCACCAATGTTGTTGAGACCAATGAAGATAGTTTGGTTAACATGAAAAAAATGAGGTGCTTAGTCTCCTACATGTATCCTTATCCACATTCCATTCATACTTCCTATCATAATTGTATATAATTTCAAGATACATCTTTGTCTCATTTTATGAATGTTGAGTATGAGGAAATTATACAATTGCATTAGCCAATTTGATGAAACCATATTTCCTAATGACTATTTATGTTGTATTAGTCAACCTAATATAGTTTTTAAATCATTATATCCATGTTACTACTATATCATCCACCATACTATAATATGTTCATTATCCAAATTATGTTTTTACTATATTGAATAACCTGATATATTTAACTATCCCCAAATTAGAACCAACTATATCAACTAGCTTGAAATAATTAGTTTCAATTTCTATTCTTATTCCATTACACCATCAAGATTGATTATATCTATTATGATCACATAATTCCATACTACTTAATCAAATAGATCAATATAGTCTATTTATAAATCATTTGTACAAAAATTTGCATTATCCAACTTGATGGAGTTTATTTTCCTTGATCAAACTACATCATCTAGAATGAGATCAAACAACTCATTTCCTAATTATTTAAAATTTAATTCAACATTAACTTTAGTTGATTTAATTTAGTATTATGCACCTTTATCTCAATCCTATCCAACTCCCTTAGGATTTGATTAGAGGGATCCCATATAACAACTTTCAAATCTCCCCTCTCAAATTCTTTTCCTTGAGCTCATGAGGACTTCTCCATGTCATCACAACTTATTGATGAAAATCTTATTCAAAATTAATATCCTTCAGCATTTACCTACATGGAAAGAATATACCTTACCAATATATGAAGATAACATCCTATAATAATTTCAATAAATGTCCGTTCAAGCTAACAAAATTGTGTATGCTTCTCTCTCATCTAAGTTTCCTATAGCTTTCATGATCTCTGAAAAATATTTATTTAAGTGGATGACCCTCCCATATTCATTAGTATCCAAGTTGGTGACATTAAATTTAAGCATGCCTTTATTGATGAAGGGTATCACACATGTGTTTCTTCCCTTTATTTCATTAAAAACTTTGGATACTTTGAATGCAACCTTAAGTCTACCCACAATATGGGTCAAGGCTATGATAAAAGGAAAATGCCTCTCATTTTTTTTTGGCTTCCTACCATAATTCTTCCTATCATGGTTAGAGTTAAGGTCATGATCTTCAAATTTACACTATCTTATAACATCTTACTTGGCCAACCCTAGACCCATCGCATGAGAATAATCACCTCTTTTGCATACCAGTGTGCCAAATTTCCCCATAATGGTGCTATATATAAGATTTAAGTTAACACTAACCCTTGAAATTTTGAAAAATTCCAAGAGCATGGTGTTTTTAAAATACCTATCTTTGAACTTTTGCCTAGAATCCCTTTTCATGAATCTCAATACTTTAACTATCCCATCAACTCAAATTGAGGCTACTGTGGATAACTTGAGATTATGAAAAACATACCACCTAACTTCCTAGATTTTGATGATGATGAACTAGATGATAATAATCTCAAGATCAAGGCCTTAGACCTCGATTCTACTATTATAACTCAATTTCCTCTTTCTTTGTGACCTCATTGTCTTAAGTAGCTAATTGATGAGTTTATTACTTATATGGATATTTATAAAAAGACGTCTCTCCACACTTCCTCTCATGATAAAGTGGTTAATAACATCTATATTAATATTAAAACACCTGATTACAATGATGAATACTCCCTAAAAGACCCATTCTTAGCTAGATATTCTCAATACAAAGATGTATAAATCCTTTGCCATCGATATTATCTACAACAATCCTATGAGTTTACTTTAAATTCACATAAAATTCATTTAGATAAAATAGTTCACACTCCTTACACTTTAGGTGAAATTATTCCTCCTTTGGTTGATGTTCACAAGTTAGAGATAGAGTGTGTTCTAGATTATTCACATTCTACCCTAGTTAATTTTAAGTCTCTTCAGAGTATGCTCCTTGATCATTTCATGACATGACCATACAAATTTTATAGACTTTATTTTCATGTATACTTCTTGATATGTTGGCCATGTTGATCTAGTCTACACTAAGTTAGTCTCCTAAATAAGTCACTACAACACCGGTTTAAGATCCTAACCTTCAATTCTTTGACAATGATGGCCTATTTGATGAGGTTGCAGATAGAACCCATTATGACTCTCCACCAAGGACATGGTGGAAAGATGAGCCATATTATGAGTTTCATAATGTATCTAGTCATTGGGCCAAATATTGTCGAGCATATCAAATATTTTTATCAAAATAGAAATCGTAAGGCTCAGTTTTTACCAAAGATAGTCAACCACAACATTCATCTACTCTTAGGCACACTTGTTTTCATGGAATGACTATACATAACTCATCTCATTTATAAGATATTTAGCTATACATAGTTGTGCTTCATCCAAAATTAAACTAACCTTATAAGATATTTAACATGCCACATCTAAATATATATCCATATTACATCCCTAAGCACATGGAAATATATTTTATTTGGCACATATATACCACACATCACGAAACAATATCTAGATTACTCTAAAAACACTTTTGTGAATTTTTGAGGCCTATTCCTCAACCTTATCAACAACACTCTTATGATCATTCTTAGACAAAGGGTAACCTTCTCCTTGACCTACACCCTCTAGCACAACAAATGAAATACACCACATGATTTTTTAGGCTCATCATAATTAGTATCATTCAAAGGAGAAACCATACCCTTATCCTTCTTATAGCATTACTAAATTCTACACAAAACTCATGTTCTAAGTTGTCCATTCATAACTCTTTGAGAAAATATAAGAGACTATGATCAGAGCTAGATACCAGTGACAACATGATTTATCTAATGTTATTGATGATGTATGTAGAGATCTATATTGACACTTGTGAGCACATATATAATTAATATCACATTATTATTCATGTGTTTGGATTTTATATTTATATTATATTATTTATTATGCCTTGTAGAATTCTTGTTCATATCATGGTTCTCTTTTAGTTCTCAACACTTTAATTTTAAAATTTTAAATTTATATTATCTTACTTATACCATAGTTTCCATGTTTAGTTATTTGATATTTATGTTTGACCTTTTTTCTATTTTATATATTAGGTAACACATTTAAGTTTCATTTCATCAATTTTTGCCTTCGTTTCTTTGTGATTATTTGGCAACCATTTATATTCCCATATTTTGGGATGACCATTTATAATCCACCTATTTTTGGGATGATCATTTACCTTCCCCCTATTTTGGAATGTCTAATAATTTTATTGGTGCTTTTGTTATATCATTTGTAGGTTAGTATGTCTTCTTAGTGACCTGACTATCATAACATAACCTTCTTAGGATGAATCTTTTATGATCCACATTTTACCCTTATTTAATTTCATTTGAGTCACATGTCATTTAGTTTTGAGATTTCACACTTGTGGGAAAGTCTATCAGTATTTATGAACAATGGTCTTTATGTCCTTATCTTTAGTGGCCAAGTACAAGCTATCTTGTGTAATCTACTTATTTTCATCTATGCTTGGGTTTTTGAATCCATATGGAGGAAAAATTAAAAAAGGGCCAAAATATTTATATAAAACTAAAATTAAAATGAAAATTATATATTAAAAGTCAAATTACATCAAAATACATCTTCTTTATTTGGCACATCTCCTATCTTAGTCGAATCTCAAACTCCATAGTTGATCTCATGATAGAGCCAAAGTTCATTAGGGTGTGGTAGGCTAATAAAATGGGGTTAGAGGTTTCATTCCATCATAATATCTTCTTATATCATAATACCACCTATCTTATCACATAATTACTCAATATTTATAGTAGAAAGATAGATTTGTAAGGGATCTTGAGGAGCGACCATTTTGAGAAGGTAGGACCATTTCAATATTTATGCATATAAGCTTCATGGGATAATTTATGTACTTCACCTATTATCCCTAAATTTGTGCTCCCTAGTCAGGGTGTCCTAGGCCCTTTATGTTGATATTTATTATCCTTGAAAACTTATTTAGTGTGTCTCATTCCTACTAAGGATGTTCACATCACCCATGTGGCACCTCAAATTCATTATTTACATCATATTATCCATAATATCCCCATTAATGAGTATAAATTGTAGCTGATCACCTTTTTGATCACATTTTATGCCTCTTTAAATTCACTTATTATTTATAATATAAGACCTCTGATAGGACCAGGCCTTCCTCACAAACATCCCTTCATTACCTTGATTATGCCTCTTGTCTTAGTTTGTGAGTTGTAGTGTAATACCTTGATAGGACTAGGTTTTTTTCACAAACACACATTTTAACTACACCATTTCATTATTATTTTAGTGTTTTCCTACACTAAATTCTTGTACAAGCATTAGGTTTGTGTTGTCATTCTTTGAGCTTCTTATTTTTCATTCACCCACATTCATTCATTGATTTCTCATTTACTCACATATCTGAATTTACCTACAATGTTTTTCATATCTAATATTTTGTGGTGTGTTTTTCATTCATCATTTACCCTTTTTTCACATCTTTTATTTATCAAATTTTCATCTAGTTATTTAATATTTATTTTATTTTCCATCACTATCTATTGTTTTCATTCTTTTTTACAATGAATTTGCTCACATTTTAATAGAAAAGAATAAAACATACATCATATATCATAAAATTTCATCATAGCATAACAAATAAATAATCATGTGTTAGCAAGGAAAATAATCATGAAAATTGGACAAAGTTATAATGGAAATCACTCACTCTTATTGAATTGACAAGGTTACATATTTATAAGTTTGACATCTCTTACAAATAAGGAGATTGTTATTATCACAATCTACAAATCTAAAATCACTCAAATTAAAAAATAGATTATATTAGTTTATTTTTACAACAACGCACTAATATAACATTATAATAGAAAATAATATATAGAAACAAAATATGAGCATTAATAATAGTTTTATAACATTCCCCCCTTAGTACAAACATGGGGAAAAAATCACATGCTACAAAATCTTTTCTCTAAAAACCTTATTAGACCAAGTACAAATCCATCAAGTTTCTTCTTAACCTTTAAAAAGGTATGATTCTTGAGACAACTTTGAACTTCTCAAATTTTGAATTATTAAGATTCACAAACTCTCAAAACTAGATGGAAAATAATCCATACTGAGTTTGCCTTGAAGTTCTAGTTTTTTATAAAAATTCAAGCTTTTTTTATAATACAATTTTTTCACAAATGCTATAGTAGGGGTTTATTTAACATAACCCATAAAATAAATAAAAATAATAATAAATAGATGCTTCTACTTCACGATGTAATCTCATTGCTAGTGTCTGATGAGAGGATGTTGAATGTCCTCCAACTTCCAATATTTATTATTATTTACTTAGTATAAATATTCTTAATCACTACCATCAACATTTTTTTAATATTCCTCAATGATCAATGCTTTTTAAATTCCCAGATTACTTCATTTGATTTTTTTTAAACTTTGCTTTGAGAATATCATTATCTCAAGTTGTACAAATCCAAGATTTGCGTTGATTTTTTCTTACAATAAAAGCATTTCATTTCCTTATTTTTAACTAATTTTTTATTATTGTTTCTTGAATAGAATAAAATTTCATCTTTTATATCTTTTGATGTTACCATTTTTTATTTGAATGTAAGAGCTAAGATCATATCTTCTAGAGATTGTGGTGGTATTTGAACAATAGTAAAAATAACATTGTTATATTTGGAAGAAAAAAAATTCAACAATATTGCTTTAGCATCTTCTTCCTCAACTATAGATTTGAATTTTGTTAGTTATTTGATGAGATATCTCATATCATTATTATGAATAGACATTGTAACCACATCACCCATTTTAAACTTGAATGATTGTAATTTTAGAGAAAATTTTGTATTAAGTGATTTAGAATCAAATGTTTTTTTCATGTTGCCCCAAATTTATGTGGATGATTTGTCCAAATCTACATAAAGAAATTTAGAATTTCAAAGTGCAAACCTAATGTTATCTTTTACTTTGTCATCTCTACCTTTCCATTCCAATTGTGTGCACCTAAATTTAATCGTTTCATTTAACATCACTTATACTACTATTAATCGACACTAATTCTACTTATCTAATTTATCTCATCTAATTTTGTCCTAAAATCAACCTCTTTAATCATTTATCTATATCCCCCATCAATATTTATTCATTCACTAACTATAGTCTTATCCTACTTCATTAATTCCCTTAATCATCTCTTATCTTATCCTAATCCCTACTTATCTATTATTTGGTAATATTAAATTCCTATGGCCCACCTACTAGCCTATTCCTAGGCTCTCCTATACTCCTAATGCATAATCACCTACCTAATCCCTATATAATCCTCTACATAGTCCTAATTAACCCCTAAGAGGATTTTAAAATTCTTTAATTCTAGAATCCTTTCTATTCTCACCCTTCCTCTCTAGAAGCCTCTAAATCTAGAGGCTTCCAAGGAATTTTTAATTCCTTTTAATCCTTCCCTATACATTCTAATTATAAATATAATCCTCCATTAAGACAAAATATAAAACAACTCATGAATCCATAAATCATTCATGTCCACATAAGGAACTATCAATTGGAAGAGAGGAATCCATAACATCTCCATGCCAATCTAATTCCTTAAATTCATCATCAACATCCATGATCAAGCAATCATAATGTCAAAATTATGTGTTTAATGTAATCTCAATTTAATCTTCTTGTTTTTGCATCCATTTAATCATGGTTTAGAGTAATTATCTTTAGGATTAAAGTGTTGGTTTGAATGATTTATTCATTTGTTTGCATTTGGACCTAATGGCTCTAGATCTTACTTAGGTAGTTGGACATACTAGGTTTTTAATGTAATTATGCAATCAAATACTTTGTGCTCAAATTTACTACTACATTTTGGCAACCACATTGAGAGAATCCCTTCCAAGTTAATCATTTTTCTTGTTAGTAGTGTTTTTGATAGCTTGTAGGGATGAATCAATCAAGAATAGGTGCTGGATTTTGAAGAAATTTTCATGCATAGGTGAAAATCATGGTATTGCTATATAAGTTGTGACATTTTAGCCATGATTTTATCCTTGGAAGTCATGGTTTTGTGTTAACTATCTAATTTTACCATTAACAATTTCTTTGTTTGATAGGTAATTACTCTTCTACAATATCGTAATTTACAAATTATGAATTTGCATTGAAAATCATAGTTTTGCATGCCAATATATAATTTTTTCTAACCCTTAAAAACTAATGGTTTTTTTACTATGATATGTTTCTAATTGATGATAAAATTACAACTTTGAGATTCATGATATTTCCCTATGAATCATGATATTGCCTTTGCTAGTTGTGATATTGTAATTTCTATCATAACTACTAATTTCTCTTTTATCTCTAACCTATAGGTTTTATCTTATCATTTTATACCTTGGAAGGGACCATTATTCACATAAGACACCATATACAACATTTTAACATCCTATTTAAGTGGTTTTATATCTTAACACATATATTTTGTTAACCACATTTTGAAATAACACATATTTTGTTAACCACATTTTGAAAAGTGGTTTCGACACACACACACACACACACACACACACACACACACACACACACACACACACACACACACACACACACACACACACACTCACACACACACACACACACACACACTCACACACACACACACACACACACACACACACACACACACACACACACACACACACACACACACACACATTCACATTTATATTATGATTATTTTTCTACAAGAAACATCAAAGGGAGGTCATATGCAAGTTTAAACATCCTAGTCATAACCTTTTTTCCATGTTTCTGTAAAATCGCTAATCATGTAGTTGTAGTATTGACCTGAAAATAATGACATTGCATCTCTAGTAGATATATTATGATTTAGTCATTTTAAGATTGATTATGTTTTCTAGTTTAATATCTATAAATCCATAAGGTAGAATTAGGATAAAATTTGAGTGAAAATACCCTTTTTTTTTGAAATTGTCCATGATTTTGTTCATTTTGATAAAAATATTATCTTAATATAAAATTTTGATAAATCATTATAAGTTTTTATATCTTCCCTAATAATCTATGAATAGGCATTTTAAATCATCTAGATTAACCTATCTTAATCATCTAAACATCTATCTTGATCAACAATAAAAAATTTAAAAGTTTTATACTTTATCATAATATTGCTAGTCTAGTAATCATGATATCACCCTATGAGTCATGATATTTCACTAACAATCATGGTTTTATAGGATGATAATCAAGGTTAACTATTTATTGCAAAATATCAACTCACAAATTGCAATATTACACTGGTAGTTGTGATATTACAATTTGAAGTTGTGATTTTGCACTAATTTTTGCCTTCAAATTTGTCTTTTTTAAATGTGTTTTTAGAGTCATTTTTAGTGAATTTTGAGTCATTCTGAGCCTCCCGTAAGGCCAAAATTGCCTTTGGAATCTGGGGATCTACCCCTTGATCCTATAAAGGGTACTGCCACTTGACCTTGTTGGGGGATACCACCCCTAGACCCCTGTATCATGGCCCACTCACCCAAAGAAATTATAGAGCCAAATCATGATTTTTTTAGGGTGTTTTCTTAAATCCTATTAGACTAACATTTTATTTCTTGCAGGGGTGAATTTTTTACTTTCTAACATATTCTCTTGAAGGATATATCTAGTGTTTTATCTTCAGGTTACCCCTCAACATTATCAATCAAATTACTAATCATTTTCTTTCAGGCCATCCGTTAAAGACCCCTTTTGACATTTTGACAATATATTTTTGAATCATTTTAAGCATTTTACATATTTTATATATCTCTTTAATAATTTTAGTCATTTTTTATTGTATATTTTTTCATCTTGTATAAATCTCACATCTTAATTAAATTTTTTAATTAACCATTTTTTGGTCTACCTATTTTTCACTTGAGGGATATGGTGGTGTATGCTCTCCTCATTGCATCATTGCAATGATTCTTGGAGGATAAAAAACCACCCATAAAACCTCCCATTTTCTTGTTAGGGTTTAGTGATGTAGATTTCATCACCACGCACTAGACCAAACTTTATGTTCTAGTGGAGTATAAATATTATGAGAGCTGTCATTAAGTGCTAAATCAAAATTCCTCATAAAGTATTCCATGGAGTGAGGGGAATTTTGGATCTAATACATAAAGTGATTAGATAACAACCTACATAGACTTGGGCCCCATCGTACCTTCATATATATTTGGGATGCCCTAGAGAGCATGAATAGCCTAACATAAGACCTTTTGGCCATAATAAGAAATCTACTACTAAAGTAAGTATCAATTCCCAAGTGGCTGTCATGTATAGATGAGGTTGAGAGGGTTAGGTCAATACCATAATGGGTCACTGACCTACGGCCTCACCTATGAAGTTGTTAGATGGTGTAGTCATCAAATTACACACCCATCAATTTACTAATCTGAGATTGTGGTATTCTTGTTTATGTGTGTGTCATGCTAGACCCATGTTATTTGTGAACTAATTCAAAATTTTACCAAAACATATACATGCCTATCTAGGTTTTGTGCACATATCATTTTGTATATCCTTGCTTTATTATTCTATCATTTTGTATATCCTTATCTCATCATCCTCTTGTACATATTATCTTTATATATCCTTTTCATTGCCTTATCCCATCATTTATCATACCTTATCACTCATATATCCTAATCACATCTTGTCCTAAGTCCACTCTATCCATAATCAATCATTTATCTTGACCTTGCCTTTGCCTAGTCACCTCATCTGCCATCTAGTCTAACCTCATCCCATCTCATCCTAGTTAGATCTTTAGGTCACATACATGTCCAAACCATCCCCATCTCATTTACACTACCCATTATCACTCCATCATCACCTATATATTATTTTCCTTATTTTAATCCAATTATCCCATTGCCTTCATCACATAATCCTATCCCATTCCACCTTGAGCAAATCGGTCTAAGGTTTTGAGCAAGTCCTCTTGTTACCCATCCATATCATCTTATCATTATAATTTACTAGCACTCATCACTTAGACATGTCTCATACCTATTTGATGTCATGTCCCATTATCCTATCACCTTCATTACAAAATCCTATCCCATCCCATTTTGATCAAATTATCCTAAGGCTTGAGCTAGTTCTTTTATCCTTTCATATCATCCTATCATTATAGTCTACTATCACTCATCACTTGGATAGATTTCATACCTAGTTGATGTCCTGCTAACATCTTATCACTTTGTTAGTTTTAATAGAGCATCCAACTATCTTTCCTATTCATAACTAACACCCATCCAACCATCATCTTGCTAGTTTAAACCTAGGTGCCCATCAAATCCCCAATCCTTTTATTATCTTGAAAACTAGGCATTATTTATAGATCATTAGAAATTATTATACTATCAATTTGAGAATATGATCCTAGTCCTACATCATCTCAATCACATTTCATCCATCTCATCCTCATTATCACCTATCATAATAGCTTGGTCATTTAGGCCTACCTTATTTAAGAGACCATATCTAATCCTTAGTCTACCTCTACATTAGACCCCTTCATCATCCATCTGTTATCATCCATCCACATGAAGTTAGGCCTCATTATATAGAACAATACATATTTTTTCAATAAGGATGAGTTCCTCTTATGGATCCTTAAGATGGGTGTCCCACTTCTTAACTGCCTTGACCCCATTCAATTCATTTCACCTTGATTCCAAACCCATTCATGTGAGTCTCATTGAAATCCTCTTCCCACTAGTCATAGCCCATCATCCACCCATTCCTACACTAAAAAAGGGAATCTTACCCTAGCCACTTCATCTACTACTGGTTCATCCACCCAGTCATATTAACAATCATTTGATCTAAAGTCCAATGCTTCCACATATAAGTCACAAAGTGAAGTGGGTCCTTATAGTCCCATTCGTATGTCTATGGAATCCCTTTTCCAACAACTATTCACCACTAATATAATGGTCTATCCACCCATATGACATCTTGATCACACCAATCCTAATACATCTGGGTATTAATTTGATCAATATTATGAATATCACCAAACTTGGGGGCATATAATTAATTGATGTTGAAATTTGCAAGATTATGTTCAAGACCTCATCAACTGTGGTGACATAAAAATTGAGGATGAACCAGATGCATCTATAACTTTGGGTAAACAAGAAAAGGAATGCTAAGATTCCAATGCTGATCATGATCAATCCCTTCCTTATCTTAGCCAAGGTCAAGACACCACATCCAACTTCTATGGTCCCCTCATTTTTGATAAATCCTCTATAAAAAATGAGTCTATTCCCAAAGAACTTGGTCCTCATAATTCCTTCCATGGGCTTATCTATATCAAATAAAATTTCCCTTTACCATCTTCCCCTCACACATCATATATGAAACCCCCTGTTGAGAGGACAATCATGGATAATGAATATTTCACTAGAAACATTACATCTTGTACATTAGAGTTAACATCAGAGTCAACACAAGTCTTATCTACATTAGGATCATGTTCAACACCAGTATCCAAATTAAATCCCTCATTAAAAACATCATCCCTCATAAATATTACAATAGATGTTGATAATGCCTATCTTTTTGAGGATACCTCTAATATAAATACCTCTAATACATCACCAAACATACCTTTAGATCCCAATTAGGATGATGAAGTCATAATAAATTTATTGCAAGCTCTATCTATTGAATATTATTAGAGTGAATCTGATCCTACTTTGGATGCATATGTTATAGTTAGTCTTATTGATCCTTTTATTGATCTTGAAGAGATTTTATCTAATGTAAAAATTGGGTCTCTTATGAATCTCTATTAGGACAATGCTACCCCATCACCATTCATTTACCTCATCACATCATCTTCTCCCACCTTCATCTATCATAGACCCCTTTCTTCCTATTAATGATCATTTGATCACCTCCCTCCGTAGGGACAAACAAGAACATACATTATTGGACTCTTCCTCGAGAAACATAATAAGTGCCACAAATGTAAAGTTTTAAGATCATATTTAAGAAGACATAAATTATCTAGAAAAGTTAAATCATTAGCCTAATCCAAAAGTGTCTTTCCCTAGTGAAGCCCAAAATTAGGCACTAGGGGAATGTCAATGTCAAGATAATCATGTATCAAGCTAAGAATAAATCTCCTTTGGTGAAGCCCAAATTAGGCACTAGGGGGAAATCAAAGTCAAATCCAATCAAAAAATCACAATGATATCAAATTCAATATCCATATGAATGATAATACTTTAAATAATTAGATTAAAGATACATTACAAAGTTAAAGTGTCTTGAACCTCTTAAAGTCTTTTTTCACATGGCACCAATCAAATATGGAATGTCCAATATCTCCAATGATGTGTGTAACTAATAGTCCTCATCCTCAAACAGCCATCACACTCCCTATCATGATCCCATGCTCCCATCAAGTCCTACTATCCCTTCTCATCTGTTACCCCCCATCAACATCAAGATTTAATATAGTCCATACCTCCCATTACCTTCTTGGTTAGTATTGTCTCTCATAGGGATAATGAAGATACTTAGACTAGATATATAAAGGGGTCACCATAAAAAATCACTAAAGGTCATGAGGACCTTAATACATGTAGTAACACAATAACATGATCCTAACATCGCATATCTCTAAAATAGGTGTTGACTAAAAATTCATCCAATGTTAGCATTCCTGCATCTCATACCCATATCTAATAAATTGAGATGCCCAAAATTAATAATAGTAGTAGTAGTAGTAGTAGTAGTAATAATAATAATAATAATAATAATAATAATAATAATAATAATAATAATAATAATAATAATAATAATAATAATAATAATAATAATAATAATAATAATAATAAAATCATTCATCCAATGGTGAAAAATAGTCTTATGGAGCCTTGGGCAAGTACCATGATGAAAACTAATTTATGGCATCATGATAAAATAATCTATTATCTACATTATACCTCAACACTTAGAGGCACAATCCATCCCATTCATCTAATATCCTCTATCAATTTATCCCTTTATCCATTATCTGTCATCATATCTTCCATCCTATTATGTCCATCCTTTCTTCCAATCTTGGCCTCTGTAAGGAAGTGGAAGATGTTTGAGAAATGTTTTGGAATCATCTTGGCATATCCTCCAATGGACACTCAGGAAACTAAAAATTTGGTTCCTTCATGATGTGGTCATTGAAAATCCCTAGTCCCTTCTTGTTTGGTCATCATCCCCTTCTTCATATCACCCTCATCCTTTTTCCATCCCATTAATCATTCCATCCATTTGCATCTTATTTTTCAGGCTTGGTATTCCCTTTATTTTAGATTAAGGTAAAAACAGGTTTTGAAGGGGCCCTGAAACCCTTTAACAAGAATAAAAAAGATAAATCATACTATGCTCCAGGAAAAGCCATCCTTAAACCTACTAATAAGTAGCAACAAAAATAGGTTATACAAGATAACCTCAAAAAACCATTAACCAATCAACCCCCTAATATCCTACAAGATGCTCTAATATCTATTTTTAGGGGTAAAATCCAGAATAGTTGCCTGTCTGCCATCAGCAATATTCTGCATACTTTCTAGCTCTCTAGTTTTCCTTATGGGTCTTCTTCCGGGTTTGTCAGGAGAGCCAATATCCAGTTTCACCTTACGATGCTGTTCATCTCTTTTTCCGAGTTTATCCCAAGCAAAAACCAGCTGTTTCTCATTTGTTTTTTGGTCTTTTTTACTGCTTCTCATTTCTACTCCCTTAGTATTCATGTTTTTTCCACCCCTTTTTCTTTGGTTTTCCTGAAGCTCCTCCAAAGGGATATCATCATCAGCTTGAATCTCCTTGGATTGAGAAAGGAGAATATCTCCCTCTTCTAAATTATTTACATCTTTAGCCATGATTTCTCCTTCTTCTAGTACACTTTTGTCATCAGCATCTCCCCATCGCTATTCTATTCTTTGATAGCAAACGATTTGTCTTGATAAATCCATCAAATCTTCTATTCTTTGTTCAGGGATTTTGATATCTGTTTGTAGTCCATCTCCTTTTTTTTTTTGAATTTTCTTTCTCAGCAAAAAAATCTGTATACGCCTCAGTTTGTGGATCTTTGGGTTCTTCACAAGAAGGTTCTTCATCCGCCTCTTTGTCTAAATCTTTAGGATCTTCACTCTTCTTTTGTTCTTGTCTATGATCTTCCTTTAGTTTCCACTCTTTCTTATGCTGAATTTTTCTCCCATCCAAAGCACCACTCAAAATATTTTTGCTTTTAGACAGACAGTTTTTAACGAAGTGCCCCTATTTCTTACAAGCATAGCAAGAATTAGGCAAATCTTCAAAAAAAATCCCTTGAGTTTTTTTGCCCAACTTGGATATTATATCCACTTTTTTTGGGATTTGATTCAAGTCTGCCACTTTGACATAAAGTCTGGCACTTTGAAGTTTAGATCTGGAAGCCATAGCTTTATCCACTGCCACAAGTTCACCAAAAGAACTGGTAATACCTTTAAAGATTTCCTCATGCCAAAACTCTAAAGGGAGTCCAGGAAGTCTAACCCAAATGGGAGTGGTTAAGAAAAAAAAATCTGATAGATCCATATTGGGCTCCCATTTTTTGATAGTAAGAGAACATTTACCGAAAGACCATAGTCCTCCACCCAGAACCATATTCATGTCTTCCTTACAATTGAAAATAAATGAGAAGAAACCATTCATCATTGGTGCCATTTCTTGTTAACCATTTTTTTAAGAGATTCCAAATCTGGTCTTGCTCCTAAAAATTTACCCACTAGGGTGAAATCCATGGAAGACATAGAGAAATCTATTAAAGGGTCTGGAATGAAAACTTGAAACTCACCTTTCTCCCAGCAAGATTTAGCAGTCACTAGTGGGAAAATAGATTTTCCATTGGGTTTCTTGCCAAACAGAGATGACCAATTCTTTTGCTCTGCATTCTCTGCCTTCAGCATTTCTAAAGAATTTTCATTATCTTTCTCCTTTTCATGCTCCTACCCCAACACAACAAGAGTAGAATCCAGATGGGAGACACAAATCCCACTGGAAAGATTAGAATCACTCGACAGTTTTTCATTATTTCCAATAGCTGCATATTCTACCCCCAAAATTTTTCCTACACCTCTTGCTATCCCTCCAGGGTCTGTACCTACTACCTGGTTCTCCACAAGCAACTTTTCTCTCACCTTCAACCCTGCACTCTCCACATCTGATGGGACGCCTTTAGTTTTTTTCCCAAAAAATTCAAATTCTGGGTGCACTTGTATAGTGTATTCCCTTTGTTAGTAACCCATTTGTATAGTGTATATACACATCCTAAAAATCCCTAAAAAATGAAATTTTCCAAAAAAACCTAAACCTCATAAAATTTGAAAAATCCAAAAATGGTCCATCATGTCTTGTCTTATGCCTAAACCCCTCATCGCATACATATCCATGCCTTTCATCTTTCATAATCATGTTATCCATCCTCATATTCTAAACCAGGACTAAATCTAGTCTATATCAAATTAGCATTGACTTAGTCTCTCATCCAAGTCCAAAATCCATATCCACATTCATATTCCTCATCAAATCCAATTCTATTTCAAATCCTTATCCTCATCCTCACCTAAGTCCTAATTCTAATCATGATCATCCTAGTCATCTTGTATAGTCTAAATCCATATCCTTGTCCAAATCTTTATCCTCATCCAAACCATTAGTCCATACCTTGTCCAAGTTCCTCTTCTTAATCCAAAATCACATCAATCACATCATGATCATCCTAGTCCAATCTATCATCAAATCCCTCATCCCATCATTAGACAAGGCATATTGGCATTGTATGTACATACTTGTGTGTGTTGCTTGTATGTTGTTTGACTTGTTTGAATATCTTTTATCATGTATATATCTACTTATTTTATGATCATCTATGTTTCCTCTTAGTCTTTTTTTGTGTCTCTTTTTGTCTATTGGGTAATGAACAAGGATGCTTTGAAGTCACCAAAGCTACAATAATGCTTATAATTACCCTTGATGATGAAAAGTTTGCTATTTACCCATGCACTTTAGTACAACAACCCCTTGGTCATACTTATATCATGTGGCATCCTATATGTAATCATTAATGTATCATGTCTATAAATCAATCTTGGCTTAGAGAAGATAGAACATACCTACACTTTTGATTTGGAATACATTTGTTAAGTGGGGACATTACTAATATGGGGATCCACTAGACCTGATTAGGGGATCACTTGTCATAATATATCATGCTAGGAAGGGTTCCAAAGCCTACTATCTAACACAATCATGTAATAAGCCTAAAATAATCATAGGTTTAATTTTCAATCTATATCTAATAACAAGAAAGAAAATCTAATCTAGTGCACATCAAAGCTTGTGGCACAAATTGGGGATTAGAAGAAAAAAAAAACTAAATATGCATAGAAGACATATATTCATGCCAATGTATACAAAATCCTAATGCATGGGAAAGAATCACAACTAAATTATCTATCTACTCTTATAAATGATATATAAAGTTAGGAATACTTACCTTTGAACATGAACCCATCAAGCCTCAATCTCTCCCTTGGCTAAGGTGATTTACAAGATGTTGTAGTGGTATATAAGGATGACAAAGATAAATCAACTCTAAGATACATAACCTATCTATGCATCTAAAATACTTTTCCATAAGATAAAATCTATATCTCTAAATGTAGTATGGAACTTTAAGCTTTATTCCTCAAGTATAATGGTTAATAAATATATGTTCATTTGTACTTATTCTTATTCACTTCTCTATTATCAAATGGTTGGAAATTAACTTTTATATATAGGCAAATCTTGTCTTAAATCCTTCTGAATATGTTGACTATACACGGTCGACCCATTCAACCCTATATGCTTTTGGGAGGTAAATCACTAGGTTATGAGCTAGGTCGGTTGAAGGGATAATAAAAATCCAAGTGAAAAATGTTCCTAAATAGTATAGGGTTGATCCTATCAACCCTATACAATAATTAGAGGCTGAAAACTATACAAGGTTGACCTAATCAACTTGGTACAATCAACTGAAAAAAGGGGGTCAAGGAAAGAACAAGGAGGATAAAGCATGATAGATGACTAGAATGGGTACAACTAAGAAGAATAAGCTTAGGGTAAATGTTTTTAGGAGACAAGTGTGTAGATGAAAAGTGGCAAAAGGAAAATAATCTTATGAAGAACCAATGGTGTACCCACCCCTTTCACAGTGCACCCCTTAAGGCATGCACTCATAAAGATTGAGACTCGATGGGTTCTTGCAAGATACAAAGTGTTAGTAATCGATAAAAGTTTGAAAATATTATGTTTATACACATCCTTTTGTGATCTAGGAATTTGACTCAAGAGAGGATGGTTAGTGTGGTAATAGTTCCAAAATGAAAACAAAATGAAATAAACACACTAATAACATAACATCTCTAGGCCTAGACACTAGGGAGAGATTAGTTAACAAAACAAAAATGACAAACACAACTAAAAAGTAAGGAATCAAACACAAAAATTCCTTCACCTTCCTTGGATGTTCCAAATGCCTTTTTAGTAGTGGCTTTCTCAGCTTGTGCTCATGAAGTCCTTAGCAATGGAAGCTTGGCTACCTCCATCTCTCCTTGGCACCTTTGGCTTGTGGCTTAGCTTGGCTTGGCTTGGAATCAATTTAGCATGGTAACACTAGTTTCATGAAGATTTTTAGAACCAATCTTCCATTATAACTTTGTATAAATTAAGCTTAGAAATGATGTTGTGAGGCCTCTTATTTATAGATTTTTGGATTTGATCAGAATCAACCTCAACTATCCATCTCAAGATTGAGATATGTGGTTGAGAATTAATTCAATTTTTAGAATTAAGTTTGTAATTATCCTCATAATGACATTGGAAGAAGGGGTAATTAAGAGGCATAGAGGGCATCATGGAAGGCATTGATGAGGCATGGGAGGCATAAATCTTGATATTTGTGGCATTATGGCCTAGGGATGTCTTCCTAAGAAATGAGGTCACTTGATGATGTAGATATTCAATATTCATTTCCAAAACATAGTATTCAACAAGTCTCTATGGAATTATTGATTAGGCCTTAATTTGGGTTAATTAGCTCTTAGACATGATTAAGCACTTTATGCACAAATTACTTAAATTGATTAGAATGTCTTGTTATTGGTCCTAAATTTCACTGAATTGGATTGGAATTCCACATTAGATGTGTTGGATGTGTATTCCCATTTAGGATGTTGCCAAAAACAAATAACAAAGGCACGAGTCTTGTAAAAAATATTTGATAGGAAAGAACAATCTAGAGAACATGGGTGCAAAATTGGCATTTTGACTTGAAATGATCTGATCAAAGTTAGCTAGCCCATAAATTTTATTACCCTATTTATTGATACCCTAAAAAAAATCAGCACTTGAATATGTTAGTTTCACATCATTTTGCATGTTTTAGTATTTTTAGGCCAAATTGTGCATTTTAGATGGAAACTAGCCAAAAGCTAGATTGGAGGTTATCGATGGCCAGTTTTAGGTGTCTATAGTTTGACCCTATTTGGAAAGGTGTTAAAAACCATAGGTAAAGCAATGTCTTCTCAAATAATGAAAAGGTCATGTATGCCTACAACTGTAATGATGATAAACTAACTGTATGATGCCCCCTCGAGGGAATGGTTGGCACAAGGAGATCCTAAAATGATCCCTTGAAAAGAAATAAGTGAAACAAGGGGACCAAAAAAAGGAAAGATGATGGGGTGAAAACACAATGATATTGAAAATTAGTCAAAAATCATTGAGAATGTAAATGGGATGGTGCACAATGGTTTGCCCAAAGGCAGTTATAATCATTGAGAAGATGGAGCTACCCTAGTTAAGATAGACAAACAATATAATAACATGCCCCTGTATAGGCAAAAAAAGTAAAGTGGTGACAACATAATGATTTGCCCAAAGATGGTTATAATCATTGAGAAATATAGGTGTGATGGTGTACAATGATTTACCCATAGGTGGTTATAATCATTGGACCCAGATTATGGCAAACATGATAAAGTTGGTCAAAGATGATGATAACTTGACACAGAGGGTAATTATGAATAGGAACAACCTACTAGTAGGGAGATTCTCATCTGAACTAATAAAGGTTGAAATTATTTCATGGTTAATTACTCTATTTGGGATATGATTGGGATGAAATTGAGATGTTAGTGTCGAAGAGATGCCACCATTTTTTGAATAGACTTTATGAAGCTAATGTTTATTGTAGCATGTGTCGAGAGGCATCATGAGGACTTGGCCAAAATATGCATAAGGATTCACTCCCATAATACTAAATAGAAAACAATGCACCAATGATAGAAACCATGATGATAATGTAAATATATGAATATGTATAGATTCAAGTATAAGTGTGGGCAAGGAATCACCTAATGAACACACATAAACTAAATCAAGGCAACAATGATAAAAGCAAATAAACAAGCACAAAAACAAAACAACAAAAAAACACTCAAAAGAAACCATACGAATAGTGCTCAAATTTAAAAAAGCCAAAAAGGATGGGGAAACTAAGTGACAAGTGATTTAATTGTAACTTAGTAAGGGTTCATAGAATCCTTAAGGCAAAGAAGTGGTAAATATTTTTGTTTTTTTCTAATGATTTTATAAATATATTTGGAATTATTTTAGAGTGTCTCAACTCAATCAAGAATGATGAGACACTAAATAGTTCAAGCTCACAAAATGGAAAGAGAATTCAAACTTAAGTTTGCTCATAAAATGGTGAGAGCATGGCTTAGGTTGCTCATAAAATGGTGAGCGCGTTCAAACTTAAGGTTGCTCAAAAAATGGTAAAATCATGGCTTAGGTTGCTCAAAAAATGACAAAAGCATATGGAAAGGGTGACTGAGCTGACCTCAACAAGGGCCTTGACATTTGAACATTTGAAATTGGTGATCTTGTTCTCAAATAAAACCAAAATAATACCATGATCAAGTATAAACATAAAGGGAAATTCAAACCAAAATGGATAGGGCCTTCCATCATCACTATAGACTATAGATCAAAAGCATACAAGCTTGCCACACTAGACAATGACAAACTTCTAGAAATACTTAAGTTTGAACACTTGAGACAATACACCTTAGATTTTAGTGGCCTTTGAGTAAATTCTAGTATGCTTGAAGATTGTTGAGAGTGGATGTGCATTTTCATCAAGTATATCTTGCTCTTGTAGGTGAGCTACTTGATAGTCATGATCATCCAAGACATGCTTGAAAGAGATGCATAGTGAAGGCAATTTGACCTCAATGGGAAGGATGGCTTTAGTACCATAAACAAGTGAGTATGGAGTTGCTCCTATGGGGTTATGATGATTGGTATGGTATGCCCAAAGGGCATGGAATATTTGGAGGTTCCAATCATGATCGGCATCATTGACAATCTTTTTGAGAATGTTGACAATGGTTTTATTGGATGCCTCGACTTGGCCATTACCTTGAGGGTAATATGTTGTAGAAAGGTGTTATGTGATGTTGTATTAAATACATAACTAGTCTACATATTTATTCTTATATGATCCTCCATTATCAAATAAAATGTCAAAGGGGATATCATAGTGACAAATGAGATGGTTGAAGATGAATTTGGAAATTTGCTTTGCAGTCATGTGAGGGGTATAGTTTCAACCCATTTAGTGAAATATTCAGTGGTGGTAAGGATATGTTTATGGCCATTAGATGAAGTGGGGTTAATCTTCCTAATGAGGTCAAGTCCCCATGTAGAAAATGGCCATGGTGTCAACATCAATTTCAGATTTTTTACTAGGGCATGAATCAAATTAACATGTCATTGACATTTGTCACATTTCTTTACATATACAGTGGCATCTGCATCTATTATGGGCCAATAAAAACTAGTGCACAAGAGATTTTTGGATAGGACTGCCCCACTAGAATGGGCTCCACATACTCCATGAACTTCTCTTAATGCTGTCATAGACTCTATCAAAGTTAAAAAATGAAGCAAAGTTTCATCAAAACTAAAATAGTAAAGAGTGGATCCAAGTAAAGTATAATGAGTGGAATGATGAATGAAGGCTTTGGTTTATTTTTGAGATAAGTTAGGTGGCATAACTTGGTCATGAAGGTAGTTGTAAAGGTCTGAGTAATAGATAGAATTAGGACCAAAAATATCACAAATCATGACAATGGTTGAAGTTTCATAAGCTGATGTTGACAAATTTTTGATAGGGAACTGATACTTTTTAGCTTTATCTATTTATCAAATCAGTGAGCCAATAGTAGCCATAACATCTATAGTTTTGTTACTAGCCCTTGGTATGTTCTCAAAATGAATGTTGGCAATTTACTTTTTAAGAGCGTTGACCATGTCTTTATATAGAACCAACTTGTCATCTTTAGTCTAAAAATGATTCATAACCTGATTGATGATTAACTAAGAATCACCATAAACTTGAAGATTAGATATATTCCACTATACTGCTTGTCTAAGTCCTGTAACAAATGCTTCATACTCAGCCTTGTTGTTCATATAAGGAAAGCTAATTTTGAATGATTTAGGGATTAGATCCCCCTGTGGTGTAATAAATAATAGGCCTGCCCCCGATCCATGTGTATTGAATGAACCATCAAAGTATAGCTTCTAGGTCTGCTCCTCAAGGGGTGTGTCCATGATGGTCATGATGGATTCATGAAGAAATTGAAATGTGAGTGGTTGGGTGTCTATGAGAGGTGCTTTAATAAGTTGATCTACAAGAACTTGTCCCTTGATTGCTTTTTGATTAACATACTCTATGTCAAACTCACTAAGAAGCATGATCCATTTAGCCATTCTAACTTGCAAAGATATTTTAGATAGTATCTACTTAAGCAGATATACCTTTGAAATGACCATGGTTTTATTATTCAACATGTAATGACGTAGTTTTTGAGCTGTAAAAACCATGGCTAGGCAAGCTTTTTCAATAGGTGCATAGTTATGTTCATATGTAACCAAGATGCATCTTAAGTAGTATATAGCATGTTCCTTTCTATTGTCATCATGTTGATCCAAGAGTTCCCCTAGGGCATGATCAGTAGCTGATAGGTATAACAAGAATGGCTTTCCTGACATAGGAGGTAATAAAATAGGTAGATTTATAAGATAATCTTTGAGCTATTTTAAAGTTATTTGGCAGTGATCATCCCAATGGAATGTAACTCCTTTCTTTAAAAGATGTGTAGATGTATGGAACTTATTTTCTAATTGAGAGATGAAGAATCAAATTGACTAGATTTTATCCTACAAACTATGAAGTTGCTTTAAATTGGTTAGTGGTAGCGTCTTGGTTATAGCATGTACTTTAGCTAGATTGACTTCAATACCTCTATGAGACACAATGAAGCCAAGTAATTTGCTTGAAGTTACACCAAACACACATTTATTTGGATTGATTCTAACTTTGTACTTTTTTAGTCTTTGAAATATCCTATGCAACACTATTAGATGGTTGGCCTTGGTCTTGGATTTTCCCAATATGTTATCGACATAGTCTTCAATAATATCATGTATCATATCATGGAATATGATAGTCATGGCCCTTTGATATGTAGCTCCAAAATTTTTAAGATTAAATGGCATCACCTAATAACAAAATGTTCCCCATAGAGTGGTGAATATTGTTTTATGCTGATCTTTTGGTGCTATTCTGATCTAATTGTATCTTGAAAATCCATCCATGAGTGAAAGCATTTCATAACCTACCATGGAATTGATAATCATGTCGATATTAGGCAAGGGAAAATAATCTTTAGGACAAGCTTTATTTATGTCTCAAAAATCAATACAAATTCTGATTCCTTCAGGCTTTTTACTAATAGGTACAACATTAGAGATCCATTTAGAGTAGTCAATGGATCAGATACATCCTACTTCTAAGAGTTTTTATAACTCATTCTTTACTAATACAATAATTTAAGGATGCATCTTACAGAGATTTTGTTTTACTAGTTTAGCATTAGGATTAACCACAAGAAGGTGGGGTCTAATCTTAGCATGTCAGAATAGGTCCATGCAAATATATCCATAAACTCTCTCAATAATGCTGTAAAAACATGACATCCTCCTTAATGAGGGATGCACCTAATTTTATCCATTTTAGGTTTGATAGAGTCTTTATGTTTACCTCTGTTGTATCTTTGACTAAGAGGGTTGAACCATCTTCTAGGGTAGTAGGTAGCGACTTGAACTATTAGACTATGTCAGGGTCCTCTGTTAGGACTCGCTCTTCAACTTCTCCTAGGCATGATAAATCTAAGTCTCTTAATGGGAGATTTGGCCATGTAACAAAAATAGACATAAATTATTAGAGAATTTGATCAAATACTTGTTATTCAAAACTAAACTCAGATCTGTAGACAAGTTCATCATTGGTGGTCTCCTAGTCTAAATTCAAAAAAGAATGAACACCCCCATCTGATGGCACCTAAAATAGGTTTTCATTTATCTTTAATTTTTCCCTTGTCAAAAAGTGCCTCAAAGAGGTTTTCACTTTGGGACCTTAATGCTTTACTTATTTATTTTTGGCTAAGGGTGTTCATTCACTCTTCAAAATAGGTTGCAGGATCTAATGTGATTGAGAATCCTGATTTGTGATCTCCCAATAAAACATTGTCTCTAAGGCCTAAGAAATCATAGAATGTCTCATCATTTTGGAACTCATCAATCAGCAGACTAGATTCTTGTTGGTCCCAACTTATTAGTTGGGAATAATATAATGGTAATGGATTATGATGAATGGCTTGGGTAAGGGTAAAAATGACATTGTTATCAAACAAATTGGTTTCAACTAGGTCATCAAAAGTGAGGCTATGATCAGACTCTACTTCACTGTCAGCATCATCATCACTAGTCACTGGTGATGGAGTTTGAATAAGATATGTGGGGTCACCCCCAGGTGGTTTAAATCCAAGTCCATAAGGTATTTCATACTTAGTCATAGAAATTGGCTTGATGGTTCCTTGTTGATTTAGTCTAAGGCCTCTTCCTTCATAATTGTGATGCTCCATGATCCTATTGAGAATATGATACTTTACATTTTTATAATAATTAGCTTGGTCATCATTGTATAACCATGATTTATTCCCTTCAAGAGGGTCAGGTCTTAGGCCAGATGTTGGTACAAATGTGATAGGTACTTTATCTTTGTTATTTCATTACCGATGCATATGTCGGATGACCTTGGGTCACCCAAAGGTTTTTAGATTTTGAGGAAGACTGGCAATGTGAAATGTGTCATGGGTCACATATTCTCTTGGTCTATTATCTAAAATGGTGAAATGATTAGAAGAATTAGAAGGTGGCATGTGGGAAAGGGAATCCAAGGTATTAGGATCCATGCAATTATCTGATGAAGGATCAATAAGTATAACTTTTCCTTTATCCTAATTAAAACTTGGATTCATACCTCACTGATAATTATAGATTCAAAATTCAACCTCAAGATGCTTGTAGTGCTCATAAGGATGTAACTCTCTTAGAATATTCACTGCCATCCATGAGTGGGAAAACTTGATACATTGGTGTAGTGTTGATGGGACTGCATGAATCTCATGTAACCAAGGCCTGCCTAGAAGCATGTTATATGATAACTCAAGATCCAATACATGTCAAAGTGTATCATGGGTCAAAGTCCCAATGATAACTAGAAAACTAATGGTGTCCTATGATTCTCTTTCTTGATTATCATAAGCTTTGATAGTTATTATTTTTGGTTGGATATCTGTCATTGTGTACCCAAGAAGCTTGATGAGATTGAGAGACACTATGTTGAGGCTAGATCCATTGTCGATAAGGACATGTTTCACTTTATATCATTTGATACAAACTTCTATATATAATGGGTTATTATGGAATGGGCCAAGGGAAGATATATCACTTTGGTTGAATGTGACTTGTTGGGATAGAACTAGGTGTCCAACCAAAGCTTGAAATTTATTAGGGGATAATCCACTAGCAATAGTGGATTGGGTTAAGAACTCATTCAAGATTTTCTTATGGATTATTGAAGTTCACAAAAAATCTAAGATATAAATTTTTGTTGGTGTCTTCTACAATTGCTCCACAATATCAAACTTCTTGTCTTGATTAGTAGTGAATGGTTTATTTTAAGGCTAAACAGTTGGTTGGATGATAGGCAAAGTGGTAGATGGTTTTGGGCCTGGGATAGTAATATTTGACCTCCAAGTTATGATTGTATAATTGAGACTAAATACTAGACCATTATTACTAACTAATGTTGAAAATAGTGTGGGACTAGATAGGACAAGTCTCGATTGTCAGTGCACTTGCATGTGGTCATGTGGCAAGAATGAGTTGTCTCTATAAGATCTAAAAATGGAAGTCCTAGTTTGTTGGTTTTCCCATATGCATTCCCAAGTCAAATAAGGATTATCCATGTGATTTGGTTGACTATTGTTATTTATAAATGGTCTAGGTTGATTTGTACTTGGTCTAGGATTAATGAAGATGGTATTAATGCTACCCCCTACAATATGACCTATAACCCTATTGTAGTCATGTGCAATTGCATGGTAGGTTTGTTGGTTATTACTATTCTAACCTTGGTTTTATCCATTATTCTATAATTATGGGTTTTGCTACTAATTTAGTTGGTTTTATTGGTTTAGCCTTTGATTTTGATATTGTTGATTTTGTTGTTGCACTGGGTGTTGTTGTTGTTGCTAATTGCTTTGTTGTTGTTGATTGTTATGCTAGGGAAATGGGTTTTGATAGATCTCAAGAGTTTGATTAGAATTGGAATCACCATTATCTAATTTTAATTCTCCATTCTCCAACATATTCTTGATTAAATGCTTGATTTGGACACATCTTTGTATATTATGCCCATTGACCTAATGATAGTCACATAATTCATTTTCACGATACCAATCAGGATAATGAATGCCTTGAAAATAGTGTTTTAGTATGGGCCAACTAATCAGATTAGCAGTAGCAAGCTTGAAAAATATAGACTCAATAGGTTCTCCTAGGTCACTATAGACATGATGTACAGGGATGGATCTTCTAAGAGGAGGGGTTTGCAATGGTAAAGGTTGTTGTATTTGTTATATAGGTCTTGGTTGTTGTACTTGTGGCATTGGTTAGAGAGGTTTATTGGTAGGAGTAAGTTGAAAATATGGTGTAGATGATGTCTATACAGTTGGGACATGACGAGATTCAGTTACTTCATTTCCCACAACATTCTTATTATGGTTGAATTACTTCAGTCTTTCATAATTATTGGCATGTGTTGGTTGTGATACTTACTTTTGGATGGGATGTTGGTCATTTCTATGATTAGTACCTTGATTTTGATTAGTTGAATTAAGCTTGATGACCCCTTTATTGATGAGCACCCTCTTGATCAACAAACCTTTATCAATAATCTCTTTGAATGTATGTACACATTGTAGTTCTAGATGATAGGCTATCTCACTATGCAAATTTTTAGTAAACATAGAAGCTAATTATTTATCTAGTAAACTATGGGTGAAATGGCTTGCAAGGGCTCTCCATCACTATAAATAACTTGCAAAACTCTCCCTAACTTTTTGCTTTGCTTGTGTCAGGTCTACTAATGAAATATCATGCTTGAGATTATAGGAAAAGTGTTGCACAAATTTATCAAAAATATCATCAAGGTCTGTTACTAAATTCTTGGGCAACTTTAAAAACCACTCCAAGGCTTGCCTAGCTGGGCTCCTTAGAAAAAATAATAAAAGGTATATGTCAGTATATGCCACTAGTTGACATGTAACAAAGAATTTGATCAAATGGGCCTTAGGGTCACCTTTCCCTTTATACATATCAAATTTGGGTGGTTCATATCCTGGAGGAAATGATATCTACAAATACTCCATATTAAATGGATAGGAACATATGTCATCCAAATCTAAACTTTTTAGTTTGCTTCCCCACCTGAATAGCAACAATTGCATCCTTCATTTGTTGTAATTCTTGGGAGAGGAAATTGGAAGGAATATTGGTTTGAGGGAGAATGTTGGATTGGGTAAATGGTTGAGAGGTCACAAGTGGGACACTTTAACCAGTGTATGATGGAGACACCTATTGGGGTATATTGGTTTGGTTGGGGAATAGACCAAGAATATGCATACGTGGATTGGGATGCACTTGAAATTACACATTTGGCTACATGATATTCGAGTTTGGGTTGGTGATAAAGGTTTGACCTGGGGGATTTTGTGGTTGGGATGGAGGGATATAATTATACTATGCCTATTGTGGTTGAAAAGGGACATGCTGCTGACTAATCAAACCTTGTTATTGAGTGAGAACTTGTGGACCAAGACCCTGTCTCTAGATTTGTGGCACATTTTAAACCAATGGTTATCTAGTAGGTACCTGAGAAACATGGGGACCTCCTTTTTGCATGAATCCTTGTGAGGAAGTGAAAGTAGATTATAGATTCAACATCTATCATTGACCAATATTTGCACATTGTTGACTAGTCATTGCTTGGTTTTGGATTAGCATATTAGTCTATGACTGAAAAGGTATGTTCATCATTACCTGATGGGGTGGAATATTTATTTCCCTTGATTGAGGTGTCAATCTATTCATCCTTTATTGCATTGATACACTAGACTGTGTTTGTTGTTATGGAATACTACTTGCGACCTGTTGAGGAGTAGGATTCATCACATTCTATCATTGAGGTGTGATATTGGCCATTATTTGATTACATAATCCTATAGGTTATACACTTGAAGAAATAGTTGGTTAAGGTTAGGGTATAGAAACTCCTATTCCTTGGTATGATGATTTTATCATGGGATTAACTATAGGCACATGTTGTTGGCTAGTTGTTTATGTGTTAGTACCACTTTGATTAAGATTGGATGTGTTTGCACATTGTCTACTACATTTGTCTCACTAATTAGTGTAGAAAATGAAGACACTTATTTAATAATTGGCATATGTATCAAGTTATCTATCAAATCATTTTGTATAAATAGGTTGGAACTCAAATTTTCTTGTCCAGTTAATTCCATCAACGCTCCTATTGAAGGAACTAGGTCAATGAGAGGCTTACTTACCATGTTCATCTGATTGAAATCATGTGCTAAATTTAGGTAGGTTTGGTATGCTATTTGCATTTGGTTAAAGTGATCTTCCATGATGTTTTTTCCTGGATTGGATATATTGGGGTCTTTGTATGTTGTTTAGACTAGAGCCATAGGATTGCTATAAGAAGCCTATTGATCATAAATGACATTGTGGGGTACTCTTACTAGACTTGGTAAATTTTCATGGGGGAAATTTGATGGAAAATTATCCCCTACCTCTATGGCCCTAACCAAAATCTTGTATTTATTCTCTAAAAAATGTCGCTCAAACAAAAATGGATCATACGTGGAAGCTGAATTAGTAGAATATGATTGTTGAAGTATTGGCTCATCTATCATGGGTATTATAGCTAAGTATTTTACAGTTTGTTCTTAGTCTTATTCTATTTAAGGTGGTTTGTTAACCAAATAGTTAGCCAATGGATATTGTCTTTCTTCTCCTAATTGAGTATTATAAGAGGGATAAGAATCTATCTCATAAGCAATGCTATCTATATAGGGGTCTTGCACCATTTCTTCCTACGTAACTACATTACCAATCTCTAGATTATACATGAGTCCACTATGAGTATAGGAATACATGTTGGGATCCATAGTCAATGCTTTGTGATAAAAGGTCAAAGAGTTTTACAAACTCTAAAAAGGACAGAATCTAAAACAAATGATGCCTTCAACTTGGTCTAGATTTGTCAAAAGGATCAAAAATCTTTATTTAAAGATTTTTGAGGAAACAAGCTAGCATAAAATATCTAATGTTTTACTATTCACATAAATATAAGCAAGTAAATGGACCAAAAATCAAAATGCCAAACTCTAAGGTCGAAGTGTTTCAAATTAGTCTATTATAGGAATTTAAAAGTTTCTAGGTCTTTTGGCCAAACACTGTGTCAAAAGATAGGCTCAAACAAGGCATGAGCTAGGACTCTTGGCCAAATGGTATCAAAAGTTAGACTTTGGAAATAGATGAAAGTTTTAATCTAACAAATTTGAAACACTTCTAACAAACACTAGGCATTTGATTCTTGGACATGAACTTGATCAACTAGGTATAAGGTATGAAACAAGATGCACTTTAGCAATAGTTTATTTCCTCATAAATAATGGTATAAAACTTGGTTATTTTGACAAACAAGCTAGACAAAGGTGAATAGTGTAACTGTGTTTTAGACAAAGGATCAAAAGTACACTTAGATCGGTCTGATTTTGTAGGAAAAAATTTGGAACTCTATGCAAGAGGGTCTATGAAATAATGTTTGAAATGATTGGGGTAGCATAACGACACTATACTACCCAAAAGGTGTGACAAAAAGGTTTATTTCAAAAACTCTATTAAGGCAAAGATGTTTTCCTACAATTTTGGTAGCATAACAATACCTTTCTTGATTCAAAATGTTGTGGTTCATAGACTTAAAGTACAAGTGTTTAGCATAAAATAGCTGAAGTCTATCAAGTGATGATAATGATTATGAATCTTAAATGGCCTTCAACCTAAATTGGAAATTAAACCTAAGTTCCCTCAAGTTTAGTGCAAATGGTGAACCCACTTAACACATCAACCCTATGAACTTGTAAAGGTGTAATTTTGAATTTAAATTGTAAGTGAAGGACTTAAACAATTTTGGTAAAGGTCTAGACTCAATTGGGAAACATAAATATGCCAAAGTGGATGATATGATTCTCAAGCTTTTGATGAAATTTTGAACAAGGCAAATGGATGATCTCACACGAGTAGCATAACACCTCTTTGTTCAAAAGAAAATTTGGAATATGTGCTTGGTTTGGACATTTTGTTTACACTAAGTTTTGACTCTAAACAAGACTTTAATCTAGGACAAGACCAACTAATTAATTGCCCTTAGATCCTAAACTGACAAGGTTGTTTGGTACTATTAGAATCTGTCAATATACGTCATTTGAAAGGATTTTAAGTGTTAATCCAAAAGTAAATGTGCATTATATAGTAAGGTTTTTACACCCCCCTTCTCTCAAATGATAATATTTTGACATGGACCTTGAGGCGTACCTTGCAATAATAATAATTCTTTGGCAAGTGGGGATTTGTCTAAGATCTAACAAATTTCTAAATGATCTAGGGGAATCAATTGCATAATGACTTTCACACCAAACAATGCAAAAGAAAAGCATGGATTTTGGGTTCATATCACTTGACTTGTTGCAAAAAGGTCTAGTCCTTTTTACAACCATTACATCTTGCTATTCACTTAGTGTAGTGCGATGTCTAAAGTGCCACTATGTCCTGTGTGTAACTCTAAAAATTCAAATGAGGTCAATTCTAGTAGATGAAACCCCAGGTCAAAGCTTCCCTAAAGAAATTACAGGAGGTGATGAGGTCTGCCTCACAAGCCAAGATGCATAAATAAATAAAGCATGAAAGTATAAAGACTTGAGGGTCATTTTCAAGATCACCCAAACTTTGATGGGTTTTTAGGGAGTGCTTTAGATGACTTTTTTTTTAAGCCTTGGATGAGGCTACTTGCAATAAGAATGGCACTTTTGATTCCAAGGGTTCCCTATAGGAGACAAATAGAAGAGCATACATACAATATTTCTCTTTTTGCCAAACAAAATCTAATTAAACAACTATTGCAATAAAAAATTGATAAGTGTGTTTAATTTAAACCCAAATGAAATGTTTGGTGGTGTTCATTTGACCCCTTGGTCTTTGTTGTAAACTTTGAAAAACATTCACCAAAAACCCCTAAATTCTTTGTTAAACACCAAAATATAGTTCTTAATCAAAATTTAAGCATGCAAAAGTGATTTAAACATGTTTTGAGCAAAAATCCCGCTTGGTCCTACAGCAAAATTGTTAGCATATTCTTTAGCTTTGAAGCTCTTTTGAGTTTGAAACAATAAAATTTAAAAAAGTAGGTCTTGGGTCTATGTTTTTAGAAAAACACAGTGACCGACATCGGTTAACACCACCAACATTAGTTATGGCCAACCAAGATCTAACCGATGTTAGTTCTTTTGACTGATGTCAATTAAGCCAGGTAACTGACGTGGATATTTCTGTCGATGTCAGTTACTGTGTAAAAATTGTGACAACCAAAAATGGCAAAATAAAGTTAGAAAATCAATTTGTAAGAGTTTTAAAGGCTCAAATGATTTTTTTAAAGTTGCAAAAGGATCTCCTTCAGGTGTAGGATGCGTTTGGTCCCATTCAGCATGCCATAATGTGATCTAAGAATTTGACTCAAGAGAGGATGATTAGTATGGTGTTAGTTCCAAAATGAAAAAAAAAGAAATAATTACACTAATAACATAACATATCAAGGCCTAGACACTAGGGAGAGCTTAATTAACAAAAATAAATGATAAACACAACTAAAAAGTAAGGAATCAAACATAAAAATTCTTTCACCTTCCTTGGATGCTCCAAATGCCTTTATAGTAGTGGCTTGCTCGACTTGTGCTCATGAAGTCCTTAGCAATGGAAGCTTGGCTACCTCCATCTCTCCTTGGCACCTTTGGCTTGTGGCTTGGCTTGGCTTGGAATCAATCTGGCATGGTAACACTAGTTTCATGAAGCTTTTTAGAACCAATCCTGCATTATAACTTTGTACAAATTAATCTTAGAAATGATGTTGTGAGGCCTCTTATTTATAGATTTTTGGATTTAATCAGAATCAACCTCAACCATCCATCTCAAGATTGAGATGTGTAGTTGAGGATTAATTCAATTTTTTGAATTAAATTTGTAATTATCCTCATCATGACATTGGAAGAAGAGACAATTAAGAGGCATAGAGGGCATCATAGAAGGCATTGATGAGGCATGGGAGGCATGAATCTTGATATTTATGGCATTTATGGCTTAGGGATGTGTTCTTAAGAAATGAGGTCACTTTATAATTTAGATATTCAATATTAATTTACAAAATAAAGTATTCAACAAGTCTCCATGGAATTTTTTATTATGCCTTAATTTAGGTTAACTAGCTCTTAAACATGATTAAGCACTTTATGCATAAATTACTTAAATTGATTAGAATGTCTTGTTATTGGTCCTAAATTTGACTGGATTAGAATTAGAAGTCCATGTTAGATGTGTCTTCCTATTTAAGATGTTGCCAACAACAATTAACAAAGGCACGAGTCTTGTACAAAATATTTGATAGGAAAGAGCAGTTTAGAGCATGTGGGTGTAAAATTAGCATTTTGACTCAAAATGATATGATCAAAGTTAGCTAACCCATAAATTGCATTACCCCATTTAGTGATACCCTAGCCAAAATCAACACTTGAATAAGTAAGTTTCACATCATTTTATGTGTTTTAGTATTTTCAGGCCAAATTGTACATTTTAGATGAAAACTAGCCAAAAGCCGGATTGGAGGTTATCGGTGGCTAGTTTAGGTGTCTATACCTTATAATTACTATATTTATCAAATTACTTAGACTATGATGAGATTTATGATATTTATGATGGATTGATCATCTACACCCTCATCATTCCTCTAATCATCTACTCGTCTTGATTTCCCATCACTAGTCTAATCCTCTCAACTCATTTAACTAATATATAATCTTTTATCCTTTGATCACTAACAGGTCTAATTATCATTATCATCATCATCCTTAGTCTATCTAATCATTTATCCTCTAATTATAACTACATTGGCTTAAGGTCTTTATAGACTATGTAGGTAGTACTTGGACACTTTTCAGTGTCAAAGGATAACTCACACACTATCTCCTCTTTCCTCATCATCTATCATCACATCTCTCTTGTCTTTCATCATCCTCAAGTCTTGCATTAGTCTAATATTTGAGTTGGTAGAGGTAAAATCACTGAGAGGGGGGTGGTGAATCAATGAGCCTAAAATTTTTAACTTCAATTTCAACCCTTTCAAACTCTTAATCAATTACCATAAACATTCATGAATCATACACATCATTTATAGCAATGAAAAAAGAGAGACATGCAAGATCAAACATATAACACATGGCATATGTGGGAAACCCTCTTAAAAGATAAAACCCATTGGAACCTATAATTAGACTACTATTTTATAATAATAAGAACTAATTTAGACTAGCTACAACTAATCAAGGAACTACCATCCCTTATTTAGTGAGACCATAATCTCGTAAGGTGCTACCACACCTGTCTAGCTGAGCAACCATAATAACTAGACTTTTAACAAGCTTCACCTTGAAAGGATGCTAAAACCCCTAGATTATTAGCAAACATAACAAATCATATGAACACAACATCTCCTGAACACTGATTACCTTCTAATCTAATGGAGATACAAATAATATCATCTCTCTTCAACTCTACACACTCAAAGCATACAAAACATCCTTTTGGATCACTCTAGACCTCTTCGCTCAAACTCAACCTATAAGAGCACTGTACTAACATCATAAACATGACCCAAAGGTCATATATATAGTCTTCAATATGCTCTACTCACCAAATCATCTACTAATCACTCTTTCTCTCCTTTGTTCCACAATTCTCACATGCACACCTCTTCACTAGTCTTGCATAAGTCTAGAAACCATCACATTTGGTTTCACTATTTATAGAGAATTCATGATCAACACCATCTTGGTCAACTAATAGGCATGAATTAACCCTTAAGGCATTTATCACATTGATACACATCTCAATACCATCCACATAGGTCAGTCATAGCACCCAAGGGTCACCCTTAAGAAGTTACACCTTTCAATTATGTCCTTGTAGCCCTTATAGGTATCATGGAGACCTATTCACCCATTTATCATATTTGTGAGAAAAATAGAAACATAGTACCACTTCCAAATGCATAGGTCCACTTTACATGACCTTTTAGTCATCTTCAAATGATTATAGACATCATCACACTCTTCTATGCAAGCTCATTCAAATCAAATATTAGCTTTATACATAGGAACACCATAAACAAACACACAATCAAATTCTTACGCATTTTTCATACTCAAGATAGATTGATTACACCTCCAATATATATATATATATATATATATATATATATATATATATATGATTCTCATGGAGTTTACAACACTCTCTAATAGCTAAGTCATCATGAAACATCGAAATAATATAAATACAAGCTCAATTATCCTTCTCGGGTCACTTACAAAGCAAAAATGAAAACATAGTCGACTTTGAACCTTAATATCTTTGACTATACACACTTTCAAATCTTCAAATATATATAACTAAATGTGCCTTGGAGTCTTCTACAAATTTAATTTTTACACCATGAGTAAATTATGCATAAATCGAAAGATGTGGCCCAAAAACTAGACACTGGTCATTCCTTTGTTAAATTTAAATATTTGGATTCAAACGATCACAGTTAAACCTCAAACACCATGTTATCACCTCGTGTCCTTGTTTCTTAGATAAATAATACACCACCAATCTTATTTAAACTTTAACTCATAGTGCATCACTATTCAAATGTTAAACTTTGAACACTTGGCCTCATCTCATGCAATCTTGCAATCTTGATCACACACACTCTGTTGATCTCTTCAAGATTATCCTTTTTTTAATAATGTTAGACAACTATCAATTTGACCTCTTAACTTTAATATGAACCATTGATCTTGATCATTAAAAATGCCCACTCATCATTGATTCTTGGAAGAAGATCCATCTTTATCTATGTTTAATGTTAAACATCAAACACTTGGCACCATCTTGTTGCATCCTAACATCTTGGAATAAACACACTCCATTGATCCTTTTGTAAGGAGATTGATCTTTAAATTCATTAACAAATGAACACTTTGACTCATTCAAATCAACACACACCATAGATATTGATCTTTATGAATGCATGTGAGCTGTTAAATCTCTATTTGATCTTGATCTTTAACTTCATCCATAATAGACTAAGTATGGGGACCATTGTTATTTGCTTAGAAGGCCAACTTTGCATAGTCATATATTTTACCTCACTCTTGCATGTTCTCAAATTTAGACCATATGTTCTCCTTTAAAATATGAATCTAAACATGTATTAATATTCTCTTATAAATTTTGCACATGTGATATATAACTTCATTTATCTTCTCACTCAGAGTTTTTTGCCACAGAGCCAACTATGTCAAGAACTGTCTAGGAGGACAAATTTGCACATGCATATCTTTTGATGTGCTTCATTACATGCCTTGAAATTTAGCACATATCAACTAGAAACAAAACTAAACAAACCCATATGATCACCGTCTCTTGAAACATCTACATGTGTGAGATATACCATCACCAAACTACTTACTTGACTCTTTCTTGCCTCATGCAAATTTAGCTAAGTATGAGAAAACACTATCAAACTACCTAGAAGCCCAACTTTGCACTTGCATATATTTTATCATGCTTATTGGCATGAACTAAAATTTAGTGTATAGAAACTAGGGGCTAATGTGATCAAAACCATATGACCAACTCCCCTTGACTCATCCACATGTAGAAATGGTGACATCAATAAACTGCCTACTTAAATTTTTGGCCACTAGACCCAAAATGTCTAGATGAAAATAATGATCAACCAGATGAAATCCACTCATACACAGAAGCACTCAAATAGTTTATTCCCCCTTGAGATGTGTCGATAATTATGACTTAGTCATCTCTATTCCCTATGCATGTGTCTTTACCAGGGGCATCATCAATCTATAACTCATTTTTTAGTTAGGATTCATCTTCTTTATCTTCTATCTCACATCTCACATCCCATCCCCTTATCTATTCATCACATCTCACCCCTTATTTCTTCTTTCAAGTGGTCATCCATCTCATTCTTCCCCGCATGTCTCCTTGAGGGGGCATCATAGTCACTAATATCTCTTCCACTAACATCACCTACTACCATCCATCCATGAAATGGTTTTTCTTTAAAAGACCATTACACCTCCACTTCATTCACTTGTGATACCCTTTCAAAGAGGGGCAAAATATATGCACCTAAATTCACTCATTTCATTTAACATCACTAATATTACTATTAGTTGACACTAATTCTATTTATTTAATTTATTTCATCTAATCCCATCCTAAAATCACTCTCTTTAATCATTTATCTCATATCCTCCATCAATATTTCTTCATTCACTAACTATAGTCTTATCCCACTTCTTCATTAATTCCCCTAATCATCTCTTATTTTATCCTAATCCCTACTTATCTATTATTTGAGAATTTTAAAATTCTATGGCCCACCTACTAGCCTATTCCTAGACTCTCCTACACCTCTAGTCCCTAATCACCTACCTAATCTTTATCTAATCCTAATTAACCCCTAAGAGGATTCTAGAATTCTTTAATTCTAGAATCCTCTCTATTCTCACCCTTCCTCTTTAGAAACCACTAAATCTAGAGGCTTGCAAAGAATTTTAATTCCTTTTAATCTTTCCCTCCACATTTTATTTAAACAACCCAATCCTCCATTGAAACCAACTAGAAACCAACCCATGAATCCATAAAGCCTTCATGTCCACATAAGGAACTAGCAATTAGAAGAGAGGAATCCATAACATCTCCATGCCAATCTAATTCCTTGAATCCATCATCAACATCCATGATCAAGTAATTATGATGTCAAAATTATGAATCTAAGGTAATCTCAATGCAATCTTCTTGTTTTTACATCTGTTTAATCGTGGTTTAGAACAATTAGATTTATGATTATAGTGTTGGTTTGAATGGTTTATTCATTTATTTGCATTTGGTCCTAATGGCTCTAGATTTTACTTAAGTAGTTGGACATTTTGGGTTTTTGATGTAATTATCCAATCAAATCCTTTGTGCTCAAATTTGCTACTACACCAACAACTTATTAGGAGTTGTGAGTGATTTATCTTAACTATTTATTATTCTCCACGAATGTTTGTTCATTATTTGTATCTAAATTTTAACTTTCCAAGTGTGAAAATTAAATCTAACAAAATTTTTAATAGAATATACATCTTCCAAGATATTTGAAACATTAACACATGCCATTGATTTCCACTGAAAATACATACATATTAAAAAAATTTGAGAGATTTATCTAACTGTTCACCTAAACAATACTCAAAAGTTTAAATTTTTTGATATATTTTATAATAAATCATATACTACTTTAATACAAATAATATCAACCTATCAAATCTTGAACAATTAATTATAAAAATTTAATAATTTTGTTTGACTTACTATAGAATAAATCAAATCTATTTAAACTGGGGAAATTATATTAAAGACACGTTGATATCAAAATAACTCTAAAAATATATGCGTTGACATAAAAATGTATCTCTAAAAATATACACGTTGACATCAAAGTATATGTTGACTTATACTTTTGACAAGCTAAAAAATTTACAATTGACAAATGAAAAAAAACGTATAGAGACATATTGATATTTTTTTGAAAATGACAAACGACAACCTACGGATAGACACATATTGATAATCTATGTTTTTTTTCAATGACCCAACACCCAAAAAAATTAAAAAAAATAATTAAGACTCGTCAACTTACAGTATGTAAATCCAGTCGACGACGTCCTTATATTTGTATCCACACCATCAGAGATTCTAGGAAATCAGAACCGTCCACTCACTCCATTCAACCCACCGGTTAGTGACTTATTTGAATGTTGGCCAAATACCAATGTAATGAGTTCTATTTAAGCAGTTTAATGATCGAAATATGCTTTTCACGTCCACTTCTACAATCTGTGGGCTTAATTAATACACAATCACAATCTTAAATGCAGAACATAAATTCAAAATTATTCAAATGACATGCTCAGATTTATCAGGTCGCTTTCTTCACAGATGTTGGATAGGTCGAAGATCATGAAAGAATGAATGGAGGAGGAGGATGATAATAAGTTATCAGGTTTTAATCTAACCCTTAATAACGCTTTAATGCCAAATCTAAAAAATGGACATAGTTACAATAGAAATCACTCATTCTTATTCACTTGAAAAAGGCAACATATTTATAAGTTGACATATCTCTTAAAAATAAGGAGATTGTGAACAATCTACAATTTAAGATCACTCAAATCAACGTATAGCTTATATTATTGTATTGCTACAACAATATATTAATATAACATTGTAATGAAAAACAATAAATCTAAGTTAAATGTGAGTACTAATAATATTTTTCAAACAAATCAATTCATAAATAAACACTACTGAGTCTCATATATATATATATATATATATATATATATATATATATATATATATATATATATATATATATCAAATTTTTATACATCACAATACAATAGCATGATACGTAATTATAAAAAATCAACTCTAAGGCCATGGCCCACCGTATCCATCATGAGGGGGATGTGCCACACTCCTCATATATGCTTTATCTAGAAGGTCCCCTCTGTAGACTTCGTTGAAGAGTATGCATTCGTGATTCTTTTCCCTAGACCTATCCCTATAAGTTGGAAATCTATGCTTGTAGCCTCCCTACCTACCCAACTATGGTAAGGTGTAGAACCCTCTCTTAGGCTAACTATTGCCATGTTTGCACCTCTACCTATTGGACCTCGTGTGGTAGTTCAACCTAAGACCTCTCAAATGAATCAAAACCAATCGACATGTGATCCCAATATCAATGCTACATGATCCAACATCCTTGTGGTATCATGCTGAAGAAGCATGGGGTCCAAAATCTCATGGTGGGTAGGCTCCAACAGAGTCCTCCATAGTGTCTCCTCCTTAGCTATCACACCTAAAAAATGCAAGTTGATATGATATCAATCTACACACACACACACACACACACACACACACACACACACACACACACACACACACACACACACACACACACACACACACACACACACACACACACACACACACACACACACACACACACACACACACACCATAATCAACACATCTATCTATCACTAGCTCCTAGCATGAATATCTCTATTTGAAAGTGCTAAAAAATAACACATTTAGTTACCCACATTATGCCATCTCCCTGGCCACCTATCACCTATAGGATGTTGTGGCTCTAAGATAGTGAAAATCCTTTATATATCCCCATCTAAATGACTCTAGCCTACCAAGCATCCATGCATGCTCACCACTCTATCATCCAAATGTCATCCATCCGTATAATAGGATTTCCTTGCTACTGTTGAGGTACGGCCTTTGGCTATCTACCTCTTATTTGTGCTACCCACTATTGTCTCCATCATTGTCACAGTGCCCTAGGATGGCAAGGACACACTATGGGTACCTTAGTTAGTAATCCTCTAACTCCCACACCTTTTTTCTCTCTAGCATGGCAAGCCCAAAATTCTAGGAACACCAAAGAAGGTTTTAGGTGTGCTAGTTCAAAATGTCTAAGAACATGATCACATGGATGCGGTTCCACCCACTAGGTGTAGTTCCCTATGATCCTCCTCTGCCCCTGTGCATGTACTATGTTTAGCCATGATGGCCACACATCTGCAGTACCCTAGTATGACATCCATACAATTTGGTCCCCCCAAACAATCTATAATGCCAGTCCGTGAGGAAATTCTTGCACCATATGATCTTGTACCCACACCATCACTCATGAGAGGGCATCATATAAAACATGAGATAACCCTGGTAGACTATACATGAGGAACCTCTCATATATCTAATTGCCAAAAATGATGATTGGTCTCATCATCTACTAACCTATACTTAGTATGTCATAGAAGTCATGTAACAACTACACCCAAATGAGAGACCCTAGACCATAAAAATGTGACATGCTCTAGCATCGAGAAACACAAATCTATGATATGTAGTGGAATATGCCAATCTGACTTGTAAGAAATCACTCACACTGTCACAAGTCTAATTAAGGCCTTTCAGATATCTTGAAATCCTGATATGTAACATAAAATAATCATATGACAAAACCATAGTCAACGTAACTATCCAAGCTTGTATCCCACTGAGATAGGGACATCCTCTCATCTTCATTATTTTGGGTATTACACATCACATATGTGCCCATGATTGATAACCCCAGTATTGCATGTACATACTCTAGGGTGATGTCTACCTCTATGGTGTCCCCATCTATCACTCATCATAAGGTGTTGTCCAACCTCTCCCATGCCACATGTCTATGATCCCATCAAAACCCAAGATAATTAGTTGTGCTTGATCAACTCATGACAACCTATCCAATAGGTTAGGTTTCTATATAGCATCCAATAGTCTCCATAATCTTTGTTATCTATGAAAAATTCCAAACAACAAAGCATACATCATGTTTCTCTAAAATATTCAAAAATAAAATGTTTTGAATAATCATAAAGTGCATCTCTATGATCTTGTCAAAACCCAAGATACTCAGTTGTGCTTGATCAATTGATGACAACCTATCTAGTAGATCAGGCAGCCATATAGTGTCTAATAGTCTCCAGAGTCTCTATCATATCTGGAAAATTCCAAACAACAAAACATACATCAAGGTTCTCTATCCTATCCAGAAATTAAATGCTTTTAATAATCATAAAATAGACAAATTAATAATTTTATTCATTCTCTACTATATCGTCTATGCCATAGACTACATTGGCCACCTTTTCAGCCTACTGCATCAGCCAAACATTACTATATAGACCATGCTTATCACCCCTTACTATGCCATCAACCATTTATAAAAATGCATTGAACCTATTATCTCCTTAACATCATCAACCATGCCATATGACATTGACCTGCTTGGTTAAATATTCTCCTACATTGGCCATACCAGATGACATCAACCAATTCTTTGCTTAACTACATCATCCTATTCCTATAGTATAAGCCATGTAAGCTTCCCCCTATTTCCAAACTGCATTAGCTTGCCCAAATCAATTTAGAGCACATGATGATTTTTCCCTTAGCCCTAATAAATGCCCTCGGCCTAATTTTTGACTTTTTTTTGTCATCTACCCATTACCTGTCTTATTTTTAGCTATATGTTTATGCTTATTAGGGGAAATTCCATTACACATATTTGCCTTAGTGCCTAGATTTCCTAATCTAGTTCATTTTATTCCCAAATGATATAATAGACAATTAATACATTCTATACCTATATGAATTTGGTTGTAGTTACGATGTGTCCACCAAATTCTCTTCCTCCTTATTCACGAGCCATATTATCTTGAATATTTAAATTGGGATATATAAAGCTTTAGTTTTCAAAAATAGAATATGTGTAAATGAATAGATTTTCACCCTTTTATAGTAAAATTTTCGATATTTTCAGCCTTCAATTATTTACCAACATATTTTATCTTTATCCCCTATATATTTATTTTTTTAGGTCCTTTTCATGAACTAAAAGAAGCATTATAATCATGGAAAGATAAATAATTTTTATTTACTAACATAATATTTTTGTAAAATTTGGAATTTTATCTTATTTTCAGGTCTACCTCTTGTTCCACACATTAGGCACGTCTCATCATCTCCTACACATGCATCCTTTTATACCATCAGTAAGGTAAATGAAGGTACATATTTATATTTTATTTACTTACATTTACGTTCAATATTTAGTTATCTCAATTTTTGTATTGCTATGTTCTTTTATGAAGCACCATCTCATGTTACACTATTGTGACATGTGATGAGCTCTAGGTGGGGTATATATATACACACATACTATTTTTCACTTTATCATTTATTAATGCTTTCTCTTGTAGCAGCCTATCAATATTTAATCTCCTTAGGTGCAAGCCTTAAAGGGTGCACTGGGAAAGGGGTCGGTAGATCTTTGATGATTTACGAGAGATGTTTTTATATGTCATAACCATATCATTTCTATTTCCAATTTAACTTCCTTAGATTTGATTCCCTACCTATCTCATTCAACTTCTTCAGCTATCTTATTTCATACTACATCTGCTCGGTATGATGTAGTCTCTTTTGCACCCTTTCCCTCTTTGTATTGTATCAACTTGGTTGATGTATCTTAGACATTGTCTTTTGATGTTTTCAATATTTTAGATAGATTAACATAGTTCAATGTTAGTTGACTCATTTAAAATACATCAAGGTGGGGCGATGCCATTGGCCTAAATTTTTGAGTGGTTTGGGTAATTGATCACTATATATACAAATAACATTTTCATTCCAACATATGGTACACACACATTTGCTCTAATTTTCAGTTGCATTTCTACCGTAATCTAAATTTGATGGAGTTAAGCCTATAATCTTATCTTAAGGGAAGCTTGTCTTGTGAAAGTCTTGGAGATCCCATATGAGGTCTTCACAACAATTAAATTGATAAAGTTGGAGGATAAAAAGGGGCCTACCTATGGATATGTTTTTCTTGGAAATCGAGAAATCTCAACTTTTGTAGATTATTTGAGATGGCTACACTCAAAATTTGAAGATGGTATAAGAATATGAATTGTATAATTTTGAGTCTAATTACTAAAACACTATTTTTTTTAAAAAATTGTTAAGTATAAGTAGGTTAAGCATCTAAAATTTTAAGAGGAACTCCTATTTTTTAGGAAAACATAGTAGATAGTTGACCATACGATCACTCATTTTTTTAACATCATTTAATATTATTTGAAACCATGTGGTGAAACTTTAGATAATATCATATAGTTTGCTACTTATATTTAAAAAAAAAAATCAATGATTTTTTTAATTAATCTTACAAGTAAATAGATCCAAAATTTTGACAAAAAAATGGATAGCCGGTTGTGTAGCCCCCCAACTACCTCAAAAAAAAAGAAAGTTAGTTTTTTTGAATGCATGTAGAATCAGGTGTAATTTGTGACCATACATATTTTTTTACATTTGGATCAATGAAAAAATACATAAACTTATATAGACATGCATATTTTTGGCATGTAGCGGCATAAAAAATCCATAGTTAAAAATCAAGATAGATGGAAACTTTAAAATAATCCAAAAACATAAAAATATCATATATTTGGAAAGAGGAAATGTGCTCATTGTTGTAGTAATATTTTTATGAATTCTCTTATTGAAATTAATAGTGTTTTTGGTGATGGAAGTTGAATTCTCATATTTGATGTTAGAGATCTCAGATTCGGCTATGTTTACATGTCTAATCCTTAGGCTTGGGAATCCAAGCCATTTATAAGTTGAAAGGCATAGTTTTTGAATTCAAACATACCATAATGCATATGCACAATAACATGTACATGTTACATTGACATAGTTAAAAAGAAATGAGACTATGTGTACGTGTTTATATTTATCTATCTATCTGTTCACATTTATCATTTTTATATTTATATTTTAAAGTGGAGTATGTCAATATATACACTACCAAAAAATGATAATGGATATTTTGATGCAATTTTGGTTTGTTTGTGTCCACGATCATAATTTTGACTATATAGAATATGATTTAGGGTTCAACTAGGCCTAGTTTCATTATATAATGAATGAAATAGTCAATCACTTCAATGGTGGAGGCAATTAGGGCCAATTTGAACCCTTGAATGTAATTACATGTATAAGATATGATTTAAGGATAAATTATCTTAGACTTATTGATATATTGAGAGAATGAGTGAGTTGGTGCAATCTGTGATTTAATTTTAGCAAAATTGATCCTTGTCAACCTAATTTTGACTATAAAGGATGTAATTTGGGCATATTGACACCAATGTCATAATGAAATAAACCAAATAGTCTACTGGTTGAATTTGAAGGAAATTGGGGCTAATTTGAGCACCTTCAACATAATTGTGATTATATAAATGATTAGGGACTTAATCAACTATAATTTCATAAAATAATGAAGCAAATATTCATTTGGTTCAATGATAGATGTGAGTTTGAGATATATAGGATGTGGTTTTGGGCTAAAAAAATTCTAATATCATCATATAATGAATGAAATAGTAAATTGGTTCAATAGTGGAGGAAGAAAATGTTAACTAAACTTATAATAAAATGTAAACACACACACACACACACACACACACTCATCTGTATGTATATATATATATATATATATATATATATATATATATATACATATACATATGTGTGTGTGTGTGTGTGTGTGTGTACACACACACACATACCACTATAATTGGTGATTCCAAATAACCAATACATGTATCTTATAATTTCTTGGTGAATCAAAACCACACATGCATTGTAATTATGGTGAAAATATGTCCCAAAATAGGTTAAAGTATAATTTATAAGGTGATTAGAAATACATGTATAATAAATTGTATAAAATTTAAGCTATTTGACCAATGTGTGTTTTCACACAATTAGCCATTTTCAAAATTGAAAAAACTTGCTTATATCCAATTGGATATAAATAGCCTCTAAAATTTTCCTTGGAGGCCATAAATAGATTTATGAAGTTTACAAACTAAGGAGTAATATTCCAAAAATCCTTGTGTTTTCTTCATGTATATTTCCTTTTTGAGGTCATTTTGAAGAAAGGCACTCTTTACATCCATCTAATGAACATCCTAGATATGTGTTGTGGTAATAGAAAGGAAGTTAGATTGAGTTCATTTTAGAAACTGGGGTGAATGCCTTGATATAGTCAATTTATTAGGGACCTAATAAAAACCCTTTGCTACAAAATGTGCTCTATGGATCCATCTACTATAAATTTTGTTTAGTAGATCCACCTACATCAAACAAGTTTTCTTTGCTTAGGAAGGGGGTTAAATCCCAAATGTTATTCCTCAATAAGGAACCACAATCCTCTTCCATAATAATATCCCACTTAGGAGTGAATAATTCCTTGTGAAATGCATATAGATCAAAATTAGATGTAATGAAAGCATGTGTGGCATCTTGGAATTATGAATAGGTTCGCCTATTATTTGATGGATCTTTAACCATTGGCCAACACTTTGTATTGTCTATCTATCCAAAAGAGGACTAGTTATTGGAGAGTCAAGAGGAGATTCCTCATCCTCAAAAGTTATTTTGGGAGGAGGGAAATCCTCATCAATACTCTCATCATCATACTTAGAAGAAAAGGTTGGATCATCAAGAAGCTACTCAGGTAGATATGATTCATTAAAACTATCATCAAATCTTAGTGCATCTAAGAAAAAAGAGGAGTATCATGTGTAGAGTCTTAAGGAGTCCCTTAAAAGAGAAAACACATATTAATGAACAAATCATGAGTGATCCCTTAACACCCTTAGATTATCTAATGAATATGCAAAGTTGACTATGAGGTTCCATTGCCTTATATTTATTCTTCAGAATGTGGGCCATAGGAGGATATCCAAACCCTCATAAATAATTCAATGTGGGTTTATGACCACTCCAATATTTAAAAGAAGTGACTCCCTTAAATGATTTATGAGTAACTGGATTTTGTGTGTAACACAGATAGTTGATGGACTTGACCCAATACTAAGGTGCAAGAGACTTGGAGTATACCATACAGCTGGCCATTTCCTTCAAAGACCTATTTTTGCACTTTATAATGTCATTTTTTTTAGGACTATATGGAATTGTATGTTATAGTTCAATCTTGTATGATGTACGTAATTGCTCAAAATGGTTACTAACATACTCACCACCATTGTTGAGCATAAACTATTGATGGATTTACCTGAATATTTTTCTACAATTTCCTTGAAGTCCTAAAAAAATGATTAAAAACATTTAATTTTTACTTAAGAAAATAGACCCAAGTATGCTTTGAAAAGTCATTGATGAAAGCAAAAATGTATTTAGTCTTATTGAATGTAGGTTTTGGAAATAGGCCAATAATGTCACTATGGATAATATCTAATATCTACTCATTTACCAATGGTTTTTCCCTTGTCATAATTCTACTCAGGATGCTTGCCAAGTATGCAACCCTTGAAAACTCTATCAAAAAACTTCACTCATGGTAACTCTGAAACCATGTCTTGATGACTAAGTTGATTTAGGTAGTGATAACTAAGATTGGTGAATCACTCATGCCATAATTTAATCACTCCATATGAATGAGTGAGTGGTATAGTAGAGGGTTGATTATGATCAAAATTTGAGAAAGTATTCAATCATGTTTGGTGATCTATTTTCCTTAATACAACAATAGAGTCAATGCTAGCTTCCCTAATAACCATTTGATTGGGTTTTAACTTAAGGTTTTTGCTCGAACTGATGTGATTGATCTAATAAATAGATAAGAGATTGGTGGATAAAGAGGGAACACATAAAACATCATGAAATGCCCCATCATTCACTTCAATAGATCTAATCCCACTAACATCTATGGAAGTATCATAACCCAACAAGATGGAAGGCATAGAACAAGGCTCCAAAGATGAGAACATGTCTTGTGATGAATCCATTTGGTGAGATGCACTAGAATCAATAACCCATGTGGAAGGATGGGATGAAACTAAAATAAGTGCTTTGTGATTATATTTTTCATTCTTACTATCTTTGGCCTTAAAAGACTAATGTGATGAGAAATTTTGATTAGAAGACTCATGGACACTAATGTTGTGTTTCTCAATCATTTTTTTTAGTTGGTTAATTTGATTCTTCATGCATTTGGATTCATCATGCCCAAATTTACTGTAGTAGCCACATGTGAGTCACTCTTTCTTGGGTTTTTGTCTGAAGAGGGGGAATCTTTTGATGCTTTGGACTTAGCATTAGATTTTTAACCCTTTATTTACTCTAGGTCTTTATTGTTCTATTTATTCTCATTGCTACCAAAATCCTTCTATTTGTCATGAATCATAATTAAGGCATGTGATTTAGATGACTTTCATGTACCCATTTGAGTGCACTTAGATTTCTCCTAAATCAAGTCAATAGTAAATTCATCCAATGATGACATGGTCCATGTATCTCTAAAGGCATGCTTGGTGGCATGAAATGTAGAAATGAAGACATAATAGTCAGATCCTAACTTACAAGGATAGAAAGAATAAATTGAGCATCCTTTTTGTCAATGCCACATAGTTTCAATTATAACTTGAGTGATTTAAACTTGTGAATAAGTCTTGTATAGTATCAAAATTACCTTGGATCAAACTTATTAGATTGTTCTCCAACTCATGACCTCTCATTATGTATTGCTTCCCAAAAATATTTTCTAATATAGACTAGACTTCATTAGGAGTAGTGGAAAATTTAATATGAAAGAGTACGTCGATAAACATAGACATGCATAGAAGACTATAGGCTTTACCACTTCTATTGTACCACTTTACCTTCTCTATCTCATGTGTCAATTATTTTTCTATACCCATCATGATCTGGTGTAATCCTTTACTCCTCAATAGGATTAGAACTTTGACTTTCCACTCGTGATAGTTTAATAGTGTAAGAATTAGAATAGAACTCAGATCCATGGTGCAGAAAGGAAGTATATGTTGAACTGTATGTGGTGAAAGACTAAGAATATGAAACCCCATAAATATTTATAGATTCAAATTTACAAGGAAAAATAATATTACAAATACTTATAACTCAAAAAAACTCACACTTTCAAAAAAATGGTGCCTCAAAAATATCAACAAGCTTAAAGTTATGCATGTTTAAGGTTTTAGATGGCAAGAACAATCTCTACTTTGCAAAATTTGAATAAAATTGGGTGTGAAAATATTTATTGAAATTTATTTTAAATCAACTTCTCATAAAAAAATACCCTTTGGATCAAAAGTTAAGATATTTTGGGTTATAAGTGACCAGGGGATTATCTCCCATGTGACCAAGGGCTAAGACCTCTCACTTTGATTGATGTGATTGATGGGTGTTTAGGTCCTTATCCTTAGTTTTTATTGACTAAATACTAGCCTTGCACCTAAATTAATTGAATAAACCAATGAGATATCATGCCAACATACCACATGAGTAGTGACCTCACACACTCACCCAAAGCATGTAACCAAGACCAATCCCCATTGATTCTACCATGTAGTGGTGGATGAACTTAACTCTATCTACACTTAGGAATTTGGGTTAGTTAAATTTAGTATCATTAATACAAATATAAAATTTTGGTTATCCACATTATTAACTCTAAATTACACATAATTTTATTTAATACCATATAAATAGATTAACACATATCAAAATTAGTAGATAAAAGTAGTGATTCCAATGATTTCATTTGAAAAAGATTACAAAGATATTTCAACAACAATTCCTCTCTAGTATTACCTTTATGTCCATTTATATATATTTATAAACAAACCTAAGGGGTATTTATACATAAACCAATCTCTCTTCTTAGGTTACATCATTAATACAATAAGGATGACTAACCAATGACTTCTAAAAAAAGAATTCATGGTGAACCACCAAAACATAATCCTTTTGACTTGGGCCTAATAGCCCCTATATTCTCTCTATGATTGATATATATATATATATATATATATATATATATATATATATATATATGCTCATGCTCCTATTATCTTATGAACTAGTGCTATATTCATGCTTGGTTAGTCTTTGATGCTTTTGTGAGTTACTTCATAACCATCTTCAATTCTTGCATCCTTGTCTAAGTCATTTGCTATTGCCCAAGTCTTGTGTCTTTTTTCCTCCTTATTATATATATATATATATATATATATATATATATATATATATATATATATATATATATATATATATATATATATATATATGCTCATGCTCCTATTATCTTATGAACTAGTGCTATATTTATGCTTGGTTAGTCTTTGATGCTTTTGTGAGTTACTTCATAACCATCTTCAATTCTTGCATCCTTGTCTAAGTCATTTGCTATTGCCCAAGTCTTGTGTCTTTTTTTCTCCTTATTATCTATATCCTTGTCTCCTACAACTCGATCTTCTACACCAAGGTCCTCTGTGCCTCTCTTTTCCAATCCTCTCTTCCACACTAAGGTCTTCCATGTCATTCTTTCACCCTTGAACTTCCATGCTATGGATCCAAAACCATTAGAATATATAAATAAAAAATTTAGGTATAACATCACTCCCTAATAAACTGATAGTCCATCTTGGACTATGTTTAAGATTCTTCAGATAATAAAAATCTGGGTCACGTTCTCTAAACTTGGTGTTTGAGCTCCTCCCATTGGTTGAGTGAAATATTAAGATTAGAAGTAAAGAATTTTGCCTTACCAAATAGTAACTTCATCTCCTTTAGTTGCTCTATAAAATCATCTACTTGAGTCATCAAAATTTTAAGCTGAGTAGTTATACCCTTGTGGGCATCCTTAAGTGACCTAACTTTTGCAAAACTTTCCCTTGAAGTGTCGAGAAACTAGAATTTAGTTCTTGATGATGGGCACCTATTAATTTCTCTAGTTCCTCTATATCCTAAAAAACCTTGGCATGTTAGGATCTATCCTTAATATTTAGTGCATCCTCAACCAACTGTTGGCATTTTTGTTCCTTAGGCTAAAGTTATGCTTCCAAAATTTTATTTGACAGCATCAGGTTTATAAAAACCCCATCATCAATGGGAATAATGACACTTAACTTGGTCAAAAAGGTTATGCATATGTCTATAGACTCTATAAATTTCTTTATTGACCACAACTAATCTACTGGGGGTTCACTTGGTTTTTTAATTTATTAAGGATAAGGTCTAAATGTGTCTCCAGTTTATTGTTGGCTTTGTTGGTGAGAGGAATACCATCAACAAGAGCTAGATCACCCTTAAGATCATCTAACAAAGGCCTAAGGTCCTTTGTTGAGATGCATTGATTACATCATGTTTGTACTTGAGTGCCTCCAATTCTTCTTCAATATTGAACCTTTTCTCATGCTCGTCCTTATACATCTAGATGACCTTTGATGTTTGTGGCAAAGCTTGCCAACATCATTGCTATGGAGAATGTTTTGCCTAGTAACTATTGACCAAATTTGAATTTTAGGTCAATTTGGGACCCATATAGGTAAAAAATTGACTTTTAGGTATTTTAAGGGTCTAATAAATATGTTAAAAGGTGTTTTATAGGTTAGTTAATGTCATTTAATGTTATAATAGCCTTGGTCCTTAGCCATTTTAGTCATTTTGGGTCATTTTGAGGTTAAAAAGGGGAAATTTAACAAGTTGTATGGATTTATTGGGAAGTATTAAGATTAAAAAAGATAATGCCACATGACATGTGTCTTAAGAGGTCTTAATCAACTGTCAAAATTGAGAAGTGGTAGATTCTTCGAAGGGAAGGGCAATTTTCTTGGGGAAAAAGGTGAATTTGGCACTTATACAACCCATGGGGAAGTGTACCACATGGAATAATATCTTGGTATGTCTCTTAAGCTTCCCCAAACTCATTTCCACATTTTAAGTGCTCTGAAAGTTCCATTTTTGGCCCAAAACTATTTTGCTTCTTTTTCACCCTTCTTGGCAAGCAAAATCAATCTTCAAGTTTATACTTGGTATGGCTTAGAGGGGAGGTTTTAGATCAAAATCCTTGAGAAGTTTAAATTAAACTCAGATAAATTAATTTCCATATAAATATTTTTAATAATGGTGGCTTGTGCTTCATGAACCATCCTCATGAAGTTGACTGTCCTTTTTGCTTGTTATTTCATACACCCTATAGGTTTTGCTTTGGTTTGGGAATTTACGTAAAATAAAATTGGTAATATTAGTTATATATGATTTTGGAATCATTCTTATATTTTATCCATTCTTTTTTTAAAGTTTCATGATGATTGGATAAGTCAAGTACATCAAAATTGGAAGAGAAGCATCTTTCTGTGTTGTAGGCAACTTTTCCTCTATTTATAGGATATTAATGTTTTGATCATGATTACAAGGTTGTGATAAATTTTTTTCAATGTATTAAATGTATTACTATCTCCCTCATATTTTAATTTCATTCTTTGAGGCAAAAATTCTCCTTGAAGTTGTAATCATAACCACACATACAACCATTCTACCTTATGACTGTAATATATAGTCAGCTAGGTGTTTGCAAGTGATTTTCACATTTAAAGGGATGTTTTGGAACTGATATTAATCTATAATTAATGTAAATTATAAATTTTAAAGTTTTAAATTTTGGGTTTTTCTTTAAACCATTCATCTACCCTTGTTCCTCCATTCTGCACTCACTGCCTACATACAACTCATATGCATCTACATGAGCCTTAATGATGACATCATGATATTATAAGAGCTTTACTAGTGGTGAAAAGATATTTGATACATTAGGAGTGAATTTGGGAGATTTATTTTGATTCACAACTCAATAAATATTTAAATCAATGCATATTTTTCACATTTGCATATATTGTCAGGAACCTAGAACAATAAACATGCTCTGATACCACTTGACAGGATCTTGCTCCACCAATAGAGCACATATGATTACTTCTTGTATTAGCAACTAAACACAGAACTTAACCAGAATCAATAAGTAACTAGAAATATGAAACAACACAGGAATATGAGAGACAATACACAATTATATTAATAATCACTCAGAAGAATATACAATAAAGAAGATGCCACTTCTTCTTCCACCTCAAAGGCTCGCCACACCTCAAGACCTTCTTCCCTCTCTCTATCAGTCCCAACAATCAACTCTAATATAGAATTGATGTTCACCTCTCCAACCAGTCAGTAACACGCTGCCAGTACACCAAGCACACAATCGTACTCCAAGTAGATCTCCTGCTCTTTGCTGCTACCTGCAAATCACTAGGCCTTACTCACCATTATAGATCTCCAAAAGAAGCCATGCACACCTGCTGACCAAGATCATACAAATACGAAGAACCCTTTTGATTCTCCAAACCAGCACCCACCTTGGTATTATGGCACTAGGAGGAACACACCATTGCTCTCCTCTCTCAGAAGGAGCTTATTGCTCTCTTACTCTCTAGCTACAAGTTTCCAATACAACCCATGAGTCCATATATAGATATCATGCTTACAATAATTAGACTATCTTAATTACATTAATTAGATGCGCAATTCAAGACTACAACTAACCTCTAACGTGCAAACTAACAGTCCAAAAATAGACTCTCTGAAATCAACATGCAAACTGCATGTTCATGTACAGGCTGCCGACGTCGGCTCCTCCATGACCGATGTCGACCAACTGGTAACTGATGTCAGTTGCTTCCTCACTGCTATCTGACTGACGTCAGTTGATCAGACCAACATTAGTTTCCTTGCAACTCATTCTGCAACTCTCTGCAACCTCTGTAACCTCCGTAACTCCTCCTATTTGCATCCTGGTGAAGCTTTTAGCTCCACAACCTAACAATCTCCCACTTGGAGATAAATAGCTACACCTATACCTGTACCTGTACACTATCTAAATTATTCCCTAGCTTGTATCCCTCTTCAAGATCAACCCTGAAGACCAACCACCACACAACCTGTGATGCTACACCTGTCATCCAAGTAACCTGCCACATTCGAACCTACAACTCCATGTAGTGAAGACCTTGACCCTACATAACAAGAATCCCTACTGCTGATCCCTCTCAGATACCTAAGAATCCACTGAACTGCCCCCCAGTACTCATTCCTTGAATTGGCTCCATACTTTTTGACAACTCCCACTGCTTGGGAAAACTCAGGTCTACACTAGACCTCATGTGATTTTGAACCCTATTCTAAGCTAAGCTTGAACTGTCCAGCCCTTGGTGTGCTTTCTAATTTTATATCTTGCATCATGAACCCCGCCAACACTGTCTTCACACCAGCTCCCACTGGAGACAAAATCTCCATGCCTCTTATGCCAAAGAATTTTGCTGCTCTAAATTCTTCATGACACACCTCTAAACTAACCTTACCTTTAGCTCAGCAAAACCCTGTATGTACAAACCTACTAGCAAATCACCCACATACAGTAACAAAATAATGTTGCAATCATTATCCACCTAGTAAAGAAAACCATAGTAGTTACACTGACGTTGACAAAAGCCATGCTTCATCATCCACCTGTCAAACCTGTACCACTGTCCAACAGCTACCTCAAGACCATATACCTTGGCCTTCTGTCTCACGTGTCCATCCACTCTCTTCTTTAACTTGGGAATCCATCCCTCATCCAGTGATTTCTTCCAGCTGACAACTCTACCAACAAATACCTATTTGGTTCTTCTCCAAGGACTCACACTCCTCATCCATGCCAAGCTCCCACTGTTTCTGGATTCTACCTGCATTGCCTCTTCATGTCTTCCTAGTTCTTGACCATCAATAAGCAATATAAAGAAGGTGAACAATGAATATGAGGTTCACTTACCCTGTCAGTCCTCAATATGAGCATTTGAGACTTGTTGACAGCTTGCTGTCTGCCCAATATCCATTCCAGTGACCAATCTCAGCCTTCTCCTAGTTTGCATTCGACCGATGTCGATTCCCTGCACTGACCCTGACTGCCAACGTCATTTCCATGGCTAACACCGGTATCCCTTCTACCAACGTCAATTCCTTCTTGACCGACATCAGTCTTCTTGTTGCTGACGTCAGTTACTATCTAATCGATGCTGGTACCTATGTTTGCCTGTGAGTGATGACTTTTTACTTGCGAGCTCTCCATGGATCAAAACCCTGTTTAAATCACCACAGCCCTGCTCAAAATAATTTAGTCCCCTCAACTGATTTCTGTCTGCCATCTCCTCCATGAACACCAAGGCTTTCCAGTTCTTAAGTTTATCAAAAACATTTGTCTTCCACTTAGGAACTTGCATTCCCCTCTTACATATGTGACCAAACCTACAAAGCCACATCTCTACAATAGAAGGTGAATCAGTAATATAAGTAGATAGATAAAGCATACCTACTTTCTTACCACCATCTAATTCAAGTGCATCTGCTGTGAGAGTTACTGTGCATCTCCCATCACCCAACTTTCCTAAAGAAATTAGACCCATCTCCAAGACTGGTACCTGCATGACCTCCTTCAACACTTGTGTGTTATCTGTCTGCAATTTTAGCTTCACTTCCCCTTCATCAATAATCTGACAAGGTTCACCAACCCCTAAATAAATCTCTCCAAAGTCTCCAAAGACATACCCATGAAAAGATGCTCTATTTTGGGCTGCATGGAAAGAGGCAAAATAATCTGTAAACAAAGATTCTACTTTATCCAGAACATCCTGTGCAACATCACCTGCAACATATGCTTCTACACGCTGATCTTCTATCGACCAACAATCTCCCTTTACCTGCTCTTTCTTTCCATCAATCAGACCATTCATGCTATTTAGTTTCTCCATTTGTAGCTTACTTTCTTCTGCCATTGCTATACTCCCACTCAATCTGAAATCCCTGCGAGTGACCTATAATCAAAAACACTACCAGATCTAAAACCACTTGTTAGTCAACCCAACCAAAAGCTTTGATACCAATTGATGGTATCAGCTCTTGAACCTACAACCAAGGATCTGATACCACGTGTCAAGAACCTAAAATAATAAACATGCTCTGATACCACTTGACAGGATCTTGCTCCACCAATAGAGCACATATGATTACTTCTTGTATTAGCAACTAAACACGGAATTTAACCAGAATCAATAAGTAACTAGAAATATGAAACAACACAAGAATATGAGAGACTACACAATTGTATTAATAATCACTTAGAAGAATATACAATAAAGAAGATGCCACTTCTTCTTCCACCTCAAAGGCTCGCCACACCTCAAGACCTTCTTCCCTCTCTCTCTCGGTCCCAACAATCAACTCCAATACAGAATTGATATTCACCTCTCCAACCAGTCAGTAACACGCTGCCAGTACACCAAGCACACAACCGTACTCCAAGTAGATCTCCTGCTCTCTACTGCTACCTGCAAATCACTAGACCTTACTCACCATTGTAGATCTCCAAAAGAAGCCATGCACACCTGCTGACCAAGATCATACAAATACGAAGAACCCTTTTGATTCTCCAAACCAGCACCCACCTTGGTACTATGGAACTAGGAGGAACACACCATTGCTCTCCTCTCTCAGAAGGAGCTTATTACTCTCTTACTCTCTAGCTACAAGTTTCCAATATAGCCCATGAGTCCATATATAGATCTCATGCTTACAATAATTAGACTATCTTAATTACAATAATTAGACGTGCAACTCAAGACTATAACTAGCCTCTAACATGCAAAATAATAGTCCAAAAATAGACTCTCCAGAATCAACATGCAAATTGCATGTTCACGTACAGGCTGCCGACGTCGGCTCCTCCATGACCGATGTCGGCCGACTGGTAACCGACATCAGTTGCTTCCTCATTGCTATTTGACTGACGTCGGTTGATCAGACCGATGTCGATTGCCATGCAACTCATTCTGCAACTCTCTGCAACCTTTGTAACCTTCGTAACTCCTCCTGTTTGCATCCTGGTGAAGCTTTTAGCTCCACAACCTAACATATATTGTCTGCATATTTGATAATGTCCACCTATAGGATTTGTTGGCAGAGAATTAAGGGAACTTGATGAAGGGATTTGAGCAATTTGGAATATCTCTTGAAGTCCTGAAATTCATGGTTGAGAATGGAAGACCTCATTTGAGGTGTCAAGTTGACAAATATAAGTGGAAATCATGTTCAAGGAGATGACTATAGGTTCAGGCCCCTTTATCCCTAAATTGAGAAAACAAAGATCCTGGAGTGTTTTGGGAATAACATATGACATGGATACATAGGATTTTGGGGCATCCTAATGGATTGGTTTTGTAACCTCTATCATGGAGAAGCACCTTGAAAATTTGGAAGGGAAGAGAGCTAATGGAGGTTGGTTCTTTGGGGTCCTAAAATTGCCTACAAAACACTAAAATCCTACAATATCATCTACAAAATTTTGAGTTTAAGCAACCTTTGTTTGAAAGTTGAAAAGGTAGACCACATATTCACACTTTAATGGTTCCAATTAGTTGTCATGAATCCTTTATTATCTAATTATCACCTAAGAGGTTAGGATAATGTGTTTAAACCCCTATACACACCTACAATCTATACAAATGGCCTAAAAAGATGCACCTACAACCAATATAGGTTTCAAGTTTGAAAGGTTGTTGATTATTGAATGTATGAGTGTTAGGAATGTTTATTAATTTGGAAAGTGATTAGAGGTTTATTTAAAAGTTTAAATTTTCTTAAGAATCAATCATGATGATTTCCCAAGATTCATAAATACCTATAAATCATCCACCTACAACCTGCCTGTAGGTGCATATGGAGTTCTTAAGATGAACTTGGAAGATTATGAGCCTATAAAAATGAGAACCTGAATTGAAAGGAAAAGTTTGATTAAATTATTTTAAACAGTTATCCAAAAGAGCATAACACCTTTCAAGAGAAGAGCTCCACCTATAGGTCTTGAAACTCCCATACAGTCAACTGAGGATGACTGAGACAGGTAGTGAGATGAGAAATGTGCCTAAGTGATGATCTATGGTCACTCAAGGTGAATTAATGAGTTAAAATAAATTTTATATGGTCATGGAAGCTTTAGGAGGGGTCATATCCTCTATTTTCAAGCCTATTAATGAATTTTCACCTACAAGAAATAAAAGACTTAGTTAGGAAGTTGACCCCAGTCTAGGATGATCATGGTAAAGCATGAAAAAGCATATTTTGGAAAAGGTAAAATAGTCTACATGATCAAAAAAGTGATCCAAATTCAGGCAATAATTTCCCATGGATCTATCATAGTGTATTTTGAATAAAGAAAGGACTCTAATATTGCATAACATAGTCCACTTAGGAGAAGCCTGTGCACAGTCTGTTTCTTAACAATCTGCCTTGGAAATATAAGGAGTTTGGGACGAAAATAGATTGATAAAAAGATAAAAATTAGTATATATGGTCTCCATCATGTGGAAAACCCTCTCAAATATTCATATTTTTTGTGAAAATAGGAGTGCCCTCTATTTTGTCTCAGACAGAGGGTACTCCCTTTGTGCATGAAACCCTAATAGTTTTGGGAAAGGGTGACAAAAGGAATATTAAAGAGTTGATTGAACCCATAAAATAAGTTTTTGAATATATAACACACCTATATAAATCATGAAAACTTGTCACAAAGAGAATAAACCTAATGGGATGATCTGGACCATCAAGTTTACAAGTAGGCCTACTAGGCAGGTTTTATCCTATGCCCAAATGAACGTCACTCACACTTATATCTATAATTATGATTTAAAACTTGTTGATACATGTTTATGATGTAAAAATAGATATTTTAAAGATCTCTATATGCAAATAAAACACTAGGAAATCTATTTTGAGCTTCAAGGACACTTAGGTCTATTTGGCATGGTTATGTCTAGTTTTAAAATGCAAGGTCGAATTCAATTCTAGCCTTAGATATGCATTTAAACCTATTGGAGCATGTTTTTGGGATTAATACATAGGTAATAAAGATTTTATAATGCAGAAATTGATCCATAAATTTTCAATTATTTTTGTGCAAAAAGTTTACCTTGGATACTTTTGTCCAATATTCAATTTCCCAAAAATAATCAAAGGAAATGAATCAGAATTTGACCTTTAAAAATATTTTTATCTCAAAAATTGAAGTATTTAAAAATATATATTAATTTCCATTGTGATTAAATTTTACATTAAAAATTATTAATTAATTAATAAAATTTAGAAAAGAAAGCACAAAAGTCAACTCACGACAACTAGGTTGATAACAAAGTTCACCCACTGCTCAAGTTACATCTTTGGGTCCTACTTAAAGGCAGAACCGATCAATTATTGAAGAAAAAATCACTTTGTAAATTATATATCCCCAATATGGTATCTATATGTACAAAATAATATTTTTATGACCTCTAACTCTAGCTTTATGAAAATCGGCTCTAGCTCTAGCTCTTGGCTCTCAGCTCTGGCTCTTGGTTCTAACTCTCGGCTCTTGCTCTCGGCTCTCATCTCTTAGATCTCAGCTCTGATGAGAGATTTGAAACTTTTTTGAATGAATTCTATGACAACTTTATATACTTGTTATGGGTCCACTTTTTCTATTTGGGATGATTATCCACAATCTTATTTTAATAAATTTCATAATTATCCCATACCTAATTTTTATGGGATTTTAAATTATCCATCACATTTTAAAAATATGGAGTGATAATTATTTCAAAATATATGATGGAATATTTTTATCCCCAAATGTTAAATACTTGGTTCGAATCATATTGCCATGTCACTTTATTGCCATGTCATTAGGTTTGACTATAACTTTAATTGGTCATAACTTGCACATATGGATTCTATTTTTCAAACCGTAAAATGTGTCAAAAAGCTATCTATGAGATATACACCATGGAACTAATTTTGAAACATTATATACAGGTGACTAAAACTACTTTGAAACATTATAAAAAGCTATCTATTGTATTTTGACCAGATTTGACCACTTTTTGACTTTCTTTGACTAAAACTTTGATCAGCTACACCAAGATCATATGAGCTCTATTTTTGAAGTTCTACATATTGTTGGGAAGGTCTCAATGGGCCCTAAACAATGGTGTATGTTTTAATCTGATTTGGGACCTTTTTTGAATTGGCCTCTAAATCAATCCTCCCCATTAAGGTCTTTTATCTTCAAAAAGCTGGTACTGACTTGGTACTCCATGTGAGGATATTTACATGGCTCTAACTACTATGAAAATGTTGCATATCACTTGGTGTTATAACAATCACCATTTTAAAATTGCCTTCTTAGGGTCTTACATAAAAACACAATTTATAAATTTTGCCTTTCTTGGATCTTCACAAACATTATAATTGTACATAATGATTATAAACATTGCCTATACTTGGTTCTTATGGATTTATAAACAATGCCTATATTAAGGTCTTACAAACATGCATACATATTTGCACATACTGAAACATACAAATTAAAATATAAAACCTATCTTTTGGGATGTTGCTAATGCTTCTCATGATGGCATCTTCATGTTGCCTTGAAGTGTTCTTATCTACAACATACATGAGTAAAATAACACTGAAGGCACCATTCTCCTGTACTAGTTATTACTGATGTGCTTGCACGAGATATTCTATCCCATCTTTTATAATGTTATAATAATTTTCCTTCTTGGAAAAAGTTGCCTTTCTTAGAGACAAATACGATTTACCTAGGATAATGCCACTAAATTGAAGTGAAACCACATCTAATTCAACTTCATCTACAAAGTTGGAGGTAATTGCAAACCCTAGTTTACATGTTTTACTTACATTTACATTATTACCATCATCTATCCTATCCAAAGAATATGGTTTGAGATGTGGCTTAGTTTCCAAACCTAGAATTTCTACAACATCTTTATAAATTATATTCTTTTGATAATTTTTATCAAAGATAGCATCTATCTTAGAATGCATAACTATTATTCTTTTGAATAAATGTTGTTTACCTTTCTAGGGCAATAAATTTTGCACTATCAACGTGTCCTTGACTCTCATCTGCCTAATTATTGTTGTCTCAGGTTCTACTTGATGAGATTTTATCTTCTACTTGACTCAAGATGTAGTTACAACCTTTGCCTAAGGTTGTGGATGACTTTGCTTATCTTCTTTCAACATTTGCCTCTTAGGATTGAAGTAAAAACCAAACTTCATGTCTTCTTTAGGTAATTTTGTTTTGTCAGTCTTCTTCTTGGCATGTCTCTTATGCATCCTTTTAGGGATTTCTAAGGTATAATTATAAGATGCGTTTGAGTATTTCTTTTTTTCATACCTTAATAAGTCATCTGAAGATGTTTCATCATATTTAATTGCTTCATCTTCTAATAATGCTTCTTTCAACTCTTCAAGGTGTTTTGACTTGCTACTTGAGTAACTTTTTAGCTCAGCTTCCTTAGAAGATTGTCCTTCACCTCCATATCCTAATAATGTGTAAAGTGGTCTTTTCACAACTTGGATAGGTTTTAAAATTACTTGACAATTAATGCCAAGACCATTTCCATTAAATCCCATATTGGCTAGTAGCCTAGAACCTATTCCCCTTGTGTGCTTCTCAAATATATTAACATAATTACTTGATGAATGTACATAGTTAGAACACAAAGTATCCCTAACATTATTAATATAATCAAAATAATTGATTTCATTGCTTTCATTTTTTGAATGTAGCATAATATTTGGTACCTGACTTAGCAACATCTCTCGAAGGAATCCTTCATCTATTATTTGTTGCCTATGAGAACTGGGCTTTGCAAATTCTCTAATAGGTGCCTTACCCTTTGCTTTGCATCTCTCCTAGTACTAGGATGGAGATTTGTGAATGTGTAGATTCTAGCATTGATCTAAAATGTGACCTTCTTTGGAGCAGTAGCCATAGAATTTTGATGACATTCTTACTGCAATTCTACTTGTAGAACATTAATGATCTGTTGGATATTATTGATCTATAACTCATGTCTTTATTTTGTAGCTTGTTATTGTGCTTCTTGAAATTTCAAGTATTGCATCAATATAATGACAATATTATTCAACAATAGCTAAACTTGAGCTAGCATTGGACCCATTGTTCTATAATAGCTATGTTTAGCCAAAACAATAAAATCACAAATTCACTCACAAACTTAGCTCTGAGACTAAACTTGACATATCAGAGCAATGTCTACACAAGAGTTAGCCCAGCACACTAACCACTCTGATATCAACTTTATCTAAAAACTATCATTTATTTCTATGCAAAAAGTTTACCTTAGATACTTTTGTTTAATGTTCAATTTCTCAAAAATACTAAAAGGAAATGAATTAGAATTTGACCTTTAAAAATGTTTTTATCTCAAAACTTAAATTATTTAAAAATTTCCATTAATTATCATTGTGATTAAATTTTACATTTAAAATTATTAATTAATCAATCAAATGTGGAAAAGAAAGCATAAAAGTCAACTCACAACAACTAGGTTGATAACAGAGTTCACTTACTACTGGAGCTATGTCTTTGGGTCTTGCCCAAAGGTGGAATCGATCGATTATTGATACAAAAATTAATTTGTACATTAGCTATACCTAGTACAGGATTTTTATCTATAAAATAATATTTTGATGACCTTTGACTCTAGCTTTATGGCAACTAGCTCTGGATCTAGCTTTTGACTCTTAGCTCTTAGTGCTGGTTCTCAACTCTTGGCTCTAACTCTTAGCTTTTGGCCCTAGATCTCAGCTCTTGACTTTGATGAAATATTTTTAACTTTTTAGAATGAATTGAAATGAACCTCTGACCCCTTTATATACTTCTTATGGGTCCACTATTTATGATTGAGATGATTATCCACAATCTTATTTTAATAAATTTCATAATTATCCCATAACTAATTTTTATGGGATTTTAAATTATCCATCACATTTGAAAAATATGGGGTGATAATTATGCTGCAATATATGATGGAATATGTTTATCCTCAAATATTAAATACTTGGGTCAAATCATATTTCCATGTCACTTTATTGCCATGTCATTAGGTTTGACCATAACTTTGACTGGTCATAACCTGCACATACAAAATCCATTTTTTAAACTATAAAATGTGTCAAAAATATATCAATGAGATATACACCATGGAACTGATTTTGAAACATTACATGCTAGTAAATTTTTTAATTTTGACCACTTGTTGACTTGCTTTGATCAAAATTATGACTAGCTACACTAGAAGTATATAAGATCTATTTCCAAAGTTCTACATACCATTAGAAAGGCATCAACCAGACATACACAATAGTGTAGGTTTCAATCTAATCTAGGAAAATTTCCAAATTGACCCGTAGATCAGATATATTGCAAATAATCCATTTTTGAGCTCAAAATTAACTCAGACATACAAGAATTGTAAAAATAAGCTTGATAGCCTACTTTTAGATGATCATATATTTCATGAGGAATTGAATGGATGCACAAGGAGTTTATAGGTGTTATTAGGGTCATTGATAATCAACATTGTGGAATTTTTTACAAGTTGAATGCCATAGCTTTATGAACAAATCTTAAGAGTCAAAACAAGCCTAAAACCCTTGCAAACCCTCAGTCAAGCCTTGATTGGAGAAATGAACTTAGATATACCTTATAATGGAATAATTTTCTCATGAAATTTATTGGACCTAGTAGAGGAATCACTCAGTCTCCCTCCCATACTTTTTATCTATATGGACTTGTACAAATAGGGTACAAAATAGGATTTTCTTGATACTTTTGTGCATTGTGTAGGTTATAGGAGGGGTCTAAAGATGAAATAAAGTTTAGAGGTAATATTATGAATTTTAATAAATCAAAATGGTCATTTAATCCCAATAAAAAACTCCTAAGTGTCCAAACAATAGCTCTCATCTTAGCTGGTCAAAACTGGCATAGCGGACAAGCTAGTGAGAATGGTGGAAAACTTCATATGAGCTAATTTTAAGGTGTATCTGATGCTTATAAGTTAATATAAGTATTGAAAATTGTAATACACTTTATGACATGGATTTTAATGTATAATTTAAGCCAATTTTATGGCCAAGTGTGCAAGGTGCATGAATGAGGAGTTTTTTGGATTGCAGATGATGATAGCTCATTTTGGTGAGGTTCCAAATGACTAGGCATACAACCAATGCATGAAGAGGAATGTCTGATATCCTTCCACTTATTTCCAATCATCATACCTATCCCTAATCATCTTTGGGATTTTCAAACAAGTCCAAATCATGAAAGCAGTTTTTTGAGCCAGAATGAGGAGTTTCATGCCACTTTTCATGAGTTTTATGACTTGGATAGATACTTGTATCTTATAAAATTACATGGTTCATCCCATATCCTCTTATCATGCATAATTAAATAATTCTCTCATCTTTAAAAGTGTCCTTATGATCCTTATACTCTCTCTCTCTCTCTCTCTCTCTCTCTCTCTCTCTCTCTCTCTCTCTCTCTCTCTCTCTCTCTCTCTCTCTCTCTCTCTCTCTCTCTCTCTCTCTCTCTCTCTCAAGTTCTATAAGAACTAGCCATTTTAGCCATTGTAACTTATGTTCCACCTGAGTATGGTGAGGCCCTACTCATTTGCATACCATTTAATCAATAGGACTACTAATTTTTACCTCTTAATGACTATTCATAAGTGTGTTTTAATTATATGATGGATCTTTCTTAGTGAAGACTATGGACTCTTTAAAATGTTGTCTCATTCTTTAACCCTATTTGCAGTTGGAAAGCTTCTTCTTTCAGGGCATGTGAAGTGTTATAGGAAATTCCAAGGATTGAGTGAGTTAGTATTTTCATTAGTGCCAATCAAGGCCTCTTATCTATTCCTCCTAGATTTTCACATTCATCCATAACCTCATAATGTAACATTGTTGTGAGAAGATGCAAATTAGAGAAGTGTATGTTTAGTTTGTCCCTTGATTTCATGTGTAACATGAAGCTGGTTGGAAGTCATCATATTATTTGGTGTATCACCTCCCTTAGAATAGTTTGCTTTTAGTTATCTCTCTCTATCCCCCCCCTCAATTTAGGTGTAGTTACAATCTAAAGTGGTACATCAAGGGAGATAGCCCTATATAGAGATTCACCTCATCCTTAAGCTACACACAAGCCTAAAGGTGTTTCCATTATACCACTTGGATGAGGATATTTTTCCATCTCCCCAAAGGGTGAAATTCCAAGTGACAGTAGTAACCTCTAGGGAAAAATTTATTAGGGTCATGCCTACTTGATATATAATGTATTTAAGGGGTTCTACCCAAAACACATCTAGAATATCTACCCCTTCCTAGCTTAAATCTATGCTAGCCTTAGGAAGCTCAAAACAACCTTCATCATTTTATATATCCATAGTAAAATATAATACACATCAAGTTTATTCAGTGGATTCATTTTAGGGAAGTAATCCCACATGTACAATTGGTCATCCTTATTAAAATAGGGTGTAAGTGGTAAGGTCATCATTACCCTCATTTTTTGGTTGTAGATATTTAGCTTATTTCATAGGTTCCTTACCTTTTTGAGGGTCACACTCTAGATCTATAATTTTAGGACTCTTTTATCATTATTCACTTGTGTTGGTGCCTTGGTCCTCTACACTAGGGGTTACCCCTCTTCTAGTCTCTTCTTCAAAATGTTTTGTAGTCTCAATGTCTATTTATGGCTCCTAAATAGCATGCTTTTATTTATTAGGCTCAAGGGTGGGCTATTTTTAGGTCTGTGCTTCTAGAGATGCTTCACCTAGTTTAGAGATCACCACTTTGGGCACAAAAAGCTCTGACACTAAATAGATAGATGATTGTTGTGTTGTATTGATATCATCCTCAATTTTTTCTATACGTAACCCCTATGATATAATTTGGGTTCATGCCTAGGTTGTTCCTATTGTGCCATGTTAGAACCAGTGGCTTCAGGTCTTGGCATTTTCTCCTTTTCCCTTTTATCTTTATCTCTCGTAACTCGATCTTCCATGCCAAGGTCTTTTGTGCCTCTCCCTTTCATGCCTCTCTTCCATGCCAAGGTCTTATTCACCTTTTTTTCACCCTTTCTCTTCCATGCTATGGATCTAAATGCCTTAGAATATATGAATACTCAATTTGGGGTCCAATAATGAGCAAGTGACATATTTCAAAATATGCCTCCATTTTCAAAATGAATAGTGTCACTCTCCACCATATTAAATTTTATGGTTTATAGGACATCGTAGGAAAGTGGAAAATTGGTCAAAATAGGAGGTGTGTTTTTGTATGTGTCAGAACCCAAAACTATCTTGAGTAAATGGTAGATTCTAGGGCATGCATGAGTAGGAGTTAAAACCCATAATGTGATTGATCAGGTGTTGAAATCTAGATGTTCCATGAGTAGGGGTCAAAACTTAGAGGGTGTATGGGTAAGGATAAAAACCTAACAAGGGTACAATTAGGGGTTAGAGTTTGACAGGTACAAATCTAGGGGGTCGAGTCCAATAAGTGCAAATATAGGGGTAGAGTTCGATGGTGCAAATACAAGGGCAAATGTTCTTAGTAGTGAAAAAGTCTACCAAGGGTTATTTTTCTGCCATGAAATGTCTGTTGAAGGATATTTTTACATCATGGAAATTCTACCAACTATCAAACTTAAATGTGGGGTTAAAATCTCACTGAGTTGAAAAAACTCCAAAAATGTGCATTTTATATGGATTCTCCAAAATTTGAAAGAGACCCACTTGGTTTCTTGAGAAACCCATAAAACCCCAAAAATATTTTTGCCTCAAATTCACTGAAAAGTATGAATTTTTGTAGATTCAAAAAACTAGCCTTGAAACCCTCCAAAAATGGTGGAAAATGGATTATCATGAAACAAGGTCATTTTTATAATTGTTCTTAGGTTTTTCTACCTTACAAATCCAATGGAACTATCCATTTTTCACTTAGAGACTTTAGGTATGTATATTTTCATGTATTTATGAGAAACCCCAATAAACCCTATGAAATTGAAATCAATGAAAATATCAAATGAACAAAAATGTAAGATATCAAAAGAGAATCTATGGATTCATCTACTAGCATAACTCTGATACCATGTTAGATTGGGCCAAAATCAAGGATCAATTGGATAGGGTTGAATATACAAGGTTGAATTTGTATGGAACAATGAAATCTAAAGAATAATTCACAAAATAAAGAAGCTTCTCTTCAAAAAAAAAAAACATTAATGAGAATTAATTAGCCAAAAATTACATAATGAGTTACATTTTATAGTGAGGAATTAGGTCACCCAAAAAAGTGATTAACTCAAATCATAATTATAAAATGACTTAAAGTACATTTATCCTAATGACTTATTATTAACCTAAGGAAGCTAATTAGACTATGTAGGTAAAACCACATAGTGGTAAAAATCCTACACTAACATAACCAACTTATTTAGTAACAAAATGTTCTTTACAATTTAGCATACACAATCAATTATGAGTTGATGACAAACATTTAACATGGAAAATGCAATTTATATCAATAGCACAAGCATGTTGGAACAAAGCCACTTCCCATAAATTCTAATATGGCTTCACACAACAGACACAAAAGGGTCATAATTGTAGTGAATGTAATGGTCATGTGAAGATCAAACAATAGTTAGACATGCAGGCACTACATATCAATTATTACACATTAATATATAGAAAAGAATGATAAAAATAATGAACTGAACATATAAATAATATCATAAGATCGATCCCTAATCACATAGAAACTAAACATTATTGGTTATGTTCTATGATGCTGATCATTAATAAGTTCCCTAAATCCCAACATAGGAAAATAAGATATTACAAACATTATCCTTTCACATTCAAGTTATAATTAATAACCTAGGTATCAAAATATTAATTTTTGAGAGTGATTCATGGTTGAATTTTTTTAATGACTCATTTATTTTTAAAACGAGGCAATCCATTTCTAATTAATGATTGTGATAATCAACCAACAAAGGCTCATGGAACAATCACTATGAGTATATCACTTAGAAAAAAAACTTGTAGTCACATAATGCTAAGTTATATCTAATGATGTGAGTTATTAAATTTAATTTAGAAGGCCTTAAATCCATGATATGAGAGTTGTCCCATCAACATAACATAGATTACTAAATTTATCCATTAGCGAGTTATGAATACATATCTTTTATATGATGTACCATTTATAATTTTCAAGATGATTGAGTCTTAATATATTTTTGTTCACCTTTTTAATAAGATTCAACCCACTATAATGGCGCCTCATAAAGTTAATCCAATGGATTAACTAGAAACATTTAAATTTGATGAATTTATTGATGCCAAGGAAGATAATGAGATGAATGATTACCGAGTTGATAGCAAGGATTAAAACATATCTAAGACATCTTATTTAAGAGTGTGTTTAAAGTTATATTCATCTATATTACCGCTCAATATTATAGATTTCCAAAAATTTCTTCCATAATTCTAAATGAAATAGAAAGCAAGGATAAGAAAAAAAATAGCAAGGAATGATTTTTGTAGCACAAATAATCAAATAAAATACCCTAGTATTTTTTAAACATCCTTGAATAAATATGTATTTGGACTCAATTATAACTTTAATTTTTTTTATCATAGTAAAGGAATCAAAAAAATATAACAATGTATAATAGATCCCACTCTTCCAAATGATTATAAATGTAAGCAAGGGACTAGTTATACTGATGATTAAAAGTCACATAAGGATTCCATGTGTTGACATAATTGAGTATGTATACATTCCAAAAATATAAAATATTCAAACCATATTTTTGTACATCTATATGATCCAAACTATTTTAATCCATTATTTTATATACACATTATTTTTTATGATTATTTTTTATCTATTTTATGATATAACTTATTTTTATTTATTTATTTTCTTGAATGATTATTCACTTCGTGTTTATGCTAGATTACATACTATTTGTTTATGATTATCCACCAATTTATAGAGAATATATTTATTATACTTATATTATTAATTATATTGTATATACATGTACTATTTATATACAACATGTACATACATATGATTACATATTCATAGTACGTTTGGGTCACTTGTAATGCTTACTTTACAAGCATTGCATAGGTCATCTCCTAAAAACACTTTAGGTTGTATATTTTTTTATTTCCTTTATCATATCAAACATTCATGTAATTGTACATATTATTATTTCCGTTTCCTTATTTATGTGCTATTATATACTTGATGATTTCATCTATGCTCATATTCTTATCATACTTGACATGTTTCTACCTTCATTAGTACTTTATGCTTGGTTATACAAGTTATATTCTTATTTATTTTTGTTGTCATTCTTATTTGCCTAATTTATATTATTTATTTTATTAATATTTGGTGTCCCATCCTTATTTACTATGCATGTGATATGGTTGATATGTTCTCTTTATATACTCCATATCTGATATTTTTTTCCTTATGTTCGATGTGTGCTCCTTACATGTCTCTGTATACTTTGTGTATTGTATTCTTATATTTCATCCTAAATTCCTTTTTGTAGCTTCACTTTTTAATTTTTATATTTTATGTTCCTTATTTAAGTGATCTTTTTACTCTGTATGTGAAATGTTTTCTTTGCTTTATTTGTTCACTTTTTTAATGGTGTGCCTACTTTATACCTAATGTGACTTCTTGGTTTGTTATGTTAATTTTACATGAATTTATGTTTAATGTAATTATATATATCATGTATATACCTCTTGTCTTGACATGATCTATGTCTTTCATATGTTTCTTATTTCTTTCCTACATTTTCATGATTTCTACCATGCATATACTAGGCGCAAGGCTCTATGTGTGTGTGTGTTTTTTTTGATATAATTATCATTACCTTGATTATATTAGGGCATTCTATCTTAATTATTCATCAATTTCATATTTCCATGAGGGTCATATCATTCATATATTTATACATTTCTCATATGTTTCCTACTTAAATATATTACCTTTGTGCTTTATTGATTATATGTTTCCCAAAAAGAGCATATTGCTAGTGTATTCCCACTTATATATTTATTTATTAAAGTATTATATGCTTAATATTATAGGCCATGTGTGGAAATTTATCTATGACATATATGTTTTTATGATTACATCTTACTATTTTAGGCATCTGTACTTTTATTTATTATCTTACATATGATGCATGTAGTCCTTTCATTTAAGATATGTACTTCTTACATTTAACAATGGGGGACACATGTTATATCTATTTTAATTCCACATCCTAAGAATCATGACACTTTCTTATTATCTTCTCCTCTAATAAGTTAGGACAAAGGTATATTGATGTTTCAAGGCATACCCAACACATGATACTTGTTCCCATCATGGGATATCTCCAAGACATTTCCTAATCTTACCGTATTTGATTTCACATTATATTTTTTGAGCTTAGCTTTTTTTTTCTAAAATTTGTATAAAAAATGTATGCAAGATTTAACATACATTCAAATTGTTATATTTATCAAGGTCCTTATTACTTGGAAAAAATAGATGTGTAAGGAACTCATACAAGGAACCCCTCACATTTTTAAATAACACTAAGGATATCATTTATAATTTATATTTTTTGAATTTCAATTGATTGTATTTAGAAACACTTATTTTTCATATTTTTCTCTCAAATGTCTCACATGATGTTCACACAAATTCCAATATGCTAAAGATGCACACTGAGATCGCTACCAAACCACTAACTCAAACTAGATGTATTAATTTGAGTTATACTATTATTTATTTCAATGAGTCATTGATTGTTTAGACACTTATTTTCATGCACATGTTTGCTTGTGTAGATTTTTATATATCATTGGATACATGAGCATGGATGTTAGTTATAGGATTTTTGCATCTGTCTATAGTGGAAATTAGGAGATCTATCTTTGCTTTTAAATTTTATTACACTATTATTATGATATTATAAATCTTAAAAGTTTTCAAGTGATTGAGGCACTGTCTTAATCTCCATCAATTTGTTTTACTTTAATATGTATGCACATACACATCAAAGTGGGACCTATTATATAAACACCTAATTTTTGTATGGGGATAATTATTAATTGTAGAATTGCATTATTTTTGGGTACCTTTGTGTTTGTTGATTATTTGTTCATGGTAGGCTCTTATTAGTGCCTTTTCCTTGTGTTTATATATGACCATATATTTTATCCCATCATTCCTTCCTCTCTCCCATTTCTCTTCCATCCTTTCCTTATTTTCTTGAGTTATAGGCCTTTTTATTGAAATATACAATGTGCGGTTATTAGGTATACCTTTTTGACCATTATTTTGAGCTCTTATGCCTTGCATTCAAGATTTTCCAGCCTTTCATGCCTATTTTATGTTCATTAATATGGAATCAAGGCCCTAACTTGAATTCAATAATTGTATAAATACATAAGTTCATTAATGCATATAAGGCATGAAAGCTAAAGAATCCACATGCAACTCATAAGGAATAACCACACATCAATTGAAGGATTATATTATGAAAGTGCAAAAGTAATTAACTTTAGCATTTTGAGGAGAATTGAAGCAAAACTTAAAGCCCTTACTTCTTTGCCACATATTCATTTTAGCAAAAATATGTCATAGAGGACTAGATCATGCATTCATGGATTACTTTTTGTCTTGTATTGAGTGTTAATTACCAAATTTATTTCTTTCTTAGAGGGATAACAATAATGAAAGGAAAACACATGGCCACAAATTTATTTCCAATTTTTTCTTCGGTATGTGATTATTTTTTAGGGTTGTGGAGAAGGAGATCAGTTTCCTAGACATATGCATAGAATTTTAGAAAAGAAAAATGAGTTTTTTGGAGCCATAGAGTAAAAAAATAGGATCATCAAATTAGATTTCACATGAATGTAGGTTTATAAAATTGTTACCTTAACGTTTTTGAAAGAGTGTACTATAAACTTAGTCTATGTAGTCTTCCAGAACTATTACTTTGACATTTTTGAAAGAGTGCACTAGAAATCAAATCTTTGTTCATTCTAAGTTTTTTGGGTTTTTTCACCTTTTTGTTTGGACCTATTTTCCACTATTAGTTTCTGACAACAATCTCTAGATTGATAGCAAACTAGGATACTTCTCTAAATCCCTATTTCCATTTATTTTTAATTCTAGAATGTTGTTTATTATAAATTATGTATGGTTTATTTTAACAATAATGACTAGGCAATCAGACCCACCATTTTTATGGTGGCTGTGTTAAAGTGGAGGGTCCCCTACCTTGTGATTATTATAAAAAATATATGAAGAAAAATATCATTTATATAATAATTATTCATTAAAGTCATTTAGTTAATATAATCTTAAAAATATGAATATCAAAAATAATGATTTTAAAATAGATGACAATAAAATATTTATTGATAAATATATAAATGAAAACTTTAAAATTGTAAAAGCAATTCCAAAATATATGAATAATATATATTAAACTTGAAGATAATAAAACATATATTTTTTAATTATAAAATTATTTAAAAAATATATTTATGAATAACAAACATATTTATCCCACAACCAATCAACCATCATATTTATTCGTCTAATGAATGAATGGTGGTTAATTCATTCATTTAGATTGACCAACAGTTTGGAAGTGGGCACCAACACTTCATCCACACAAATTATTATTTCAACAAGTTTCTCAGGCAGATTCAAACTTCCATTAGAAGACTCATTGCAATTTTTTTGAAGATGCAACGTGTTTTAGATCTACTATTCTCCTCACTTTCATACCTTCCCTCTGTCACCAAAATTTTTCCATTAATGCTAACGCAACTCTGCTCTTTGGCTACCACACTCTTCTCCTATCTGTGAAGGAGTGCTTCACATATCCACAATACTTACACGAGGCCACCTAACTCTAGTTATGAAGATAGTTCTTTCATTGCATGGTTATTCTAATTTTTCATGTTAAGAAAAAATATATGTGCACTATGATTGCCAATGGCTCTGGCTTTAGCTTGCATGAAATTTTCTGGTTTATGCACTATTATTGCCAATGGTTATAAATGTAGATCTAAGCTTATATTAACTGTATTACAATGGAAAATTTTAGACTAATTTTTTTTTCTTTTCCCTCATTTAAAATTCAATGTAAGCTATGAGATGTTGCAAAAAAATTGTAATAAGTGGTATTCATCAAAGTACAGTCATTTGCTACACAAATCCAAACTATGTTGGTATTCATCAAATGTAGATTGGAATAGGTGAAACTCCTTTCATTTCCATTGCTTAATGTTTTAAGTAAATTAAGCGACCTTAATATTTCCCATTAAATGCCTTATATTTATGTTCTTATGTTGAATGCCTTGCAAGTGTGAGGTCAATAGTTCGGACCCTCTGTCCTAAGGTCTCCCTCACTCTAGATCAAGTTTATGAGGAGACTTGGGAGTATAAGGGCTGATTTTCAAAATTGAACCCTTAATTATAGGAAATAGTAAAGGAGATATAACCAATACATGTGTGTGTGTGTGTGTGTGTGTGTGTGTGTGTGTGTGTGTGTGTGTGTGTGTGTGTGTGTGTGTGTGTGTGTGTGTGTGTGTGTGTGTGTGTGTGTGTGTGTGTGTGTGTGTGTGTGTGTGTGTGTGTGTGTGTGTGTGCACGTGCGTGTGTGTGCATGTGTGTGTGTGTAAGATTAATGTTGAAAACATAATTGGCCCACTATTTAAGTTGTGGTATTTATAAGTGAATGAAATTTTGCTACATTGATTTATATACTTTGATTAAACTTTGAACTGCAAAGAATTACATGTTTTAATTAAATTTTTCTACAAGACATCAATTATGTAGATATGTGTGTTACAATGGTAACAAGGAGTTGCTAACAATTAATTCCCATTTTAGATTTAACAACCATTTGACCATCACCATATAGTTTCTATAATGTCTCATTTTTTTAATTAGTTAAAGTAGAGGACTTGAAGCCTATTTTTAACTTCCGTGTACTAAGGGGAGATTAAAAAAGGGAAATAATATTATAATAATTCATTGACTTTTCCAAAAAAACACTTTAAGTTATAACTTGGAAACAAAAATGACACTTTGTGTATTATTATTGAATGGATCTAAAAACTAAAGTTTGGATACATAGCCAAATAGGTAATCAATAATTATAAGGACATAAAAGGGTGAATATTCAATTAAAAGTAATATTAATTACTTTTAGGGTTTTGGATGAAAGGAGCTTATTAAAAGAATTGATTGAAAAAATAGGGGTTAATCATTCATTCATTCAAACACTTTTACAAAACCCTTATTTTGTAAATTTGGGGCAACAACTTTAATAATTTACATAGAGGATGAAAACCCTCATATGCACAAGCTTGGGGATGAAAACACTCAAAATTATTTAGTAATTTTATTTACTGATTACACTAGAGATTTTAGATTTAGAGGATATCCATCATACATATAAAGAAAGGATGATTTATGGTTGTGTATGGGGCTACAATAGTTCATAAAATTATGAAAATATCCTCCCACAGTGATATTTCAGCTTGATGTCACTATTCACATCACTATTCATGACAACACTATTCATGTCACTATTCAAAGAATTATTAGCCACATCACTATTCATAACATCATTATTCATGCCAATATTTATTGTTGTACATGAAATTATAGTTTGTCATACCACCACTAGTACACTTCCAACCTTAACATCATTCTTTTTAGAGAAAATTTACTAACATCAGACTCACATGGGTTTTTATTGTTGCCAAGAATCTATCATACCTTCCAATAGGGTGTTGTACATCTAGACATGCTCTTTCAGTTAAGGTTTTATTAACAAATTAGTTTTCATGCTTTCTACATGCAACTTCAAGGTAGTGTTTGATGTAATAAATTTATATTCAACATATTTGAATAAAAATTGTAGTTAGGTATTTGTAGTTTTACATATTTCAATGATTTATTATTATTTATGGTTTATATTAGCATTTATATTCATGGAAATTACAAAAAAATCATAACTTTGATAAAAATATAAAAAGGGATGTTTTAGTGGTATCAGAGCTATGATCTTGTCATCTTGTGATTCATCAAGACAATGTAAGAATCCATGTTAGAGATATTGTAAGCTATGAAAGAATGCCAAAATGATCTAAGGGCATGGTTAGAGATAAATATAATGAAAAAGTCAAAATTTTAACCTCAAAAACCTACAACGAAGCAAAAAGAATTCAACATATAATTATCTAAAAAGGAACCAAAGAATGTGGTTGAAAATAAATTAACCACATTATAGACAAGTGCTGAGAATATAATGAGGACCCAAAATAGGTGTAATGAATGACTAAGGGAAGATAAGGAAGCTAAGTTTATAGCTACTTAAGCAAAATAACACCTACATAAAATTAAGGAGAAAAAGGCATCACTAGCTAAATGCAAAGAACTAAATATGGAAATAGATGTGTCAATCTTTGAGCCACCCAATGATCTTCTAAAGGTGAGTCATTGTCACATATGATTAAATTTCAGGATGGTCATGATGATAAGCATGAAATTGAGGAGAATGTTGATCCTAATTCAAAAATTTTGAGTCACAAAGATGGAGGTGTTGAGGGTATCTAAACAAATTCTAATTTGGCAAAGGAAGTTGAACACTTTGATTATAACCCAATGTATGAAAAGGATTATCATATTTTAGGTTTGTTTCTTCATACTATGCCATTGCAAGATTCTTATCATCATGGAACGACTTCTAAAAATGGTGATAGGGTCAAGGATACAACTTACAACATAGGGCATATAGATTCTATAATTCAAGATCAAAATTATTATTACATAAGGGATCTATGTGATATTTTGAGATATGATAAGGGTAAAGGCTTTGATGAGATAAATATTACTATTTCTAGTGAATTTTTAATCCCATGCATTTGGATATAAATTAAGTTCATGAGGAATCATATAGAGTATGTTGTGTATTCTAATTAAGATGTCGAGGATCAATGCTCATGATTCATAGATCACTCATTGGAGCCAAGTTATACACTTAAAGACAAGGTTATGAAGATAGTTACAATTTCTTGGGCAACAAGTTTATTTTTGTTGGGAAGCATGACAAATATTTCATCTTTTGGTAAGCAACATGTTGATATCTAAATGCTTCAAAAACAACATACATTGGTGTTTAATAATATGTCCCCAAGATCACTATCAGATGGAGGTTTCCAACATGCCATATAGTTGAAAATGGGTTGTAAGCATTCCAATATTAGTCCTCATTTATCAAATGTTGATTTGAGATCAAGTCACCATCAAAATTTCTTTTGTAAGGGAGGTGTGCACAAGATAATTTTTAGATGCCTTAATGGACACATTGAGTTCTTAGTCATGCCCTTCAATTTGACTAATGCTCATGTTGCATTCTAAGTCATGGTGAATAAAATTAATGAGAGGGTTATATAGAATAAATTTCACCAGGAAACAAAGTGTCTTAATGTAATTTGTTATGGTTACCAATAATGTCAACCAAATCATGCTAAAATAGCTTCCACAATTGCACATATGGTTTAGAATCAACTAATTCCAACTTTGTCATGAGGCTTCTGAACTTTGAGGCTTGGATGATTATTCTCTCTAGGGAATGAGTTTTACTTGAGGGTCATATGCCTCAACTTGATGCACAATTGTGCATGATGTTATCTATTACACCAGTAATAGTTACCAATATCATTAAGTAAAAAGATATAGCTCTCCAATCAATTGGAAATAATAGAGCTTTGAATGAGCATGATAGAGGAAAAGATCAACTATAAATAGTGAATCCCTTGTATTGAATATTTAAATTTTGGGATAGTTTGATGGTATTTTAACACCCTATAAATCTATAGGCTCTACTACCAATTAGGCTTCTACAAAGTTAGCAAGCTTTGTTTCTAACCTTACTATCTGGAATTCAAACTTTGATGTCTTGAGCATGAATGATAATTCCATAAAAATAAGTGGAAGTATGTGGCCCCTGATTGTTGAAGATTGAATTTATAATTTTTTTATTTATTCTTCAACATATTTTATCATAATATATGTGAGTGAGTTACTAAATCCATGGCCTCACTCATTTCCAGTTTAAGGATCTCCTTGATCTACTCTCATGGAAGGAGATACACAGTTTGTTTCACTTAGAAATGCACTTATTATAACTCTTAATTTAAGCACATTCGATTTGGAGAAATTATATCAAATTATAATCAATGGATCAGAGGAAGAAGGGTTTATTGTAGCTAGTATTTTGTGTGGTGCACTCTTGTTTGAGGATGGAATGTTAAGGAACATGTAGTTTACTTGGTCGTATAACTACTTTCACCTTCATCTTACCCAAATTATCATGGACTTGGGAGTCATTTATAACTTATGCACTATTACTATATATTGTCCTTATTTAAGTAACCTCTGTTGATGTTTTTCTTATTTTATCTTTGTATGGCATGTTTCCTAAAATGGTAAATATATTGATGCCTATTTATGAGATTTTTGGATCCATCTTGTCAGTAGCAACCAAGCCATCAAGTCCTAGAGTAGAGATGTAAACTTACATGTTATTTTCATGTAATTTTATTTTGATTTTAATATAGTGTAAATTTTACCAACCTCCTCATGAGCATTGCATTTTAGGAAGGGCAACTCATATTGGAAGAACTCACTCTAGAAAACCTTTTATTATTGCATAACAGTAATTTGGCCTCATCTTTTAAACATAACTCTCAACAAAAGCATAAAACAAAATAAATAATATCTAGTTGAAAGGTTTTCTATTTTAGGTTCTAATTTATCTCAAACAATGATTCCATTCAAGGGCCAAATGTTTGCCACACCTTCATCATTTTCTCAACCAATAGTTGTTGACTCATTCCCAAAATTTAAGGTTGGTGTGATGTAAGCCATGTGCCTTCCATGTAGAGCAATATAATTGGTTATATCAAAGCCATAAACTTTCATGGATATATTGTGGGACCTTATTCTCTTATTAAGCAAGTCTTGTTTGGTTTACCAAGAAATGTGTTGCTAATTTGGGAAATGTAAAAATCAAGAGAGATTTACATTCTTGATTTGGTTGATGCAGAATGCGTTTATATAGGTTTTCCAAACAAAATATGCCTTGATATCCAAGTATATGTGACGCAAGAACTAAAATCTCAATTAAAAAATGGTATAAATGTAAATATTATCCATTCTATCTCTAATCCTCATATGGGAACAAAACCATGTCAAATTTAGCTGTTATTGGGAATAACACATGGGCAGGTATCTATATGATTTTATATGTAATTGGTTTTATCATAATAATGGTGGTAAAAAATAATTTCTACATCAACCATAATGAGGTCAAGTATTGGTGGTCAAGAGGACTCTCTATCATTTTATGCATGGTTTTGGGTGTTACTATTTTTGGAGGTCTAATAGATCTACTATGGAACTTCTAGGAGAAAAAAATTCAAAGTATCAAATGAAACTTGATCATAACAAAGAATCAAGTGAAACCTTTCAAATTTATAGTTATAAAAATCTAGTTTTTGGTGAGTGAATGGAGAAATTGGTAAACCCCAATAATACACATTATGGCCACAAACCTAAATTTAAAGAAATATTTGCCATATTTCCTTCCATGGTTACTACTTTTTATGAACGGCTTGGTTGGCATGATCTAGAAGGATTGGTTTCAAAATTTTAGAATCATGTCTCTTTTGGTGTAAGTGAAGAGATACTTGAGCATCCCAGTTTGTAATTTCTTAAGGGAAAACAATTCTAAGAAGGGCAGACTGTAATGCCCCCTTTTCTGAATTAGTTAAATCGAAGGACCCAAAACCTATTTTTATTTCCTATATGTTAAGGGGGATTTAAAAAAGGGAAATAATATTATAATAATTTATTAAAATGTTTAAAAGGTACTTTAAGTTATAATCTAAAAATAAAAATGGTGTATTATTATTGAATGAGGCCTAAAAGTAAATATTGAATACACGATCAAATAGGTAATTAATAATTAGAAGGATGAAAAAGGGTGAATATATAATTAAAAGTAATATTAATTAATTTTAGGGTTTTGGATGAAATGATATTATTAAAATAATTGATTAGAAAAACATGGATTAATCATTCATTCATTTGAACACTTTTACGAAACCCTTGTTTTATAAATTTGGAAAAACAACTTCAATATTTATATAGAGGATGAAAACCCTTTAACCTATTTGGTAATTCCATTCAGAGACTACACCAAAACTTCTAATTCATAGGAAATCTATCACACAGGTATAAAAAGGTTGATTTATGGTGTATGGGGCTAAAAGCGTTCATATAATTATGAAAGTATCCTCACACAATGACATTTCAACTTGATTTCACTATTCATGGCATCACTATTCAAGTACTATTAATGATGCCATTATTCATGTAATTATTCATTGATGTACATGTAATTACAGTCTATTATACCACCTATAGTACACTTTTAACCTTGGTGTCATTATTTTTGGGAAATTTCTATTAGCATCAAACTCACAGGGGTTTATTATTGCTGTCATGAATCTACCATACCTTCCATAAGGATGTCACACCTCCAAACTTCTTTCAACTAGGGTTTTAGTAAAAAATTAGTTTTCATGATTTATATGTATCTTTATGTTAGGGTTTGATGTAATAAATTCATATTCAACATATTTGAATAAAAATTAAAGTTGGGTGTTTTCAATTTTGTATATTTTAGTGATTCATTATTATTTAAGGTTTATATCAACATTGATATTCAGATGAACATTTAATATTTTATATCTATGGATTTTATCATGGAGGATGAGTCTAGAGGTGATGGCCTCAAAAAGGATAATACTCTGAAGAAGGAATTAAAAAAAATCTTGGGTAGATCTTATCTTAGGGATAAATGATTCGGATAAAATTTCTAGCTAGAACCTTATACACATAATGGAGAAAAATGAGGTGATTTTGGACATCCCTGGTGCCATTATGGAAAACACTAGAGCATATTTTAAAAATTCATCAATGGATTTTTTATGGGTTCAGACCTCGAATCAATGATTTTATAGATGGGTTGCCAAGAAATAGAGATTTATGGGCCATGTGGATGTGGTGGCCATGGCAAAAAACTATTTTATAATATCCTTTAATTTTTTGGACCACTGTGAGAAAGCTTTGGAAGGGGGACCATGGTATTCTAGAAAATCTTTCTTATCTCTTAGGAAATGGAATCCTAGACTGAATCTTCAATGTGATGCCCCAATGGAGTTTCCCATGTGGGTTTCCCTTCCTGAATTACCCCTGAAGTTCTAGCAGGAAGAGGTATTCCTTGGAATTGGTCGAGCCATTAGGCAACCAATATATGTTGACCCAATCACTGAGTTAAAAAAAAGACTAATTAAATCAAGGATCAATGTTTATGTTCAGACAAATAAACTAGTCCTTAGGAGTGTACATCTTAAGTCTAAATTTGGAAACTAGACCTAGAAGATAGTTTATGAAAGGGACAACATCATTTTTAAAGGATGTGATTCAGTTGGTCATAAAAGAAGTCATTGTCCATTTGTTCAAAATATGGGTGAAAAAGTGATACCAACAATGCTATCGGGAGTATCAAAGGAATATAATGGGATATCTATGGATAACTCTTCACCTATTTTAGATCTCAGGCTTAAAGTTACAAACCCTAGAATTTAGAAAACACATATAGTCTTTCTATGTTTAATAGGGATTCATATTTGGAATGGAGTGTCACAATAAGGAACCCTCATGTACCAAATTTGAATTTAAGGGACCCACTATACCTGAAAGGAATGGAAGACTATTTTATCATATGACGTTGGGGTCTCCCATTAAATATCTATATTCTAAGGTTCCTCCTCCTCTGATGAAGAGGAATTTTTTGGGGTCTTTCAAGACTTCCTCTCTAGGGAAGAAGGATGAGGAACATTAAGAACTCAGATCTCAGCCATGATTTCCCCTTGGTCAAATCTTAAGTAACATTATTTCTCCCCACAAAGTCTAAAGGAACCAAGATGCCTTAAATGGAACCCACACTTTGGGGGAAGATAATTTGAAAGAATTTGAAAATTTGAAAAAGGAGAAAAATAAAGTGGCCCCTGATGCCACTACAAGAGGGAGAAATAACCAAATGGAAGAAAAATAGTCTCTAACAATACAAAAATAAGTTTATAGGGATTTCTAAGGATCCTAAGATAATACAAACTTATATAATTCCAATGAATCTTAAATTAATGTTCTGGGAGCTTTCTAGATTATCTAGTATTGAATTGGCCTTTTAGGAATCAAAATTTTGGAGCCTTGTCAAATTTTCACTAACTGTTGACATACCTTCCTACTGTACGGAAGAAATTAAACTTGGTCATTATTACACTTTTGGAAAAGATCTTTCTAATCTTTTTAGTGATCTTAATAATTATCATTGGTTCATTAATTATGAGGTTTTTCCATTATCATTTTGAATCTTTGGGTCATTACTCATCCCAAAAAAATTATGGGACGTGCATTAATTTTCTCTCTTGCATGGGGGGACTCCTAAATTTAAATTTATTTGGAACATTTCTTGGACCATTAAGTCTAGAAGTCATGTTTGAAACTTAGATAGTTTATTCTCTTTGGTTGAAAGGATGGAAAATGTTGAATCCCTCTACTCAAGTATCAAGAATCTATAGAGGAGTTATTACATGCATCTAACTAAAGATAAGAAGAAGAGGATTCTAAAATTTTACATCCCTAACAAGATCCCTAATGAAGTTGAGGCTAAATATAGTATTCTCTTATTGGAAAACTTTTTGGAGGAAGACGTGACATTGTTATTTTTAGGAATTGGGTCAAGAGGAAATGGGCTAAGGCTGGAGATTAAAATTATGGATCTAGCTAATGGTTGCTTGTTATTCTCTTTTGAGGGCTGGGAGAATTGTCTAAAAAATCTTAATGAAGGCCCTTGATGCTTCAACATTAGAACCTCAACTGGTATTGCTTGAATTTTGAAGTAGATAGGATCCCTCTATGGATGGAACTTCCTGGTCTCCCTCCTTTCATAGATGACAAAATCTTATAAAGCATTACTAAAATTATTGGTGTATTAGAAACCATCGATTCAATTACCATCTCCTATAAAAGAATGACCTTATGAATAATGTGTGTGTTAGTCAAGACAAATAAGATGTTTCCCACTTTGGTCTGTCTTAGGTCTTCTCTTAGCTCCTGGAATCAAATTATTCAATTTGACAAGGAAAATGATATTTGTCCTAGTTGCAAGTTTTTAGGACACTCCAAACACTCTTGATCAAAGTCACAAGGAACTAAGGATGGTGTCCATAAACTAAAATAACTAGATGATGATTAGGTTTCATGGAAGAATGAAGGGGAGTCCTTGAATCTCTCTACATTGATCTCTTGGAAATAATTCATGGTCAGGATGATCACATTCTATTTTCAGATAATATATGGTTCATTTTGTAAATCATTTTCTTGTTTTGATGGTTATGTAACTACTTTTTTTCATTTCTTTTTCAACACCTGGTTTCTTTGTCACTCTTCTTTGGCTGGTTTTCTGTAGGTCCTATGTTGGTCCTTCTATCTTTTGGTCTCTGCTAGTTTTTTCTTAGCTGTTCTTTTTTGGGGAGATCTGGGCCTCTTGATAAGTACAAACTAGTTTCCACACCATTAAAATGTGGGTTTACCTTAATCTAAACATTCATATACATAGAAATTAAAAAAACATCATAGCTTTGATAAAATATAAAAAAATGTATATTTTAGTTTACACCTTATTATGCCAATAAGTGTTCTAGAATGACACTTGAGAGTTGTTGACAATTAATGCTCACCTTAAATTTGATATCCATTTGATCATCATAGGGAAATTTTGACCTTATAGTTGATATCAAATTGACAATCATATTTGAGTTTCCCTTCTTACTTAGGGAAGTTGATCTAGCATTGTAATATCTTGGGCATAGAGTAGATTTTGAAGCCCCCTTCTTTTACTAGGAGGTTTTTGATCTTAAGAGAGTGATGCAAGTATATTTAAGCCATCAATCCCTAGTCAACATAAACTATTTTGAGAAGGTAATAGAGTCATTAATTAATTTATTATGCGACAAATCCAAGATAGGCACTTTTATACCAATAGGCATTACCTAAGCAGATTGTGTTTTATTGGTCATACCAATTAACCGTTATCTTTCATTGTTGGAAATAGTTAGATGATTGTGTCTCCTTCCTTTCATCATGTTCCTATCATTGGTGTTAACATGTGGAAGGAAGGTTATGCTTTAGTTAATATGGCTTAAGGATAATTTTTTTTAGAATATGCCATAGTAAATTAGCCACCCCAAAATCTCTTTTATTCAAAAAAGTTAAATATAAATATTATTCTATTTATTTTTATTGTACACAAATGTTTATTTTTGTGGGTTTCACTAATAATTCTCAATCAAAAAATATTTTTGGCATTGACATCCTATCTCAAGCATTATTTTTTTGAAATTTAGTTATAATGATAGGTCATCCCCTTTTTAAAAAAAACCATTTTTTTAAAAATAAATGTAAATAAAAAAAAAATCAAAGCAATTTAGTATAAATAAATAAAACCATTCTTTTTTTAATAAATGTAAATAAAAATAAAAAAATCAGAGCAATTCATTATATTAAATAAAACCAGTAAAAAACAAAACCCTGCCCATAGCATATGTGCATCAAAATTCTAGAGCCAACCTAAATTTGTAAATTCATAATAAGAAAACACAAGTATGTTGTGACATTTTTGTGTGCTTTTTATTTTTTAATGGGAAAAATAATTTTGAAAACATATGGATTTATTTTTTTATTTTTTATTTAATGTAGATATTCAAAACAAGAGATAGATCATTATTATTTGTATTATAGATATTTCTCATTGTTATTTTATTTTTATGATGTGTTTCATTTTCTCATTTTTGAACAAAACCCTAACACATATTTTGATAAAATCATTCATTTTTAATCATTTTTGGTTTGATATGAGTTTTACGTATTTATTTAACTTTTTTTAGTAGATCAATCTAATATTCTTTCCCATTGATGTATGTTTCCTTCGTTTTATATTATTTTTTATTTGGTTTTTTAAGGAAAAAACTAAATAATGGTTATTTTTAAATCTAATTCTTAATGTCATAATTTTAAAATCTTTGTGATTAGTCATGGGTAGTAATTCAAAACTTGTTGAGGAAGCATTTTGGTTTAGTGTATAATTTTATGCTAGTATTTGTGATACATTTGAAGATATTGAGATTCTAGATGATATTATGTATGAGTTTTAACAAAAGTAAAAGAAACATAAAAATTTGACATAATTGTTGAATTTTTAATAGTAAAATATTTACCATTTGTGGCTACTAATGAGATCAAAGATGATGTGATTTGTTCTTTATATTTGTAGTGATGAAAGAAGTCAAGAATGTCATTGGTAGACCATAAAGATTCCCTTGAAAATAACATTGTAATTTCTTCCAATAACAATTAAAAAATTGAAGGAAATGAGGAGACGATGTTGTACCATCTTTGTGTTCATCCTACCAACTGTTATGTCAATGGATCTATACCAACATTTGATATTGTTTCTCTTATTAAATATGGTGAATATAGTTCACAAGATATAGTTATCTATATATTTATTTATGATTCTCATATAGGAACCTTGAATTGACACAATTGGAATATTTTGAGATGATCCTAACCTTTACAACCTTAGTGTGAATGTTTCATGGATGAAGATTATGCACAAAATATTTCCAATGCATATGGTTTATGCAAATGATGAGGGAAAACTTATGCTATGCCATCCTTTATATTGTGAAATAGAATTTCTATTAAATTTGACCAATTTTAATGAAATTGATGATAAAACATATTAGAATGTTGGATTAATTAATTAAGGGTATTACATGGGATCTAATTTTGACATCCTTCAATTAGAGAGTGTGTTTTTTTAGAAAACATGATAGGGATAAATTTATTTGTTTAGAGGGGTCTGTGATACCAATCTCAAACTTAATTAATTTTACCATCAAGTCAGGCATGTGTATATGTATTTATTACAAAAATTACCTTGGTTTATGTAAATAAGCCTAATTGAACATTCCACATCCCATAGAAATATTGTAGTGTATATTAGATGTTTCGAATAGACAAACATTTTGTTGGGTAATAAGTTTTGAGAGTTGCAAAAACATTATTGGTAGAGGTCACAAATTTACCAAAGGTGTTAAATTTCACCAAAATGAGGTGTTTTACTAAAAATAAGGGTATTGATACCAATTTAAATCATTTACAGTATGATATTGTGCTTATTTTATGTTATATTTTATTTTGTATTTCACAATTTCTGATTTATGAGTGAGTTCGATGTATTTTTATATCAATGAATTGTTTAACATTATGTGAATTATTTTTTGGTATAGGTTCAATTGATGTTTTATTTACTATTATCTCTATTATAATGTGGGGTCTAACTATTCAAATTGGGGAAACATTATTTTACAGTTTTTTCACTACCATTGATGAAAATCACACAATTTTTTAGTTTTTTGTAGTGAAAGGTGATGATGACATCATCACTACTAGATTATTTGACTACAAAATAGAGTATTTATAATGCACATAACCTTCATCTCTTTGAGTCTTGAAAACACATTGAGTAAATCATCACAATATACACCTTTTATAAAACAAAGTTTTTAACCACCTTAGTTGTCACAAAATGATTCATAATGAAACTTTTATGAAAATAACTTATTTAGATGAAAGCTTTATGGTTACCTATGAACTTATTTCTATGAATTTTTTTCCACTTGGTATTTTTAAGCTTAGTAACTAGCTGGATTTCACTTTAGAAGGTTATGGAAATTTGAAGCAAGCAATTTTATATACGTGGCCAACATTCCCTGATAGATTTTATTGAGTTTTAGGTTCCACTTATTAGACCCAACCTACAGGAAAGTGGCATGTAGGAAATGATTATAATTTTTATATCTTTATAAGAGTATAAAACCTTGTGTACTTTTATTGGGATGTGCACCAATGGGACCTAACCTATAGTTTTTATGGACTATGCATGAGGACCATTGCCCCCCATTTAGAGTTGTAATGAAAGTATTTAATACTAAATGAATTCATACATAATTTTTTATTCTAAACTATTTTTTAAATAACTTGAGTTCATAATTTGTCATATTCCTTAGGTAATGTATTTAATTCATTACAATATTTTCTATCAAACAACCTTAAAATCTCTTTTTTATGAAATATAATGCTTTGTCTTAAAGATTTGTTGACTTCTACTTATATCTAGTTTGTTTTAATTTGTAGTAATTAGTGATTCTACAAATAAGTTTGTTAATATTGATTCTATAGGTATGTTTTTTTAAAATTGTAAAAGAGACAATTGATTTAAAATATAAGATTATTATAATTACAAACAACACAAATATATGCAGATTAAAAATAAAGTATTATGTCATGATTTTAAATATTGGAGTGCATCATCTCATTACTAAATACTTAAATTAAGTAATCCTAAATCACTATTGTCACAATGATCATGAAGTTAGAGAATGTATATGTATATACATATTTACACAAAATAAAAGATCAATAATACCAAATGCTTATCATTTAATTCAATATAAGTTACTCAATATTAAAATGAATCATAGTAGTAATAGGATTGTGTCCTTTACAAAGTATTACATTCAAGATATCATTAATATATCTAAATATCCCCCATTAGTGTGTGAATGATTGCTCTAATTATGTACTTTGTTGACCTTACATTCCATGATGGTTTGCTTCATTACAGTGTTCATCTTCCATTGCACACTCATTAGTAATATTTTTTGTTAGTTCAATTTTTTGGAACTTTTCTAGCACCTCAATTTATTTTGATTTTAAATCATCAATTTTAATACTTAAATGCTTCACTTGAAAATCACATCTAAAAATATTAATAGTTAAATCCTCTAAAGTATTCAAAATCTAATTTATCACTACTTCCATTTCTTGTTTTTGTTTCACTCTTCTATTTTTTTGATCTTTTCTACAATGGATATTTCAAATACATCCATCTTTTTATCCTTTTCGATAATCAATTCATCCCTACATGCCATTGAGTCATTAATGTTCAATTCCAAGTTTGACAATGTTTTCGTCAATAAATAATATTTATTTTCATGCACCTTCATATATAATATATTATTAGCCATATAAGTTACATTTTCCTCCAACTTAGTTAATTTTTGTTGTAACTACTCAACTTATCTATATGTAGTCTAGCTTCTAGCCTTCTGACATGAATTTCCTTTTGTTCTAGACAATTACTGAGAGAATAATTTTACTTTCCTTGTAATTTCACTTGTGCTTGAAAATTGAAAACATTTTCTTCAAGTTCAATCATTTTTTCTTGCATGTTTCCTATCAAGTGTCTTTTTATTCTATACATTTCCTAAGAGATAAGTTTTTTGAGTCATCTAACTCCTTATTCACCCTAAGACCACTTGATATGTTTGATACTTCTTAAATATTTTCACTTGAACCTTTCCTCATTTTTATTTTTTCATGATCTATTAATTTTTTCATGACACAAGGGTGTATTACCTCCTCATAGTCACCATTTTCCCAATCCCTAACATTTCTTCTTATGTCCCAAAAAATGTAACTTGTTGTAGATGTTAAAAAATTAGGCAACATGATTCTAGTTGTCATCAATGCACCCTTTGGCCCCCTTAGGTTAGGATTAATTATTAAAATCCTTAAACTTACCCATTTACCCATTCTCTCCCTTGGATAAATTAATTAAATACTACCTATTTCCACCTTACCTACCCAAACCAATGGTTAGTTGTTTGACACCTCACCCAAGGACCATTTCTACCATGGCATTTAATGCCCTAACTTCATAGACTTATTCATCACATGTCCCAATGAATTATTTATTAACCTTAGACCATTTCCTAGTGTCTTAACTACCATTAATTAATGAAATTGGCTAATTTTAGCCATTTTTGACTATTTCCCACTAATTTTTGGTGGTCACTCCTTGATCGGCAATGATTGACTAGGACCATCAATAGTTACTTAATGTAACCTAGAATTCTTCCTTTAGGAGGTGGAAATAATATTTTTTCATGAGTCTCTCTTAGTCTCAGGTGAATAAAAACTCCCAAACAAACCAATAACTATACTATAGATATCATGTGCTTTAACAACTCACTATCAAGACCCAAAGTACTATTACTTTACCAAAATTGCTCCAGGATCCACAATAGATTTTAGTCAACCTCAATGCTCTTCTAGACAACAAACTTAGAGCTAAGTATTTGTATGTTTCTATCAAGTTTAGTAACCAATTTTATCAATTTCATTGCTTATGTCCTTTCCCATTTCCTTGTATCTCATTCCTTATGTTGGAGTTTTGTAACTCTAGACACTTCACTCTGTACCCCAGACCACCCACACACCATTCTTGCTCATTTGAATATCCAATATCTAAACCAGGTGCTTCTGAGACTTCATTTATCTCTCATGACTAAAACCTAACCTAAAAACCACCTTTAAAGATCTTCTACAACTCCCCAACAACCATCTTTTTCCAAAATAGATATCACAGTAACTATCAATGGTCATCGCTGACGGTTGCCCCTAATCACTAATAATCACTGTGTGTTCTATTTTACAACAATTAGATTTTACCTACCATTCCATACCCAAATTCAAATTTTTGAGTTTATGTTGCATCACAGATGTTTGACTTATTTTTTGAATCAGGTTTGAATAAATTATCATTAGCCTTTATCGAGTTATTTCTATTTTTAATAAAATAATTTCATTTATCTCTTGCATTTGATTTCAGTACCTTTTGTTATTTTATGCAATCATTTAATTTTAGCTCTCAGAGTTTAAGTGTTTTAAAATGTGGATTGATAGCCTTCAAACAAGCTTAGTGCTTCTTGGATCTAGCTTATGTTAGGTAGTCCACCTAACTATCTCACTAATCAACCATTTTTTAGTTGCTTTATTATTTGTAGGTTATCCTCCCCAGACAAAGAGGAGTATATACAATCATATGGATTCATGTGTGCACAAAAAATAAAGTTATTCTAGCACACCCTTCTTATAGTTTCTTCTTACTTTCCTTAAAAGAAAATAAATGAAAAAATAGTGAAATATTTTGGTATGCCTAGTTGGACCCTTGAGCTTCTTCTTGGGTTCATAGTTAGGACATTTAGTTTCATTAGATAAATTCATCCATTGTATTCTTTTTTGAAAGTGAAATTTTCCTTATTTCTTTTCTATTTTTTTTCAAGTTTTTTTTTTTAAAAATTCTTAGGAAAAAAATTAAAATTGTCATTTTTGCCTTCATTTATGAAAATCAAAAGTACTCATCCTAGTATTAGGATTTGTATCATCATCATATCGTATTTAGTCACATATTCTTGTATTCATTTGAAAAGACATCAAATTTTCCTTTGGATAAGATTGACTTGCATCCATAGTTTTCTTGTATTGTTTATCTCACATAGCTTAATTAAATCAAGTAAATCAATCATAGTCTCACTTATTATCACATAGATAAACACCATAGCACATATTCAATCAAACATCAAAACACTAACATAAGGTCTAAGTAGGATTTAATCTCTAGTAGTAAACCTTTCTCTTTGGATATCCCACTTGGATTTCACCACCAAGGGGAGAAACCAAGACTTATTTCGCTAGCTAAGTATAATCTCTAGCATTTAATATATTTTGGCTAAGCACCTGACACCCTTATCACTGTGGTGTGTGAAGTGAGTGGGTAGGGCCCAATATCAATCCATGTACCAAATACTAACATAAAATTTCTAGAGCCTTTAACAACCTGAAACCATCTCTTGACATCCTCTTCTAGTAACTGCTCTACAAGCCCAAGTTGATCCTCATAATTTCTTTAAAACTGAGGCATAAGCCCAAAGAGAGATAAACAAATCTAGGATCTAAATGTACTCTAGTGTATGTTTGTTTTCCTTGAAATTTTTATTTTGATTACTTTTATTTTGAGTTTGTGAGTTTGATTTCATATTTCTTTCCTTTTATTTGCACGATTTTGACAAGACAATAACTAAGAACCCAAGAAAACAAAAATCCACCTCCCAACCACCCATCTTTATCTTCTTCCTCATCCATGGAGTATGTCTCAGATGTAGAACTTTCCTCCCATCATTCTAAAATTCCTAGTATACCTCAGATAATTGTCTAAGGAGATATGGATTTCACCACCCTTTTGGACAATAATCCTATATCTATCTAACACTACCTTAATACCATGCCTTATCTTACCCCTACTTTAATTCCATCCTTTGAGCCACCCTATAGCATGCCACCTCATCTTATGGGTAGCACCTCTCTTAACACCATTTCCACCCAAACTTTGGTCACCCAAGCATCTTCCTCTACCAATAACCCCTTCAACACCACCATCCAAAACCAATCCATCCCACAAACCAACACCCAAACACCTTCCACCCCAACCAACAACCTTTCCAATCTTGGAGTAACCCAACCTTTGGTAACCTATACTCCACTTAAAATTGGATTACCTTTGACTAGTGTTCCCACCCTTCCTCTTGTAATTTCCAAACCACCAACATCCACCCCATTCCAAAATTTGATAGTTTACATACCCTCTACCTTTCCACCTATTAGCACAAAGGTCACTACCTACCTTCAACCTATAAACCCACCATTCCTCTAACCCAACCAATGTTTATTCCCCAATAAGTGCCCATTACACCAAACCCAAGCTATGTTCCAAAATTGTAGGGGTACATGCCTCCACCTTCTTCCCAACCTCCCATGCCCACTTACCCATATGTGTCATCCTCCCAACCACCCATGTCCATGTACCAATATATGACATCCTCTCAACCTTCTACTAGCTACCCATATGTTACACCTACCCAAACCCAATATAGTATGCCTTATAACTTGGGGGTGAAAAATTAAAAACTAATCTAATCAAGATGTTAATAGATAAGCTGACCAATCTAGAGTCATCTATTTTTGGTGCACACAACCTCTTATTTTATGATCAAATTTTCAATGAACCAATTCATCCATCCATCCCAACTCGACCCTACCCTCCTCAATGGGAACTTCCAAAATTTTCCAAATTTTAGAGCAAGGAAGATCCCCAACAACTTCTTATAGCATTAATGTACTCTTGTTATTTGATTGATTATGATGACACTCTCCTCCTTCACACCTTCTCCATGTCCTTAGGTGGTCCTGTATTAGATTGGTATAGTGATATTACCAATAACTCTCTCTTCTCTTTTGCCCAATTAGCCCAAATCTTCTTAGAGCATTTCCATATAAATATCTCTAATAAGTTTTATATCATGAACATTTAATCCATTAAGTAATTTGAGGTTGAGTTAATTACTAACTTTGTGGCCCATTGGAGAGGTTTAATTAACCAACTATCCTTCTCTTTTCCCCAACCCAAGTTGATTGATCTTTTCTCTCAAGCTTGTCCTAATCATATTTCCTCCACTTTACATGTTTATACTTTTAGGACCTTTGATGAGGCTTTCACCATAGCACGCAAGTTGGAGCTTAAAGCCATTGATAAAGGGAAGTTTAAATTAAAACACAAGAAATCTAGTTTCAAGTCAAATGAAGCTTATTCTTCCAAAATCAATAATCAAACCCACACCAAAACCAAAACCACAGGAACCAAAAATGTGGTGGTACTTAAAACAACTCACCCACCAGTTGTTAACCAACTCAATTCCTCCAATTATTCCAACCAAAGCACAAAAAACCAAAACCGTTATAACCAAAATCAATACACTCCACTAGGGGAGTCATATGTATCCATTTGGGAAAAGTTGTTAAAATCAAACATCATACAAATTCCTCCAATTAAAACCCTACAAAAATTTAATTTCTCTCGTCTTATGCCTAATTGGTATAAGGAAAATGAATTGTGTGCTTTCCACTGTGTTATTGGACATGATGTAGGTAGATGTTATACATTTAAAAGCATTTTCCAAGGGTTGATTGACAAAGGGGAAATTATGCTTGATAATCCCAATACACCCCCAAATCAGTCACTTGACATTTTTAGATAACCATTCCCCAACCATTCACCTTCTATAAATAATTAAAGTAATAATGTGGAATACTCTCACAAGAATTGTAATATCCCCTTCAAACAGGGAATATAAAAATACAATAGTTCTGAACAAGGATACACTTTTTGCCAAAATAATTTTAAATATGAATAAATAAATCACTATATAATCTCTCAATAGCAAATCAAAGATCTTATCACTTGTTCTTCTAGATGATTACACAATTGATTCTCTATCATACAAATAAAATAACGTGAAATATTCTATCTTGAAACCCTGGGCTTTTGCAAATCTAGAAATTGACCCTGAATCTGGAAATTCTATCTCAGCCTGCTGTGTCAAACACATAGTCACTGGCATCAGTTGATATGCTATCGATGTCGGTCACTGTAGGTCCTTCTCTACCGACATTGGTCTTCAGTCATCCGATGTCAGTCACTGGGGATCTCTGTCTACCGAGGTCGGTGTCTGTGTGGATTTGTACGGACCTGTACGGACTTCGTACGGCTACCAATTAAGTACAACCTGCCTGTTTTCAACCCCTGATCTAAAAATATATGTCTCTAATATAGAAGATCTCTATCTATATAATTTATTGAATAAAAAACTAAATAAATAAATACTTGAAATACTGTGATAACTTTTGTGTGAATTTATCTCTCAAATCTATACCTCTGTGATAACTTTTGTATGAAGCTATCTCTCAATTTGGCAATAAATTAGTTGATATTTCACAGCCTCTAAATCACACACAATGAAGAGTTGACGTTCTCCACTGCAATGGAACCCTGGAACCCGTGGCTCAGTCTTCACAGAAGAATTCTTCAAAATCAATAATCAAATAATCAATGGCTAATCCATAATGGCCTCCATGAGAAACCCTTATACCCTCAAAATATATGCTTGCCCTAATTAGGGTTTTTTTTCTTAAATTAGAATTAGGGTTTCTAAATTAAAATTATACCAAATAATTAATATTTGATTAAATCAATCAAATATTAATATCCCCCTCAATACATGTCCAATCGAGCCCAAACGAAAGCCAACTCAAAAAATTTTGCTAAATGAAGCCATGCCAATCTCCATCAAGACCCTCTAACCATCCTATCAGCCTACGAGGGTCGCATAATAGGCTAACCATGAACTCAGATCATGTCAAATGAAAAGGGGACATGACAAGAATGAAGTTCACATAGTCAATGTCATTCTTTGTGAACTCATAGTTGAGGAAACCATAGCCCAAACCACTTCTTCCTCTCCACTTATTAAGGTAGTAGAGCCACTTACCATTCATTTGGAAACCAAAACAAAGGAATTCATTAATGTCCCATGTCCACTTATCGAGGTAGTAGAAGCCATCATCCCTTCTCCTTTAGAAAGCATGATAGAAGAGATAACCATCACTTCCCTTCCCTTTTATTCCATGATAGAGTTTTCCACTCTTCCTTTGGAAAGTATTCTTAAGGAAGAGGTTGATTCATCTAACCCTCTCATGGAAGAATAATATTCCAAGACATTGGAACCTTTTATTGAGGAAAATGACAAGGAAACCATTCCCCTTTCTCAACCCCTTGGCTTATCCTTTAAAACTAATACCAAAGGAACCAAGCCAATCTATAAACCATTCTTTAGGTTGGTTCAAAACTTGGAGTTATTATCCCAAACCAACCTTGATTGGGCCACATTTTGGCACTATCTTAGGCTCCTTTATCCAATTAAGAAGGAGTCATAAACCTCCCCCTTATCTACCCTACCTACAACTTCCACTAGTGAACCCACCATCATTCCAACCAAACTAATAGAAACCTCCACCTCCAAAACCATAAATGAACCATCCAACCCAACTACATCCAAAGTAACCAAACTACCTTATACCATCCCAAAAAATCCCATCAACAATCTAAGCATGATACCTACTTAGATCCTTTCTCATCCTCCATTAAAAGTATACCTCACACCACCAAACCCACCAAAGAAACAAGAATCACCTAGGATCCCAAAATCCAAAGCCTCGCTTCTCATTTCTACTTTGCCTTCCATATTAGGACCCCATCCTTATTCCATCTTGGGACCTCACCCCTATACCATGATTAAGAGGCCAAACATCCCAAAGAAATCCCAACCACAATCTTCAATTTTAGTTACACCTCCACTCCCAGCTACACCTCTATTTCCACCAAACTATTCATAACTAAACCTTTCACTTCTAAAATATCTACCTCCAAACCTTTAACTTATAAATAATCAACTGCTAAACCTTCCACTTTTAAGCTATCTACCTATAATATATTAACCTCTAAATCATCCACCATAAAGACATTAACTTATAAACCATCTATCCCAGTGTCATCCACCAAGAAAATTCCATCACCCAAAGATCCTATTACCAAGCCTACTCCTAAGAAGCCTTCCACCCTAAATGTCAAAGCCAAATCCACCAATCCCTTACCACATTTTTTAGAATCATATTATACCATATTACAAAGATTTTTCCAAGATTATTACTTGACTTTTCCTTTGACTTTTCCTCCTACTAAACCATTTGATCCACTTAGTCCCAACCCATCATGGTTTAATGACAATTTGGTTTGCTCATACCATAGGATTCTAGGGAATGATATAGAGAATTACAAAGCTCTCCAAGTCATAGCCCATAAACTATGTGATGAGGATGACTTATTTATAGAAGAACCTCCCATAAGCCCATCACCAAGTCAAGAACCAAAGATAACTACCCAACACTTACCTACCCCCACACTCTCATTTGAGAGTGAGGAGGAACTGAAGCAATCCATTAGCCCAAATCCTCCCCAAATCCATACTATTAATGTGGTCACTTGATCATAAGCCCAATAAAAGGATAAAGGGAAAGCAAAGGTGTCCATTCTATGGACATAACCTTCTTCCACTATAAACTCACCTAACCAAGCCCAAACACCTTCACCTAAACTTAAGGTTTTTATCCTAGGAAGCTCCCAATCTAACCCCTTTTGAGTCAATCCAAAGAGTAGTTATAAATCAACTTCACCAAACACCAGTGAAGATGACCTTATATGAGCTAATCAATATCTCAACCCATCAATACTAGGTAATGAGGGAGGCCTTATAGTCTATAGAGGTTCAACCTAAATATTTACAACCTCTAGTAGCCTTTATTGGAGCCCTTCAACTTTCCACCCTTGTCACCTTCAAGGATTTAGATATATCCCCTATTCATCCCAATGATCTAGATCCTCACCTTTTCATTATCACTTACATCAACTGAACCCACATCAGGAGGGTTATTATTGATGGGGGAGATAACTTTAACAGTATTTCTTACCATGCATATGACCAACTAAAATTTCCATAGAATATCATGTCAAAAACCACAACAGTGATCCAATCCTTCAATGACACTATGGTAACAACCTTAGGGATAATCATCCTCCATGTTCATTTATAACCTTGCACTCTTATATAACTCTTCTATGTGGTAGAAGACATCCATGGATCTATTCCATGGGTTGTGTGTCCTCTACCTTAAATCAATGTATTAAGTTTGAGCATGAAGGTCAATTCATTACCATACAAGTTGACCCTAGTCCTTTCACCTCATGTAATATGATGTCTCAACCTAATGATGTTGTCCTCTTCCCATCAACTAAGCATTCACCAACTAAAGTTGAATCTTATTATTTTACCAATGAAGATTTCACCAACTCATCCATACCTTCCACCTAAATCCCCATGAAGGACACATTAGAATCAACATTCCAACATATCTCAGTTGGGGAGTATTTCCTTTTGACCTTAGATTCACTACCTATTCCCCAAGAGTATGGGAGACTTGACCAAATCCTTAGCTATTATTCCAATATTAGAACTATTATTCCCTTTGAGCCTCCCAATTACCAAACTAATATTGTTTATGGAGGACTTGATAAACCAATTTCCACCTCTACTATCTCCTGTCATCCTAAAACATTCACCTCTAATTTTTCCTACTTAGATAAACTTGAGTTTACTAATACATACCTACATAGGTGTGTTTGGAATGGATTCGGTCTAGGACACTATCAGCATGGAACACATGATTTGTTACCATGAAAAACCTAGAATCCTCATGAATGATTTGGTCTTGGTTTTATTCCACTAGAAGAACCAACCAACCCATCCCCTATCACCATCACTGAGGAATAAAGTCCATCCTCACAAACCCATTCCCCATTGAAATTTAAGAATATTGATATCATTATCTCTAAATTTTGTTTCATTAACATGATTAGTTTAGAACCCATAACTTATAAAAAGGATGAGAAGACCATTACCATTCCTCTAACTCATCCTAAGATGATAGAATATGACTCTCCTACCATTTATATTATTCAGTGTTAGGATGATGATTCCCTTCTCACCTATCTTGGTGCACAAGATTATTCTATCCACAAATATATCCCTCTTGAGACATCAACCATGTTGAAGGAATCCACCATTTGGGAACTCAGAATAGCCCTCACATTTTCAAAATTGGCCAATCCTTAGATTATTTAGAGTGTCAAGAATTATCCTCCTTTTTGCAAGACTATAGCATATCATTTATTTGGTCTTACAGTGACATGACAAGAATTGATCCCACCATAGTCATTCATAACATCATTACCACCCTTGATGTCAAGCCTATTAGGAAAAAGATTCAAAGGATGCACCCTTGTATAGCCCTTCTTATCAAATAAGATCTCCAATGCCTCTGATTTGTCAATTTCATCCAACCCATTGACTATCCCTAATGGGTCTTAAATGTCATCCCTATCACCAAAGCAATAGGGGGACTTCAAATTTACATTGAATTTCATGATTTTAACCTTGCTTGCCCAAAAGATGACTTCCCTTTGCCAATCATTAACCAACTTGTCTATCTTATGGTCAATCATGAGTATCTCTTATGGATGGGTTTTTAAACTATAATTAGATCTTGATTACCCCTAAAGATCAACATAAAACTACTTTATCACACCATGGGGAACCTTCTACTATAGGGTCATGCCTTTTGGTCTGAAGTAATGCTAGTGCAACCTACCAATGCACTATGACCTATATCTTTCATTAACTTATTCATAAAATAGTAGACGACTACTTAGATCACCTTTTTGTAAAATCTAAATGTCATAAAGATCATTTACCAATCCTAAAGGTTATCTTTTAATGTCTTATCCATTTCCATGTCTACCTTAACCCCCAAAAGTGCATCTTTGGGGTCTTATTAGGAAAGCTTCCTGGCTTTATTTTCTCTCTCTATAAAATCAAAGTCAATCCTACTAAATTCAAGCTAATCTTTGACATGCCTCCATAAGCCAACCTCAATCAACTTTGTAGTTTGTAGGAGAAGCTCCAATCCATTCATCATTTCATCTCTCAACTATATGATAGATGCCAACCTTTCCACCACCTTCTTAAGAAAGATGTCTCCTTTGAATGGAACAAAGACTGTCAAAAGCCTTTGGCTCACTTAAATAGTATCTTATTTCCCCACCTATCCTTGTTCCTCTAAAATAGGACCATCCCTTTTACCTCTATATTTCCACCATCGACCATTCCCTAGGGTCCATGCTTACACATCAAGATGATCATCATAAAGAGCAAGTTGTTTACTATATAAGTTGAATGCTTATAGAGTATGAAAGTTGATATACCCATAACAAGAAAATTTGCCTCATCTTAGTTTTTTTACCTTCCAAACTTTGTCATTACCTTCTTAACCAAAAAATCTATCATAACTAGCACTGACCCACTCAAGTATATGCATTCCAAGCCATACCAAAATTAGCATATGGCTAAGTGGCTCATGTTTTTAGTTGAGTTTGATCTTGAGTTCCTCAAGTAAAAGTAAATTAAAGGGAAAGTCATTGCTGATTAATTTGCCAAATCACCTTTAGAAGAAAACTAACCTTTTCCTCTTGAGTTTCCCAATGAGTCAATTGCTACTCTTTCTCAAGAGGACATCACTTACCAGATGACCTTGTTCTTTAATGGATCAAAGTTTCAACATGGTGGGGGTGTCATTATTGTTCTTATTCCATTTGATAATGAGCCCCTTCATTTATACTTTAATCTTGATTTTTATTATACCAATAACATGGTTGAGTAGGAGGCCTTGGTCATAGGTCCCCAAACTGGTTTAGCCTTAGGATTAAAAACAATTAGAATTTTTGGTGACTCCTAACTAGTGGTCAATCAAATAAATGGCTCTTACCAATGTAAAAATGACATTTTACAATAGTAAAAACAACTCATAGATGTACTCTTTGCATCATTTGAGCACTACCTTATTCAAACCACACCATGTTCCACTAACAAATTTGTTGATACCATGGCCTCTCTTGCCTCCCAAATCCCATATGTGCCTTCTGACTCTAAAATCTTTGTTACCATCCACTACCTTCATGATCCTTCTTATACCAAATTAGACCTCACTTTCATTTGTCATGTGGAAGAGGCCCCATCTAAAATTTGGTATAAGCAAATATTTGACTATCTAAACCTAGCCATTGTTCATTCTTATCTTTCTAGAAATGGTCGAAGAGTGTTTATATAAAGTACCTCTCATTACACCATACTAGGGGTAATTATTTATAAATGAGGCTTTGACAGTCTCATCCTTATATGCCTACAAAGTCATGCAATATCTCATGCTATCAAGGAAATTCATGATGGGATTTGTGGAAGACATTTTAGTGGTTTAGCTATCACTAAATGTATCTTTCAAATTGGCTATTATTGGCCTAGCCTTAACCAAGATTGTTATGATTACGTAAATAAGTGTGTCAAGTGTCAGCAACATACTTATTTACATCACGTGCTTAGTCATGGTCTTCAATTATCTAAGGATTTATGGCCTTTATTGTAATGGGGATTGGATCTCATTAGTGAAATTAACCCTCATTATTTATAGCAACATCATTCTATCATCATGACAACATAATATTTCACCAAGTGGGTGGAGGTAATTCCCCCTATTTCAACCAAAGCCAAAAAGATTGTTGATTTCATTAACCATCATATTATATGTCACTTTGGTGTTCCTCATAAAATTATCATCGATAATGGTCAATATTTTAAAAATAAAAAAGTGCAACATCTTTGTGATGAATTTTGTATTAAGTTAAGATTCTCATCACCTTGTCATCCATAAGCTAATGGATATAATGAAGCTTCTAAAAAAACCCTTAAAAAATGTTAACAAAAATGATTAATGCATATGATCAGGATTGGAATTTACACATTCCCTTTACCTTATGGGAATATTTTACCAGCATTCAAACCCCTATGGGTGCTACCCCTTTCTCTCTTGTCTTTGGAGCTAAAATTTTCTTGTCCCTCAAAGTCTAAATTCCCTCTCTTCATGTATCCCTATATTATATCATTTCTTAAGATGATTATCATCAAGAAAATTTATCCCAACTTGAGCTACTTGATGAACATCATTTGGCTACACTTATCCATCTTCATGTCAATCAAGAATGAATCAGGCATGCTTATAACAAGCACTTAAAATAATGGGAATTTAGTATCAGAGACCTCATCTTAAAGGAAAATCAGCATGTAACCAATTTGGAAAAAATCAAGTGAGGAAAGTTTTCTTTCAATTGGATTAGACCTTATATCATAACACATAAGTATGGATCAAGAGCTTACTATTTATATCTCTTGAAGGGAAATAAGAACCTGATCCTCTCAATGCTTTGCATCTACACCATTTCTTTTGTTAAATAAGATTGAGCTCACCTTCTATCTCACTTAAACTCGTCCTTTATTTTATGATATTTTCACCTTCATCCCCTCAATTTAAGGGAAATTGACTAAAACATAGAATCATGTGATTATCCATCACATATTTAGCCTTAATCCTAAATATGGGTACCATGGGTCTACCCATGGTATGATTCTCATGGATACTTTTCATCCCTAATAAGATGAAATCCCATGATCATTGTATCTTAAAGTATCCCCTCAATCACTTTTCAACCTTCTTGTGCTTTAGTTTTGCCTTCATAAAGGCAAGCCTTTAAGCTTATATATGAAATTATATGTCTACAAGATAAAAAATAAAATTATATATCCTATGGTTCATCTCTAGCATTATAGACTGATCCCTTGAAGGAAAACTACCACAACAATTCAAAATTGCTTAATATAAGGTATATTTCTCCCTTGAAGGACAAATATCAAAAAGCCAAAAAAAAATCATAAAACTTAGACCACTCCCTTGAAGGATATCTACGTCAAATATGTATCAAATCAAGCAATTTATTATAAGTTTCCCAAACCAATTGTCCAAACAACAAAAAAACATCAAAAGGCCCATTGTAAAAAGCAAAAAATAAAAATAAAAAATTGGAAGCCGCAATCATCTTTCATAAGTAGACTTCCTGCATCAATCAATATACACCATATATGATATAGAATTTTTTATATTATCTCTTTGGAAATATATAGTGGGAGAAAGCTATCCCCAAAATAAGGTTCATTTATCATCCATCTCCCCTTTCACCCTCCTTAAAATAAGGAATCATGAGCTTACTTGACACTATGTAATCAAGAAACTTTTTAACAAACCAATGAACACTAATGTGAAGCATATGAAGGGCTTATGTTCATAAACCAATCTAACTTCCTCATGTTTTATTCCTTAACAATGACAAAGCATTGTGTCTCCTTATTATTTCTCATACCTACTTGTTGATACTTTCATTAAGACACTTGTCTTTTGATTGTTTTACCTTTCTTTTCTTTTCTTACATATAGTTTTGTTATCCATACTTAATATATATGTTAAGAATCAATATTTACATCAACCTTCATCCAAATAAATGAAAATCATTAAAACATTTAATAAATATTATGTGTTTTATTTAGTGATTGTCGTTTCTCTCATTTTATTAGGTGTTTTAATCATGAAAACATTTTAAATACAATTCACCATCTCATATATCAAAATATCATCTCATCTAAGTAACAATCACATCCATCACAATTAATCACATTTATTCCATTATAACCATTTAATCATTTTCTTACATTAAATAAATGAGTCATCCACATATGTCATCCATCACATATCTATCTAGATGAGAGATCACATAGATTCATTAATTTAAAACATTCACATTTACAACATCTAATTAAGCATACATCTACTCATAAAAAATGCTATATAAACATCATAACCATGTGAAATAAATCATCATCATCATAAACATAAATTAAAACATCACATCATAAATAACATCATCACGTCATGAGCATAAAATAAATCATCACATCACCAATAACCATAACCGTAAACAACATACATTAACTGTAATCACATCATAAAGAATAATAAAAATAACCATATATATAATCATAAATTCTATGTCACTCAAAATGGAATGTACATCTCACTACATCAGCTCATAATCTAGTATCAAAATCATATACATACAAAAATAGAATCTCATAGAGTCTATGGTGTTAGGGCACTACTGCGCCCTAGAGCCTACCCATCTCCTAGATCTCTTTATACACATGAAAATGCTGACCACTAATTAGGTGTTGCACTAATGACTCCCCCTACCATCGCTTCCTCGAGAACATACTCACCAAATTAGGGCTCATCTAGAAATCAAGTAAAGACCAATGCCACTCTTGCCTAGTCTCTCTCTATGATGAGTTTCTATCTATTTAGAGTATCTATGTACATTTTATCCCTATATCCTTCCCCCATATCAACATCAACAACCTATTGCTTCCCACCTACACCTCTAGCTGGTCCCTATCCACCAACTCCCCCAAACCTTAAAACTGCATAATGATCCTAGAACCATATGATGTAATCCTGAGTGACACTTGCATCATCAATATTTGTATCCATTGGTATATCCTCATGATCAATCTCCACCTTGATCAACTATGAAATAAGTAATCGTGCCTCTGCATCCTCTCTCTTGTATCTAGGGAAGGACCTTAGAACACCTTGAACCAACCCAAACTATCTCCTAACTTTGTTAAATGGGATTAACTCAACCTCATATTGATGCCTCTCATGAATCCACCTATAGCTTTACAATGAAAATGCATATATGACATAGCCTTCCCATGAAGAGAATTTTGTGTAAGGTCAATAGATGACCTCCCCATCAACCAAAGCATCCAACCTATCTCTAAACAAATCCAAGTCCTGTATCTTGGCCCTTGCTACTGTAAGTACATAGTCATCCCTTTATCTCATGAAACCAATCCTAAAGCCTCATTAATCCCAAGTCTACCATGACAGTCTAGCAAGTTGTATCACCTAGATATGCTCATATGCCTAATAACGTAAAACAAAGATGACAATCATTCCATAACTCTTATGTACTTGGTAACTGTAGAGCTCATGGTATATATGTACTAATAACACTGAGGCTTAGACAAATACTATTTGATCCACCATCATGTCCACTAGGATGCCAAGTAGTACCTAAGGGAATCTACCTCCACTCGAATCTAAAAGTGCATAACACATCACATCTATCATCATCATGGTTACTATTTGTCTTCCCACCTTATCTATGGGGTACATGTCTCCAAAGTAGAAGCCTCTAGCGTGCCACCTAGCTTGAACAAAGTTCTCTTAGAATAACTGGTCCATATAGGCATCACGCTACTCACCCTAGATATGCTTTATAGCCTCACCCCATATCAGTAATCATAGAATCATGTGTATATCCTTAAGAAGAATAGTAGTATCCCCAGCCAAAAAATTGAAGGTGTTAGTAATTAGGTCCCATCTCTCAATGAGGGCTACCAATATCATGACATCTCTCAACATGTGTTGATAGTAGCATTTTCCACCTAGTCTGACCACTATCATGTGTTCCCACTCTTCCATAGTCATACCCCTATGAATCTCATCTAGCAATGGTGGCACTTGCTCCTACATTGCTCACTAATCCCTTATGTACATGATTAGAATGTAACCTTTACTCAACTAAATTTTCCTTTGTGTGTCATCTATTCTACTCATTCTACTTACCCCTATCCACCTATTTTGAGCTTAAGAATAAACACTACTCAATTATCTCAAAATTTTAGTTCCTAAGCCCATCCATAACTTAACCCCTTCCTCAACCCAATCCTAACCTAACCCTACTAACCCCTTTTTAAAACCTTAACTTTATTAACCAACTGCTAACAATTGAGTTTCAATCGATGATGGTTCCTTATAGAACCCTTATTGATCAAGCCTCGATCAATGATGGTTAAGGCTTTAGAAATTTGATAGTTTGCCCAATTCCCATTCATCAGCCATTGATGTTTGATATCAACTACCAATGGTCACTTTGTAGTGACTACCAGTGACCAAACCCTAAATCTTACACAACTAAAACCCTAGTACCCTCAACATTCCTTATTTTATCCACTCACCTATGCTATTTCTCACCCTAAATTCCTCACTAAATATAATTTTACCCCATTTTAACCCAAATTTCCCTCTCTAAACCTTAATTTTCAACACTAAACCCACCCAACCAAATAAAACAACCAACAAACCAAAATAATAATGAAACATTGTAAGCATCCCCTACCACATTATAAATCCATCATCATAGTGGAGTCCTCTATATCACTAATGCCACCTAAAACCACAGTCAACCCCTACCATGTTGCATCCTTCACACTGGATATCTACCTAACCTACCTTAGTCTCTCTCCACCTTACAATCAACCATGATTAGTCACCTAGCTCATGAGTACACTTCAAAATCTGCTATCATTTTCATTCAAGACAATGGAAACTCAGTAGTCAAAAGTGAAAAAATGACCAAATTGAATGCCTTTTAACCTTTTTATAGTCATGGGCCCTTTTTAGGGTTTTTCATGACTAGCAACAGTCACTAATTAACCACCACTAGTTAACTTTAATAACTATCGATCAACCTTGCTAGGGTTTTTATACCTTACCCTTCCTTTTTCCACTTGAACCCCTTATCTACATTTACCCAAACCTAGTACCCACTTACCCTTTGATCACCTGAACACCTTTAATGTCATTACCCTCAATTTTTTTCATGACCCTTACCATAATTCATTCTATTACGCTCAAACTTGATCTTTTTGAACTATGACCTTTTGAATGCCTATGACTATGCCCACTAGCAGTTACGATACCTAAAACATATTCTATTTTTAGGCTCACCCACTTTTTAGACCCCTGATAAAATGGTGACCTTTTTATGATGACTTGAGTTTATAAGTACACCCATATCTGCTATGCCTAAATGTGGTGTCCTAGATCACTTTGCACTTGTCCTCCTTGTAGCAACCCTTTTTCCACTTCATACCATCCTACCCATTTTGTCACCCAAGTATGATTGTCAAACCTACACCTAACTCCATTTTCACCTCATCATATCCAAGTTTGAGGGGGAACACCTCCTCCCATACTCAGGGCATCCATCCAATGTACCACTATACTTTTTTCTATTTTGTAGCTTGAGGATTGATCCAAAACTCAAAATATTTGGTTGAAAGATAATTCAAGAAATAAAGACAACACAATTGTAATAATGTTATCTCTGAGAAGAGATGTTTTATTTCTCAAAATTGTAGATATAACATATGCTTATCTTTGGGAAGAGATATCTGATTTCCATTTTGGGTTACATCTTAATTTATACACATTTTTAAGGTAGGAGGAGGATGTGTAAGGTCACCAATCTTGAGGGAGATTAAGTGGTTTGACTTCCATGATTTACAACAATATAAAATTTGAGGAATTACTATTTTTAGAAACTTACTATTTTTGGACTACACTACTAAAATTAAAATTTGGGGAACTTACATTTGGTTTTTAGGGGTTCAAAACCCATTAATATAATCTCTATGTAATCTCATGATGTTACGCTCATTCTTAGCTTTCCAACGGTTCAAATGGGGAGTCAAATGAAGCTATGGTGCAAAAGTTATGGCTCCTAGAAGTTCTGCAACCAATTGGGGTAGAACTGTCCTCTGAATTGTCACCTAAAATATTTCTCAGATATGTAAACTAAAAAATAAAAAGGGGAAAAATGTAAATGCTCAAAAACCATGCAACATGATTCTAGTCATCATTCATGCACCCCTTGGCCCCTTGGACCCTTTGAGTTAGGATTAATTATTAAAATCCTTAAACTTACCCATTTACCCATTCCCCCTTTGCTAAATTAATTAAGTTATTTAATTAAATACTACCTATTTCCACCTCACCTACCCAAACCAATGGCTAGTTGTTTGACACCTCACCCAAGGACCATTTATACCTTGGCATTTAATTCCCTAACTTACTAGACTTATTCCTCATGCATCCTAATGAATCTTTTATTAATATCAAAACATTTCCCAATTTATTAACCACTAGTCATTAGTGAGATCGGCTAATTTTAGCCATTTTTGACTATTTCCCACTAACCGTCAGTCGTCACTCCTCGACTAGTGGTGGTTGACTAGGATCATTGATGGTTACTTAATGTAACCCAAAATCCTTCCTTTAGGAGGTAGAAAATCATCTTTTTGCATGAGGCTCTCTTACTCTCAGGTAAATAAAAACTCTTAGATGAACTATGAATCATGACAGAGATATCAAGTGCTTCAATAAAACACTATCAATAGCTAAAGTACCATTACTTTACCAACATTGCTCCAGGATCCACAACAACTTTCAGTCAACCTCAACACTCTTCCAACTAGCAAACTTAGAGCTAAGTATTTGTATCTTTCTATCAAGTGTAGTAACTAGTTTTATTAGTTTCATTGCTTGTGTCCTTTCCCATTTCCATGCATCTCATTATTTTGTTGTTTTACAACCCCAAACACTTCACTCTGTACCCCAAACCACCCACACACCATTCTTTCTCACCTAAATATCTAATCTCTAAAACAGGTACTTCTGAGACTTCATTTCTCCTCATGACCAACACCCAACCCAAAAACCACCTTCAAAAACCTTTTATAACTCCCAAACAACCATCTTTTCCAAAACTAGATATCACAATAACCACCAATGATCATACCTCGACCGCTGATAGTTTCCCCTGACTGCCAATGATCACTCTATGTTTTATTTTACAATAACAAGAATATTTCACCTACCAGTCCATATTCAAATTCTAATTTTTGAGTTTTTGTTACATCACAGAGGTTCAACCTATTTTATAAATTAGGTTTGAATAATTTAGCATTAGCCTTTATCAAGTTATTTCTATTTTTAATAAATTCATTTCATTTATCTCTTGCATTTGATTTCAGTACCTTTAATTTTTATGCAATCATTTAATTTTAGATTTTATAACTTAAGTTTTTTAAAGTGTGGATTGATAGCCTCCAAGGAAGCTTAGTGCTTCTTGAATCTAGCTCATGCTAGGCAATCGACCTAACTATCTCACTAATCATCCATTTTCTAGTTGCTTTCTTATCTACAAGTCATCCTCCCTAGATAAAGAGGAGTATCTACAGTCATCTAGATTCATGTGTGTACAAAAAAATCAGGTTCTTCTACCACACCCTTCTTATAATTTCTTATTCCTTTCCTTAAAAGAAAATAAATGAAAAAATATTGAAACACTTGCATAGTTTACTCTTTGATTTTTTTAATAATACCTAGTACTAAAAGAACATTTGTATAAAATACACCATGATGTTTATTTTGAAAAACATATTTTATTAGTATATCAATAGTCTCATTTCATGGAGAGTTTATCTTTCCACTAAAATAACCTTGATCTTGTGTTATTCCTTCTACTTCCTCTGTAGTATTAAACACCTCAGAAAGTACCTAAGTAAATTGATTTTTCTTAGCCCTCTTAATATTTATGAATATATTTTCCTTTTCATTGGATAAATTTGAAGCTTTAGTAATGTTGTCTATAAACACTATAATGGTGACTCCTTCCACCTATGCATTTCCATCTACAGAGTCTTATTTTCAAATGATGATGTAGTTTTCTATAAACTAGTGCACCTCATTTTCACTAACATCCATAACAATCATGAAAACATGGTATAAACTATCTCTAATTAACACATCCTTCAGTTCTTTGTATTTTTTTCCCATAGTGAAAGTACAAGTAAGTAGTGGAGTTTACTTTGGTGCATCACCTCCATTAGATTAGTTTTTAGTCTCATTCTCTCCCTTTTACTTTTAGGCAATTAGGTTAGTGTTCAATTTTAGGTATTATATAGGGGAACTAGCCCATAATCTATAGATTCACCTCTTAAAATTGTTACCCACAACATATGAGGTATTTACATGTTATCTCAAATTAAGAAGGCTTGAGTATCCCTCCTTATGGTGTAAATTTGGGTGATAACATTACCCACAACTCACCACAGATCCATTAGTATATTATCACAATAGGATGATAAACCATTTTTTCATTTTCACAGGATTACCAAACATGATATAGATACATGCTCAACATTACAACATAAATTAAATAAACTCAAATATCAAGGGACTATCTAGATTACATAGCCTCCACCTCTACTAGTATAGGCACCATGACAAACTCTTCATTAACCTAGACGTTTGAGGAATGATCCATTGACTATCCAAGATTTCATCAAGGACCAATACATACCTAATGTTGCTATAGATGAGAATTCCAATACCAATACTTTTAATTTGGAATTCTTACATCACATAGGGCATCAACAAACTAGACTAAAACATGTTATACATTTTTAAAACTCCTTAGGACATATCACTCTACCAATTGCATGTGGCCTTAAGGTGGTCAACATACTAATTTTTTTCATGAGAACAAGCACTGAAATACATGTTAAACTTGGTAGTACATATTTATAGGCAATGGATGTCATAGTTGATTGGACATACAAATGTTTGACATTAATTTATAAGGGACACACAGTTCACATTTTACATAATGGCCTAGATGAAAATCAAGATTTCACAGAGACATACAATAGTCCAATGTGGTCTACCCTAGGATTGTACATGATCTTTCTTACATAGTAGGTCAACATGCTATTCAAATGTATTTAATGCCAAGGATAAGGCTATACTTATACTAATATAATGGTATGATGATTACAATTATGATGATTTATTTAAGTTTGGTTAGATTCACTATTTGACATTAGATGACCTCCCACTAGATCCTCTATTTGACTATCCACATCTTGTGGATGTGCTATTAGGTCTATAGAGTCACTACATTTCATTTGTACATAATCTCATTTACTTCCAGTATTACTTGTAAATAGTTTCATTACTCCAAATTACTTTCACATAATTTTCTTTATCTTTCTCCTTATACATAGGATCATTTTCATGTTTCTTATACATAGATTATACTCAAAAAATACAAAAAAAAGTCAAATATTACTCAGAAAATATAAATGTATGATTGTATGCATTTCCATGTTTACATTCATTCTATGTACCAAGTACTGCATATGCTATCTATGTTAGTGTATTCATTTTTATCATACATACATGATTCATTTGTTCCATTCGAGTGTTATCAAATTATTATAGGATTCCAATCCTCTACACAAATCTAGATTTGCTATTATCTACCCATTGGGGGCACATACACATAAACACCAATTTTGCATTGATATATTATCCTAATGGGGACATCATACACATAGCTTCCTATTTGATAGGTTATATCCTTATATACTAAATGTCACATATTTATCATTGATTATATCTTGATATTGATCATCTTATACTACACTAATTTCTTTACCGAACTACTACTACTATAGACTTAGCTTATGAAAATATTTGATTTTATATGGATTTGTACCATATGATTACGCATACTTTAATTTTTAGCTTTAATTGTCTAGATTTGAATGTGTCTCTTTAATTCTACATATGCTTGAAGGAATTTTAATATGCCTTTATCCTTTCATTAATTTTATGCTGGACATGTGCCCATGGTTGTTAGTTTAATGATTTTTTCCATTGAGTTTTGTCTACATGGCCTTATGATCATTCTATGTCAATTAAGCTTCCTTAAGTTAGTTTTAAAAGGGTCACATAGGCTGATTATATTTTAATGTAATTATCTAATTAGGAAAATTAGAGGCTTCCTCATGTTTCCCTATATATACCCCACTTTTCCTTTTTAAAAGGTTAGATAATGAAGACAAGTTAATGCGATTATATAGAAGCAACCGTGTTTTGCATTATTACCATGTGAAGACAAGCTTCTTCTTCCTTTGCAATTTATCTATGATTTCATTCCTTTATACATATATTTGCTCAATTTTTTTGTGCAAGGATTCAAGATCATGGCTAATCTAACATGGTATTAGAGCCATTTTTGTCAGTATTACAACAATCTTTATGGTGAAATCTTGCTAGATTCGCTATTCCAGCAAAAAAGAGGGTTTGGTGGGATTCCTTTGAGAATTCATGCAAAGCTTTCTACTATAGCGTCATATCCCAAAACCAACTATGCCATTGGTTTTATAAGGTGCCAAAACCTTAAGATCGACTGTAAACTTGACTTAGTTCTAAAACAATCAATTTTTTTCATTTTTTAGTATCTGAAGGTCCCATTTTTCATTTTTAGTGAAAATTTATGCTTCTTGTGTTGTTATACAAAAATGCCTTCTGGGTTTTCTTCCTTGGCTCAAAATCTCAAATGGGTCTATTTCAAATTTTTCATAGCTGAAGTATTTTGGATATTTTTGACTTACCTTGGTTTGAGTGCCATCAAAGATCTATGCTATTTAGATTTGTAGGTGGTTATTACTTTAGGTTAGCGGTTGATAAAATTCAAGTTGCATGCTTTGGAGAGTCTACTAACCAATCCTTACTTTTGAAGCATTGTTACTTAGCTAGAAGACTAACTCAAACTTTCAACGATGAGTAACTTCACTTTTTTTAAGTTAAGTTATTTGATAAGTTTGATTACTTGCCTACAGACCAAATCAGGTTTTAAAAGTTGCTTTACTTGCAATATGAGAAGTTAAGTAATCAAGCTTTGAAAACCCAGATTACTTATCCATACACCAACTCAAGTTTGTGGAAGTACTTTACTCAAGTTTGTGAAGAGAAATTACTTGTCGAGTAAAGCAGTCCAAGAAACTTGAATTACTCTTCATAGACCAATCTGAGGTTCTGGAACATAACTACTCAGGTTCTCGAAGGCCGATTACTTCTCAAGTAAAGCAGTTTGGAAAACCTAGATTATACTAGGAAGACCAAATTGGGTTTTTGAATGGTCATTACTTCAAAGGGTGATTACTTCTCAAGTAAAGTAGATAAAAAAACCTAAATTACTGTTCGTGGACCGATTTAGACTTTCAGAGGGTCTTTATTGCTTGGGTTTGTGGGATAGCATTACTTGAGTTTTTTTTCTATTTTTGTCTTTTTTGGGCCATTACTAATGATCCAAACACTCGAAAGTGATCCAATGCAGGCTTGTGACCATCCCAAGCTTCAAAAGGAATGATTCCTTTCAAGGCTTTATGTGGAACATGATTCTACATATAACATACACAGTTGATTACTTTAGCCCAAAACTAAGGAGCAAGTGACTTTGATTGAAGCATGTAGTTAGCCATTTTCTTCAAGGTATGGTTCTTACATTTGGCCACACCATTATGCTGAGGATTGTATGGAATTGTATGTTGCATTTGAGTCCCCTTTGATGTGTAAAACTACTCAAACTTATTATTAACATACTTCCCACCATTATTAGTCCTTAAGATTTTGATAAAATAGTCTAACTGGTTCTCCACAAGTGCCTCAAAATCCTTAAAGTGATCATAGACCTCAGACTTCTTTTTGAGAAAAAATACCCAGGTGTACCTTGAGAATTCATCGATGAATGTGCACATGTATCTAGTCCTATTGACTAAAAGTTTTGAAAATGGACTTGCTATGTCACTATAGACAATTTCTAGCTTTTGTTTAGCTCTCCTTACTTTTCCCTTGTCATATTTGTCCTCTAGATGCTTGCCAAGAATGCAACCATTGCATAGGCCATCTGATAATTTTACTTTATGTAACCCTACAACCATGTCCTGACGACTAAGTTGCTCTAGGTAATGGTGGTTTAAATAGCCAAACCGTTCATGCCATAGTTTATTACAAAATTTGCATTTGAGTTTCACCTTCTTAGGTTTCCCACTTGAGGAGGACTCATTTGATGATGTCTTAGGCTTGGTATCTGATTTTTTATTATTCTTATGCTCATGATCTAGTTTAGATTATTTCTTCTATTGTTTGCCACTACTAGAAGGATTCTTATCCTGATTGACAATCAAGGCATGTGATTTTGAAGAATTTAGTGCACCCATTTGAACCAACTTGTCTTGCTCCTAAGTTAGATCAATAACAAACTCATCGAATGATGGTATTTTTCAAGTGGATCCAAGTGCACGTTTGGTAGCATGAAATGTAGATATGAAAACTAAATAGTCGTGACCCAATTTTACAAGCATAGATAAAATCATCTGGTCATCTATTTTCTCAATGCCAAATTATTTTAACTATAGTCTTAGTGATTTAAACTTTGTAAAAAAGTCTTGTAGGGTGTCACAGTCAACTGGGCTCGATATGATGAGCTCATTCTCTAGCTCATGACCCCTCATGATGCCTTGTACTCCAAAAAGCTTGTCTAGAATGGTCTAGACTTTGTTGGGAGTTATGGAAAATTCAACATGAAACATGAGGTTGGGAGACATTGACATGCATAAGAGCCCATAGGCCTCATCACATCTATTATACCACTTAACCTTTTATGCATATGTAGATGGCTCAGTTTCCTCATCCATAATAATTTGATAGTCTTTTACCTCTCAATGTGAGTTGCATTTTGGACTTCTATTCAAGATAGTTAAATGGTGTGAGTGTTTTAATGTTTATATCTATTGAGACAATTTATAGAATTGAAATGAAATTATAGAATAGATTATACACAGTACAAGTACCCCTTGAACTATCAATAAGACCCCCTTAAGTTACAATGCAACACACACTCAATATTGGACATCGAGCACCATCGAGAATACATCTATGAGAAATTGGTGTGAGAGAGTATGAGAGATACATCGATTATAGCTAATAATGCATCCAAGAACACACACTTGAGAAATAAAAAATTGCATTTCATAATAGATGCTTACGTAGAGTCTATTATATCCTTGCAAGTAGATAAGCAAATGTAATTATTATAACTTTTCAACAAATAATTAAAAAAACTATGAATTCAATTTATATGAAATATAACACAAAGCTTACCATTTTATCTTCATAGAACATATGGAATGATTTCCTCAGACACAAAGTTCTTCAAAAAAAACAAATGACTTCTTATTCACTTTTAGCACAATTCATACAAAATAATCTAGTTATCTAAACAAAAAGTTTTATATTTATTAAACTTTTTATACAATTTCTTGTTTTCAAAAATTCTCATCCTCTCAAAAATTATCCTCCCCAAGCATGCATGCCTTCACTGATATTTATACAATTTTAGATATAGATTTTGAATAAGAGTCAATCTATCATATCTTCATGTGTTGCGCTAAAACTGGGAAACATTGAGTAATATATTCCTTGAATTTATCTTCTATGGCTTGTAATGGATGATGATAAGTGGTGAAACTCAGTCCTCCTATTTGGATCGAATACTAACTCTCTGCATGCAGTGCTGAAATAGCCTAAGTAATATGCTTTTACAAAATAACTAAGTAATGGTGTTTTGGCCAATTTACTTAAGACTTTGGATTTTACAAAGTGATTTCAATTTTAAAAGTAAATCATATAATGACATTAATTTTATGAAGTAATCACTAAAAAAAGATTACGTATAGTGTGTTTATGAAGAGAAAAGAGAAAATAGAAGAAGAAAGAATTTATTCAAAACCTGGAGCAAAATTAATCTACTTCATGAACTTGACTCCTATACTTCTCTCTATACTTGATGTGTTGAGACAATATTTGCTATGTGACTGCATCATCTAATTTGGAAAGTGCTTATCTTTTCATCTCAAATCTCAACATTTCTCTTTCCAAAATTATGAAATGAGATTTTACTTTTTCAATTCTTGGTTCAAGTCTCTTCACTTATTTTTGACATGTGACCAATTATTTGATGGACTTGTATGCAAAATAATTTGTGGCTTTTTCTATCAATTGATTGAATTGCTTGTACAACTGCTCAGATGTTCTCAGAACTTTACTTTACTAGATACAAGCTAAGCCATACAATGAATCTTCTAAATTTATCTTTGCATCACTTGAATCTTTTAACAAAGTCTCCACTTCATCACTCATTTCTTTAAGAATGTTTATTCCAAAAGATATGAGATAATCTGCTTGTTTTATCTTTTTCACCGATCTATTTAGGGTGATATTCTCTTCAACTAGGAGCTTCTCACTCAAATTGCCTATGGCCTATAAGATTTATTGTTGCAATTTAGAAGTTCCATTTTCATTCTCAATTTCTTTCATTAGTGACTTAATTTATATCAATTTATTCAAAATATTAGTAAGTGTATCTTGAATACTAGGAAAATGTTTCTGAACCTTTTGCCTCATTTTATCAATCCACTTGTCAATAGATTTATCTTTATCTCCAATCTCTTCTACCTCAAAAATCACTTACTACTCAATTAGTTCTCTTGAAGTAATAATTTGTTGTGGTAAATATTTGGCCACTTTAACTATTATTTCAAATAATTATGTATTTTGTTCTTTTAATTTAGCTTTGGTAGCATTCTCCTCATCCAGTTTATTGAAAAGAAAGTTAATGAGATTATGAGTATCTTCCTTCAAACTCTCAGTAGTTACCTCCCCAAGGGGAATTATTGAATAGGTTAAGTCACTTTTAATGACTTTTTGTTTGCTCATCCCTTGAGGTGGGATTATTATCTCAACAAAAGATTTAATCCGTAACTTTAAAGTTACTTTGGTAGGTTTTGGATTTTTACCCCTCTTATCAAGACTCTTTAGCAGTTGTAAATCTTTCTCTTCAAGATTTATTACTTATCTCACCTTGGGAGTGTTCTACATAGCCAACCACGATGAGAAAGTTGTAGGAACAAGAGTATCTTCATGAGCTATTATTTGTTTTTGATTATTTCTAATCATTAGCTCTTGAAAAGAAGTTTCTTGAGTTTACACTCTTTTCTAGATCCCATTTTTGGATTTTTTTTCAACTATTTCTACTATCTTCTTTACCACTTTCTAAACCATTACTTCCTCTTCTCTGGGTATTTTACTAAATTCTTATGTTGTTGCCACGGGCTCAGGTCCTTCTTTCATAGTTTTTATTGTTTCTTTCATTGCCTTAGCTATTTCTTGAAACTTTTCTTGTTTTTCTTCTTGATAAGGTGTCTCTCTTTAGTTATTTACTATTGTAAGTTATTTTTCAGTAATGGGTTGATCTTTTGGAGGAGGAGGTGGTGGTGAAGCAGATGGGGAAGATGGAGGACGAAGAGGGGATTCCTTTGAAATAGATTTCTCAAGAGTTATGGTGATATGATTCTTGGGAGGAGGCATTAGTACTGATGGATCTAATGTGGATGTTATGGAAATTGGAATGGTATAAGAAGTGGGAATGGTAGAAATAGGAGGACCTACGGTGGTGGCTAATGGTGGAAGATGAAAATCTGCTTGAATAGGTTCCTTATCTTTTACTACTAAAAATGTATCATCTATATTCCTTTTGAGTTTTATCTTTTTGGTATATACTTTGCTAATCTCTCCTTGCACCATCTCTTTTCTCTTTTTCCCCACACATGTGGTTTCACTTATCAATTTCCTCATGCAATAACCCTTGTAAAGAAGCCAAATGGGAGTCATTACCAAAACATTTGAATTTCTCTCAAAAATTGTTTTATCATGAACATCTCCAAAAATGATTGTTGGAAGTGGGACACTATCCCCTCCTGCTGCATGAAAAGCATCACTTGTAATAACACCATCATCTTCCATATTTTTGGGAATAGAAGCTAAATCAAACACATAAATTTTTTCTATAGTCAACCTATTGTTATCCCTCCTTCTCATTTCAAACTCATCCCTGCAATCCATCCAAAAATCTTCAAGTGTTGTGATATGTATGTACTAAAGAGAAACCATACTTTGAGCAACACCCCTGCAATCAAAATTGGCTCTAGTGTCAAAGTGCACTTGAGTATAATGGTGATGTATTTCTTTCTATACATTTATAGCTTTATAAATGCTAGGGAAATGATAGTGACCAATCATAATGAGAAAATTGATAGCAGCTTTGTGAGTCTTTAATTTTAGATCATGTAATTTAACAAGTTTTCTACAAAATTCCATGAGGATTCACTTGTCATTAGGATATATGGGTAGCTTGATAGGTGAACCTAAAAAACCTCCTACTCTAAGATAGGTGAAGTCAAGGAATGGAATGAAAATACAACCATATAATGAAACTGCATCCCATGCTTCATATGATACTCTTCTATGTTTTAGAGATGTATCCAATTTGCAAATAAGTTCATAAAAGAAACCATAATTTATTACAATGTAAGATTTTTAGTATTATGCAAAGACCAATTAAGGATAATATTCATATATAGGCATGGTTGATAGTGTGCCCTTAGTCCTTAGCTTTGAGAAAATTCTACTTGAAATGGCTATGTATACAAGATATAATGTCATATTAAAATCAAAGGTCTGCAACACACTCTTCAACTATTGATCTACATTATCACTTACCATTCTTTCCCATTCAATTTTGGAAGATCTTTTAGTCGCATCAATGGTAACGATAAAAGCATACATCTATGGAGAGAAGAACTTAGCACTCTTTTCACCATTAATCTTGCATAGCAACTGAATGATATCATCAACTTCTTAAACAAAAATTGCTCTTTCAATGCATTTATGAAACCTTAAAGCTTGTTTCACTCTTTTCAAGTAATATGTATTCAATATCTTTATACACTTAGTTGTCTTAGTTTCCCATTGATTGATGGCTTTCCCCATTGTTATGTCAATTATTTTAGGTGATGTTGGAATCTTAAAATAGTAGTTGAGATATTAATCATCCAATCTTATAATTATGTTCCTAGTAGCATCTCTCACGGTTCTAGTTAGGGAGTCATAATATTTGCCACATGTCATCACAAACTCAAGGAGTTGAGTTGAGCTTGGGAAGGCTCCAAATTTAAGGATTCCATTGCTTGTCATATCATGTATGAGTGGGGTCTTAGTTATGGATTTAGATCTCTCCAATAATTTTGTTATAGACAAATACCCCATGTTTGTGTCACTTATCTTAGTTAACTTGGAGAATATGCTTGATTCATTTGGGTAACCCTTATACTCATACTTATTTTTAGGCTCTTGTGACTTAACTTTCCCTTTTCCCTTCTTGGTTGGTTCTAGAATCTCCTCTAGGGCTAACTCTGGGACCTCTTCAATAAATATTATTTGCTCTTATACTTCAACTAACTCTTTTCCTAATCTTCCTAGACTTTCTAATCTAGACATTGTATTTGACTTACTCTGAAGAAACGGATATGTATTTCCTCATGTTGATTAATTGATTCCACTAGATTTGAAATTTTGAGAAAAGAATTAACTCATTAATCTTAAATTACCTCTAAACAAGTTTCAATTTTTGAGTAAACTGAAGTCTTGAAAAACTAATTATCATTATTTTAAATAATAGGACTTTAAAAACCTGAGTAGATCACAAGGATTACACAGACAACTTTGGGTTTTCCTTGAGTAGCTACGTGGATTCAAAAACTCAAAGCAAGCAAGCATGAGGAAGAAGTCTGAGTTGGTCTTGGGTAGTATAATGTGGGTTTCTTTGGGCTCAAGATTTTAGGCTCTTTGGAGGTATTAACTTCATACAGGAAACCCAAAGTAAGTAATGAGGAAAGGAAAGCTCAAGTAGGTCTTATGTAGTGTTCCATGGGTTTATGTAGGATCAAGACTTTGGGTTTTCTTAGGGTAATTATTTAAGATTGAAAACCCAAATTAATTAGGGTTCAAAAGTCTGGATGACTAGGGATTTTAGGATTTGGGTTTCTCATGGTTTGTTACTTCACTTCAAGAACCTGATGAAGTAAAGAAGGTTATGAAACCTGATTGGGCAAGGGATCTTAAATTTCTAGGTTTATTATGAAGGGATTGGTTTCTCATGGGTTTTTAAACATAATAAACAATTAAAATCATGATTGTGTGATTTAAGACAACTAATCATGTCAATAAAATAAAATAAAAACCATAACAGAGCAAACATAGTAGAGAAATGATCATGGTGGTGAAAAAAAATTATGCAAAGAAAAACACCAAAAAAAATGCAAACAAAAGACATAAAAACTACAAGTATATGATTTACTTACCTCAAGCACAAATGGGTCAAAGAGTAAATCACTTGAAAGTGTTCCAGAAGCTCAAAGAACACGACTCAAGGTTTGTAAGCACAATTACTTATTTAAATGACTTGGCTGATAGGTAGCAATGAGGTGGAATTTCTTTATATATATATATATATATATATATATATGTCAATACATTGATTACAAGGGTGGTAAACCACATGATCCCTTGTTTTTTTTGGGTTTCTTGAATTGCTTTACTCATTTCAACCTTTGAAGTGATCCCATAAACTCGATTAGGTCTAGGTGAATGAGTAACTCAGGTTTGTGAACCCAAATTGATTTTTATTATGATTTATATGAGTAAAGTAATGGTGAAAACATGGATATGTCTAGGCAATGTTTATCAAGTTTTTGGAACTACTTAACTTAATTTTAGCAATATAGTAAAGCAACTAGACAATCCTGATTTGGTCTGAGAAGAGTAGTTCAAGTTCAGGGACCCACATTACTTTTAATTGAGATTATGTTCAAGTAAAGCAATGTCGAGAACTTGATTTACATTGGGAAGTATTTAAAAGGTTTTCAAGGTTACTCTACTTAATTTTAGATAGTAAAATAAAGTAATTTGATAACCTCAGTTTGGACCATGATGAGTAACTCAGGTTTTTAGAATAACTTTACTTCTTTTCAAATAAGTAAAGTAGTATTTAGAACATAATTTAATTTATGGGTAAGCCAAATCACTTCTACTTCTTTTAATCTATTGAGGGAGATGAGTAGATGTATTTTAATAATGACTTTGTAAAAAATGTTTTCAACCTTCTAGAATAATTAAGAGCAATTGAGTAAAATAAGCAATTAGGTAAAATAACTAGTAGAACCTAAGTTCCTTATTCAGGGGACTAACTCAACAAATATAACTAACTCACACAAGATGAATATGAAAAATAAAATAAAATAAAAATTGAAGGGGTATCCCAAAATTTGAGTTGTAAAATTTTGGAGACACCAGCTAGCTCCGACTAGGGACATCTTTGTTACTATCTTAAAGGGAATAATAAGGGTGAGATGCTAGTATCTTTGGTTTCACATCTTATCCATTAGGTCAGAGTCTTTGAAAAAATTTAGTCACATAAAAACTAAATAAATAAACAACACAAAAGCAGAAACAAAGCTAAAAAGAAGCTTGAAAACTTTATTTATATACATACATGTATCACCCTATTGCTCAATTCTTGTAAAGCTTCAAATGTTTCCCATTGAAAGGTAGTAGTAATGACATTCAATCCTGATAGGCTAGGATGAAGCTGTCTTTTCCAATAATGCTTTGTATAGTAAATGAACCTTTCCATAGGGAATCAAATTTTCCATGTTTCCCTTTTTGGTCATTTTGTTTATCCCACAAGAGGACTAAATGATCAACCTTAAAATATCTATTTCATGTGCTCTGATAAAACATTTTCATTACTTTCATTCGGTGATCAACTATTCAATAAGCAACTTGAATGTGAACCTCCTATAACTCAATAAGAAACATGATTTTCTTATCTAGTGAATCTTGATAAGTAACATCTTCAATGGATTTTGACAATTGTAAAGCAGGGAACTCAATGGTTACTAGTATCTCAACATTTACTCCATATTACAAGTGAAAAAGAGACATACCTATTGCTTTTTTAGGTGATTCTGTCAGTCAAGAGTGCATCAAATAACTTCTTATGCTAGGTTCATTGGTTATCATCTACTAGCTTATGAATGATGGTCATCAAATTCTTATTACTTGATTCAGCTTGGCCATTTCCCTAAGGGTAAGATTTGAAGCATGAACCATATCCATTCCATATGAGTAGCAGAATTCAGTTAGCTCAATAGAATAAAAATTAGTTGCATTATCTATCATAATTTTGTGTGGTACCCCAAACTTGATAACAATATTCTCTTTAATGAAGTCACATACTACTTCTAATGTGACATGTTTGATAAAAATAACTTCCACCCATTTTCTAAAATAGTTAGTAGTAGTCAAGATATAAAAATGTCCAACACTTGAAGAAGGATTAAACATACCAATGAAATCCATGCCCCATTGATGGAATGGTTCATCAATAATTATTAGTTTTCAAAGCAAGGCTAGCAACTTGATTCTTCCTATAAAGAGTTGACAAGCCTAACACTTAACAACCTAATCTGAAGCATCTTGAAAAAGAGTAGGCTAGAAATATCTTGCTCATATAATCTTATGTATTATGACTCTTGTAAAGAAGTGACCTCCACATGCCTTATCATAAAATTTCTCTAGTAATCTTGTTTGTTGTACTTTGTCCACATAGTGAAGGAAAATTCCATCAATTCCTTATTTATACATCCCATGATCCCAAAGAACATAATCCTTTGACTTTAGCCTGATGGTACATTTTTATTTCTATGTCAAATCCACTAGGTAATCTCTGTAGGTCAAGAAGTAAGCAATCTTTCTATACCATTCATCAACCAGGTCAACAAAGAGTACCATGGGCAACTCTTCCTTTGTTTCATCTTGAATTTAAGATGTTGCTATATCTACAACATCAGGGTTTCTTTCTATCATCAACTGCCATAGGCCTCTACATCTTATTAGTTTTATGGGTTTGATATCAAGATCAAACTCTTACACCTTAGCTACCAAGTGCCTCTAAGTAATCCTAGGTCTTGCTAAGTTAGAATTGACTTAACTATAATATCTAGGACATATACTATAGTATGTGATGATAAGATGTAATACCTAAAAGTCTTACATGCTTTGACCACTATAAAGGTGTGTTTCTCCATCTATGAGTATTTTAATTCTAATCTTTTCAATGGTTGACTAATGAAAGCTATAGGGGATTCAATTCCTTCATCATTTTTATGTAGGAGTATAGTTGACATGGTATGCTTTGAAGAGTAATAGTAAAGAATAAATTCTTTACTAAAATCTGGGGAAACTAACATTGGGGCTTCAACTATTGCCTTTATTCTTTCAAATCCCAATTTTACTTCATCATTCCATTTGAAGTCTTGCTTCTTATTCATCATATCTGAGATGTGGTGAGTTAACTCAGAAAAATCAAGAGTGAATCTTCTAAGGAAATTTACCTTACCGAAGAATGAATGCACACCTTTCTTGGATGTAGGCATAGGTAAACTTTGAATGGCTTTAACCTACTTTGGGTCGATTTTGGTTCCTTCATTTGAAACTATATGACCAAAGAGTTTACCTTTAGTTACAAAAAATATGGATTTATTTGGATTTAAGGAACTCCCATGTCTTCTACACTAGATTAGGACTTCTTCAAGATCAGCTAGATGGTCACCTCTTTGCTTTGAAAAGACTATTAAGTCATCCAAGTATACTACAATATTTTTGTTCTTAAAATGAGAAAATGTAAATCCATTTCCCATCGAAAGGTTGCTCCAACATTAATTAGTAGAAAAGGCATATTTTGAAAAGTAAACATCCCCCATGGTGTTGTAAAAGCAATTTTATATTGATATTCCTCAGCTACTCTTATTTGATTGTATCTAGAAAATACACCTAACATGGATAACATCTTTGAGCATGTAACCACTTGAAGGATATGATCCATGATGGGTAGTGGATAATTATCTTTCAAAGAAGCTTGATTTAAATTATGAAAATACACATATAAGCATATTTCCCCATTTTTATTTCTCATTGGAACAATATTTGCCAACCATTTTGAGTGATGAATTGGATATATGATCTTTGCATCAAAGAGTTTATAAATTTTAGCATGAAATATACCTAAAATAGTTATATTATGGTGGTATAACTTCTACTTAAAAGGATTTATCTTTGACTAGAGTGGAATATAGTTCTACACCTCATCTAGCTAAAAAGATTCAAGATCTTTGTAGGACCAGGCGAACACATTAATATACTTTGTGAGAAGTTTAATGAAATCTTCCTTTTCTTCTTGTGAGTAGCACTTGCCAATGTTGACCATCTTGGGTTCATCTTTACTACCAAGATTAACCTGCTCTAATTCTGGAGAGGAAATATCACCATACTCTTTCTTTTTCTTCAAAAATTGATCATGTTTATCAAATATTTCTTCTAAGGAGACTAATTTTTTATGAATTTTATTTCTTTTTAGCTAAATTATACTTGGATTATGAGTAAGTTCAGATTCAGTGATACCTATTGTTATTTCATGTGGATGTGAGCTAATTCCTTTGAAGTACATGCCTTTAAAATTATCTTGCTACTTCAGAAATGAAACTATTTGCTTATCATTGTTAAAAACTTTCCATAGTTTAAAATTATCCAGAACCTTTGAACAATAGATGATTTCTACTTTGTAATCACCTTATCTAAATATTGAGGGTTATTGTTCTGGCCTAAACAATGATGTAGTAACAACAAGTGAATCAGTGCTTGAAATCTTATCTCTAGGAATTGAGTTGATTGAAAAATTAAAAAAAATGAGTATGGAACTTAGAACTCTATCATGATAATGCTTTAGATTATCTTTCTTCACATGCTATTATCCTTTGATCTATTTCACTATTAATTAAGCATCTCCTTGCACTCTAAGGAGATTTATTCCTTTTTATTTTTCTTGTTTAAGTCCCAACAATAGTGCCTCATATTTTGGTATATTATTAGTGTTTTCAAACATCAGTTTATAGGAGTAAGGAAGAACACTACCCTTAGGTGAAATCAACACTACTCCCACACTAGATACAAGTGAGAAACAACTACCATCAAACTATAAATTCCATAATTGATCTTCTTCTTCTTTATTTTATTTTTGAATTTATTCACCTACTTCAAGAAAGTAAAATCCATGATCTGATTCTTCAAAAAGAATTTGTGACCTTGGATCTTTAGATTTAGAGACCATGTATTTGGTTTTTTTTCTCAAGTTCCAACTTATAGTTCACCCCTTTGATTAGGATGTGCGCAGATGACCAGTCCATCTTGACCTCTCCACCTAAATCCTTAAAAAAGTTTTTACTTAAAAATATTCCATAAGAAACAAGAATGTCTGCTACTACAATTGTCATTTTGAGTCATTTATATAGGAAAACTGATAAGACAACTTGAGCATCTTTAATCTATCCAATCGAAGGGACTTGTCTCTCCATTGAATAGAATTTTACTATGTACTTAGTTAGGGTAAGGCCAAGATCATCAAATACTTTAGCTGGCATAACATTATCAGAGGCTCCCAAATCTAGAATACAATTACTCAACTTATACCCATTGATTAGGAGGGACACATAAAAAGGCCCTATCCATTCCAATGTGGAAATGGAGGTAGATGAAGTAGCTACAGAATTATTCTAAAAATAAGTTTGTCTAAGAATAGGTAGAATACCTTTGAACCATTTGGGTCATTGTTCAATCCCTTGATTTGAACATACTTTACTATCCTATTTAGTTGATTTGGGTAATACCTTAAATATTCAACTTTTGACATTTGAATTTTAGTTTTCCTTATATAATAAATTATGTCAAAGGAAGGAATAGGAGTAGGCAAGATGGAATTAACTTTAGATATATGAGAAATTGGCTTATAAGTTTGAGAATTAAAAGGAGCATATTTCTCCTTAAGAGCAAGGGAAGAAGGTAGAGGACTACCTCTTTTAAGAATATTCATATCAAAACTTGATTACTCCTTCCCTTTCTTTAGTTCTTTTTATGACTTATCACCATCTTGTTGAGTCTGAGATCTTGTAAATACTACATAAGATTGACTATGATCTTCATGAAGCATCTCTTCATAGTCATTTTTTATTCATATTCTAGGTAACAGTTGGAGTTGCTAGTAGGATCTACAAAATCATCTTCCTCATTAACATTTTGTTCATTACCATCAGCTATTGAGTCCTCTTCACTCATTTTAACATGATTTTTAGGAGCATCTTCAATTGCTAATATTTATTGAGAATCAACAATATGATTCCTATTTTGATTATTAAAATTTTGTGTAGGAATATTCCTAGTAGGAACATCATGAGTACTTTAAGCAATTTATCTTTTGACTTGAAGTAAGTCATTAGCCAGCTTTTGAAATAAGGGATCTATAGTTTGAGATATGGTTGGAGTAGAAGATTCTCATTTAGAGACTATTTTATTAATCTTACCAGCCATTATCAAATCATCTTCAACCTCTATAGTAATATTTTGGGCTATTACTAAATTAGCTAGTTGTGTTCTTCATAGCTGGTAACTAACTTATGGGAGTTTTGCATTAATGAAGAAACACTTCTGATTGTTTGTTGTAGGCAATGCAACTTGAGGAATCTTATAAAGTATTTTATTGAATCTGGTAATAAAATCATGCATGTGTTCATGTGACTCTTTTTTAAGCTGAGTCAATTGCATGAGTAGTATGTGAACATCTTTAACATATTTGAACATTTTTTTAAATTTTTCATACATAGTAGCCCAATTGGTTACAATACCCAGAGCTAGATGATAAAACCATTCTATAGCTAGATCATGTAAAGTATCCATAACAAGTATGATAAAAACATCTTCATGTTTAACCTCAATTACTCCACATGATATGAAGAAGGTAGCCAAGTGCTCATCTGGGTTTTGCTTGCCATCACCAATAAATTTGAGAAAATTATTTCTTGATCCTTTAGGCAAGTCATGTAAAGGGGGAGTTAAATTCAAAGGGCCAATAACTGGTCCCCATGGGATAAAAAGTGGTAACACCATTCTTTAGGGAGCAAGAAATTACTGAATGAATAGTTGAATTATTTCAAAAGACTTATGCTGAAGCTGATGTATTGGAGAAGTTGCTTGTCTAATAGGTGAAAGAATAGCTCTTCTGGTTCTAGCTTGAACAAGAAAATTGAAATTGAAATTCTTTTGTAATTCAAAGAATTCATCTACTTGACTTTTTGCTCTCCTTACTCTAGTAAATGGGTGATTTCCCAGTTTTAAAATGCAAGAGTTCTCTTGAGTATTAAAATTAGTACTTATATTTGATAGGTAAAAACTTAAATCAAGGTTTACTCAGCATGCAATGATCTTGGAAAAACAAACTAGAAGTAAACTGGGCATGAAACTAAGAGTTCTCAAAAATATCAACTAATTGATTGAAAAAGTGCATTTACTTAAAATAAGAGAAAGTAAACTCAACTAAGTAGATGCATCATCTTGAACATGCAATATTTTTGACTAACATTTAGAATTTTGGGAATTGAGGAAAACTTAGTGTAATACTTGGACTTGTCTTAACTGGTCTACAAAATCAAAAATCTATTCTGAGAGTTTAGATGTGTAGTTCTCTAGTGGAGTCACCAGAAACTATTGGCTAGATATTTTGTAAATTACTTTAAATGTATCTAGGCAGTCATGGGATTAAATCCCTTTCATTTAATGGTGAATCTCTCATATGTTTGCACTTATTTCTAATTACTTACACTTATGGTTATTCACAGAGTTAACAGTTTATGTGCAAGTTGGTTTTAATTAGGGTATTAATTTAATCCCTTTATTCATGAACCATAAAAAAGGGATTTTGCAGTAAGTAAGCATCTATTTTTAAGAAATGTGAAAATAATTTAATATAAATTAGGGAATAAGAGAAAGATTTCAACACATGAGAAATAGAAAATTGCATTTCATAAAAGATAGCTACATAGAGTCTATTGTATACTTACAAGTAGATAAGTGAATGTAATTGTGATAAATTTTCAGAAAATGATTAAGAAAGCTATGAATTCAATTTAGATCAAATATAACACAAATTTTACCATTTTATCTTCATATAATGCATGAAATGATTTTATTAGACACAAATTTCTTCAAGAAAACAAATCTCCTTCTTATTCACTTTCAACACAATTCATACAAAATAATTTGGTTATCTAGACAAAAAAAATTAGATTTCTTAAAAATTTTGTACAATGGCTACAATTGCTTATTTACCAAAAATTCTCATCATTTCAAAAATTATCCTCCCCATGCATGTAGGCCTTCACTTATATTTATAGAATTTTAGATATACAGTTTGAATAGGAGTCAATCTCATAAATCTTCATGTGTTGAGATAAAACTAGGAAACATTGAGTAATGTCTTCCTTGAATTTATCTTATGTGGCTTGCAATGGTTGATGACAAGTGGTGAAACTGAGTCCTCTTATTTGGATCAAATACTAACTCTCTGCATGTAGTGTAGAAATAGCCCAAGTACTTTACTTTTACAAAATAAATTTAATTAATGGATTTTTGGCCAAGTTACTTAAGTCTTTAGATATTATAAAGTAATTTCACTTCTACAAGTAAATCATATAATGACATTACTTTTATGAAGTAATCATTGAAAACAAGATTACTTATAGTGTGTTTATGAAGAGAAAAGAGAGAGAAGAAGAAGAAGACGAAGAAGAAGAAGAAGAAGAAGAAGAAGAAGAAGAAGAAGAAGAAGAGAAGAGGGAGAAGAGGGAGAAGAGGGAGAAGAAGAGGGAGAAATTAAATCCTTCACTTCTCTCTATACTTGATGTGTTGAGACATTATTTGTTGTATGACTGCATCATCTGGTTTGGCAAGTGATAATCCTTTTGTCTCAAGAAGAAGAAGAAGAAGGAATTTATTCAAGACTTGGAGCAAAAAGTTTTTTAAGAAGAAGAAGAAGATGATGATGAAGAAGAAGAAGAAGAATAAGAAGAAGAAGAAGAAGAAGAAGAAGAAGGAATTTATTCAAGACTTGGAGTAAAATTAATCTACTTCATGAACTTAAATCCTTCACTTCTCTCTATACTTGATGTGTTGAGACATTATTTGTTGTATGACTGCATCATCTGGTTTGGCAAGTGCTAGTCTTTTTGTCTCAAGAAGAAGAAGAAGAAGGAATTTATTCAAGACTTGGAGCAAAAAGTTTTTTAAGAAGAAGAAGAAGAAGATGATGATGAAGAAGAAGAAGAAGAAGAAGGAATTTATTCAAGACTTGGAGTAAAATTAATCTACTTCATGAACTTATATCCTTCACACCTCTCTATACTTGATGTGTTGAGACATTATTTGTTGTATGACTGCATCATCTAGTTTGGCAAGTGCTAGTCTTTTTGTCTCAAGAAGAAGAAGAAGAAGAAGAAGAAGAAGAAGAAGAAGAAGAAGAATAAGAAGAAGAAGGAATTTATTCAAGACTTGGAGAAAAAAGTTTTTTAAGAAGAAGAAGGAATTTATTCAAGACTTGGAGCAAAAATAATCTACTTCATGAACTTAAATCCTTTACTTCTCTCTAAAATTAATCTACTTCATGAACTTAAATCCTTCACTTCTATCTATACTTGATGTGTTGAGACATTATTTGTTGTATGACTGCATCATCTGGTTTGGAAAGTGCTAGTCTTTTTGTCTCAAGAAGAAGAAGAAGAAGAAGGAATTTATTCAAGACTTGGAGAAAAAAGTTTTTTAAGAAGAAGAAGAAGAAGGAATTTATTCAAGACTTGGAGCAAAAATAATCTACTTCATGAACTTAAATCCTTTACTTCTCTCTATACTTAATGTGTTGAGACATTATTTGTTGTATGACTGCATCATCTGGTTTGGCAAGTGCTAGTCTTTTTGTCTCAAATCTCAACGTTTCTCTTTCTAATTTTTTGCAATGAGATTTTACTTTTTTAATTCTTGGTTCAAGTATCTTCACTTCTTGTTGAAATTTGACAAATTATTTGATGGACTTGTATGTAAAAGGAGTTGTGGCTTTTTATATCAATTGATTAAATTGCTCGTACAACTACTCATATGTTCTTAGAAATTTTCCTGACCAAATACCAGTTAAGCCATACAATAAATATTCTAAATTTATCTTTGAATAACTTGCCTCTTATAACAAAGTCTCTATTTCATCACTCATTTCTTTCATAATGTTTATTCAAAAAGATATGAGATAATTTGCTTGTTTTATCTTTTTCACCGATCCATTTGGGGTGATATTCTCTTCAACCAAGAACTTATCACTTAAATTTCCTATGGTCTAAAAGATTTATTATTTCAATTTAGAAGTTCCATTTTCATTCTCAATTTCTTTCACTAGTGACTTCATTTCTATCAATTTATTCAAAATATTAGTAAGTGCATCTTGAATACTAGGAAAAAGTTTTTGAACCTTTTGCTTCATTTTATCAATCCACTTGTCAATAGCTTTATCTTTATCTCCAGTCTCTTCTACCTAAAAAATCACTTGCTTCTCAATTGGTTCTCCTAAAGTAATAGCTTATGAAAAATATTTGGCCACTTTAGTTATTATTTCACATAATTGTGTATTCTATTTTTTAAATTTACCTTTGGTAGCCTTCTCCTCATCCAACTTCTTGAAAAGAGAGTTAATGAGAGTCTGAGTATCTTCCTTCAAACTCTCAGTAGTTACCTCCCAATGGGTATTTTTGAATAGGTTAAGTCACTTTTAGTTATTTTTTGTTTTCTCATCCCTTCAAGTGGGATTCCTATCTCAACAAATTTTTGTCCTAAAGATTCAATCTATAACTTTGAAGTTACTTTGGCAGGTTTTGGATTTTTACCCCTCTTATCAAGACTCTTCAGTAGTTGTAAATCTATATCTTCAAGATTTATTACTTCTCTCACCTTGAGAGTGCTCTATGTATCCAACCAAGATGTGAAATATGTAGGAATAGGAGTATCCGCATGAGTTATTATTTGTTGTTGATTATTTCTAATCATTAGCTCTTGAGAAGAAGTTTTTTGAGTATCCACTCCTTTTTGGATCTCTTTTTCTGATTCTTTTTCAACTATTTATACTATCTTCTATACCACTTTCTCAGCCATTACTTCTTCTTATCTGGGTATTTTACTAACTTCTTATGTTTCTACCATGAGCTCAGATCCTTCTTCAATAGTTTTTATTCTTTATTTCATTCCCTCAGCTATTTATTACAACATTTCTTATTTTTCTTATTGATAAGGTCTCTCTCTTTCATTAGTTACTTTTTTAGGTTCTTTTTAGTAATGGGTTGATCTTCTAGAGGAGGTGGTGGCAGTGAAGCTAATAGGGAAGATGGAAGAAGAGGGGATTCCTTTGAAATAGATTTCTTAGGAGTTATGGTGATATGAGTCTTGGGAGGAGGAATTAGTATTGATGGATCTAATGTGGATGTAGTGGAAATTGGAATGGGAGAAGAAGTGGGAATGATATAAATAGGAGGACATGTATTGGTGGCTAATGGCGGAAGAGGAACATCTACCTAAATAGGTTCCTTATATTTTACTACTGAAAATGTATCATCAGTATTCCTTTTGAGTTTTATATTCTTGGTATATACTTTGCCACTCTCTCTTTGCACCATCTCTTTTCTCTTTTGTCCCACACGTGTGGTTTCACTTATCAATTCCTTCATGCAATAACCCTTGAAAGGAAGCCAATTGGAAGTCATTTCCAACACATTTGAAGTTCTCTCAAAAATTGTTTTATCATGATCATCTCCAAAAATGATTGCTGAAAGTGGGACACTATCCTCTCCTACTACATGAAAAGCATCACTTGTAACAACACCATCATCTTCCATATTTTTTGGAACAAAAGCTAAATCAAATGAATGAATTTTTTCTATAGTCAACCTATTGTTATCCCTCCTTCTCACTTCAAACTCATCCCTGTAATCCATCCAAAAATCTTCAAGTGTTGGGATATGCATGTACTCAAGAGAAACCGTACTCTGAGCAACACCCTTATAATTAAAATTAGATCTGGTGTCAAAGTGAACTTGAGTATAGTGGTGATACATTTTTTTCTATACATTTTTGGCTTTATAAATGCTAGGGAAATGATAGTGACCAATCACAATGGGAAAATTGATAGTATCTTTGTGAGACTTTGATTGTAGATCATGTAATTCAATAATTTATCTATAAAATTTCATGAGGATCCACTTATCATTAGGATATTTGGGCAGCTTGATAGGTGCACATAAAAAACCTCATACTTTAAGATAGGTGAATTCAAGGAATTGAATGAAAATACAACCATATAATGAAACTGCATCCCATGATTCATCTGTTATTCTTCTATCTTTTAGAGATGTATCCAATTTACAAATAAGTTCATAAAAGAAACCATCATTTACTAAAATATAATGTTTTTAGTATTCTACAAGGACCAACTGAGGATAATATTCATATATAGGCATGGTTTATAGTGTGCTTTTAGTCCTTAGCCTTGAGAAAATTTCACTTGAAGTGGATATGTATACAATATATATAGTCATCTTAAAATCAAAGGTCTGAAACACACTCTTCAACTATTGATCTACATTATCACTTAGCATTCTTTCCCATTCAATTTTGGAAAAGCTTCTAGTTGCATCAACATACATCCATGAAGATTAAAACTTAGCATTCTTTTCACCATTAGTCCTGCATAACAATTGAATGATATCATCAACTTCTTGAACAAAATATGATCTTTCAATGTGTTTAGGAAACCTTGAAGCTTGTTTCACTCTTTTCAAGTAATACGTATTCAATATCTTTATACACTCAATTGTCTTAGTTTTCCACTAATTTATGTCTTTCCCCATTGTTATGTCAATTAATTTAGGTGATGTTGGAATCTTAAAATAGTAGTTGAGATACTGAGCATTCAATTTTATAATTATGCTCCTAGTAGCATCTCTCATATTTATGGTTAGGGATTCATAATATTTGTCACATGTCAGCACAAACTCAAGGAGTTGAGCTAAACTTGGGAAGGCTGTAGCTTGAAGGATTTCATGGCTTATCATAGCATGCATGAGTGGGGTCTTATCTATGGATTTATATATCTCCAATAATTTTGTTATAGACACATGCCCCATGTTTGTGTTATTTATCTCACTTAACTTGGAGACTATGCTTGATTCAATTGGGTAACCCTTATACTCATACTTAATTTTTGTGTCTTGTGACTTACCTTTTCCTTTTCCCTTCTTGGTTGGTTTTGGAATCCCCTCTAGTGCTAAATCTAGGACATTTTTAATCAATATTGTTTGCTCTTGGACTTTAGCTAACTCTTCTCCTGATCTTCCTAGACTTTCTAATCCAAACATTGGATTTGACTTACTCTGAAGAACTAGATATGTATTCCCTAATGTTGATTAATTGATTCCGCTGGATTTAAAATTTTGAGAAAAGAATTAACTCATTTCTCTTGAATTATATCTAAATAAGTTTCAATTTTTGAGTAATGTGAATTCTTGAAAAACTAAGTATCATTCTTTTAAATAATAGTACTTTAGAAACCCGAGTAGGTCACTAGGATTACACAAGGAAATTTGGGTTTTCCATGACTAATAAATTCAATTTTTCCTTGACTAACTACTTGGATTCAAAAACATAAAGCAAGAATACATGAGGAAGAAGTTTGAATTGGTCTTGGGTAGTTTAATGCGAGTTTCTTTGGGATCAATACTTTGGGCTCTTGGGAGGTATTAACTGCATACAAGAAACCCTAAGTAATGAGGAAAGGAAAGCTCAAGTAGGTCTTCGATAGTGTTCCATGAGTTTGTGCAAGATCAAGACTTCAAGTTTTCTTAGGTTAATTACTTAAGATTGAAAACCCAAAGTAATTAGGATTCAAAATTCTATATGACTAGGGATATTAGGAATCAAGTTTCTCATGGTTTATTACTTCACTTCAAGAACCTGATGAAGTAAAGAAGGTTATGAAACCTGACTGGGAAAGGGATCTTCAACTGCTAGGTTTCTCTTGAAGGAATTTTTTTAGGGGTTTTTAAACACAATAAATAATTAAAATCATGAATGTATGAATTAAGACAACTAATCATGTCAAGAAAACAAAATAAAAACCACAACAAAGCAAACATAGTAGAGAAATGATCATGATGGCAAAAAAAAACTTATGTAGAGAAAAACACCAAGAAAAATGCAAATAAAAGACACAAAAACCACAAGTAGATGATTTACTTACCTCAAGCACAAATGGGTCAAAGAGGAAATCACTCGAAAGTTTTTTAGAAGCTTAAAAAACATGACTTAGGGTTTACAAGTGTGATTACTTGTTTGAATGTCTTGGTTGTCAGGTAGAAATGAGGTGGAATTTCCTAATATATATATATATATATATATATATATATATATATATATAAGGAAATTCCACCTCATTTCTACTTGTCAACCAAAACATTCAAACAAGTAATCACACTTGTAAACCCTAAGTCATGTTTATATATATATATATATATATATATATATATATATATATATATATATATATATATGCCAATGCATTAATTATAAGCTTGGAAAACCACATCAACCCTTGTTCCTTTTGTTAGGTTTCTTGAATTGCTTTACTCATTTCAACCTTTGAAGTTAAGTGCTCCCATAAACCCGATTAGGTCTAGGTTGATGAGTAACTCAGGTTCGTGAACCCAAATTGATTTTTCTTATGATTTATATGAGTAAAGCAATGGTGAAAACCTGGATGTGTCTAGGTAATGTTTAACAAGTTTGTGGAACTTCTTAACTTAATTTTGGTAATGTATTAAAGCAACTAGACAATCTCAATTTGATCTAAGAAGAGTAATTTAGGTTCAGGGACCCACATTACTTTTACTTGAGATTGTGTGAAAGTAAATCAACTTTGAGAACTTGATTAGTATTGGGAAGTATTTATTGGGTTTGATGGGTTACTCTACTTAATTTTAGATAGTGCAGTAAAGTAATTTGATAACCCCAGTTTAGACTGTGATGAGTAACTCAGGTTTTTGAAACAACTTTACTTCTTTTCAAATAAGTAAAGTAGTATGCAGACCCTGATTTACTTTATGGGTAAGCCAAAGCACTTCTACTTCTTTTAATTTGCTGAGGGAGATGAGTAGATGGATTTTAATAATGACTTTAAGAAAAATGTTTTAAACCTTATGGAGTAATTAGGAGAAATTGAGGATAATAAGAAATAAGGTAAAACAACTAATAGAATCTAATTTCCTTATTCATGGGACTAACTCACACAAGATGAAGATTCAAGAAAAAAATTGAAGAGGTGTCCCAAAATTAGAGGTGTAAAATTTTGGGGACACCATATAGCTTCATTTTTTCACTTTTACTATTATGTGTTCCTTATTTGAGTTCTCTTTTTACTGTGTGAAATGTATTCTTTGCTTTATTTATTCACTTTTTTCATGGTGTGCTTACTTTATACCTAGTGTTACTTCCTAGTTTTCTATGTTAATTTTGCATGAATTTATGCTTAATGCAATGATATGTCATGTGCATGCCTCTTATTTTGACATGATCCATGTCATGTAAGTGTTTATTATTTATTTCATATATTTTCATGATTCCTAGCATGCATATACTGGGAACAAGGCTCTGTGTGTGTTGTTTACTTTAATATAACTGTTGTTATCCTAATTATATTAGGGTATTATATTTTAATTCTTCATTTAATTAATTTTCCCATGAGGGGTATATCATTCATATATTTATACATCTATCACATGTTTCCTACTTAAAATATATTACCTTTTTACTTTATTGATTATATGTTTCCCAAGAGGAGCATATTGCTAGTGTAATCCCACTTCTTATATATTTCCTTCTTTAGTTATTATACACTTAATCTTACATAAATAACATTATAGGCCTATGTTAGGAAAATTATCTATGACATATATGTTTTTATGATGACATCTTACTATTTTAGGCATATGTAATTTTATTACCTATCTTACATATGATACATGCAATACTTTCATTTGAGATATGTACTTCATATAATTAGAACACATCTAAAAAGGGGTGACATATATTGAATCTATTTTTATTTCTTCATCCTAGTAATCATGACACTTTTGTATTAGTTGTTCCTCCAATAAGTGAGGATAATGGCATATTGATGTTTCAATGCATACCCGACACATGATACTTGTGCCCATCATGGGATATCTCCAAGACATTTACTAATCCTACCCTCATTGATTTCACATTATATTTGTTGAGCTTAGATTTTTTGTTGCTAAAATTTCTATAAAAAATGTATGCATTATTTAACATACATTCAAATACTTATATTTCTACAAGGTCCTTATTAATTGGAAAAAAATAGATACGTAAGAAACTCATACAAGGGATCCCTCACATTTTTAAACAACACCAAGGGTATTGTTTATAATTTATATTTTTTGGATTTCAATCAGTTGTATTTGGAAACACTTATTTTTTTCATATTTTGTTCTCAAATGTATCACATGACACTCAAAAAAATTATAATATGCTAATGACTCACACTACGATCACTATCAAAGCACCAACTCAAACTAGATGTATTAATTTTAGTCATAGTATTATTTATTTCAACAAGACATTGATTGTTTAGACACTTATCCACATGCACATGTTTGCTTGTGTAGAAGTTTTTATATAATTGGATAAATGAGCATGGATGTCAATTATGAGATTTTTGCATCCATATATAGTGGAAATTACGAGATCTCTCTCTCTTTTTGATCTTTTTTACACTATTACTATGATATTATAAATATTTCAAGTTTTTAAGTGATTGTGGCAACTTCTTCATCTCCATCAGTTTGTTTTAATTTGATATGCATGTGCATATATATTAAAGTGGGGCCATTATATAGACAACTAATTTTTGTATGAGGATAATTATTAATTATAGAATTACATTATTTTAGGGTACATTTGTGTTTGTTGATTATTTGTTCATTTTGGGATCTTATTGGTGTATTTTCTTTTTGTTTATAGATGAACACCTAGTTTTTATCCCATCATTCCTTCCTCTCTTCTATTTCTCTTTCCTTCCATCCATATTTTATTGGGTTCTAGGCCTTTTTATTAAAACCATACAATGTATGGGTATGAGGTATACCCTTTTGACCATAAACCATACAGTGTATGGTTATGAGGTATACCCTTTTGACCATTATTTTGAGCTCTTATGCCTTGAATTCATGATTTTCTAGCCTTTAATACGTATTGTATGTTAGTTAACATGTTAACAAGGCCCTAGCTTAAACAATAAGTGTATAAATACACAAGTTCACTAATGCATATAAGATATGAAAGCCAAGGGATTCACATGCAACTCATAAGGAATAACCACACAATAATTGAAGGATTGTATTCTAAAAGTGTAAAATTAGTTTACTTTAACATTTAGAGCAGAATTAAAAAAAACCTAAAGAACTTATTTCTTTCCACGTATTCATTTTAGCAAAATATGCCATATAGGACTAACTCATGTGTTCACAAATTACTTTTTGACTTGTATTGAGTGTTAATTACCAAATTTCTTTCTTTCTTAGAGGCCTAAAAATAATGAAGGGAAAACACATGGCCACAAATTAATTCCCTATTTTTTCTTTGGTATGTGATTATTTTATAGGATTGTGGAGAAAGAGATCAGTTTCATAGATATATGCATAGAATTTTAGAAAAGAATGTGAGTTTTTTAGAGCTTGAGTAATAAATTAGGATCATCTAATTAGATTTCACATGAGTGTAGTTTTATAGAACTATTACTTTGATGTTTATGAAAGAGTGCACTATAAATTTAGTCTCTGTAGTCTTCCATAACTATTACTTTGATGTTTCTGAAAGGGTCCACTAGAAACTCAGTTTTTGTTCATTTTGAGGCTTTTGGATTTTTTTCACGTTTTTATTTGGACCTATTTTCCACTATTAAGTTCTAAAAAAAATATCTATATTCATGAAAAATAAGGATACTTCTCTAAATCCTTATTTCCATTTATTTCTAGTTATACAATGTTGTTTATTATAAATTATGTATGGTTTATTTTGGAAATAATGACAAGGCAATCAAACCCACCACTTTTATGGTGGTTGTATGTTAAAATAGAGGGTCTCCTTGCCTTGTAATTATTATAAAAAATACATGAGGAAAGTACCATTTGGATAATGACTATTTATTGAGGTCATTTAAATAATAATCAAAATATACATAGATAAATATCTCACAAAAATTAATATCAGAGATAATGATTGTAAGGTTGATGACAAGCTCATGAATTAAACTACGCTTATTCTCATTTACTAAAATATATATTTATATTTATTGGTAAATGTATGAATGAAAGTAATTCCAAAATATATTGATGATGTATATTAAACTTGAAGTTAATAAAACATACTAGGAATTCACATGCAACTGATAAGGAATAACCAAAATTCAATTGAAGGATTATATTTTAACAGTGCAAAAGCAATTAACTTTAGGATTAAATAAAAATTTAAAACACTTATTTATTTACCATGTATTCATTTTAGCAAAACTATGTCATATACGACTAGCTCATGCATTCATGGATTACTTGTTGACTTGTATTGAGTGTTAGTTAACAAATTTGTTTCTTTCTTAGAGGCCTAACAATAATGAAGGGATAACAAATGATCAAAAATCAATTCTCCATTTTTTATGGTATGTGATTATTTTCTAGGGTTGTGAAGAAGGAGACTAGTTTCCTAGATATATGCATAGAATTTTGGAAAAGAAAGTGAGTTTTTTTGAAGCCTTAGAGTAAAACAAACAATTATTAAATTAGATTTCATTTGAGATTAGTTTTCCAAAATTGTTACTTTAATGTTTCTAAAAGAGTTCACGAGCTACCTCATCTCTATAGTCTTCCATAATTGTTACTTTGATGTTTCTGAAAGGATGCATTAGAAATACAATTTTTGTTCATTCTAAGTTTTTTGGTTTTTTTTGCCTTTTTGTTTGGACCTATTTTCAACTATTAATTTCTGACAACAATCTCTAGATTTATTGTAAACATGGATACTTCTTTGAATTCCTATTTCTAATTCTAGAATGTTTTTTATTATAAATTATGCATGATTTATTTTGATAATAATGACAAGAAATCAAATCCATCATTTATATGGTAGTTATGTGTTAAAGTAAAAGGCCCCCTTGCCTTGTGATTATTATAAAAAATATATGAAAAAAATATAATTTGAATAATGATTATTTGTTGAGATCATTTAAATAATAATTAAAATATATATGATTAAAAATTCCATAAAAACTAATATCGAAGATAATAATTGTAAAGTGGATGACAAGTTTATGAATTATACGACTCTTATTCTCATTTACTAAAATAGATATTTTTATTTTTATTTATTAATAAATATATGAATGAAGACTTTAAAATCTTTAAAATAATTTCAAAATAAACAGATTGTGTATATTAAACATGAAGAATATATATATATATATATATATATATATATATATATATATATATATATATATATATATATATATATATATATATATATATATATAAGTGGCACTGCTTCCTATGGGTTTAGGAGGTTCCCCCAAGTTAAAAAAGAACCGGTTATCCATTAAAAAACAAACATATTTATCCCACAACCAATCAACCATCATATTTTTTAACAAATCACCAACCTAGACTCTTGGAAGATAAACTTATTTTAATCTATGAATGGTGGTTGGATTGACCAGTAGTTTGGAAGTGGGAACCAAGAGTTCATTTTCACATTATTATTTCAACAAGTTTCTCATAGGTAGATTTAAACTTCCAAATATTGGAAGACTTGTTACAATTTTTTTTTGAAGATGCGGTGTGTTTTAGATCTGTTATTCTCATCACTTTCATACCTTCCCTCTGTCGTAGAAATATTCTATTAATGCTAATGCAATTCTTCTCTTTGGGTACTACACGTTTCTCTTATCTATGAAGGAGTGCTTCATAGATCTGAAATACTTACACTAGCCTGCCTAACTCCAGTTATGAAGACAATTCTTTCATTGTGTGGTTATTCTAATTTTTCATATTAAGAAAAAATGTGTATGCACTATGATTTCCAATGGCTCTAGCTTTAGCTTACATGGAATGTTCTGGTTTATGCACTATTATTGCCAATGGTTATAAATGTATATCTAAGCTTATATTAATTGTATTACAATGGAAAATTTTGAACCAATTTCTTTTTCTTTTCCCTCATTTAAAGTTCAATGTAAGCTATTACATGTTGCAAAAAAATTGAAATAAGCGGCATTCATCAAAGTACAATTATTTGCTACACAAATCCAAACTATTTTGGTATTCATCAAATGCAATAGGTGAAACTCCTTTCATTTCCATTGCTTAATGTTTTAAGTAAATTAAGCAACCTTAATTTTGGCCTTATCTACTCATCTACATATTTATGTAATATTTTTTTGCATGTTGAGTACCTTACAAGTGTGAGGTTGGTAGTTCAAAACTTGTATTGTAATGTTTCCCTCACTCTAGGTCAAGTTTATGAGGAGAGTTGGGAGTATAGTGGCTACTCCTCATAATTCAACTCTTAATCATGGAGAAATAGTGAAGGAGATATAACCGATGCATACATACATACATATATCAGACTAATGTTGAAAACATAACATGCCCACTCTTAAAGTTGTGGTATTTATCAATGAATCAAATTTTTATACAATGATTTACACACTTTGATTAAGCTTTGCTACAATGATTTACATGCTATACTTAACTTTTGACACAAGACATCAATTATTCCATTATTGTGTGTTACAATGGTAATAGGGAGTTGTTAAAAATTTGTCCCACCTTAGATTTGACATCCATTTGACCATCACGATATAGTTTCCACCTTATTATGCCAATAGGTTTTCTACAATGGCACCCAAGATTTGTTAACAATGAATGATCACCTTAAATGTGATATCCATCTGATCATCAAAGGAAAATTTCAACCTTATATTTCATATCAATTTGACAATCATATTGGATTTTTCCTTCTTACTTAGCGAAGTTGATCTAACATTGTAATATCTTGGTCATATAGTCGAATTCATAGTCCACTTTTTTTCCCAAGAGGTTTTTAACCTTAACATAGTGATGCAAGGATATTGAGGTCATCAATCCCCAGCTAGTAGAAATTATTCTAAGAAGGTAGTAGAGTCATTAATTAATGTATTATGTGACAAATCCAAGATAGGTGCCTCAAGATTGATATATCTCAATAGTTTTTAGATAAACATATCTATACTAGTTAAATATTGTTATATGGATTTACACACTTTTACATTAGTAGATGTTACCCAAGGGGTTTATTGGAAGAAAAATGACTAAGAGGGGGATGAATTAGTCTTCAAAACTTATTTATCAATTCCACATAAGAAAACATGAATCATTCAATCAAGCACATAGGTCTAGCAAGCATAAACAACTATCCACATAAGCATGAAGCATAAGAACACAAGATAACACAACTTATATGTGGGAAACCCTAAAGGGGATGAAAAAACATGAATTAATTCAAATGGGATACAATATTATAAGACAAACACCAACATTTATGAATCACCAACTTCACATACAACACCAACCCCAACTAGCTAAGCACCAAGTTAGCTAGGCTTTAGCAAACATCCATTTGCAAGGAGGCACTAACCCCTTAGATGACTTAGCACCAACATAGCCACCTGGTATATTTTATCATATTTAGGACACCCTATTTCTCAAACAATTGATGATGACCACTTCTTCAACTCTTAACACTCTTAACCCTCTCAAATTATCTTCTAGCCTTCTTCGCTCAACTAGCCCTCTTCTTGACTTGATTAGGTCATATGACCTTGATTTTCATAAATATAAATATGTAAAAACTTTATCATAGTTACTTTAAACACATTTTATGGTCTACATGACATTATTCTTATAACTATTCTATTTCATTTGCATGTTCTCTTCACACTCCAATAGGCCTAAAAATTGCTTATTATTTATACAAGTCACTTGTTCATATCATTATTAGTCGATCAAAGATCCTTACCCTCTTTAGTCAGACATAAAATATATATTAGGACATATTATATACATGTATAAAAATTTATTCGAGTCCCTTTAGGTCTGACCTACCTTAATTAGACCTTATCTCACCTTTAGGTCTCATGAAGACCTAATCCTATTAGGTCTATTTAGGACATGTTACACTTTTTCTTCTTTGGAGTAATTTCAAACACTTCACATAGTAGGAACATATCATATGCCATTAAAATGTACCTTATCTAATTTCACTTTCGATTGATAATACCTTTTACATTTAACCACTACTTGAACCTCTTCTCAAAACATTGTTTGCAATAGGCCTGTGCATACCCAAAAAATAAATCTTGAACAACTGAAGCAAAAACACAAATTTTCCAAACAACCATGGAAAAAAATTACATATACATAATCTAAATGACCTTAATATCTTCACCATGTGTTTTATACTTCACAATATAGGGCAAAAGGACTCAAACCCTTTTCTATGAATAATTCACTCAGAATTGTTAGGACACTCCAAAACTTGGTCATGAACAAATTGATACTTAATAATTAAAAGAGAACTTCCCATGATAAATGACACCTTAAAAATATTATTTTTCATATTTATATCAGTCTCAAGTAAAAATGTCATAAGGTCTAATGTCAAATATTGGTCTTGCATACCAATCTTTTGTCTTCAGTACACAGTCAAATATGAACCAATCAACCCATTTTGGCTTCACCATTTCAATCACTTTCACTAACTCTAAAATATTATTCAAACCATGTAAAATACATATATGTCCCCAAAAAAAACATCATATGTATTGGATGCTTCAGCTCAAGGCATAAAGCCTCAAACTCATCATTGTAACTTGCATACCCAGAATTACCTATTTGCCTTGAAGACCAATCATGATGATTTTAAACTTCAACACATATATAATAATTTCAAAGACCCCTACTATATGTGGATGATATTATGTGATCACTATACTATTATCATATAGATAGATAATATGGTAAAATAACAATATTGGTCTTGCAGACTAATCTCATGAACTTGCACCTTTACTATCTCATTTTCACTAGACGAGTCAAATTATGAGCAACATTTTCATCATATCCACTAACCTCCAAAATGTATATCCAACATGAAAATATATTAAAAGTATTTAAAAACCTCTCCATGCACTTGGATTCATCCATAATCCATGATAACACATTTCTAATCAACTTCTCACTTTTGCCTGGGTTTCTCATTATTTGCATCATTAGGCCTATTAACAACTAGTAAATTTGTAAGACTAGTTTAGCACCCTTGAGGGATAGATTATACTTAAAAATAACCATGAACATAAAATAAAATTATCCATCTTTTTCCTCCATCCATTTAGCAATTTTGACTTGGTCAACTTTGAGAACTATAACAAATATTTGAGAAAGAAGGCTTTCCTATAGGGTCCACTCACTCACCTGACAAACCAATCATAATTGGAGGTGTCTGGGAGAGTTTACTACAACCTATAATCACCTAAATATTTCAATCTATTCTATAAAATTTACAACAATATCATTCATATTGGGTCATTATTAAGGTTCTTTAAGGGTTTGAACCATCTTCCAATCTTAATGATCATTCATAAACCTTAGCCCCTCACTTCATAAACTAATTCTTGTAACTTTGAGCTAAGACTCTTCCACATCTAACATGAATATCTAGGTTACCATGTAGAGGTTACACATGCCAATGAACACTTGAAATTTCTTCTTAAGTTTAGAACCCTTCTTTCTGCGCATACGAGAGACCTTAAAACACTTTTTCTTGCCTCAACCTTCAAATTTTGACTTTAAACTTGGTCAACATACTTTAAATAACATAAAAAATTCTTTCAATGCTCACATTTCAATATTATCCTTGGAAATAGAATCTCATACCCTATTACACCATGCTCTCTCTCTTTACTCTTTAGGCTTTGACTTGCAAGTCACATTAGGCCTTGAAAATTAACTTCAAGTCTCTTTTCATGTGCTATCCACATTATATACATGATCATAAAACATATCACATACTCAAAAAATGTCAAAAAGTCTTCATATGTCTTTTCAATAGCTCATGTTGCCTCATTAGGCCAAATAGGGTTTAGAGGTGGTCTAATTGCATACTAGGTCTGTAAGTCTTACCCCTGTAGGCTTACCTTGAGAATAAATTGAGTGATCCAGAGCATTGTAATAATTATCAAAAAATTTTATAGAGCCTCTTATGCCTCTATTCATCCATCTTACTTGGCCACCAAGCTCATAACTTCTCACAGGGTCTCTTCATCCTATGACTAGTTTTATGACTAGGTTTTTCAAGCACTTGAAGCTTGACAACTGACCCTGAAACACTCCTTAATGATTATACAAATTTCTGACATGACTTTAATGATCCTTAGACAATATCATGCCTTTGTACATACCTCTTCATTCTAAGCATCCACTTGCTTATGATATGAGTAAGCTTCTCAAGACACCTTGTACTCAAAGATTAGTACTCAAACATGCTTATCTTGGCCTAAACATTGACATAAAAATCAAATGAATAATTAGGTTGTCTTAAAATTATATATTTTCACATGACTTCCTTTTCACATAAGGTACACAAACTCATACCTCATAGATCACTGACCATGCATCTTCACCATATGTACATTGACATCAATAACATCAACCTTGACATCAAATAACATCAACCTTGACATAGATGCCATCAATTATCAGAAAAATATCCCTTTGTCATTGATGGTAAAAAATTCTTCAAACTAGTCACTCTCATCTCCATTCTTGAACTTTTTTCCCTTTTGACATTAATGACAAAGGATATTCAACAAATTGCCATCTAGAACCACATCTTCTTGCAATACAGGTTATGAAGAATTTAAAGAAACATGATTTCCCTTACTCCATGCATACCTCCTTCAAAAATAACTTAGATTACAATACCACTTCAACACAGATCAAGCTTAGTCAACCATCTGAACATCTCCCACTCAAACTAAACATCCATCATGCTTTTGCTAACTGAAGAGTGTCTTCATGAAGCCTATTGAAGTCACCCCTTTCCATAGGGCACTAAAACAACATTAGTTTAAGATATTCCCATATCTCCATGTTCTCACAAGATTGAATGTCCCTTAATACACTTTTAGGCTTGATTGGAATTATAGGGTTGATTTCTTCATCATCCATTTGATCATTAATATGACTAACAATAGACATTCCTGATTAGATTTCACATCTAAAGTATATTCTATCATAACAAATAGTTCACTTGAGTTTGTACAATGATCATGTCTCATCTTTGATATCTTTGGTTTCCATAGACTTTTTTGCCTTCTTTATTTCACTCTAGGATCTTTAAACCTCCTTTTTTGACTTGATGACCTTGTACCTCTATTAGGATAGAATCTTGAAATATGTCCTACATTATGACAACTATAGCAAACCATCTTATACATATCATTTTATTGATGTGAACTATGACTCCTTCCATAGTCCCATGAATACTCGTTGTTGGAAGATATTTTACACTCTTTTGATCTATGACCAAACTTACTACATATAAAACAAAAACCATTGAATGAACTAATATAACTCATAGCATTAAGCTATTTGATTTGTATTTTTATGTTAACCTTATTGTTTTTAATAGAATTTCCTTTGACTTGAACTACCTTCTTTTGGTGTTCTTTGAAACCAAGACCTATCTTGTCACTTGTAGAATTTTGACTACTTAAGATGGCATCAAGAGCCTCGGTGCTCTTTTAAAACTTCACAAAGGTCCTCACCTTAATATATGTTTAATTCAACTCAACTTTAAATGATTCTAATTCATTTTTATACTTGGTGTATTCTTCTTCTTTAGCCTTTAGGTTTACATTGACTATCTCCATTTGTGCTTCATTTTGATTGATGATCTCATCATAATACTTGGAAGTGTTACTCAATCTCTCCTCAAACCAGCCAATCTACTCCTCATAGTCCTTAAATAATGATCTTAGTTTGTGATTCTTTCTCTTTTGGAACTTTAACACCTCTAGGGAACTTACCAACTCTACCTCAAGGTTTGCTTTAGGTTCTTATTCATCTAATTCTACATCAACCATAAGGCCTTTCCCATTTGAGTAACCCTCATTGTTTGATTCTATGGCCATGAAAAAGGTTTCATTATTATCATGTTCAGGTTCATTACTGACACCATAACTATTAGATTCACTTGAGTCACTTACATTATAAGAGTTATATTCTTTAGTGAAGAGGCTTCTATAATTCTTGAATGTTCCTTTCCTACCTTCATACTTTTTTAAATCTTTTTTTTTGTCAAGATTATAGGCCTTCTTTTTATCTCCATGATGTTCATCATGTTCTTCATGCTTAGTATGATCCTTTTTAGGACACTTAGATTGAAATATTTGAAGGGTAACTTACCCTTGTAATTACCTAATCCAAACCTTAAATTCCTTGCAAAAATGGATATGATTTAATCATCATCAACATCTAAACAGTCCTCATCCTTGACATTCTTAAATTTTAACTTCTTTTCAACTTTAAAAGTTGTTTCTTTATTGGGAGGTCTTCCTTCATTTGTTCTCATTTCATAGGTAGTCAAGATGCCATGAAGCCCATCCATCTCTAGCTTATCCAAATCTTGCATATCTTCCACTATAGATAACTTAGAGTCAAACTTAGGAGTTAGTGATATCAACACTTTTTGAACCACTATAGATTATTTCACCTCTTCTCTCAATCCTCTAATGACATAGACAACTTAATCAACTTTCAATAGGTAACATGCAATTGTTTCATCTTCAGACTTTCAAACTATCTTCTGTGGGTTTGCAACTTGGCCATATTCACCTTGGTGTGTCTTTCATAGATAGTCATCAACTTTTTTCATATCTTTTTGGCTGATACATAGTGCTTCACCTTCACAAGATCTACCTCTAATAGGCCACAAAGAATGGAATTCATTACCTTGTAGTTGTTTTCAGTAGCCCTCTTACTTGCTGCATTAGTTGGTAGAATAAGAGGAGCACCATAGACAAATATCATGACCTTGGGGGATCAAATATATCTTAATATTAATTTTACAAAAGGCATAATTAGATTCATTTAATAATGGATCCTTACTGGTATAGAAACCACCTTGAGCTTATTGACTAGCCATATTTGCTTCTAGGATCTCCTTTAGGCTTTTAGACCTGCTTCAAAGGACTAGGATCTGATACCAAATATTGGAATAAAAATTATTGAAAGGGGGGGTGAATAAATATTTAAAACTTACTTATCAATTCCACTTAAGGAAAAATGAATCATTCAATCAAGCACATAGGTCTAACAAGCATTAAAAAAACTATCCACATAAGCATGAAGCATAAGAACATAAGATAACATAAATTATATGTGGGAAACACTCAAGGGTATGAAAAGACACTGATAAATAAAAATTAACTACATTTATATAAGACAAATACCAACTTTAGTGAACCACCAACTTTACATTGAGTACCCACCCCAACTAGTTAAGCACCAACTCAGCTAGGCTTTAACAAGCACCCACTTACAAGGAGGGACCAACCCCCTAGATGAATTAAAAAAAACTCATCCACATGATAGCTTTGATCATATTTATGAAACTCTATTTCTCAACCAACTAATGATGACTACTTATTTAGCTCTTAACACTCTTAGCCCTCTCAAAATGCCTTTTAACCTTCTTTTCTCAACTAGCCCTCTTCTTGACTTGATTAGGTCATATGACTTTGATTTTTATATACAAAAATCTAAAAAAAAAACTTCATAATAGTTAATTTATACACCTATAATTATCAACATAACCTTATTCTTACCAATATTCTATTTTATTCTCATGTTCTCTTCACAATCCAATAGGCCTAATCCTAAAAAATTGTCTAGTATTTATACAAGTCACTTGTTCATATCCTTCTTAGTCAGTAAAACATCCTTAAAATATTATTTTAGACACTAAATGGATTTTATAACATCTCATATACATGGATTAAATGTGATTTGAGTCTATTTAGGTCTAACCTACCTTGATTATATTTTATCTCACCTTTAAGTCTCATGGAAACCTAATCCTATTAGGTCTATTTAGGACATGTTACACTTTATCTTCCTTGGAGTACTTTAAAAAACTTAAAAAAATAAATATATTGTATTCCACTAAAATATACATTATACAAATTCACTTTAGGTCCATGATACCTTTTAGATCCAACCACTACTTGAACCTCTTCTCAAAACACTATTCACAATAGGCTTGTGCATACCCCTAAAACTTGTTTTGAATAAATGAAGCAAAATACAATTTTGAAAAGAAACCATGGAAAAAAATTATACATACATAAGATACATGAACTTAATATCATCACCATGTGTTTTATACTTCAAAATATAGGGAAAATAGACTTAAACCCTTTTTAGCAAATAGCTCACTTAGAATTGTTAGCATACTCCAAAACATGGTCATGAACAAATTAATATTTAATAATTGAAAGAGAGCTTACCATGATAAATAACACATTAAAAATATTATTTTACATATCTATATCATTATCAAGTATAAATATCACAAGGTATAATGTCAAACATTGGTCTTGCATACCAATATTTTATCTTCAACACACATAGTCAACCCTGAACCAGTCAACCCATTTTGGCTTCACCATTTCAATCACTTTCACTAAATCTCAAAACTTAATCAAAGAATGGATAGAAAATATATGTCCCATAAAATGTCATATGTATTTTATGCTTCATCTGATGCAAGAGCATCTACGGGTGCATAATATATTTCATTTTATTTCAAGTATAATGAATGAGTTTTCCTACAACAATTGTAAATCAAATTGTAATTTGTTAAAAAATGATATTTTTGGAAAAATAAGCCGTATATGGAATAAGGTGAATCAAAACATAATTAGTGTGTATTAGTTGGATTCTTGGATTGAAGGATATTGTTAGGCTGTTGAAGCTGTTGAAAAATTCCAGGAAGACTTTCTAAGCATAGGATAGCTGGCACCTACCTTTGGCAAATTTATTAAAGAGGATAGGGGACAAAGAGAAAAATAGGAAGGATCTCCTTAGGGAGAGGAAGCCAATTTGGAGGAGGATCTCCAGGAGGGAGAAGAAGAATCAAGAAGGCCATTCGGCCTATATTATTTTATTTAGATCAGTCTGTGCAACCGCAGGCTAAAGGAGATCGTCGATGTATTGTGCTCTATTGGAGGTTGCATGACAGCCTTTTAGGAGATGCCAGTTCTATATATGATTATCCATAGCCACCAGGTGAAACAAAACAAAAGTAAATACTCAAAATGTCTGTGTTGAACCAAAGTCTAAGCAGAGTTTAATGGAGAAGCACCGGTGGTAAGTCATTGACCTATCTAAACTGCCTGTTATTGGAGGAGTGTAGAGTCCATCGAGATAAGAATAACTCATAGTGCATGATCTCTATGGATGATGCCCCATAGTCACATCATGTAGGGCTCAATCTATAGTGTTCAAACTTTGAACTATGTTGCAAGGAGGCCGCATAATAAACATTACTAGCTCGGTGGTTGTGTCGCTGAGGCCTATGTTTTTTGTTTTACATATTATTTTATTTGGACAAGGCAGAGTCTGCATGGAATGTGGTCTCTAGTTTGAAGATGGTAAGCTTGATGTTGGATGATGCATCCCTGGTCAGATAGATGTTATTTAAGAAAACTGTGGCCATGCATGCATGTGAATATAAAAACAAAAAAAAACAAATGATGGCAAAGGACCTTCAGCATATGTTTTGGGCCTTTGATATAGCAGCTAAATGATATGAATGACGAAAAGAGAAGGGGGATCCTAGAAAGAGCCCGCATGGGTGATGGCATATCAGAAGTTGACTTTCCTGAAACTACATCAGTGTATTTAGGTAATGCTTGTTTTCATCCTCAGACAGAAAATGATTATAATATGTTTCTTGTTGTTCTCAGAATGCTTTTATATATATAACATATAATTCCATGCTAATAGACTTATCATCCGTGAAAGAGTTGCTTCTAGAATCCTAGTTTCAAAGAGCTATATATAGACCACTATTGAATGAACTGGGCATCGATTAAACTATGCTATCAAAGAATATTTGTCAGAATATTTGGCTATGGAAGAAGGGAACGTGTGGGTAGATGATACAGATCTAACCTGGATGATCTAGTGTGTGTAAAGCATCCTTAAAAAAAAATTAGAGGCTTAATTTGATGCATGCTATGCAGAACTATTGTTGTTCAATATATTTTAACATAACTGACACATTGAGCACAAAATAGATTTGGTCAAATTTGTGACAGTAAATTTGTAGTATGTTTCTTCATAATTTGCATATAATACTGATAATTATGAAGACTCCAGTCAGTTATGAGATGGTCTAAATCATGAACGATTAAGGCAAATAGTAAGTAGATGCCTCTATAAAAAGTGCATATGATCAATTTTACAATCTGTAGGGTGTCCTGGTTGATTTGATGATACAACATGGAAACTAATGTATATTATTTTGATTTAGCCCCTGTTTGACAATGATGACAGTGCATCAATTTCGGTATCAGAGCTCGAAGCTCTTAGGAATTGATAATTTTTTGCTACAGAATTAAGAAAAGAGATATCTTTGGAATGGTTGCATTTATTAATGATGTTGTAGTAGTGAAGGATTTGACAAAGGGATCAATAGGAGACAACACTAGAAGACCCTGCTGGAGGAAAGGTATGAGTAACTATGATATTTGATTTGAGTTTATTGTGTTGAGAAGTAAACAAGTGAAGAGGAAGGCAGTCAAGCCATTGAGGCTTAAGAGGAAAAGAAGCCAAGGAAGGCTTAGTGAAGAGCCAAGAGAAGCTCTAGAAGAAGAGCATAGTGAATGCTCAAGAGGGAGATCCAAAGCAAGGTAAGCTTGGATTTGTGATTTGTGTTTGATGAAGTGTTGTATAAAGAGTTGCTGCAGGATTGAGAAAAGGATCAAAAGACTAGGATGCAAAAGGCCTAGGTGAGATCAAGGAGATTGTCAAAAGACCAGTCAAGGAGGAAAGGCTTGGGTGAGACAAGGAATCAAGAGACCAAGGTGGAAAAGACTTGGGTGAAGATCTCAGAGATGGAAGTATTGTTGAAGGCACTACAGAGCAAAAAGGTACATGAGGGCATCAAGAAGAAAGCAAACATCAAAGGTATGGATAGTATTGCAATTGATAAAGAGATTGCTAATTTGAAGAGAGAGTTAGCTGAGATTAAAGATGAATATGAGTCTTGGATGTAGATGGACAAGCAAGCATGGGTGTGGCCAATGAGGAGGAGGTTGAAGTGGCCAATAGATCTCCTAATGAAGAGGAGAAGAAGGCAAAAGAAGATTGCCATGAGGAAAGAAGCCCATAGAGGCTTGAAGAAGATGAATAGGTTGCCAAGAGAGCAACAAGAGGAAGAAGTTATGAAGAAGGTTCTCATTGAGGAGAACAAGAGAAGTGAAGAAGAAAGAAAAGATGAAGTGCCAGGAAGAGAACTTGAAAAGATGAGAGTGTTCATGAAGAGAGCACTCATAGGGACCTTGTGGTTTCTTGTTTTTATATCTAATGTTGTCTTTGCATGGGTAATTGTAGGTATGAGCAACCTTATGAAGGTCAAGAGAAGGGCCTTGGAGAGTGAAGAGGTTGGTGTAAGAGAAGAGACCAAGTACACAAGTGAATGTGTAAGAGAAAAGAAAAAGTTTGCTGATGTTGATAAAGAAGAAGAGATGCATTGGTTAATGCATGAGGAAGGTGTTGAAGAACCCATACAAGTAAGAGAAGAGGTAGAAGATGAAGCTAAATTCCATGATGCCATTGAATTCCAAGAAGAGGAAAGAGAATAGCCAAGAATAAAGGAAGAAGAAAAGACAGAACTAATGGAGCAACTCGTTAAGGAGGTAAAGGTGAGTTCAAAAACTGATTTGTCTTATAAGCATGGAATTGTTGATATGCATGTTAGAGAAGCAAAGGGAAAGGTGAAGTTTCCAATTAATCATGGATATGTGATGCCTAAATGGTGGAGGAAGCAAACTCCCAAGCAACAGGAAGTGTTGGTCAAAGAGCATGGATGCAGGATGCCTACATGGCTTGTGAAGACAAATGATAAGAGAAAGAATCAAGTATGGGTGCCTAAGAAGGCAAAAAGTGAAGATGTGAGTGTTGAGATAGTAACACCAAGAAGTCAATGGAAAAGGATTGAAGGTGATTCCAATAGCCAAGAGAATGAAGGTGACATGGTGTTATGGTCCTAGTGGGTGGACTTCACTAACACCTCAAGGTTTTGGTGTAGCGGTTCATTACATGTGGTATCAGAGCCTGCACCTGGGTTCAAGTCACAGAGCGGGTGGCTACGCCGGCATTGTAGTGTTTGTCTAGGGCTCGTACACGTAGTGGATCTCGTGGTACGGGTGCAAATCCAGCCCAGAGTCTGGGCTTTGGAAGCATGGTGGGATGTTATGGTCCTGGTGGGCGGACTTCACTAACACCTCGAGGTTTTGGTGTAGCGGTTCATTACAGATGGTGAGTATGGAAGAGGCATTCCATGAAGACAAGATGCTTGAGAGGTATACCAAGGAGGTAAAAGGTAAACAAATGGTTTATGATGAAGTTTTTGAATCATTTAATGATCTTTTTATGGAAAATGAGGAATGGAAAATGTTTATGAAAACTAATGTACAGCAAGGAGAGAGTTCCAAGAGGATGGATGATGAAAGTGGAGATGTGAAATTAGTGCACATGATTGAAAAGAGTAAGGAGACACAAGGTAATAGTGTTCCTATTGTTTTTGATAAGTATATTGATGATGATGAAGATACTGATTTGTATGAAGAAAACATAAAGTGGATGAATGTATTTATAGAGGATGAAAGACAATCTAGTCTTAAGTTTGATATAAGACATGAAGATTTGGATGAGCTTGTGTTGAGTGAAGAGTTGAAGAGGATAGAAGAGTTATTGAATCTTCCAAAAGAGTTGTGTAGAGACACATATCAACATGGTGGCACCATTGATCAGATGGAAAATGAACGGAGGCAAGAACAAAGGAAAATGGTGAGGGTAGATTTGGACAAAGAAGAACAACATGAAGACAATCAAGGGGCTTCATGGCCTCAAATTTTTTCTACTAAGGTTGCTTTTAATGTTTTGAATGCAGGTGTTAAAGTTGTGGAGATGAATGAAGTCCATAGTTCAATGGACAAATTTTTGAAGCAAGAAGATCAAGGAGATCTTGAAGACATGTATGAGAATGAAGCATGGATATGGAAGATTGCAGTTGAGAAAGAGATAAGAAGAAGGAAATACAAGAAGAAAAAGAAAAACCAAAGAAAGAAGAAAGATTGGTTTAAGAAAACCAATGATTTTGAAAATGACTTTGCATCATGTATAGGAATGAAAAAGAAGTCCAAGAAAAGAATCAAATGTGGTGCCATGTAACATGTGCATCAATATGAAGAAACAGTTGAGGCAGAGAACAATGGATGGCTTTTAATTGCAGCCAAAAGAGAAAATAAGCATACATGAGCAGGGGCTCATGACAAGTTTCAAGCATGGTAGTCTGATGCAGGAGCATCTACGGGTGCATAATATATTTCATTTTATTTCAAGTATAATGAATGAGTTTTCCTACAACAGTTGTAAATCAAATTGTAATTTGTTAAAAAATGATATTTTGGGCAAAATAAGTTGTATATGGAATAAGGTGAATCAAAACATAATTAGTGTGTATTAGTTGGATTCTTGGATTGAAGGATATTGTTAGGCTACTGAAGCTATTGAAAAATTCCAAGAAGACTTTCTAAGCATAGGATAGCTGGCACCTACCTTGGCAAAATTCATTAAAGAGGATAGGGGACAAAGAGGAAAAATAGGAAGGATCTCCTTGGGGAGAGGAAACCGATTCAGAGGAGGATCTCTAGGAGGGAGAAGAAGAATCAAGAAGGTCATTCGGCCTGTATTATTCTGTTTAGACTGGTCTGTGCAACTGCAGGCTAAAGGAGATCATCGATGTATTGTGCTCTGTTAGAGGTTGCATGACATCCTTTTAAGAGATGCCAGTTCCATATATGATTATCCACATCCATCGGGTGAAACAAAACACAAGTAAATACTCGAAATGTCTGTGTTGAACCAAAGTCTGAGTAGAGTTTAATGGAGAAGCACCGGTGGTAAGTCATTGACCTATCTAGACCACCTATTATTGGAGGAGTGTAGAGTCTGCCGAGATAAGAATAACTCATAGTGCATGATCTCTGTGGATGATGCCCCATAGTCACATCATGTAGGGTTCGATCTATAGTGTTCAAACTTCAAACTATGTTGCAGGGAGGCCGCATAATAAACATTACTAGCTCAGTGGTTGTGTCACTGAGGCCTGTGTTTTTTGTTTTACATATTATTTTATTTAGACAAGGTAGAGCCTACATGGAATGTGGTCTCCAATTTGAAGATGGTAAGCTTGATGTGGGATGATGCATCCCTGGTCAGATGGATGCTATTTAAGAAAACTGTGGCCATGCATGCATGTGGATTTTTTAAAAAAAACAAAAACAAATGATGGCAAAGGACCTTCAGCATATGTTTTGGGCCTTTGATACAGCAGCTAAATGATATGAATGATGGAAAGAGAAGGGGGATCCTGGAAAGAGCCCGCATGGGCGATGTCATATCAAAATTTGACTTTCCTGAAACTGCATCAGCGTATTTAGGTAATGCTTGTTTTCATCCTCAGACATAAAATGATTATAATATGTTTCTTGTTGTTCCTGGAATGCTTTTATCTATATAACATATAATTCCATGCTAATAGACTTATCATCCGTGAAAGATTTGCATTTGGAATCCTAGTTTCAAAGAGCTATATATAGACCACTATTGAACGAACTGGGCATCGATTAAACTATGCTATCAAAGAATATTTGTCAAAATATTTGGCTATGGAAGAAGGGAACATGTGGGTAGATGATACAGATCCAACCTGGATGATCTAGTGTGTGTAAAGCATCCTTAAAAAAAAATCAGATGCTTAATTTGATGCATGCTATGCAGAACTATTGTTGTTCAATATATTTTAACATAACTGACACATTGAGCACAAAACAGATTTGGTCAAATTTGTGACAGTAAATTTATAGTATGTTTCTTCATAATTTGCATACAATACTGATAATTATGAAGACTCTAGTCAGTTATGAGACGGTCTAAATCATGAACGATTAAGGCAAATAGTAAGTAGATGCCTCTATAAAAAGTGCATATGATCAGTTTTACAATCTGTAGGGTGTCCTAGTTGATTTGATGATACAACATGGAAACTAATGTAGATTATTTTGATTTAGCCCCTGTTTGACAATGATGACAGCGCATCATCATCTTAGGGCATAGATCCTCAAACTCATCATTGCAACTTGCTTACCCATAATTACCTATTTGCCTTGAAGACTAGTCATGATGATTTTGATCTAGAACCTTTTCCAAATTGATATCTACACAAAATTTGGTATCATAGATAAGTTGTTTTGGTGTAATTATGATTTTACTCACATTCTATGGAATATTATGGATCTAATGCTATCTCAAGTTCAACTGTTGCTCATTACTATTGTCATTACATTGATGCCATACTTTCAATCAAAAGAACCATGACAACAATCTACAAAACAAAGATAAGAGTTATATATTGAGAAGATACAATAAATAATTGATGCTCTACAAGTAAAACTATAGAAAGAACATTTTCAAAATAAGCAAATGCGAGTGAAGTCAAAATTCTGTGTCTACTGCTCCAAAGAAGGTCACATTATGGATCAATGCTAGAATATGAACATTCAAAAAGCTCCAACCTGGTAGAAGTAGAGATGAAAATAAAAGGGGAAGGCATATATCATAAAACATACAAAGCCTAGTTCTCTTAGGCATCGAGCAATAGATGAAGGATTCCTTTGAGAGATGTTGCCAAGTCAAGTACCAAATATTATGTCACATTCAGAAAATGAAAGTAATGAAATTAATTATTATGATTAGATTAAGAATGTTAGAGATACTTTGTGTTTTACCTCTATACATTCATCAAGTAATTATTTTGATATATTTGAGAAGCACATAAGGGGAATATGTTCTAAGCTGCTAGCCAAGATGGGGTTTAATGGAAAGGGCATTGGCATTAATGGTCAAGGAATTATTCAACCTATCCAAGTTGTGAAGAGACCACTTTATACATGATTAGGATATGGATATGAAGGACAATCTTCCTAAGAATCTGAGCTAAAGAGTTACTCAATCAGGAATTTAGAACACCCTAAAGAGTTGAAAGAAGCATTATTAGAAGGTGAAGCAATAAATCTGATGAAACATCTTTTAATGACTTATCGAGACATGAAAAGAGTAAATACTCAAATGTATCTTATAATTATGCCTCAGAAAGCCCTAGAAGGATGCTTAAGATACATTTCAAGATGAAGATTGACAAAAAAAAATTACCTAAAGAAGACATGAAGTTTGGTTTTTACTTCAATGCTAAGGGGAAAATGATGAAAGAAGATAATCAAAGTTATCCACAAACTCATGCAAAGGTTATAATTGTATCTTTAGTCAAGAAGAAGATAGAACCTCATCAAGCAGAACTAAAAACAAGAATAATCAGGGAGATGATAGTCAAGGACAAGCTGACAGTGCAGAATTTATCACCCTAGAGAGGTAATCAACATTTATTTAAAAGAATAATAGTTAAGCATTCTAAGATAGATTATATCTTTGATAAAAATTATCAAAAGAATTTAATTTCTGAAGATGTTGTAGAAAATCTAGGTTTGAAAACTAAGCCACATCTCAAACCATGTTCTTTAGATAGGATAGATGATGGTAATAATGTACATGTAATTTTAAATTACCTATAACTTGCTAGATGAAGTTGAGTTAGATGTTGTTCCACTTCAATTTAGTGCCAATATCTTAGGTAAACTATATTTGTCTCTAAGAAAGGAAACTTTTTCCAAGAAAGAAAATCAGTATAACATTGTAAAAGATGGGATAGAGTATCTTATGCAAGCACATCGACAATAACTTGAACCGTTATAGGAAAATGGTGCCTTTAGTATGTTGTAGATAGGAACACTACAAGGCAACATGAAGATGTCATCATGAGAAGCATAAGGAACAACCTAGAAGATAGGTTATATATTTTAATATATATGTTTTAGATTGTGAAAACATGCATAAATATTTTCCTTATGTTTGTAAGACCTAAATATAGGCATTGTTTATAAATGCATAAGACCCAAGTATGGGCGATGTTTGTAATCATTATGTATAGTTACAATGTTTGTAAAGACCCAGGAAGGGAAATGTTTGTAAATTGTGTTTTTATGTAAGATCCTAAGAGGGCAATTGTAAAATGGTGATTTTTATAACACCAAGTGATATGCAATATTTTCATAGTAATTAGAGCCATGAAATATCCTCACAAGGAGTATCGGGTTTAGTACCAAATTTTTTAGGATAAAAGCCTTCTTAATGAGGAGGATTAATTCAAAGATCAATTTGGAAAAGGTCCTAAATTAGACTAAAAATTTCACCATTTCATAGGTCCCATTGAGACCTTTCTGATAGTATGTGGAACTTTAGAATCAGAGCTCATTTGCTCCTGGTGTAGTCAATCCAAGTTTCAATCAAATTAGGTCAACAGATGGTCAACACTGGTCAAACTAGAAAAATTGATGATCTTGGAATTTTTATGATCTAATTCCATGATGCAAATCTTATCACAATATTTTCATCACATTTTATGATTAAAGAAATGGAGTCTGTATGTGCAAGTTATGACCAGTCAAAGTTATGGTCAAACCTAATGATGTGGCAATAAAGTGACATGGCAATATGATTCAACCCAAGTCTTTGATATGTGGAGATATACATATTCCATCATATATTGGAGAATAATTATCACCCCATATTTTTAAATGTAATGGATAATTTAAAATCCCATAAAAATTAGGTATGAGATAATTATGAAATTTGTTAAAATAAGATTATGGATAACCATTCTAATAAAAAAAGTGGACCCATAACAAGTATATAAAGGGGTCATAGGTTCATTTAAATTCATTAAAAAAGTTTCAAATCTATTATCAGAGCTAAATATTGAGATCTAGATCCAAGATCCAAGAGCTGAGAGCTGAGAGCCAAGAGCCAAGAGCCAGAGCCAAGAGCTGAGAGCTAGTTGTCATAAAACCAGAGGTCATCAAAATATTCATGTACAAATCAAGAACCCCTATTGGGGATAATTGATGTACAAAGTGATTTTTGTATCAATAATTGATTAGTTCCACCTTTGAGTAGGACTTATATACGTAGATCGAGCAGTGGGTGAACTCTGTTATCAACCTAGTTATCGTGAGTTGACTTTTGTGATTTATTTTCCATATTTGATTAATTAATTAATAATTTTAAATGTAAAAGTCAATCACAATGGTAATTAACAGATATTTTTAAATACTTTAGGTTTTGAGATAAACAAATTTTTAAATGTTAAATTCTTATTCATTTCCTTTGAGTATTTTTTGGAAATTGAATATTGAACAAAAGGATCTAAGGTAAACTTTTTACACTGAAATAAGTGCCAGTTTACATATCAATTTTGAACTTCAACACCTATATTACTACTTTCAAAGGCTCCTGATATATTTGAATGATCCTATGTGATCATTAGATCATTCTTAGATAGATAGATAATATGTTCAAATGATAATATTGGTCTTGTAGACCAATCTCATGAATTTGCACCTTCACTATCTCATTTTCACTAGACAATTCAACTTATGAGAAACATTTTCATCATATCCACTGACCTCCAAATCATATATCCAGCATGAAAATGTATTAAAATTATTTAAATACCTCTCCATGTACTTTTATTCATCCCTAATCTATGATACCACATCCCTAATTAGCTTCTCACTTTTGCCTAGTTTTCTCACTATTTGCATCATTAGGCCTATTAGCGACTAGTCAATTTATAAGACTAATTTCTCACATCTAAGGGATATAATATACTCATAAATCACCATGAACATCAAATAAAAGTATCAATATTTATCCTCAATCTATTTATTAACTTTGAATCGGTCAAATTTGAGAACTATAACAAATCTCTGAGAAACAAGGCCTTTCCAATAGGGTCCACTCACTCACCTAACAAACCAATCACACCTAGAGGTGATTGGGAGAGTTTATATAACATATAATCCATTGACTAAATATTTTAATCTATTATAAGTAATTTATAATAATATCATTCATATCAGGTCATTATTAGGGTTCTTTGAGGGTTTAAACCATCTTCCAGTCTTAATGATGATTCATAAAGCTTAGCCCCTCATTCCAGAAACCAATACATGGAAATTTGAGGTAGGACCATTACACATATACCATGAATATATTATGTTACCATGTATACTCTAAACATTCCAATGAACACTTAAAATTTCTTCTCGGGTTGAGAACCCTTCATTCTGTGCACATACAAGACCTTAAAACACTTTTTCTTGAGTTAACCTTCAAATTTTAACATGAAATTTGGTTAAAATACTAGAAACAACATGAAACACTTCTTTCACTGATCACATGTCCATATTATCCTTGGAAACAAATTTCATACCCTATTAGGCCATGTTCTCTCTTTGCTCACTAGGCTTTGACCTTTAAGTCACATTAGGCCTTGAAATTGACCTTCAAGTATCTTTCCATGTGCTCTCCACATTATGTACATGATCATAAAATAACTCACATACTCAAAAAATGTCAAAAATTATTCATGTCTTGTCAATAGATCATGTTGCCTCATTAGGCTAGGTAGTGTCTAGAGGTGGTCTAGTTGCATACTAGTTCTATAGGTCTTACCCCTATAAGCTTATCCTAAGACTCACTTGAGTGATCCAAAGCCTCATAATCATGATAAAAATACATTATATCTCCTCTTATTTCTTTGTGCATCCATATAACTAGGCCTCCAAGCTCATATCTTATCACATGGTTTCTTCATGCTATGACTAGTGTTATGACTAGGTTTTCTCTAGCACTTGAAGCTTGCCAACTGACCTTAAAACACTCCTTGATGATTATACACCTTGATCACATGACTTTAATTATATTAATATATTATCATTCCTTTGTACATACCTCCTCATCCTATCATGCACATGCCCATGATATGACTAGGCTTCTCAAAACACCTTGTACTCAAAGACTAGTACTCAAACATGCTTACCTTGCCTTTAACCTTGACATCAACCTCAAAATAATCATTAGGTTGCCTTAAAATTATCTTTCAAAAAAAGAAACAATAGGTTTCCTTCAAATTCTCTCTTGTCTCATGGACTTCCTTTTCACATAAGGTACATAAGTTCATACCTCACAAATCATTCACCTTGCATCTTCACCAGATGTACCTTGACATCAGTGACATCAAATGACATCAACCTTATCATAAATTACAACACTTATCAATAAGTTTTGGGTTTTATTGGTCATACCACATTGAAATTTCTCTTTTGTTGTTGGAAATAGTTAGATGATTATGTCTCCTTCCTTACACTACACCCCTATCATTTGTGTTAATATGTGGAAAGAAGGTTGTGCTTAAGTTAATATGGCTCAAATAATTTTTTTATAGTAGATGACATACTAAATTAGCCACCCCAAAATATCTCCTATTCATAAAAATTAAATATTAATATTATTTTATTTATTTTTATTGTACATAAATGTTTTTTTTATGAGTTTCAATAATAATTCACAACTAGATTTTTTTTTTCAATGACATCCTATATCAAGGATTAAATTTTTAGATTTTAGGTACAATGATATGTCATCATATTTTTTAAAAGCAAACATTATTTTTAAAAAAATGTAAATAAAAATCAAAAAATTGGTGTTCCATCCTTATTTACAATGCATGTGTTATGACTACTATGTTCTCTCTATATACTCTAATTAATTTTATTAATTTTATTAATATTTGGTGTTCCATTCTTGTTTACTATTCATGCGATATGAATACTATTTTCTCTCTATATAATCTCTATCTAAAATTTCTTTACTTGTGTTTGATGTGTGTACCTTACCTATCTATTTATACTTTGTGTGTTATCTTCTTATATTTCATCCTAGATTATTATTTATGGATTCATTGTTTAATTTTATACTCTATGCTCCTTATTTGAGTGATTTATTTACTCTTCATGTGAAATATTTTCCTTGATTTATCTATTCACTTGTTTCATGGTGTGCCTACTTTATACCTAGTGTGACTTCCTGGTTTGCTATGATTATTTTGCATGAGCTTGTGTTTAATGCCATGATATATATCATGTTCATAACTCTTGTTTTGGAATGATCCATATCATCCAAATGTTTCTTTTTTCTTTCCTACATTTCCATTATTCCTATCATGCATATACTAAGGGTAAGGCTTTATGTGTGTGGTTTTATTTGATATAGTTATTGTTTGCTTTTAATATTAGAGAATTCTACCTTAATTCATAATTTATTTCATTTTTGCATGATGGGAACATCATTCATATATTCATACATTTATCACATCTTTCCCACTGATATCATATTACATTTTTGCTTTATTTATTAGATGTTTCCTAAGAGGAGCATATTGCTAGTGTATTTCCACTTCTTATATATTTCCTACTTAAACACTTAATATTACATGAGTAAATTTATAATCCTATGTGGGGAAATTTATCTATGACACATATGCTCTTATGATGATATTTTACTATTTTATGTATCTATACTTTTATTTCCTATCATATATTTGAGATATATACTTCATATGTTTAGAACTCATCTTAAGGGGCTAGGGTAATGGTAGAGGGGGGGTGTGGGGAGAAATTATATCTATTTTATTTACATGTCCTAATAATCATGACACTTTCATATTATCTTCTCCTAAAATAAGTGAGGGTAATGACAGATTGATGTTTCAAGAGATACACTACACATTATACTTGTTCCCATCTTCGGATATCTCTAAGACATTTCCTAATCCTACCCTCTTTTATATCATATTATATTTACTTAGCTTAAAATTTTTATTTATAAATTTTTTATAAAAATATATGCAAGATTTAACATACATTTAAAGACTTTACAAGGTCATTATTACTTGGAAACAAATAGAAGTGTAAGGAACTCATGCAAAGGAACCCTCATTTTTTTCAATAACACGAAGGGTATCATTTATAATTTATATTTTTTGAATTTAATGAGGTTATGTTTGGAATTTTTTTTTGGTATATTTTATTCTAAAATGTTTCACAAGAAACTCCCACAAATTCCAATTTTCTAAAGACTCACACTAGGATCACTACCAAACTACCAACTCAAATTATATGGATTAATTTTAGTTATCATGTTATTTACTTCAACATGTCATTGAATATTTAGACACACATACACTTTCACATGTTATTTACATGTATTTTTATGTATATTTTTATATATCATTAGATACATGAGCATGGATGTCAATTCTAAACTTTTCACATCTATCTATAGTGGAAATGAGGAGATCTCTCTCTCTCTCGCTCTCTCTCTCTCTCTCTCTCTCTCTCTCTCTCTCTTTGAATTTTATTACATTATTATTCTAATGTTATAGGGTTTTTAAGTGATTGAGATGGTTTATCCATATCCATCACTTTGTTTTAGTTTAATATGTATGAAAATACACATCAAAGTGGAGCCTATTATATAAATACCTAATTTTTGTATGAGGATAATAAATAATTATAGAATTGTATTATTTTAAGGTACTTGTGTATTTGTTGATTATTTTTTCATGTTAGGATATTATTGGTGCATTTTCCCCATGTTTCTATATGTCTACCTATTTTTATCCCATCATTATTTCCTCTCTCCTATTTCTCTCTCCTCCCTTCCCTATTTTATTGGGTTTTGGGCCTTTTCCCGAAACCATACAATGTATGATTATGAGGTAGAACCTTTTGGCCATTATTTTGAGCTCTTGTTCCTTGAATTTATGATTTATCATTGTTTCCTACCTGTTATATGTTAGTGTACATTGTAGCAAGGCCCTAGTTTGAATTCAAAAACTATATAAATACATAAAATCATTAGTGTGTATAAAACATAAAAGATAAAGAATTCACATGCAAATGATAAGGAATAACCATACATCAATTGAAGGATTATATTTTAAAAGTACAATAGCAGTTAACATTAACATTTATAGGATAATTAAATAAAAACTTAAACCACTTATTTATTTATTTATTTATTACATATTCAAAAAAAAAATGGCATATATGACAAGCTCATGCATTCACATTTTACTTACAGTTGACTTGTATTGAGTGTTAATTACCAAATTTATTTATTTCTTAGAGGCCTCACAATAATGAATGGATAACACATGGCCAAAAATCAATCTCCCAATTTTGTTTTAGTATGTGATCATTTTCTAGGGTTATGGTGAAGGAAATCAATTTCCCACATATATGCATAGAATTTTGGAAAATAAAGCAAGTTTTTTGGAGCCTTAGAGTAAATAAATAGGATCATCAAAGTAGATTTCACTTGATTGTAGTTTTCTAGAATTATTACTTTGAAGTTTCAGAAAGAGTGTACTAGAAACCCAGTCTCTACAGTTTTCCAGAATGGCTACTTTGTGTCTCTGAAATAGTTTACTAGAAACACCATCTTTATCATTCTAAGTTTTTTGGGTTTTGTTCACCTTTTTGTTTGGACCTATTTTCTACTATTAGTTTCTAACAAAAGTCTCTATATTCACAACAAACAATTATCCTTCTATAAATCCCCATTTCCATTTATTTTTTATTATATAATTTATTTTTTAATTATAAATTATGTATGATTTATTTTTGATAATAATGACAACGTAATCAGACCCACCACTTTTATGGGGTTCTATGATAAAGTGATGGGTCCCATTGCCTTGTGATTATTATCAAAATTCATGAGGAAAAATATCATTTGGATAATGATTATGCATTGAGGTCATTTAAATTATAACCCAAATATACACGAGTAAAAATACAATAAAAATTAATATCGAAGATAATGATTGTAAAGTGGATGACAAGCTTGTGAGTTGCATGATGTAAATAGAAAATTTTAAAAATTTAATTTGTAGGCATAAATACTCATAATCTAAATATCAATAGTAATTGTAAGTATATATTTCACATTACTCCAAGACAAAACTAGAATATAATTTGAATAATAAATTCTTACAAGTTTTTTTTATACATTTAATTGTGGGATGAGCGAGCCCGATTTGGAATACAAGTGAGGGTTCCAATCGCCATACCTTCACTTTGCCAATCCACCAATTTTATGTCCTTGTTGTAGGTACCCTGATCAATAGTAGGATTTGAACTTGAGTCACTTGAAACAAATGCATCCAATGTAATTGTTGCACCACAACCCAAGGGACAATACATTTTTCTATGTTGTCATCATATAAAGTTAATTTTTTAGTTCTCATTTACTCAAATAGATAAATTTTTATTTTTCTTTATTAATAAATATATGAATGAATACTTTAAAGACATTAAAAAACTATTAAGATATATTTAAGAAGAATATTTAATTTAAAAATATTAAAATATATATTAAGGAGGACCCCATTCATGAGCTACCCAATGAAGCTAAGGTCCCACCCTCTAGATCTAGCCATCCAGGACTAGGAATGTTCCTCATAAATCCTAGGAATTTCACTAGGGAATAGTCTAGGAATGCTCTCTTGAAGATGGATGCCAAAGTAACTCAATAGAATTTGGTAAATACAAAGCCTTATTGGCATCAACATGAAACAACAAGTGAGTTTGTCAGTGCCCTTGAGGAAGAAGAAATAAATCCCCTAATTGTTGAGAAAGACCTTGAACATGATAGGAAAAAGGAAGCTAGGGAAAAACATTTGTTGAATGAGTGAGAAAAGTAGGTAGGGTCTAATTATTAACTTCAATAAATAAAGGTTATAACCTTGAACCTTTGTGACAAGATTGTCAGAACCTAGCCTAGCCTCATAGACATGATTCATGCCACACACCCTAATTTGATGAGGAATTTAGAGGTCCTAGACAATATTCTCATCAAAAGGGATAAATAGTATACAAGGCCCCAAGACAAGTAAGAATGAATCCATCTTGAATGTCTTGAGTGATTGAAAGATTGTGAGGATGCAATAAAAACCCTTGCTAATTATACAATTGATGTAGAATGCTTGTTTGGGAATTTTTCTAAGCAAACCAAGATAATCCAATTGTGACTATCCTCTAAATAAGATGAGAATAAAGCTATGATAATACAATTTTGACTTGGAAACACTGGCCCAAGAAATAGGCACTAAAAAAATGGAATTAGAGCTACAATTTTTTGAGCTTCAGGGAAGAACATTTGATGAAAAAATACTTATAGATGAAGCCTTGAGGGATTGATTGGAAAGGATTTTAAAAATAAATCAATAGGTTGAACCCCTCCTTGCTATTATCATTGACCTCCAAAGGGTAAACATTGAGTCATATGCAATATAAGAAACTATTCAAGTTTTCATGCACTAGTGGGATGAGTTCTAGAGAGAGTTACATGAAAGATTTTGGAGCTTTATCTTCCCCCCTTTTGATTAATGAGCCCTAATAGGAAGGGTCAGTTGGCTTAGGATGACCAACTAGACTAATGTGGGGTGGATGTTGATCCTAGTTAATAAATTTCATGACTAATGGTATCCATGTCATCCAAAAAGAAGGGAAAAAAAGGATGAGAGTTAAATTCCACTAAAATCCCACTAGTTATAGTATGTTTAAACATGCTACGAGATCTAAGAAAATCACATCCCAACTACCCTATGACCATGGAAAGGGCTCTAAAAGAAGATGATGGATAAGAAGTGGTAAAATAATTAAATACAAGTAGCAGAGGAGATGGCATTGAGCTCAACAACATGATAATGGAAAGATAAGTAGGAGAATGGGGGGAGGATTCAAATTTATAATAGGGTTGACACTAGTTATCTTCCTACTCCACTTGAGTTCTATAAATTACCAACCCATCGTAAGGATTAAAATTTGTTATTGTAGTTATTGTTAAGGTTGTTTATGTTGTTAAGAATATAATAGCTAAATAGCTAGTTAGTAGATCAATAGAATAGGTTGGTTGTTGCTAGTGTCATTGCCAAGGAAGAGAGAGGAGGCACAATAGCACCATGCTAATTGAAATAGGATTGTAAGGGCTTCTATGTACCCTTGCCATGGTGTTTAAATCTCTTTAACTTGATTATTAATATAATCCTATTTCTATTATATTGATGTAGAATGGTATTTTTATTTATCTTTGGTTATATGGGAATTGATGTCTGTTGAGCTAGTTACATTTCCTAGTTTAATTATAGATGTCTATGGATAGGATTAGCCTAGTGACTAGGTTAGACAAAAGTGATAATGATAATATAGATTAATTTGTCTTCCCTTCCATTGATAACACCATTGTCAACTAACCTTGACCCAACCTGGGTACTCTACTATATGCCTCAAGTGAGTGCGAGGAATGCTTTTCCCCATGATATGTCAACATATGAAAGATTGTCATTGGGTGCATGGATTAGTACATTGATGTCTAGGTCTCAAGGAAAAGAACCAACAATATGTTGGTTTACATGCTAGCAAGGACCTAATTTGAATTAAAAAATTGTCTAAATATAAAAGTTCATTAGGGCATATAAGACATGAAAGATTAAGAATTCACATGCAAATGATAAGGAATAGACACACATCAATTGAAGGGTTATATTCTAAAAGTGAAAGAGAAGTTAACTTTAGCATTCAGAGGAGAATTAAATAAAAACACAAAGCACTTATTTCTTTGCCTCATATTTATTCTAGCAAAAAATATGACATATACAACAAGCTCATGCATTCATGCATTACTTATAGTTGACTTGTATTGAGTGTTAATTACCAAATTTATTTCTTTCCTAGAGGTCTAATTATAATGAATGGATAACACATGGCTAGAAATTAATCCCCCAATTTTGTTTTGGTATGTGATCATTTTCTAGGGTTGTGGTGAAGGAGTTCAGTTTCCTAGATATATGCATAAAATTTTGGAAAAGAAAGTGAGTTTTTTGGAGCCTTAGAGTAAACAAATAGGATCGTCAAATTAGATTTCATTTGATTATAGTTTTCTAGAATTACTACTTTGATGTTTTAGAAAGAGTGTACTAGAAACCCAATTTATGTAGTTTTTTAGAACTATTACTTTGTGCTTTTGAAATAATGCCCTAGAAACACGATCTTTGTTCATTCTAAGGTTTCTATTTTTTGTTTGCCCTTTTTTTCAACTTATTTTCTAGTATTAGTTTCTAGCAATAGTCTCTAGATTTACGACAAATAATGATACTTATCTAAAACCCCATTTCTATTTATTTCTGATTCTAATTTTTTTTTATTATAAATTATGTATTATTTATTTTTGGTAATTATGACAAGGCAATTAGACCCACCACTTTTATGGGGTTGTGTGTTAAATTCATGGAACCTATTGCCTTGTGATTATTATGCAATTATATGAAGAAAAATATCATTTGAATAATGATTATGTAGTGAGGTCATTTAAATAACAACTCAAATATACATGAGTAAAAATACCACAAAATATAATATCGGAAATAATGATTATAAGGTGGATGACAAGCTCGTGAATTACATGCCATGCATAGAAAATTTTAACGACTTAATTTGTAGGCACAAAGAATCATAATCTAATTATCAATAACAATTGTAATTATATATTGGAGCATTACTCCAAGACAAAATTAGAATATAATTTGAATAATACATTTTTATAAGTTTTTCTTATACATTTAATTTTGGGATTAGCAAGCGCACAACTGATTTGAGATACAAGCAAGGTCTTCATTCCCATGCTTTCACTTTACAAATCTACTAATTCTATATTGTTACCATAAAATTATAAATACCCCGATCACTAATGAGATTTAAATTTAAGAAACATATTTAACTTAAAAAAATAAAATATATATTTAAAAATATTGTCACATTTTTTTAAAATTATAAAAGCATAAGAAAATATTTGCAAAATATATTTATTCCACAACCAAACAACCATAATATTATGGGATTAGTGGGCCCATACCCGATCTAGAATACAAGCGAGGGTTCCAATTCCCATACCTCCACTTTACCAATCCACCAATTACATATCCATATTCTTAGTACTTTTATCGTTGATGGAATTTGAGCTTGAGTCACTCGAAACAAATGCCCCTGATATAACTGTCACACAACAACCTAGAGGACAATACATTTTTCCATATCATCATCACGAAAAATTAATTTTTTTATTCTCATTTATTAAAATAAACAATTTTTTGTTATTATTTATTAATAAATATATGAATGAAGACATTAAAATCATAAAAATAAATTTAAAATATATTAAAAAAGTATATTTAATTTAAAGATAATAAAATATATATTTAAAAATATTGTCGCCTAATTTTTTCGTAAAATTATAAAATGAGAAAACAATTGACCAAAAAAATTTATCCCACACCCAATTAACCATCATATTTATCAAAAAATTTATTGAAAGATAAACATATATTCGTCCCTGAGGGGTAGGTGAATTGACTAGTAGTTGGAAGGACTATTTTGTTTTTGTTCTCTAGTTTTATGGCCTTTCTGATAGGTCTATTTTTTATTCTCAACTAAGATAGATGGAATATTAGACTTATATGATCTTAAACATCATTCAAGGAATCCACTCATATAATAAAATAACAATGATCAAGTTCTATAACTTATTGCATCTCTAATTTTTATGAAAATTCAAAATACTAGTTCAATTAGAGCCATGTTCTAGGCCTAAACACAGTTTTGAAAAATACAATCATCTATATTTGATATTGTATATACTTTTAGGACTTAAAATCACTTGGATTATTAAAACATATTTTATAACCTAACCATAAATTTTCATAATGATATGGTGATTGTTTTGGAAGATATTCAACTTTTGGTGAATAAAACCCCTAACTAGACATAAACCCACAAGTCTACGAAAAACAATCTTCTATATCTTTCTTTCTAAGACTCACACAAAATTTAAAACACATTTATTTTTTAAAGGAAATCCTATAGTATTTTTATTACATAATTTAAAGTCATTTGGCTAGGTAATTCACAAGTTATAACACTTTTTCTAAGTGAAACAATGTCCTAGGGTTTAAGGCCAAATTATAGATCTGAGAGCATAAAATTGATGGATATTGATTTTTAAGGATGTTAAAAGGATAATTCCACTAGGAATAGGATCTTAACAACATTTTCTTACTTTTTTCATCATTAATCAAGTGTTTAAATCCCCAAAATACATTAAATTTATCTTTTTTCTATAATTATAACATCATGATTTTAAGAAATACAGTGTTTAAACCTTTATCAAGGAAGAAATTAGTAAAAAGAATGTAAAAAAGTTTATAAATCATTAAAAACAAAACTTATAACTTTGAATATAAAATATATTTAATTAAGAACACAATGAAAATCTCATTTTTATCCAAATATCTTCAACTCATACATAGACCTGCAACTCTCTATTAACCAACCTTTATATAAACCTACAAATTTTGATTTTTATGCTTTCTTGAGATTTTATCTTGTATTCATACATTCTATTCATCATTTTATAATGGTTTGAGGTTATCACCTTGTAACCAACTGCCTAATGTTAGTTTCATACACAAGATTCTCTCAATTATCTGTCTTTTTTTTAAGAACATGCTAGATTTATCAAACCTCCTATGTTGCATATACTTTGTTAGTGTTTTAGGATAGATTTGGACTAGGTAAAAGACTAAAATATAATTATGACACATGGTGTGACCCTTAAGACCCATTAAAAAAATATATAACCCTTTTCATATAAAAAAGAAATAGCAAACTCAACAAAAAACTTGTAAATTAATTCAAAAATTTGAATTTCTTATTTTTGGTGGGAAAATAAAAAATGCCTCTAAAGGACCTAAAATTGACCCATGCATACTAGACAAGGATTCTCATTGAGAAATCATGACCTCTTAAACCTTATAATACAAAAAGGAAACATAATTTGACTATTTATAAGCATGCATCTACATCACAAGGGGACTGCATTTGATGGTCGTACCCCATTGACACTTCTCCTTTGTTTTCGAAAATAGTTAAATGATCACATATCTCCCTACTTCCATCATGTGCTTACTTTTTTTTGGTGCTAACATGTGGAAGGGGGTTATGTTTAGATGAATATGGCTCAATTATGTTTTCCATTTGATGGATGACCATTAGTGATCAGGTGAAATATATTGAATGTTGTGGTGTTAAATTGAATTAATATTATTTTATAGATAGCAATCTCAATCTATTACAGTAAACTTGATATTAATTTAAGTGTAAGGATGTAAATATCAATGTGGTGTGTTTTTAACATGGATAGATGGTGTGATTGGTAATCTCAATTTATATATGAGAATAATATTTATTTTGCATTGAGCATCTCTATTTCCAAAATCTTGCAGTTAAGGAAAGATGATTTAAAGGCCTTTGTGGCTCAAAATGTGTACTTTCTGTTTTAGTTCGTGAGTATGAAAAAACTTATTTTTATGTTGATAAATATGTTTCCTATGTCTACTCTAGTTAATTTTTGTGATCTACAAATATGTGGGATCATTTTTATTTATTTATTTGTATTTTGGCTTGGACATATGAAAAATATTTTGTTGTGCTGCTATGTTGATCTATTTTATGCATAAGGATGTAGAGTGGTTTAATGTATTTTTTATGTAGATTAGTGGTGGCACCACTAATTCAAGTTTATATATGAGATATTAATTAGAACTTCCATTTGAAAACCATTGTAGTCTAGGAGATCATATTGAAAGGTATTTGTGGTTAGGAATGCATGGTTTCTATTTAGTTTGTGAGTATGAAGACCATCTTTCTATATGAATAAGCTCATTTTCCATATCTGCTCTATTTTTTATTTTTTATATTTGTATTTCTTTTGTTTTATGCTAAATAGATCTTGGATCTTTTTCTTGCTCAGTTTGAAGTGCATTTTGTATTTATTTATTTATTTATGGATTATATTGTTTAGATTTTTTTGATTTTTTTTGTCTTGTGCATGTGAAAAGCATTGCACGTTACTTTATTTTTTAATTTATGCATAATAATTCAAGCTTGGTGTGATGTGTTTTTAATTTGGATGAAAAATGGCATCAATAGTGTGAGTTTATAAATGAGATATTAATTTGAAATTTTATTGACTAAAGCTTATATTTTAAAAGAGTAGATTGAAAGATATTTGTAATTATGAATATATGGTTTGTATTTTTATTTGAGATCACAAATTCCATCTTGTTATAGCGGTGATATTATTTTCTATATTTGAACTTCTTCTTCTTTTGTGATATATAGACAAGGGTTCTTATTTTTAGCTTGTCTTTAGTGTATATGTTGTTTTTTCATTTATGGGTTATGTCTTTTAATTCTATATTTTGACATAAAGTAAAGGTATAAGTTAGATCCATGATCAATTATGAAGGTCTACCCTTACGTTTTAAATTGTTATTTTTAAAATTTATTAAAATGTTATATGGTAAATATTAAAACAAATGTTCTAGCATTTATATTAAAAATAAAAATAAAAAAATAAGTTAATGTATGTTGCTACATACTCAAGGTAGGTAGGTACACATAGGTGGAGCTACAAGTATAAGTTTTATTTTTTTTATTTTTAAGGATTTTTATTTTTCCTTACATATGTGAAACATATTTTGTTGTGTTGTTTTATTCTTTTGATTTTTGAAAGGAAGTTTAATTTTTGTTTGGATGCATCCATGGGTGACAATTTACAGTCCATAAAAGAGGTTTTAGTTGGTTTACAAATGTAAAACCATCTTGTTATGCTAATAAGATTATTTTTATTGTCTTCTTTGCTCTGTTTTATGATGCAGAGACGTGGGTTCCTTTTTTACTCCATTTTTGGTTCATTTCATTATTTTTTACATGTCTCTTTTAATATTTGAGAGGATTTCTATACCAATTTGAATGCCTATTTTTATTAAAACATTATAGTCAATGAGAGTAGATTTAGTTGGTTCGTACACGTGTAAATTATTTCCTTATGTAAGTAATTTTATTTTCCATGTTCAATTTTCTCTTTTATTATGCTATAAGGACATGAATTTATTTATTTATTTGATTCTCATTCTATATTATTATAAAAAAATTGGCGTGGTTATAATATTTTGAATTCATATATGGGATACCAATTATTGAGTGGAAGTTTAATATTACATGCTGTGAATATCTAATTTTGTATTTTGTTTGCATATATATAATGTTATTTTTATTTAGGATTTTTAATTTTTTAAATTTATAAAGTGACATGAATATATTAAAAAAATATTAATTCTTTTATTTTACTTGTCTTGTTTTTATTTTATAACAATAAATGGATGTAGGTTCATTTTTAAAGTTAGTTTTCATTATGTATGGTTTTCATTTGTAATTATTTAAATTTTAGATTCATTAAAATCTAATTTTTTTAAAGAGTCAACATAGATGTTTTTATCATCAATTACTCATATTGTAAATATCATGGGGAGATGTGTGTATGGATTTTGTTCTTGGGCTGATAAGAACCCAAAAAGGTAATGACCCTGTTTCTACTCATTTTTGCTATTTAATATTCAGAAGATAAGAAACTAAAAGATAAATGGTCAGGGGTTTGTATGTACCCAGATGAAGCTGCACACCGTATCCAGATGATTGAAGGAGCTCCTCTTTGGCTGTGGAGGATGACACCTGTAAAGAGAATAAGATTGAACAAAAAAATGTTAGAGACAGATATGGTGGACTACCAAACACATGCTTGGTCCCAAAAGTGCAAAGACTTCTTAGAGGGATGACAGTCCACGTTTTGATAAAAGAGTGTCAGATAAAGAAATAGTGAAAGAATTAAACAAAAGAAATAAAGATAACGCATACCTATATTCTGTTGTCGGTCTCTCACAGTCACCGACATCGATTAGTCTATCGACGTCAGTTTGTAAATATGGCTGATGTCAGTTAGGCTACCAACATCGGTAGGGGTAATGGCCCTTGGACGGGTCTCAGAGAACGTCTGTAGTTAGCAGAGGGACACTGTGGGTTTAAAGGGTCTGTGCAAGGTTGTAGGGAGACAAATAAGGTCCGTAGAAGGACAAAGGTAGAGACTAGGTTGTCAAATATGGTAAGGGTGAGAGGAAGGCTTTTTAGCCTCTCCAAAAAGAAGTCAGGTCTGGTCTGGTTGAAGGTCAGGTTGGCTCTGGTCTGATTGATGGTATTTAGAAGTAGTAACTAAAAACTAATCACTAATACATTCTAAATTACTGAAATGAAAGGGTAGAAGAAATACTTAGCTCTAGTGAGATGCAGAACCAAGGTGTTGAATGCTTGTACCTATTGTGACTTGATATTGAAGACCTCTTGCAATGTTCTAATTCAACCTGAAGTGATTTGCATAGAGTCTTTGTGTCTAAGGGAGTGTTAGTTGAAGTCTAATGCCTGGTGATATCCAAGTCTGAGCTGAGAGAGAGAGAGTCTGAGTCTGTCTAAGAGTGCATCTAAGAGTCCAAGAGCCCATAACTTGATGTTAGAAGTCAGTTTATGTAACTGATGTTGGTGATTCCACTGGCGTAGACTGATAGTTGATCGACATCGGTGGTTTTAGAATGAGTAAAAGGGCTACAAAGCTTATTCTCCATCCACCAAGTACATAATCCATTGGAGAATTGTCAAAGGTCAGGCTAAATACACACGAGAGTTGGTTAGGGAATAAATAGGAGGTGAGAATAAGTCTTAGGTGAGTCATGAGGTGAGAAATGGTACAATGACGAGGTGTCTAAGGTGAGGTGTCCTAGGTGAGGTGTCAGGGTGAGGTCATAATTTAAAATAAGTTGTTTTTTTTTAAATTAATAAGATGTGGGTTAGGACCAAGGGGGGGTCAACACAATTTAGGTGTCTACATTTGCCCCCTTTTGTCTTGTTGGTTGTTCTGGATGAACTACAAGACAAAAATAGGAGTAGATGCCCTAGGTATGGTGATGAGGTATTCCCCCTCAAAGTGGGAGTTGAGGGAAGGTAACTTGATATTGATTGCTGATTTGATAGGCAGTTGATGGGTTATGGTGAAGTTTGAGTGTGAATGCTGCAATTGTTGAGATTGTGCGTATAACACTTCACGTGATAGATAGGTCAAATTATCATGATCAAAGGTTAGAGAGTGCTAAAATCAAAATAACCGATCCCCAGCATTTAGTCGTAGCTGATTGGGTTAAATGATCAAAGCTGTAGCTCTAATGGTCATCGTGTTTCAAGTATCTCGGGCTCAAGAAGTGCTCTTGAAAAACAAAAAAAGGTCACAAGTAGTGGGGATCAACTGGAGCGCGATCTTATACTTGTGAGGGTTGTAATATGAGGTGCACACAATTGTGCTATCTATTCATGAGGTAGCATACATACAATCAAAACAATGAAGGTAGAGTTGTCTCAAAAGTGGTCGTGGTCAGAGGAGATAGGCATAATCTCCATGGTCATTGGTTGAGGTCAGGTTGAGATATAAGTGAGCGCAAAAGTTGTGTTGTGGTCAGGGAGATGTATGTGATCTCTAGTGTGCCCCATGAGAAGTCAAAAGTGACTTTTATAGTGTCAGGGCTGGTTGATTGGTCATGATTTGGTTAAAGGTTAGATGGTTGGTCCGTCAGGTAGATGGATGAAAGAAATGGCCATCATCATTAGGGAGATGAACGGGGGAATGGCCGAGCTAACCTCAGAAGACTGAGTGCTGCTTACATAGCCTCTGTTTGTAAGGGGCATCAGACCAATGTAGTTCAAAGAAAGGGTCAAAGTGGTCGATAGTTGGTTATGTTAGAGATGTCAGCATTTTCCATATGTGTGATGGTACATGCTTGAAATGATGAAGATATGATGATGTTATAGCCTTTTCCATATTATGTGATGGTATATTCTGTAACATTGGTGATGTGGTCTTTCATCCCTAGCAATTTTCCATATTGGTGATAGTGTATGCTAAAAATGAATTGCGCATATTTATGCTTCAGCAAGTAATGGTTTATGCTGGCATAAATTGTGTGGTCGATAGTTTCCATGTGTATTGTTTTCCATAGAAACTAGTGTGAATGGGCTATGATAATGTTAGTGGTATGAAAAAGGTTTGGTTGGTTTGGTTGGGTTATAAAATGATTTGGTTGTATGTGACGAAAGTGTAAGAAGTGAAAGGTGCATTGCTCTTTCATTAACAAGGACTATAATGATAGCATAGATAAGGTTTTTGGAAACAAAAGCCCCATTCATGCATTACGTCATTTGATTATTGGTTTGTGTTAGAGAAGTAGTCGAATCACTTGACGTTAAGTGAGCTCAAAATCCTTGAGTATGTTGGGGTGATAAGTGTGATTATGTGATATGTTAGGATAGCGTAACCCTTTTTTAGTAGGGATAGCTTTGCCCCTTTTATAGGTGACCCTGAGAATGACTATAGACAAGTCCATGACTTAATAGTTTGTAGACTGATCAATATGAGAAGTCTACTTGGGGATGTTGTTTTATTATGAGGTCATGTTGAAGCTAATCAGTATGAGAAGCTTTTTAGAGGGTGTTGTGTATGTAGAAAAATTTGGTCATAGCCATCCTTCGAGGGAATGGTCTATATTGGCTTTGTATGCTAGAATGTCTATGGATAGCTGTCCTTCAATGGAGCAGTCTATTAATTATAGCAATGATGTTGATGTAGCTATCCTTCGAGGGAGCAGTCTACATGTATAGTTTATGACCCTTAGAATATAGGCATCCCAATTTATGTTTTTTTTATTGGACTTTTGTCATGGACTAGTCTATAGTGGTGTAGAGGGTTTCCCTTTTATTAGGACAAAGCATTCATGCTTGACAAAAGGGTTAACTAATGTTGGGAATAAGGGTTGAAAGGAATAGAAATGATGATGATGGGGTTGCTCAAGGGACAAGCTCAAGTTAAACGTTAAGTGAATGATTACTTGACTAACAGTATAATGGTCAAAGATATAAGACATTAAGGGGCTCAAATTTTGGCCAACCTTCGAAAGAAGACCGATGATAAGTCCCTGATCTATGCTTGTGCATCATGATGTAAGGTCCAAGTCAATTAGGAGCAAACTTGCCCCATTTTCTTCGTTCCATATTGGTCACATGTTGGTTGATGTTGGACATGAATTTGGTTGATATGTTGTTGGCATGTTTTGGTCGATGTTGGTCATGAATTCGGTTAGTATGTTGTTGGCATTGGATAAGGAGGCCGTCAAGACCTCGTTTGTAGAGAAGTCCCCCTAGCATGGTGTAGCAAGTAGTGTTCTTGATAAAAGTTGACCGTGCATTGCTAGAGAGATTAGGAGTCATAATAGAATATGTTAAGTAGTCAACAGGTCGCTTATGCCAAGCATTATGTGGATTAGAGGGGCTAGGAGGAATTTCCCCCAGTGATGTTGGTCGAGACATGTCCAAGATAGAAATCTTGGGTTGTGTTGGTTGAGAGGTCTTGATGAATAATGGATATGTCAAAGGTGTAGAAGTCTAGTCTTTTCCTTTATTCTTCACAGTTTGGGGCCTAGTGGCCACATGAACAGTGTTGATTCAAATAAAGGAGTGGAAGGTGGTAAAGGGACCATAATCTTGTATGGGGATCCTGGTTTAGGTGAGGAGGTTTGGGAAGTATGGGATGGTGTCGAATTTTTTTCAAAAGAGTGGTCAGAAGAAGCCTCAATGTGAGGGGTGTCTTCTTTCAGGTGCCGAAAAATGGTAACCTTAAAGGCACAATAATGCTCAGTATCATGTCCAAGTGTGCGATGATACCAATAGATTTTAGTGTCGTCAAACCAAGATGGTTTTGATTCGAGAGGTTGATATGGTTTAATAGGTGGGAGAGTGATGCTAGATGACTACAACAATTGGCATAACATCGAAGCATATGAACCCCTTAATGGGTTTGTGCTTGTTGCAGTTGGGGTTGACAACTTCTTTTTAGGAGTTGTTTGGGGAGTTAGTCATGTCATCTTTTTAGTTGGCTGTGTGGCCACATGTGGAGATGACACATTGCTGTTGATAGGTGTTGGATGTTTTGGAGGAGGTATGTTTGTGTTAAGTTGAGAGAGTAATGGAGGCAATTTGCCTCTATGAGGTGTTGGAGTAGGAAGCACTCCTATTAGGGTGGAAGGGTGTGGGCCCAAAATAGAGGGTGATGATGATGGTGGGGGACAAATTCTCTAACATGGTTTAGCAGCCTTCTTTGGTTTAGTGTGAAAACCACTATTGTGTGGGTTGAGGTTCAAGTCTACCTTCACTTGTGGATGAGTGAGGTTTGAGAGTCATGGGATGGTTATGGCTTCTACGTGTGGTTGAATAGCGAGGAAAGTATGATCCCCTAATGATGATAAGAAGGATGAGGGCGTGGCAGCCAGCATTGGTGCCATCAAGACTTCCTCCAATATGGGAGAGTTCAAAGTTGACTCTCCTACATGTGAAAGGGGGGTTAGATGGAGAATTATCCTCCATCAGTTTAGGACAAATAGGAGAAGAGAGTTCTTCTACCTATGATGGACAAATAAGTTGATTAACCTCTTCAGACTTTGGGAGAGGTTGGTTAGAAACCATGTCGACCGTGCGTATATTACACTCTTGAAGGTCTTCAGTTATGGTCTAAATATTATTTTGACTTGGGGGATGGTTAGGGAATGGTTGCCTAAAGATGTCTATATTTTGGTTAGCCAGTGGATTCGGGTTATCCAAAACAAGATTCCCCTTGTCCAACATGTCTTGAATGATGTTTTTGAATGTTTTGCAGTTGTTTATGTCGTGACCATTGACACAGTGGTAGTGACAGAAGTCATTTTCCCTATACCATGTAGGGATGGATTTTGAAGGGTCAAATTGAGGTGGTTGAATTTGAGGGAGATTAAGGACTCCCTGCTTGATGAGTTTATCCAACACAAAAGTGTATGACTCTCTTATTAGAGTATATTGGCGCTATACATGCCATTGTTGGAATTGCCTTTTGATGTAGTCTGATGTAAAAGGCTGAGATTGATTGGTTGTTGTTGAAGATGATGGTCTAAGGACCACAATGTTTGCCAATCCTTTGGACTTGGAGCTAAAAGAAGATGGTTTGGATGAAGAAGGGTCATTGGATTTTGCATTGATATTTTTATTATGCAATGTGACCTTGTCTTCTTCGACCGCGCGGAGTTCAAGCTTTCTAGCCATGGTGAAAGCTTCGTCAAATATGCAGAATGTTTGAACCCGTAAGGAAGATGAGATGTGCTTGGCACATGCTCATGAAAAGAGATCTATGAGCTTAGTTTGAGGTAAAGAAAAGGAGAGTTGGTTAATCAAACCTCTCCAACGGGCGACGAAGTCAGCTATTGATTCGTCATCAAATTATTTAATAGAATAGAGGTCTGTAATGGAGACCTTCTTAGTGATGTTGATTAAAAAGTGGTTAAGGAATAATTGGGCAAGTTGAGTGAAGAAAAAGAGAGAATGACTGGTAATGGAGCTATACCAGTCAAGGGTGGCCCCTGAAAGTGATATGGGGAACGTGTGAAGTAATAACGCATCATCATGCACTATGAGGTAACAAGCGTGTCTAAATGCTCATAGGTGTTGTTGTGGGTCCTCTTTACTCTAAAATCAAGTAAATATGGGGAGTTCCCACTAGTTAGGATATGGTCGAATAGGCATCGAAGGCTGGATGGGTTCGTTGCATATTTGTTCATATGAAAGAACATTGCTTGGACCGAAAATGGATGTCTCAAGATTAGACATCTTATCCATCAGCATCTTGATGAGATCAGCTAAAGGATTGGTAGGTGGAACACCCCCCAAGTTGTAAGGTACCTGAAAGGCATTAGGAGGGGCATATGATGTACTTGTTTGCGTTTGTATAGGCACAACGTATTGGTAGTTCATCATAGGGATTGATGTTGAGATCAAGGGGGCTTGTGCCATGAAGCTAGAGGGCACAAGTTGACTAGATACTGCCAAAGGTGGTTGAATGGCAGCATTGGTAAAAGGATAGGTAGTCACTCCCACATTTATAGGTGCAAGAATGTGTGGAGTCAAGGCAATCAAGTTCTGGTATGGTGTAGAACTTGGTTGAATTGTTTGTGGTTGAGGGGGTACAGAAACTCTGATGGAGGTAGGTCCAAAAATGGAAGGGGAGATCAAATCTTGATGATTGACCATGGTCGGGTTGCTAGTCGAGACAATGGCTTGAGTGATGATGGGTTGGCTAGCAGATGGTGTTGATACCATTGCCGCTTCAACCGAGGAAGTTGGCATCCCATAAATGGGATTACCTGAAGGGTCTCACATTTGGTTTCTCATGAGATAGTGTTGGAGAGCCTTGACATTGTGGTTAAGGAGTCTCTCAAAGTTTTGATCCCCTTTGAGAACAATTGGATGTTGATCGGCGCTAGGCTGGATAGGAGTATGCTCAATATCTGAAATATACTCCATTTGGTGACTTGATATAAAAGGTGAAGGCGGAAGTGGTTGTTGCCTCGCATGGTCGATAAGAGATTTGGTTTGACTACGTGTCAAAACCATGGAAGGAAAAAAGGGTTAGGTTCTAAAAACTATGGATTTTAGTTTTAGGTAAAAACTAGAAGTGGTCAGAATGTGTGTTTGACAGTAAAAAGTTCAGGTTTTAAGCTTGCTATTTTGAAAAAAGTTTGTTAACAGTGACCGACATCGGTTGATAAACTAATGTTGATGGATATAAGTTGCCGACATCAGTTGAAAAACTGATGCTAGTGAGTAAAAGTTGCCGATGTCGGTGGAAAAACTGATGTCGGTGTCTGTGTGTTTCTAGAAACTTAGAAAACTAAAAGTTTTTGGAAGAAAAGGAGAAATTTTGAGTTGTTTTAGAATTCAGAGTAATGCATCCTCACCATCTCAAAAAACTAGATAAAAACAACAGAAAAGATGAAGGCAAGCAACCTCTAAACATTAATTCCTAAGAATTAGTTTTAGAGTCTTGGTGGCTTATGCCTTAGAAGAATATGTTGGGGATGGGCTTTTAGAAAGGGTCCTAAAGAGGCACTCTAAAGCTAGTTTTGGGTTAGTTTTGGTGCTCAAAAGTCTGTATTAGGTTTCGTACATGGCTTGGTGCTAGGGGCTTGCTCCCCTCACTTCACGAGCCCAGAGCCGAGCTGGGCCACTTAGCCAATATATACTTCCCCTAGAGTTTATACTCTACCAGAGAATAGAGTGGGTCCTCCTCTTGGTTGTGAAGTCCAAGTAGGATCGCCAGGGAGGGTAAGGCATCCGCTAGGTGGTGAAATCCTAGTCGGGCCTTGTCTTAGGTATGTTATATGTTTGATTTTGTGAATGTGGTCTGGTCGTGTAACATAAGTGCACTACGATTTATTCATAATGCGGTTAATTACTAGATGAGCTAAATATGCATTCAAGCAGGTGTGAAATGCATTTAAATTTTAACCCAAATTGAAATGTTCGTTCAGATGCATACAAGTGAAGAAAAGGTTAAGAGCATGAATTTCACTACTCTAAGATGCAAGAGGAAAGGTGACAAGAAGAAAAAGAAAGATTATTTTTAACTTGCTTATGATGTCTTTTGGAAAGTAAAAAGAAAGAAAAAGGATGCAAGGAGAGAAAATTTCCCTAATGCAGCTATATGAATGATTGCCTTTAGAAGGAAAAGAAATGAACCCAAGGAAAACTCCAAGGGTCCCACTGGGCGTGCCATAATGTTTCTACTCATTTTTGCTATTTAATATTCAAAAGATAAGAAACTAAAAGATAAATGGTCAGGGGTTTGTACGTACTCGGATGAAGCTACACACCGTATCTAGATGATTGAAGGAGCTCCTCTTTGGCTGTGGAGGATGACACCTATAAAGAGAATAAGACTGAATAGAAAAATGTTAGAGATAGATATGGTGGACTGCCAAGCACATGCTCAGTCCCAAAAGTGCAAAGACTTCCTGGAGGGATGACAGTCCATGTTTTGATAAAAGAGTATCGGATAAAGAAATAGTGAAAGACTTAAACAAAATAAATAAAGATAACACATACCTATATTTTATTGTTGGTCTCTCACAATCGCTGACATCAGTTAGTCTGCCAGCGTCAGTTTGTAAATATGGCCAACGTCGGTTAGGCTACCGATGTCGATAGGGGCAATGGCCCTTAGACGGGTCTCAGAGAATGTCTGGAGTCAGTAGAGGGATGCTGTGGGTTTAAAGGGTATGTGCAGGGTTGCAACGAGATGAATAAGGTCCGTAGAAGGACAAAGGTAGAGACTAGGTTGTCAAATATGGTAAGGGTGAGAGGAAGGCTTTTTAGCCTCTCCAAAAAGAAGTCGGGTCTGGTCTGGTTGAAGGTTGGGTTAGCTCTGGTCTGATTGATGGTATTTAGAAGTAGTAACTAAAAACTAATCACTAATACATTCTAAATTACTGAAATGAAAGGGCAGAAGAAATACTTAGCTCTGGTGAGATGCAGAACCAAGGTGTTAAACACTTGTACCTATTGTGATATGATACTAAAGACCTCATGCAATGTTCTAATTCAACCTGAAGTGATTTTTGTAGAGTCTTTATGTCTAAGGGAGCGTTAGTTGAAGTTTGATGCCTGGTGATATCCAAGTCTGAGCTGAGAGAGAGAGAGAGAGTCTGAGTCTATCTAAGAGTGCATCTAAGAGTCCAAGAGCCCGTAACTCAACGTTAGAAGTCGATTTATGTAACTGACGTTGGTGATTCCACTGGCGTCAGCTAATAGTTGACTGACATTGATGGTTGCAAAATGAGTAAAAGGGCTACGAAGCCCGTTTTCCATCCACCAAGTGCATAATCCGTTGGAGAATTGTCAAAGGTCAGGCTAAATATGCATGAGAGTTGGTTAGGGAATAAATAGGAGGTGAGAATAAGTCTTAGGTGAGTCATGAGGTGAGAAATGGTCCAATGGCGAGGTGTCCAAGGTGAGGTGTCCTAGGTGAGGTGTCAGGGTGAGGTCATAATTTAAAATAAGTTGTTTATTTTAAATTAATAAGATGTGGGTTAGGACCAAGGGGGGGTTGACACAATTTAGGTGTCTACAGACCTTATCTATATTATTAGATAATTATATATATACTCAAATATGGAACACTTTATAGCTTGAATGATGAAAATTTATTCCACTCATCTCGATAATTTTTTGTTTAGAGGAGTAGTAATATTGTATAGGTTGTTGAAGAGCATTTTCTTAGCATAGGGATACAAGGATTGTTGGCCATTTTTTTCATACTTTTTGAAGAAATTTGAGCACTAGGTTGAGTTTTAGTTAAACTTACTATCCAAAAATGGATGGGAAAATAGAGGTTGTCAATATAATCCTCAAAAACTTGTTGATATGCTTGTATGAGAATAATCTATGACAATGAAAAACTACTTTAACACAAACTGAGTTTGCATATAACAATTGGGTGAACATGAATACAACAAGGTGTTATTTTTAAATCATGTATGGGTAAAAACCTAGAGGAGTAGATGAGTTGAAAATTATAACTAATTTTATAAGAATAAGTACTATAGTGGAGGATTTTATTGAATATATGCATGAGTTACATGAGTAGGTGAATGAAAATTTGGAGAAGGCAGATTGAGATACAAGAAAAATGTTGATCTTAAGAGAAGAAAATAAGAATTTGAATTTGGAGATATGATCTTATCTTAATTGATAAAGATAAGGTTCTTGAAATGAACTTATAAAAAGTTAAAATGGATATATAATAGACCTTGTAAGGTCTTGAAGAAGTTTAAAGTGAATGCCTATGATATAGAGATTCTGGAAGGGGTGGATATCTCAACAATATTTAAAATTTCTGATTTATACCTTTATTATGAGGGGGAAAATAATGGATAAGAACATTAATAATTAATTTTACCAATAGAGGATTGGGTACAATATTTTCCTTATAAGGTAAAAAATGAGGAAATATCAATGATTGACTCATGAGTGATCAAGAATATGATAGGGAGTAAATGCAATGAGTATTTGGTGAAGTGGAAGAATCAGATAATTGAGTAATAAACATGGATGAATGTAGCCAAATTTGATAAACTTAGAATATCATTCCAATATTCATGGACTATTTATGAGAAGGATATCATGGTTCATTTTACTTATCAGGTGTATATGATTTAGAATCATTTGTGCCCACAATAAATCTTGCATCACCAAAAATAAAAATAGAAATAGTTATTTTAAAAATTTGGTTGCATTTATTCAATTAATAGTTTTATCAAATACTTGGAATATGTGTAGTGATGGTTATAATTACTAAAGCTACCTCATCAAAAATAAATTATATAGATTTTGTGGGTTTTGTATGGAGACAGTGTGGCAAGATTTATATGGAAGAAGACATAAAAAATTGGAAGTTTAAAACACAAGGAAATCTTTCCAAAGCCAACCTAAAAAGAATCCAAAAATGTTTTTGAAGATTGATGTTTGTATTCATGGTTATAAGAGGCTAATGATGCCCAATATTGTTGAAAAAATATAGGAAATAATAGTTTTAGATGCAACAACATGAAGAAAAGGAAAATAGTTAAAACCAAGGGGAAAGGGGGAGTTTTGGCATGCGAGGGTTGGATAAAATGGTGTAACCAATAAAAAATATAAATACATGTTTTTTTTTTCACATACATGGTGAAGAAGATAATTTCCAAGGGTAAAATTTATTTAATGAGAATTTGAGCTTTGAAAATTTACGAAAATGCTTGAAAAAAAGTTATAAATCATATTTGGATGATTATAGATAACAAAAAGAGTTGGTGATTATGTGGTATGTCATTGTCCAATTTTTATACCATGAAACTCATGTAATAAGAGAAAAAAAATCATGTCATGATTTCACGTGGTGATTTGTGTATGTGTATACACTTTGGGAATGCCTAAAATATGTGTTTTGGTGAAAATAAAACTCAACATTATACATGTGAGGTCCATATGAAGTTGATAAAGGGTTAGAATAAGTTTTTAGGACAATTTTTAATACTCGTACCCATTATTACCTCTATGGTTTCAATAAATTTTGAGTTTTAGGAAATTTACCTTGTTTACTTGTTAAAATCCTAGTTAAATGATATAATTTGAAAATATTTTACAAAAGACCATTATAATGACCATAAGAAGAGATATATAAGTGTGAGAAACATTTTTAGGATTATAGTACTAAGCTAATCCTTCATTTTACCCCTTTCCCTAAACTACATCATTGATATACATGTTTCCCAATTAATTTTATTCTGGAAGTTTAGACTAAGATACTTTTTTCTAATACTAGCTCTTTAAATTGGATTATTCATTTCATCACTTCTCTTTTTGTAGTGAAGATGGATATCTTAGTTTTTAAAATAGTTATATGTATCTCTACTTCATTACGAAATAATTCTAGAGCCTTTAAATGGTCTCTCAAGTAATAGAGTGTTTCCACAATTAAGGTAAGATCATTGGCATGCAAGAAAATATTTATCATGGATTTTTTCATTTTAGATTATAACCTTAGGTATATGATCAATTAATAATGAATTAATTCTATAAAATAGAAGAAATACAATATAATTATTTTGTGGTGCTCAAAGTTACCTAAATCAAAATGATCAAATATATAAAATGGAATGAATGATTACATACTTTGTTAAATAGGTGGAAATAATTTATTTTATATACATATATCAATATATAAAAAAGGGATAGGTCTACCTATAGAAAGGCACTATTGTAGTGTAGAAATGCACCCTTTATGGGAGAGTTTCTCAAGCTCTCTCACTCCTATACAAGCATTGGGACAACCTCAAGCTATGGGTATCTTGTAGTGAGGTTGAACCTCTAATATTTTTATGAGGCTAGTTCCTTAGATGCTTTACTTCAACTCTTATTTCCTACGCTAAAATATACTACTGACTAAGAGAAAGGGATAGGAGAATAACACAAAAAAAAGGAAATCTGAGCTAATGGAGGTGATGCACCAAAGATGAAATGATCCACTTTCAACCTGGAAGCCTTAATGACTACTAATGAATTTAAAAAAGACACATATTAATTTTATCTTATCTCAAGGCCACAAGCATAAATATTTTGTGTAGAGGTCAAAGGAAACCCTATAATTTGAAGGATAGAAAAAGATAGGTCTATATGAGACACTATAACTTGTGACACTTCAAGAAAGGAACCAAAAAAATTAAAGCAAGGTACATAGAGAATATACAAATGATGAAAAGGGACATACATCTACAAGTTAAACTCCAATAATGTATACTTGACTTCAAACTAGAATCAAATAATTCATCTCATTGCTTCAAGAGAGTGTTATAAGGCAATTTTGATAGATCAACTTTATCACCAATCAAGGGATCTCTTTTTAGGCTCAAAAGCCTATATATATATATATATATATATATATATATATATATATATATATATATATATATATATATATATATATATATATATATATATATATATATATATAGTATAAAGGGATGAAAGAAGAGGGGATTGCATGAGAAAATAGAGAGAGAGGTCATAAATGGCTGAAACCACCACTAGGTCTTTGAATTCTTTTTGCCTTTAGAGCATGCAACTTCTTGACAATGAAATAAACCATCCAAGATCACCATAAATATCCTCAATCCCTTTGTGCATTCAAATCTCCCTTTTTGTAACTATGAGAGACATGCCATGGGTAGCTACATGTTCCTACCAAGTGTACCTGATTTTATCTCTTACATTCAAAACTTGGTGTGCTGCTTACTATTATTTTGGACTTACATATTTTCTATTAAAATCGATACCACCTTGGCTTTTTGGATGTCCCTCGATTTGCTTGTACATGGATGGCCACGAGTCATCAATCTCCTACAAATTGAGTGTGTCTTCGACACTTGTCATGTATAATTTCACCCTTGAGATTCATTGACCCCTTTGACCTCCACTTACTATTGATCTTCTATGTAAGATGGATTATGCACCATCGGATCTAGCTCTTGAAATGCTACCATGTATCATCTCTGTGTTTAACTAGAGACCCCTTAGATAGCTTTTGAATGATAATGACTATTTTATGAGCTTGATCTTTGACATTGACATGAATGTCATGCTTTGTTTGCACACTTTCTTATGGGACTTTTTCTTTTAGGATTTCTTCTTTCAAACAATTTACTTGAACAATTTCACAGACCTTTTTTTTAAGGAATCAAACTTCAATTTTTTTGAGAATGACCCTTAAGATTTATTTACTTCGACCACTTCTTCAAAAGAAAAGGTCTTCGAGAATTTTGGAAAGGTCCACTTCTTCAAGAGATACCCTTTGAAAATGCTGCATAAGACACTTTGGCATGGAAATAACTCTTTGAAAAAAGTGTTTTGGCCCCTTGCTTTGAAAGTGCCCTTCAAAACTTGAAAAGATCCCCTTTTCACTGAGAAAAATTCCCTTCAAAAACCTTAAAGTGGACCATTTTCCTTTGTACTTCTTCTTTTGGTCCTCCACTTTTTCTTGATCATGTCTATCTCTTTAAACCAATTAGAATTTTTTTATGTGGGCCAAAAATTGGCCAATATTTCTAGTGACTCATAGGGAAGCATTCTTGTTATGCTTGAGAAACCAACTCATTTGTATCATCCAATCCATTTGACATAGAGTCAGTGCTTTATTTGATAAGACTGACCCTATCTAGAAACCTCCTCTTGAAGCAATAAAGATAACAAGAAAAAAAAGTTCCCAAGGCACTTTGGAAAGGAAAAAATAGAATAGAAAGGAAATGTACACAAGGCACTTGGAGGAAAGCATGAAATATATCCTAATATATACAAGTTTACAATTTACAAGTATCTCCCTCTTGGATCAAATGGGAAACTATGAGTATTATTCACTTATAAAAATCCAAGATGAAAAATATCTTGATTTGGAGGTCCCAAAATTAGTTAACCAATCAGATTTATGGTCAATCCTTTTGATGTGATCTCTAATGGATGGAGTGGAATAAACATGTCTCTAATGTAGACATACTAGTTCATGTCCTCCAAACTTGGTTCATGTTGGACTGTAGGGGATTTTGAAATATTCTCATTTGATGGCTCAATTTTGTGTTCTGAATTAAGCACATGTGATGGGTCCTTTGAGCTGGTGCTTGGTTTACTATCTAGGCTTAGGAAAAAAGCTCTATGTCAATCCAAAAGGCAGCTTCCTCTTGGTCATCTGAGACAATGCCAACTTTAACTCCATATTTGCTTTGTTTGCTTTGAAATGAGCCATATGGTAGTTCATCAATCCACCTAAGGCCCAACATGTCATATTTTTGTGGATTTGGATCTAACCATTCCCTCTCATTATTGAAGACATCAGTGCTACATTCAATGGATAATTCATGTTAAGATTGGTCAGCTTCTTCAACCTGATTGGTGAGTTCATCCTCATACTCTATAGGAGGCATAGGTTGGTTTATAACCTATACCTAATCCATGAAGTCATGGTACAACTACTACAATACTTCATCTTTATCCTCTTGCTCATTCATGACCTCTCCAACATGGTCAGCTAATTGATTGACTATGTCAATATTTGCACCTTGGTCATCTTTATCTATAACCACACCAAATGGAAGCTCTTGGGACCAAATAAAATCCTCTTTTCTATTAGATACATCATAAATACACACATTTTTAAGTATGAAGGCATTATTACTACCTTCAAGGTCTAATTTATTAATGTCAAAGCCATGCCACAATAGCTGGTCCAACCTGATTTCTCCTCCTTTTTTGGAGTGGACTGCCTATCATGATCTCCTCATCATAGACACTTGTGTTTTCTTCTTTAGGATCAAATTTGAGTCTAATATCCTCCTCTATTCCTTGTAAAATAGGCTCTTCCTCCAAGAAGGAGATGGTGGGAGGGTGAAGAAGTTCATTTTACTTGTAGCTTAAGAGAGTGTCTTTCCAACTAGGTACTTTGAGTGGTCTCTTTGGTGGTTCTTAAGGGAGGGAGAAAGGGTGTTGGAACTCTTGTAGGGCAAGGTCATTGAGATGATCTAACACTTCTTTTTTATATTCTACAACCACTAACTCCTTTTGAACTGGCTCTTGGATCACCATAATTGACACCTCTTCCTTCTCCATGCCTTTGTGAATTGATTTCCATGATGGAAATGTGTAGGGAACAACCACCTTTTCTTATTTTTTAATGAGTATAGGATAGGGTGATTTCATAAGAGAGGTAATGACATAATTAGGGTCAAAGGTGTAGGAGAAGATCCATGGTGGGATGGTTTCAAAATCTTGAGTGGGAATGGGCATAGGGGTAGGAGAGGACACATAAGACTGATTACACTAAGTCTATTGATCTTTATAAGACATCAACACACTTTCCAAATTTTTAACTATGATTCTCAACCACACCTTATTTTCCTTCTCACATATTTCCCATTGTTCATCCTCGCAAATTAACCACCTACTCTTGACCAACTGAAGATAACTCCTTTTCTCTTGTAGAACATGAATAGTGATGACTGAAGAAAGTTCTAAACCCCTACCATCTCCCTTATCAAATCAATATAATCTGATAATTCTTGATTGAATCTTGACAAGGGGAATTAGCCAATTGATTTGAATGCAAAGGAGATTGATCTAGGTCATACGTAAGAGTGGGAGGGGAGTAAAGGCCATAATAGGGTTGATAGTTTATTTGAGGGCCACTTGGGGGGAACACATAAACATTATTAGCTTGATAAGTGTGATGTTGAGGTAGAGAATAAGCATATTGATCCAAAGATGGCTGATTATACATACCAAATAATGATGATTAGGCACTTAGGCTACTTATACTAGTTGATGAATACTTAGAGTCACCATTGGTTTTTGCACACATGCCTCTAAAGGCTAAATTGATGAAGATAACACTAAAACTCTTCACTTAGTGAACAACATAGTCCCATCGAGCATGCCATAAACTATCGCAGTGTAGAATTACACCCTTTATAGGAGAGTTTCTCAAGCTTTCTGACTCCTAGATACAAACATTGGGACAACCTCAAGCTGTGGGTATCTTATAGTGAGGTTGAACCTCTAGGATTTTTATGAGGCTAGTTATTCAGATGCTTCACTTCAACTCTTATTTCCCATGCTAAAATCTATTGTTGACTAAGGAAAAGGGATAAGAGAATAACACAAAAAAAAGAAATATGAGCTAAGGGAGGTGATGCACCAAAGATGGAATGATCCAATTTTATCCTAGAAGCCTTAATGACTACTAATGAATTTAACCAAGACACAGACTAATCTGATCCTATCTCAAGGCCACAAGCATGAATATTTTGTGTGGAGGTTAAAGGAAACCTTAAAATTTGAAGGATAGAAAGAGATAAGTTTGTGATACTTCAAGCAAGGAACCAATGTATAACACTTTATATAACCTACAAGGAACCAAAATAATTAAATCAAGATATGTAGAGAATCTATAAATGATGAAAAGGGCCATACATCTACAAGTTAAACTCCAATAATGTATACTTGACTTCAAACTAGAATCAAAAAATTCATCTCATTGCTTCAAGAGAGTGTTATAAGGAAATTTTGATAGAGTAACTCTATCCCCAGTTGAGGGATATATTTTTAGGCTCAAAATATTGTATATATAGTATAAAGGGATGAGAGAAGAGGGGATTATATGCGAAAATGGAGAGAGAGGTCATAAATGGTTGCAACCACCACTATGTCCTTGAACTCTTTTTGCCTTTAGAGCATGCAATTTCTTGACCATGAAATGAACCATCCAAGATCACCATAAATCTCCTTGAGCACTTTGTGCATTTAAGTCTCCTTTTTTGGAGCTGAGAGAGCCATGTCATGGGTAGCTACATGTTCCTACCAAGTGCACACAATTTGATCTCTTGCATTTAAAACTCAGAATACTCCTTACTATTGTTTTGGAATTATATATTTTCTATTAAAATTGATACCCCCTTGGATTTTTATATGTCCATTGATTTTCTTGTGTATGGATGCCCATGAGTCATCAATCTCCTACTAGTTGAATGTGTCTTCAAAACTTGTCACACACACTTTCACCTTTGAGATTCACTGACCCATTTGACCTCCACTCACCATTGATCTTCAATGTAAGATTGATTATGCACCATTAGATCTAGCTCTTAAAATGCTACCATGCGTTATCTCTACATTTGGCCAGAGACCCCTTTGATGGCTTTTGAATGCCAATGACTATTTTATGATCTTGATCTTTGACACTAGCATGAAAATCATGCTTCCTTAGGATACTCTGCTATGGGCCTTTTTATTTTAGGCTTTCTTCTTTTAGATAATTTTCATGAACAATTTCATGGACCCTTTTTTTTAAGGAATCAATCTTCAGACTTTTTGAGAATGACCCTTCAGATTTATTTGCTTCAGCCACTTCTTCAAGAGATACCCTTCTAAAATGATACATAAGACACTTTGGCTTGGAAATGACTATTCAAAAAATGTATTTTAGCCCCTTTCTTTAAAAGTGCCCTTTGAAAATTTGAAAATATCCCCTTTTTGTTGAGAAAAGTACCCTTTGAAAACCTTAAAGTGGACCATTTTCCTTTGCACTTCTTCTGGTCTTCCACTTCTTGATCATGTCCATCTCTTTAAACCGGTCATAATTTTGGTATGTGGGCCAAATATTGGCCAATAGGAACTAACCCTAACACACTATAACTATATTTTTAAGCTAAACATTGTGCTATGCAACTGCAAGATAAATACCACAAGTTACCCTTAACCAAATGGATGCAACATACATAATGGAACATCACAAATGTTAGTGGATTAAAGGGACCCATTGATATAGGTTTTACATAAATATACTTTTGTGGATCAAATGAATGTGGCATTGAGAGACTAATATTTTAGATCAAGAAGAGAGGTTATGATATCCAAACTTAATGGCATCTTAAAATAATTTAAACATATTTAAAATAAAATAAAAACTCTCTCCAAAAAACTTTGTGAACTTTAATGATTTTAATTTTTGTCTTTTAGGCATGGTTGTATATGGGAAAAATAATATTACAACTATCAACAAAAAATAGGAATTAATGAGGACATTTTTTTCCTTGAAAAATCTTATTATATTTTCTATTGATCTAAATTAACAATTTCTACATCTTTTTTAAATCTTTCTTCTTTTAAGAGTTTCACATAGATTCCACTCCTAAATTTTTCACATGGTTAATAAGTTTGTAGGGTAAAATTATATTAGCTATTGTATTTATGGAAGGCCCCAACTCAAATCATCTATATGAAGAGAGGGGTGGGTTTCTAGCCTTCTTTGACCTTGCCCTTATGACCCCTATCTATATATGGCACAATCTGATGATACCTTTATATATATAGAGAAGCTTGACTAGACTAAACTGCACTATTATACACACAAAATATCTTGATGAAATGTTAATCTATTTCTATTTCTCTATTGTTATATAATAAACATATCCTATTTTCCAAATCTTTTCTAGATATGTTTCCTATCTATTTTTCTCACATCTCAATTTTTGTGAACAAATCCTTTGTTATAACTATGAGTCTTATTGATCCATTAAACTTGTGCCCCTACATACTACTTGAGATTCTCATAAGTAAGGAAAAATTCATTTAAATAGTGTTGGTGTTTCTTAAATTGAAATTCCTTCTCCTCATAATTTTACTAATTTTTTGGTTCACATTTTGTTTGATATCATTTTTATATCCTTGATATTATTTTAATATAACATCTCCCTTGTTCATCTATTTGTTGATTTATATCATCCAATTTACATTTCTCATGCTTAAATATTCTTCTAGTAATTCCTTATTCCACCTATTAGTTTCCATGTTTTATGCTTTCTTCATGTCACATCCTGCTTTTCTTGTATCAAATTTTGGAGGCACTTACTATTGATTAGAATTATATAACATAACTAATAATGAAAAATTGTTTTGTTGTTATAAAATATAAAATATTGATTATTGATTAACTACATTATATGTTGAGAATCATTTAATTTATATTATCCTACTTCATATGCTTATGTGATAATGTTAATGAAATTAATTATTATTTGGCAAATGGATGCTATGCAATAATAATTATACATTATCATACTCTTATTTTTGTCTATCATATGGTTTTGATATCATGATTTGGATAACTTACTTTTTGTTCATTTATTTATGATGTTGGTGTAATCCCCTAGGTGCAAGGGAGAGTATCATCAGAGACAAAGAATTAGATATAGATTATGGGAAATAGATAAATAATCATGTGGAATGGGGTTTTTATTATTACCTTGTCTTATAGATTATATATTGTTATACGATGTATTAAATCTAAGAGGTCATAATAGTGGATAAGGTAATGCATATCATGCTAGACACATATATTATATTATTCCTTAGTTATTAATCTATTGCATGCGATTATTTTTGAGTATTATCATACTTGAGATTTTGGTTATAAATGCCACCTGTAATAGGTCAATTGGTCAGGAACACAGTGGATCTATATAGATTTTTTGTGATAAATGATAAAGACCATGTGGGTCTTGCTCAGTTGTTTGATCCTATCCCTAATAGAAGCTAATAAGGTTTTTTTTTTTTTTTTTTTTTTTTGTATTTGTGATGTGTCGTCTCTTTGGTAGATGCCAATATGTAAATGGTGTATGGATAAATATTAAATCCATTGACAAGGAAAATGTATTATCAAATAAAAATTGATAAAGCATAAAGCATGAGAGATAAAGTTATTGAGGTATCTATGTAATATCTTAGTTTAGGTAGTGGTTTCAAGAACTAATATTTTATCAAAATAAGTCATCCATTAAACACTTATCCCTCTTGAGGCTTCATGGTAGCTACATTAGTCATATCTTATAAATAAGTTACCCAACATAGTTGGAAGTTATTCATAATTTATAATTTGTAAATTGTAAATTGTAATTTATCTCTAAATAATGTTGTGAGATTATAATTGGTAATGGATAACATGGCATTTAAATTATATGATTATAATGTGAATCTTGAAAATGTGGATTATTATTCAATATATTTTTATCATATTTTGAAGCATTGGAAATGTGAATTGGTACTCAATATAATTTTATCTACCAATGTCCTTGTCCATAAAAGTGTTTTTTTTTGCTTATTTCTTTAACCATTTATTGTTCTAGAACTAAAGGAAACACTTAAGACCATCAAATCCTTCACATGGGTAGACCTTGTCATTATCTGGAATTGATATTTTAAGATTGAATAGGATTTTTGTGAATTTTTTTCACATGGGTTGTGCTATTTTTAACATAGAATTTGCAAACAATCAAATATTTTTCAAACCATAATTTTTTAACCAAAACCATTAATATTAAACCTGCTAACAAGCTACAACATCGATTTGAATAGTGGAAATGTTTAATATATTTAATAACTAGTATATTATTTTAGATTATAATTTGAACAAATGTCATGAAATTTCCATTTAAATTTCACCAGTAAGATGTAGAGCATTGGTATTATTTATTCATAACCATTATATTGTAAATGGGTAAATCATACAAATGAACTAGTGTCATTTGTATTAAATCCGTATATTTATTATAGTTCTATATTAACTTGTATGTGACACATTATTATTTGGCATTAATAGTTTTTAATTTTATTAATATTATCACTACATACTTTTTTTTCTATAAAAATACATTAGAAGAATGTGAAAAGTGTCATAGCCCCAAGTTTTCTTGGAAAGTTTATAATCCTTTATCAAAAATGGAGATGGAGATGAGTGTCTAACTATAAAAATATATATTTTCATTTTTATGTCATTAGGAGTATATATTGTAAATAAGTATGGGAAATTTTTATACAATATTTATCTTTTCTTTTCATATTCTTAGTTTATAAAAAATGTTTTACATATGGGAACCTTACAAATCACATCATTAATAATTATATAAAATAATGACAATATTCATAGAACAAGTTTTGTATCATTTTTATTGGAAAAAAATTTGTAATAAATGGATTAACTATAGTATCCTCTATATTATTCCTTTGATTAGTTGATATTTAGTAGCAAAATTATTAATTACACACACATACACACACATAATCTATAAACCATGAAACTTTCACAATAATTTATTCCTACACATTAAGGTCATTTAATACACATTTATTGATCACTTGAAAATTCTAATAAATGTTGAGCAAAAAGGAAATAATATTTCTAATTCAAGATTTGATTTATTCTAATAGTCATAGGACAAGTCTAAATATATTTTATTTTAGGTTAAGGGAATTCATTTTCAATAATTCAAGTCAATATACTAGTTACATCCATGTAGATATCAAGATTCACTCACTCACTCAAGGAGGGAGAACTACATCAACATAAGGCTATTTTGGGCTATGTAGATTACATGAAGTTTTTTTAGGGTAGTTTGCATATTACCTTTACCTGAATTCCCCTCTATATTTTATTTTTAGTTGATTTATTTGTTAGAGCAAGAGTTTTTATATTATAGATATTTCATGCATCAAATTAGCTCTTGTAGTTAATTATTCAACCATATCAGGTAACCTTAGGTGCATGTACAAGGAAATCAATCTCATAGTAAACACATACATGGATGAAATTAACAAACAATAATTCACCGTTCCCATGTGTACCCTAGTGTAGCCCTGCCCAATATATCACATAATCCTATTTTTGGCTACTATAGATCATATATATTTTTAGCTAATTTTACATCAAATATATACCTTCAAAGTTAGCATAAATTAGATCCAAACTAGGTTTACACATTTGATTATTTATTATTATTTATATCTTATTTTGAATTTTGAATTTTATTATATTTTACATTTAGGTTATTTATATTCTATAATATAAATCAATATATTAATACTTTACTATTTATATCATTTCATTGGTAAATAATAAACATTTAAATAATTTAGTCAACCCATATTTTTATTATAACATTACTTGTTTTCTTGATTTTTGTCCTATGATTTCAAATAAACTCTTGTAAATTCCACACTAGAATAAAATAATATTCAACTTTGGATATAAATATGACACCATGAGCCAATGTTCTTCGACCTTGGATATTAATTTGACAGTGAATAAATTATCTTGTTACCTTGGAGAAAATCTGACCCTGAAGCATTTTCTTTCAACCTCATATTGAAACTTGTTGATCTCTATACATAAAAATCTTTCAACTTTTCTTTTATCTTTATTTTCTATTTTCTTATTACTTATTTTTAGCAATTATTTATAAAAGTTGTAAAAATACATAGAGAGATGTCATTTTTTATTAAGTGGTGATCTATTTTAATAGCATTGTGAAGTGAGAGAAATAATCCTAATCTCAAGTCATAAACAATGTTATACATAGAGTTTAGTTTCCCCATACCTCATAGTATATTGGAAATTCCTAGGGCCTATTTTAATACCATATGAATTCTATTTGTCTATTTGATTTTTGGTGTACTTGAGAGGAGTGTATCACCCATGGAAGTTACTCTTATTATGCCCTTAAATACATGATAATGGGATACATGCATGATTTAGCCTTTGTAGTTAGTGATCTAAAATATTGGGCTGACACCAATCTCCAAACATGTAAGTATTATTGAGATCCCACACAATTATTCAAACCCTTTCCTATATCACCCTTTATAGCTTGATTTTTGTTTGTATTGTATTCATAGTCATTTTATCTATTGATTTATATTGTATTTTATTCCTCTAATGCATAGTGTTAGATTAATTGGTATTCATTTATTTATATGTAATTTCCTTTGGTATATTTTATAATGGTAATTCATGATGTTTTTTATCAAAATAGTAATTCTACAATTCAAATTCCTTAGTCTACTAAAGTTAAAATCAACACTAATTTTGATAATAAAAATAATGAAGATAACCATGATGTACATAATGAACATGAAACTCATATTGAACCACAAAATCTTAATGGAGTATATCAAAATCAAGTGCAATAATTATCTGAATTTTACTAAGGTATTTGAGATAACCCCCCAAGATGGCATGATACCAATGTAAATTCCACTTGATATCATCATTGGTATAATTACAATATAAGCATCATGCCATATGATTACATTTTATGGGAGTGAAGTTATTTTTGATGTTTCATATAGATATTCATTCTTTATTCGAGAACATGTTGACAAGCAATCCACACATAGTGTTATGATAGATAATGGATCAAGTGAAAATGCATGAACCATAACACTACTCTACTCTCTTGGATACATAGATAAATATTTAAAATATTCTTCTAAAATTTTCAAAACATTTAATGATCATAAACTTGATACTCTTAGGTATATAGTACTACCTTTAAGATTTGGACCTCTCATAGTTCCCACTCCATTCTTAGCTTTACCAAGCAAAAGGGTATTTTATATGCTATTAGGATCCCCTTAAACAAAAAATATTAGAGTGGTACCTTCTAAAATGTATAAATGGATATGTTATTTACTAACATTGACATTCATACACATGGTTGATGCAAACTAGTCTCATTTTAACTATTCTTCTTTTAAATATTCTTACATTAGAACATGATGAGTTAGGAATTTATTGATTATTTTGTGTCCCTTGGATTTATGCATGAAACATACAATTTTTTTTCACTTATATGGCATCATCATGTCATTTAAGTGTGGCCCTTGACCTTGTGTGTTTATGTGATATTAGCTTATCCCTTGTATGTGGCCTTTAGACCTTATGTGTGACATTAGATAAAAATTACATGAAATTATGTGACTTTAAATGTATGTTCATTTCTTCTTATTATTATTCCATGATTCATATCATGTGTTACTTCTATTTTTACTCTTGTGATAGGATACATTTCATACACATGTTGTTTATGTGTTTAAATGCTATATATATGTATATAAAACACATGTCTCATATGAAATTCAATGCTATATTCAATACTATGATGAAAAACATTTAAAATTTTCATATACTATTATACGATTATATATTTCACATATTATACAAGTCTTATTTTGATATTAGTGACTTGCAGACTACATCTCACATCTCAAAATGGGGGCATCACAATGGGCTTGTCTTTAGAATTCAAGTCCTCATGAAAAATACATTTTAGATTTATGACAATATGTAATCTTCATAATTAAAACATGGTTCAAAATAATTAGATTATTGGGGAATGTGACACACATGTGGACTTACTCCTATAGTTACTTGATTAAAAATTCACATATACTTGATAAATATGCATGGGAATGTGCACAAAAACTTACATATATAATTCAATTAGGATTATATATCAATATAATATAGATATCAGGGGCATGATATTCATTCATGTTCATGTTTCTACATGAAAAAATTAAAATTTCACTTTTTAAAAGATCAAAATGTTCAAAGGTATAAAAGTTTCATGTTGGAGTTCAAAATGAACTCATAACTAACAAGATCACTCCTACACACCGTTACCAAAGATTTTGTAATATAGACATTTTACATAATAAGGAATTTACACAATAAAATCTATAATTATATTCACAATCATCCGTGTGTGTCTCCATAATGACCAAGTCAAAAGTATATGGGAATGCCTATTAAATAGGCAAGATAGGTTGTTTTGTGCAATAAAATATTATTTCATGATTAACCTATAAAATAGGAGTATCTATTACTAGTATGCACTCAAAAAATACATGCACAAAATAGAATAATATTTTTAACAATAAAACAATTGCCTCCCAAAACAAGCTTACATGCTTTACTCTAACATCTATATCCATTTGTAGTGGTATAATTCATCTCATTTTAAAAGTGGGTCACATTAGAATTTAGTGACACTAGAATTATATGGTTGCATTTCATTAAACCAAATTTGGTGGTTTCGCCCCTTCTCCTACCATATTTGACTCTAGTGACACTCAACATCTATGGTTGCATTGTAGCAAGCCATGTTTAATGGTTCCACCCATTCAATTATTTTACTAAGTACTTTACATATTCATATGAGAGTTGGAGCATACATTCTTTCCAAATCAAGGGCTTTCATTGGTGTTCAAAATGAGACTTGATCAGTCTCAATTCACCATAGGTTCAACATTTATTTAAATACTTTAAAAATGGGGCATGTGCACTTTTACACTTTCAAGTTGCGGGGAAATTAGATTGCATATTATTTTAGGTGTATTCTTTCCTTGATCTCTTTTGAAATTTAAAATTTTAAGTCTCAAATTTTCAAATTTTAAAATATGAGAAATAAATAATTTTAGTGGTATTATTTCATGTTTTTGAATTGATACATTTTTCACAATTAAGATTCACATCAACATATATAGTGTGTATACACACTTATGTTCACAACTCCTTTACTCTAGTATTTTTCACTTAATTGCATCACTAGAATAAAATATAGGGGACAATGAGGTGTGGAAATTTAGGCACCCAAATTTAATTATCAAGTGTTTGAAAATGTTTAGTATTGATATATCTATCTTACTTGGTATATTCTTCATTCTATTGATTTTATATCTTTATGAAATCATTCACTATTGAAAATGTTTAATCTTGTTTATAGTAATCTTGAAATTACTAGAAACATCATTTAGGCATCCCTACTCTACTTACATGTTTATATCAATCAAATCCCAATAGTTTTTGTCCTTTTAGGATAAAATCATACTAGAATGGACATGGTCATATCTTGGCCTTGTCTCACATACTCCAGTTGTAACTTTTAAAATTTTAGACATATCATATTGGCTCTCACATACTTTTAACAATTTTAGTTAAAATAAATTTTCAAATATTATTATATATAAGCACATCAAGGTCATTCAATACACAATTAACAATCACTTGGTAATTCTACTTTATATAGTTTTAAGCTCTAATTTATTCTAATAGTCAAAGGGTATGTTTAAAGTTATTTTATTATATGTTAATGGCATTCATTGTCAAGCATTCAATTCAATTTAATAGTTTCATCTATATAAAAAATATAAATATTCACACACTCATTGTAGAAGGGATAACTACATTAGCCTGAGGCTCTTTTGGGATATGTAAGAAACACTTATATTATGTAGGGTTTTTTGATGATAGCTCATCTATTATCCTTGCCCAATTAACCCATTTACATTTAATTTTTATTTAGTTTTTATGTAGGAAATACGGTTTTGCTATTACAGGTGTTTTGTACATCAAATCAACTCCCAAAGTAAATTAATCAACCATGTCAAATAGCAATAGGTGTTTGTATTATAGAAATAATTACATAATCAATGTGAACACAACCAAAATCAATAAACTAAACCATGATTTTATTAAATCTGGACATATTTTGGTCTAGATTATAGCCTAAAATTGTCTTTATTAGTTTTTATATTATGATTATGGGAAATTAGTTTTGTTATTATTAGAATCAAATCTATAATTTTTTCTACTTATATATAAAATAACTAGCTTCCAATATAAGGTATCTTAGATTCCAATTTATAGACAATATTACAAGTCCATATTATTAAGTATATATCTAAATTTAATAAAATGTTGGTAACAAGGTCATAGTGCACCCTTGTCCACCACAGTAGGGCCCTATCTAGTACATTACAAAATCCTATTTTTATTTACAACATAATTCATAGATATTTCCATTTAATTTTATAATAGAAATATACCTACATAGTTAACATAAATCAAATCAAGACTAAGTTTGATAATTTTATTGTTTTTTACTATTTATATCTCATTTCAAATTATATGATTTATAATATTTTACATTTACATTTTATATATTTTATAATCTAAATTATTATTTCAATAATTTAATGTTTCTATAATTTCATTGGTAAATCAAAATAAACATTTAAATAGACATTGACTGCTGTAATAAATTATAAGTCTTCGGAAAAATGTATTCTCCTTAACTACGTAACTTCTATTAGATTAGAAAATGAACAACATTCATAAACTTTCTATTTAATTTTCACCTATCATAATACCCAATGTTTGCATTATTTATTCATAGCTAGTGTATTGTAAATTACTAAATCATGCAAATGAATTAGTATCATCGATGTTGAATTCATATATTTATTATAGTTAAGTATTAACTTGTATGTGCCACATTATTATATTATATTAATAGTTTGAATTTTATTAATATTATCCATTCATACCAAATTTTTTTAAACATTGGTAAAATGTGGAAACAGTCATTGTTCCAAGTTGTCTTTGAAATTTTGTAATCTTTTATCAACAATTTTGGAGCTATAAGTATAATTATCCAAGTATATATTTTAGTTTTTATATTATTTAGAGTAGAAGCATGAGTGGATAAGATACCGTAAATAGGTATTGACCAACATTAATACAATACTTATCTTTGTTTATTATATTATTAATTTATAAAAAATATTTTATACATGGGACATTATAAATCACATCATTATTATATTTCTAAAATAATGAAAATATTCATAGAATGTGTTTTGGTAATATCATTCCAGGTAAAAATACTATAATAAATGAATCCACTATAATATATTTTATATTATTTATTTGATTAAATAACATTTAGTGGTAACCTCGTCAAATATGAATTAATATATATTATTGATATTACTTGCTTTCCATAAGCCATGGATATTTTAGAGTAATTTATACATGTGTTGTTTTATGCTAGTATGGAAGGCTTCAGGGATAAAAATTCCATATTCAAGCCTTTATAAGATGTAGAATTGTTTTATTCATTTTTTTTCATACTTACCTATATTGGTTGATGTTCACTTTAGCCCAAACTAAGGTCTTAAATTGGTCATCCTTTCTGCTTATAAATAGATGCCAATTTTATTATGTTTGAAAACTTAAAACCCACATACATTGGTAATTTTTTGCAATTGATGTTAAGAAGGTTGTATACCCTTTAATAAAATGTAATTAGTATAATTAATGTGAGATAATAATAATGAATTTATGGCTTTTATTTTTGGAATAATGTGATATCAGTATTAATTTATTGGATTTTGATATAAAACATAAGTTTAAGATGATTTAAATGAAGACATGAATCCTCCATAATATTATACTAATATTATTATAAACCCTTAACTATGATTTAAATTGTAATGAGCTTACTTTTCATATTGTTATCATGAAACTATTCACAATTTGTATTGTTTACTTTTGATAAGTAATATACATATCAATTATGGGAACCCATTTCACACACTTTTCTTCTTTTAAAATCAAGTTCTAGAGGACAAAACAAAAAATCAAGGCACCTTGAAATTTGAGCCCTACTTATGTTTTAATAAAAATTCTATTACGTATTTGATCATTAAATATTTATAACTTAAAATTCTATCATAAACTATTTGAACATATTAATAGTATATTTGAAAATATATTAATATTAACCTAATATAATACCTCATATTTACATTATTAAGTAATTAGTGATTGTATCAAGTGTTGTTTGTAAAACCCATGTATTCTTATTAAATAAAACACAAAATGTAATTATGGGTCTGTCATAATAGAAAATACATTATTTGAATGGGTGTTTCTTTTGAAAACACAAGTATATGATTTTTTTGTTAAAAATATTGATATGTGCACTGTGTTAGCTTGAATTTTGATTTGATCATATGAATTTTAGAATTTGTGGTTGTATTGTTGATTCTTTGGATAATAAGTTCTAATAACACTTTCTATAAGTGGCATGGGACATGTACAAGTAAGATATGCCAGTGTGTACCTTTACCCAACTTTGGGTCTTCTTGTGATGATTTATACTTAAGAGATCACCTTGTGAATCTTATCTCTTTATAGAAAGCTTCCTAGAGAGGTTCTATTCTCGTTAGTACTTTTGAAATTTAAGACATGGTAATAAGGGAAATCCAACTTAGGCGAAATCCTTATGGGAATAATTGATGAAATTAGAGTATCTTTCAACTAAGTGTATACTTTAATTTGATATATTTCTAAATCACTATTTCCATATGTAGTAATTTACTCACCTATAAAGAATTTCTCATAAAAAAATTGGTTGCATTCAAACATAATATGGGATTAAATTAAGGTTTTTATCTTATTCAAATTCATTTAGAATATCTGTCTCTCACTTTTATGAAGTCTTGTACAAACATAAAGAGTATGAAATTATTCAGTATTGAGGTTGTATTTTGATTCTTACGTTGTGTTTAATCTTGTTTCTAGATCAATCCTTATAAAATATACTACAATATTATATTTCATAAATGATATATAACACTTAAGATGTATTATCAATCATGTGCTATGTTTGGATTGGTTCTTTGGACAAATGTGTTATTAAAATAATCCTAAAATTTTGATCATGGGAAAATTAAGACTTTTATGTGGAATGCTAATGAAAAATCAACCCTTAGATGATGGAAAAAAAATAGAATAAAAAATAAATTTTGATATCATTAAGCTTATATTGGCTTTAAACACATTATTCTATAATAAATTTCTATAAGTAATATTTAGACTTTCATCAATCATTAAATCATGTTTTAGGTTGTTAAACCCTTATTAAACTTGAATATTGATTTTGGTTAGTAGAATTTATTTGGATAAATCACTGAGTTGATAAAGTTATGGAACATTCAATAATTCCTACATGGAAAATTAAGAATTGGATTTGGGTAGCATTTACTTTGGTTTAGTTGATTATCCTTAGGAAATGAGATCTTGACATAAAATGGAATCACAACGTGGCTCCTTAAAGACTAGTTGCTTGGACCCTTAACACCAACTATGGAAGTTAATTGTTGTTACTTGCAAATACATAATAAAAGATATTCCTTTTTGAATTAGTAATGACAACCTCTTGTATATTTATTTCACCTTGACTATGTTAAATTGCTGATATAATTCTAAAACTTTTCAATTTAAATACACATTTGGGAGTCAAATGCCTTGTGTTAAAACATGGTTATAGTATTTGGATTTTATTCTTGGGTCATGCCTTGGTTTGAATATATGCTTTATGTATATTGCATGTCAACCCTTTTTATTAAATTAATATTGGGACATAATTAAAAATATAGATGCTTTAATGAATATAAATTTATTATTTTTGAGATTATAAGTCTATGATATGATTGGCCTACCTAAGTGTTTTGTATTAAACATTGGAAACCCCATATGCAAGAGTTAAAATTTATAAAGGAAATCAAGAACTATTCAATGACTTTAGTTGCAGAGTGTGCCTTAATAACAAAGTTAGAATCCATTTAGGGGCCACTTATTATTTCTTTAAAGTCATGTGATCATATGCATATACATAATTACTAATTAAAAAAGTTTTACCATTATGTATTATATTATTGCAAGAAGTAACATGATAACTTGTTCTATCCACTGGATTCTCTCTACTCTATCAATTATTCACATCTAGTACCTTCATGGAAGGGCATGGATACTCTTAATGGATGAGAGGTGTTCAAGGGAGCTAAAATAATCTATGATTTGAGTAAAATACCTCCAATGATGTTATCTATATTATACTTCCTATATATTATTTTGGTGATAATGATGAACTGTAGAGCTATGGTGTATTTCTTTGTCAAGATTTATTCACACATGATTTTTTCTAATTAGATTGGTTAAAACTAGGTTACATGGTCCCATTACCATAAAAAAGAAGCTAAAATATAGTTGTGATAAAGCAACAAAACCTAGAGAAACAAAAAGAGACCTGACAAGAAACACCCTTTTACCAAAAAGACATTAAACTTTAGCCAAAAGTCCCAGGAAATTAAAAAGAAACCAAGAAAAATCTGACTAGTTTGATTCAAAATAAATGACAAATTTCTTAGCCACCAAACTTTCACCTTTGATGTTCTCTTTACCTTTGATATTATTTTCAATGAACTATTCTTTGTCCTCTCCCTTCTTCTTATGCTTTAATATGTTTAATTTTGTTTCTTCCATCTCCTGCTTGAGATCTCTGTTATCTTCTACCTTTCCACTCTAAGTGTTGTCATATGGGGTGAGGTCCTCAATACCTACTTTTTATTTTCCAACCTACATATCTACCATTCTGAGGCCAAGCATCCATTTGAGGTTGTCAAATTTCTACACAATCTCATTATAGAGCAATTTTTGCAATGAAATATTTATAAACAACTTATCCATCTAATGCTCAATACCCTCCTTGATCTTAGGATTAGGGGTCTCCTAACCCCTACTATAAATTAGAGACACATAAACTATAATTCCCCTATAAATTCCTTAGGATTTGGAGTCCCCTTGGGTGGACTCGCCTTTATCCCCTCAAGCTTTTCCTTACCATCTTTTTTGGCATTAGACTCAGTAAAAGAACCCTCATCCTTGTTTGACTCCTCTTATTCACTTAGAATATTTATCACCTCTGAGACTACTTTGGACCACAATGGTTCCCCTTTCTTAACCAATAGGATAATTATGCCTTGATGAATGGTGTCTATCAATGGATTTCCCTTCAAGTTCATCACTATAGCTTATAATGATTTTAGTAGAAAGATTAGGAGGTTGATGGTGTGCCCTCTAAAATGATTGAGTAAAAGGAAGTGATGGTAGAATATCACATTGTACTTACCCTCTAGAGTAATATACCATATAATTTATAGATAGACCTTGGGCCACTTCCTCAATAGCTCTATCGTCATGAACCCTTTTTGGGATATTATTTTGGGTTTTCCTTTTCCTTTTTGAAGAAGATATTTATGATCTCCTCCTTCCTTTTCTTTTCTTTGAATGCTTTAATCCTAGAGAATTCCATTCATGTTATGTCCTCAATTAATTCTTCAATTATTAGGATCCTCAGTCCATGCATATGAACCTCTAGGTATTTCCACCCTTGAGCAAAGTCCTTTGATAAACCCATGTCAAGGCCTACCAGTTACTCCATGAAATTTGACAAGAAACCCTTCATCATTTAATGCCAAACATAATCATCAAATTTAGCTTCATAATAATAAATTGGCTCAAAATGTTCATGATCCCTACCCATCATTTGTTTTATCAAGATTATATCATAGGCTCCCCTATTCAAACTCTTTACAACACAATGCATATTACAATTGAGACCAAATAATATAATGTTGTAGAACTTAGAGATGAGTCGATCATGTGAAATCTAAATAAAGGGTCAGATAATAATCTATTTGCATGAATTACCATCTATTCCCTTAGGATTGATATGATTCAATATTAAATGGGTCATCATTACATTGTGTGGGTTATCCTCTATCCAATTCAATAAGGGGAGTGACATCAGCTAGAAAATTATTACCATGCCAACTGTTAAAATAACTTGAATGAACCCCAATATTTTCTATCATATCGATGAATTTATTCCCCTCTTTGTACATGTGCACCAATGACAACCCTTTGAAATGAGACATCAAGTTTTTTGCATCATTTATTATCCTGACAATGTTCCAAGATGAGTGATTCAGACATTTTAGGCAATTTATGTTCATAGAGTCACCTTCGATTTGAATAAATTCCATCCCTAGTTTAGATGCAATGTAAATTTCCTAAATATCTATTTGTGTTTATATAACATGATTCATTTGGGTTCCTAAGGGACCCACATAGGCCACCCTAAGATTCTTGAAAGAATCCCTGATGATACCTCCTACAACCATTGGGCCTAGGTTGCCTTTAGCAACCCCATCAAAATTTAGTTTAAGCTAGTTAAGTAGGGGGTAAGACCACTTAAATTTTATCTATCTAAACCTTTTTTACTAGGGGTATTTATAGGATAAGATTTAGATGACAAAGAATCTGGGAGAGGAGAGGGGAGCTAGGCTTATCATAATAAGAATCTTTTGATAGCCATTTTTCCTTCACCAAGTCCATGATTCTCTTAAAGGTTGAGAGGGGTGAAGGCCTATGGTTTTCAAATATGATCAAGTTTCTCAATAACTATATTCCTTAAAAAATATTGGGTAGGGCCAAGTTCCACCAGAATTTCATAAGGGGGATTCCCAGGGTGGTTTCTATTGGGTGATAAGATCTTTGACGCTTCCTAGGGTGGCCCAAGAGTAGTTGGAAAGGCTGAATAAAGAGTGAAATATGGAAGAAGAAAAAGTAAAAAATAGGAATAAATTATATATTGATTTATCCTCTTTCTAAAAGAGCACACAATGGTTCAAGATAGGGATCTCCCTTCTCATCAAATTATCCATTGTGAGGATCTTATTTTGGGTAGCCAACTAGAAGAAGACATTGATCTTTAGGATGAGATTTTTTATCCATAGGATATTCCAATTTTACTCAAGGTCCTCATGATCCCAAAGGGAAAGATATCCAAATTTAACTAAGTAGAGGCCACTATGATCATCTTTCCATACAATGTCATCCTCTTTTGAGAAGATGCTGATATGAATATTTTGGAGAGTTAAATTTAAATCTTAGAGAATGAGTTTTTGGTGATTTTTGGAATCTACTTTATGTAATATTTTATATATTTTTATGCCTTCTATAACCTCTTGATAATCACATACCTTGTGACTAATGGTATCTTTGAAAAAATTAACCAACTTTGGATCTTGGATAAAGGAATCTAGGGGGGATTGGATCCAAGAATCCTACTAGAAATCAAATTTATTCCCTTTCCCTATATTCCATTTAGGCCTTTTTTTAAAATGTTCTTTCCTACTCTTAGGGCTCACCAGAAAGCTAAACCATTAACATGACCTTCTTCAATAAGAAAAGAATAACCTTCCCTAGAAAGATATTTGGCCTTTATTATTTTAGTCCAAAAGTTGTCTTCCTTGATCACCCTCCACCCTTGTTTCACTAGAAGATCTTGGTTCATGGGTCTCACCTTTCTCAATCCCAATCCTCCTTTCACTGTCAGAAGACAAGCCTTGTCCCAATAAATGAGGGGAAACTTGAATTTATCCTTAGAACCTCTCTAAAGATTTTTTTTTAAAACTTATTCAATCTGGTCTACTACTTTTTTGGGTATGATGAACAAGGACATGAAGTAAATTGAGAATTTTTGAAGGGAGATTTTTATAAGTTTTAATTTTTTGTCTTGTGATAGGAGATTTCCTCTCCACCTAGATAAATTCCTTTGGATCCTAACAATGAGGGGATTCCAAAATTCATATTTCATAGGGCCACCAAAGAGAGGAATATCAAGATATGAAGAAGGAAGGTTCTTGATGACACAACCCAAAACTATAGATATCTTATCTTATAGGTCAACAGGAGAATTAATTAAAAACAATAAACTTTAAAAAAAAATTACGCTCTGATCGGAGATAATCTCATAGATTTACATGATTCTTATGTAGCATTTGGCTTCAATGACTAAAAATTTCCCCATCATTAGTGTATCACCTAAACATTATTTATTAGTGACTGGTCTAGTGTTAGGAGCCACTACGATACCTTTGATGATGTTAGAGGCTCTGGCCTTGTCGATCATCCTACTCAAGAACTCAACCATGATGATGAAAAGATATAGGGAGAGGGGGTCCCATTTTTTGATCCCTCTTATAACTAGGAAAAACCCCCTAAGAACACCATTAATGATAACTAAGAATAGGGGATTAGTGATGTAGGGGGATATTAGGTTTCTGATAGACTAATTAAATCTGAATCTAAAAAGAATTTTGTCAAGGAATTGCCATGAGACTCTGTCATAGGCCTTGTTCATATCCAATTTGAAAAACATTCCTTATCTGGAGGAGTTAGCCACTAAGTGAATGGTTTTTTTGGATATAATAATACCATTCATGATATATTTACCAAAGATGAAGTCCCCTTGTTGTTCTACAATCATATTTTCTAGTAGCATTTGAATTTTTAGGGATAAAATTTTCATACAAATCTTGTAGAAGGTGGAGCATAAATTAATGGGCTTAAAGTCCATTAGATGAGAGGCCCCTTATTTTTATGAGACAAGGACAAGGAAAGTGTTGTTAAAATAGTGTAGCATGGTACCTACTTTATATAACTTTGAGACTACTAGATAAACTTTAGTTTGAATAATGTCCCAAAAAACTTGAAAGAAGAATAGGTGAAAACCATCAAGACTGGGGGCTTTGTCCCATTACAAAGAAAAGATAATAGTTCTAATTTCATCTTCTAAGGGAGGGAAAGGATGGAAAAATTATCCTCCTATGAGATAACCCCTTCAATGAGATTGATCACCTAGTCATCAAGCTGAACATCTTGGGAGGGAACATAAGCTAACAATTTTTTGTAAAAATTAACAATTTGACCCTCAATAGATTTTTCTTCCTTATAATGGGTGTCATCCTTCCCTTTTATTTTTGAGATGAATAGGTGATTTTAATTCCTAGATGTAGAGGTATATAAGAACTTTATGTTTTTATCCCCATCCTTTAACCAAATCTTCCTGGATCTTTGCCTCCAATAAGTTTCTTTCCTAGCTTCTAAGTTATGAAAGAGACTACGAAGTTCTTTTTCCTTTGCCTAGAGAGAGAGGATGGAGCTAGAAACATTAATTTCCCATTTTAAACTACTAATTTCCTCCTCTAATAACCTTTTCTAGAGGAATATATTCCCAAAGACTTCTTTGTTCCAGACTTTGAGTTTATTCTTGATATATTTAAGCTTCATTGCTAGGGTGTACATAGCAGATCCTTGAACTAAGGATTACCACCATTACTTTATGGAATATTTCAAGGTTTGATTGGAGAGACACATTTTCTTGAATCTAAAGGGAGTACACTTGGATCTAGACATCTTCTTGCTTTGGAAATGAAGTGGGTTATGGTTTGATCTGATCCTAGGCAAATAAGAAAGAGAACTAGTTGAATCAAGATTCTAATTAAGAGAGATTAAGAACCTATCAAGTTTGACTTGGATGAGATTATCCCCCAATCTCCTATTGGACCATGTATTAGGATTACCATTTAGGTCCACATCAATAATCCCAACTTCAAAAATGAGTTCACTAAATTCCAACATGTTATCAGTCAGGGAGTAGGTTCCCCCTTTCTTCTCTCTGGGGGTCAAGGGAGAGTTAAAGTCCCTTACCACCATCCAATACTAATTTTTGATGAGGTTTATGATGTCTTTGAGATTTTATCATAATATTTGCCTATCATTCCTAGAGTTTGGGACATACACATTATTGAGGACCCATTCATTTTTTGAGAGAATATCATGGAGAAATATGGTAATATGGGGCTCAATTGCACTTAGGGGGTTTTTATTCAAGACCTTGGAGTCCCAAAACACTATTATACCACCCAATGCACCTCTAGAGTTATTACAGCTACATAAAGCCTTATCCCAAATCTTAGATTTGATATTCATGAGTTTTTCCATAGAAATTTTAGATTCTTAAAACAAAATAATATCAGGGTTGTACTTTATAATTAATTTTTTTTCTAGTCTCTATTTTCTAGGGTTATTCAACCCTCTTACATTCCAAGAGAGAAATTTCATTTCTTATTGTTTGGGAACTATCTAAGGGTCATCTGTGTACCCTTTGCTACCTATTTATTTATTTTGATTTTTTGGCACTTTGAGATGAGGGTCTACCTATGTTTTTATGATCCTCACCAACTTTCACTTTTTTCCTACCATTTTTATTTTGAACATTCATCCATGGTCCTTCATTTAGTTCCATGCTTGGATCAGGGCTTTCCCCTTTATTTGTTGAGGATCACTAGCCTTCAAAAGGGGAGGATTACCTAGACTCCCCTAAGCATATAGATGGAGGTGTAAGGAGTTGAGAGGGTTTGATTTCTTAGAAAAATGGATCTTTATCTAGCAAATCATTTTTACACATGATGGAATAAGAAGAGATCGAGTGGGGACTGACCTGAGGATCCTTGGGAGGAGAAGAGGGGGTAACTAGGGATGTAAATGCATATTCAACTAGGATATCCTTCAAAGGGGAGGAAGTTTTGGTTAAAGGCATCTACATCAGACCAATTGGGGGAACTGGCTTAGGGACTTCTTGAGGGAGGCTAAGGATCCTTAGTGTAGAGAAGGGTTTTAGGGGAACTGCATCCAAAAATTTATTTCCCAAGCTTAGGAGAGCCAAAGTAGGTTTAGGGGGTTAGGGTAGGGGAGATTTGATGGGGGAGGAGGAGGGGAGACTAAAGGTGGGTAGGGAGAAGGGTTTTGGGTAGAAACTTTTTTCAACTAGGTAGGGGAGGGGGAATTAGGGGCTTCTTGAGAAGGGGACAAGTTTTGCATATTTTTAATTTTCTTTCAAATTCAATCCTTTGATTTTAGATCCTGTATTTGGATTTGATCTTAATGAAGTGGATTAGAGGTTTGCCAATTGGAATGAAACTACAAACTCTATCTACCAGGAGTCTACATGTAGATCTTATCATTAGGTTGATGGAAATGGGTTGCCTAAGATCTCTGATAATTCCCAAGATTACCTCTGGTGCCTAGAATTATAGAGGTAATTCTGACAGGCTAATCTAGATGGGAATATCCTCCAAGATTGAACTATCAAGGTTGAGGCCTGCCTTCTACTTACGAAGGCTAATTATGGATTTCCCCATAAACCAAAGACCACTCATGATAATTCTAATATAGTCTTCAAGATGAGAGAAGTTGAGTAGTAAAAAGTTTATGGGCATGGCCACTATATCGATTTGACCTTTTGGTTTCCATTTGAGGTTGGGCCATTTTTGAAATGAGGCATTATTTGGCTTGAAATCATTAAATTTAGAGAAAATAGAATACAATAGAGAGGAGTTAATGTTTTTAATTATGGTATTTGGTACTTTGATACATACCTTATATATTTCACCTATGTGGATAAGGAAGGACTCCTCTTTGAATTTTTTGAGATGATGCTCTCCTACAACCAAATCTGCCCATGAAGCAAGCTTTTTACCTTTTGTGGGGTCGATGTCTGATGCCAGTAGACCCTGACTTGTCTCTAACATGGGTACCAATTGATATTTGTGATGTCTAATGAAGTAGGAACCTTTTTTGGGGCTATCATAGAATCCATGAGATTTTTGGGTTTCATCTCTTCCTCCTCCCACCCATTAGTATCATTCAAAATCCCTACACCAAACATTTTCCTACTCTCCATCGAGTTTCAGAAGTTCCCATGCATAATTATTTTGAATAACTAAACTTATTTAATATTGTATTTTTATTTGAAAGGATGTAGTCATGTATTAATTTTTTAAATATTTTAATGTCTTATTCGATTGTGATAATGAGAATAATTATGATTTGTACATTAATTTGGATTTTAACTATTGATCTCAAAATAAATGAAGTTGACTTGCATTACATTTTTTCTTGGAAAGGAAAGAATGAAATGAACTAAATTAGAGTATTTAATCACTTACTAAGAAGGTTTCTATTATGTAAATCTAAATCATGGGGATATCTAATTGAGTTCCCACACATCATTATTTTGAATAACTAAACTTATTTAGTATTATATTTTTAATTGAAAGGATATAGTCATGTAATAATTTTTTAAATATTTTAATGTGTTATTCAATTGTGATGATGAGAATAATTATGATTTGTACATTAATTAAGTTTTGTACATTAATTCAGAATTTAACTATTGAGCTCAAAATAAATGAAGTTGACTTGTGTTACATTTTTACTTGGAAAGGAAAGAATGAAATCAACTCAATTAGAGTTTTTAATCATTTACTAAGAATGTTTCTATTATATAAATCTAAATCATAGGGATATCTAATCGAGTTCCCACACATGATTATTTTGAATAACTAAACTTATTTAGTATTGTATTTTTATTTGAAAGGATATAGTCATGTATTAATTTTTTAAATTTTTTAATGTGTTATTCAATTATGATGATGAGAATAATTATGATTTGTACATTAATTTAGAATTTAACTATTGAGCTCAAAATAAATGAAGTTGACTTGCCTTACATTTTTACTTGGAAAGGAAAGAATGAAATGAACTCAATTAGAGTATTTAATTACTTACTAAGAAGGTTTCTATTATGTAAATTTAAATCATGGGGATATCTAATCGAGTTCTCACACATGATTATTTTGCATAGCTAAACTTATTTAGTATTGTATTTTTATTTGAAAGGATATAGTCATGTATTAATTTTTTAAATATTTTAGTGTGTTATTCATTTCCTCTTCAGGGAGGGGTTGCAGTGGTTTTTGGTCAATGGTATAGTAGTAAATGAGACAACCTTTGTGACGTGTCAATCGTGAGGGGCATTAGACTCCTCCTCTACCTAGAATTATCAAAGTCAACATTGATGGTTCTTCTCAAGGGAATCCAAGACATGTAGGTATCAGGGGAGTTGGTCAAAGTAGTTTTGGTGAAGTCCAATTTATTTTCTATGTATAAGGGCTCTCATACTAATAATTACATAGAGGTTCTAGACATCTTATTTGATGTGGAGAAATGTTGTATGCATGGTTGGTGCAGGATTATTTGTGAGACTAATTCTCATGTGGTTGTGAATGTGTTGACTACATAGGAGCTTGGGGATGTTAGCTGGCACTTGGCTTTAGTTATTAATCAGATTTTCCATTTATGTAGGTCTCTTGACTCTATCATTTTTACACACATTCATCAAGAGTGTAATGGTGTTGCTAATTGCCTGGCTAAATGGGCTTCAGTTCACATGTAGGACTAGAATATTATGGATAAGAGGCATTTTTATCCTAATTTAGCTCATATTTTTTATGAACTTATTGATCGGGATAGGGTTCTTTAGAGATTTTTTAAACTCTTTTGTTTTGTTTCTCTTTGTGTTTCAATAAATTTTTACCCCTCTTTTAGTTTAATTGTGATGATGAGAATAATTATGAATTGTACATTAATTTGGAATTTAAATATTGAGCTCAAAATAAATGAAGTTGACTTGTGTTACATTTTTACTTCGAAAGGAAATAATGAAATGAACTCAATTAGAGTATTTAATCACTTACTAAGAAGGTTTCTATTATGTAAATCTAAATCATGGGGATATCTAATCAAATTCTCACACATGATTATTTTGAATAACTAACCTTATTTAGTATTGTATTTTTATTTGAAAGGATATAGTAATGTATTAATTTTTATAAATATTTTAATGTGTTATTCAATTGCGATGATGCAAATAATTATGATTTGTACATTAGTTTAAAATTTAATTATTGAGCTCAAAATAAATGAAGTTGACTTATGTTACATTTTTACTTGGAAAGGGAAGAATGAAATGAATTCAATTAGAGTATTTAATCACTTACTAAGAAGGTTTCTATTATGTAAATCTAAATCATGGGAATATCTAATCGAGTTCCCACACATCATTATTTTTAATAACTAAACTTATTTAGTATTGTATTTTTATTTGAAAGGATATAGTCATGTATTAATTTTTAAATTTTTTTAATGTGTTATTCAATTGTGATGATGAGAATAATTATGATTTGTACATTAATTTGAAATTTAATTATTGAGCTCAAAATAAATGAAATTGACTTGTGTTACATTTTTAGTTGGAAAGGAAAGAATGAAATAAACTCAATAAGAGTATTTAATCACTTACTAAGAAGGTTTCTATTATATAAATCTAAATCATGGGGATATCTAATTAGGATCCCAAACATGATTATTTTGAATAAATAAGCTTATTTAGTATTGTATTTTTATTTGAAAGGATATAGTCATGTATTAATTTTTTAAATATTTTAATGTGTTATTCAATTGTGATGATGAGAACAATTATGATTTGCACACTAATTTAGAATTTAATTATTGAGATAAAAATAAATGAAGTTGACTTGTGTTACATTTTTACTTGGAAAGGAAAGAATGAAATAAACTCAATTAGAGTATTTAATCAGTTACTAAGAAGGTTTCTATTATGTAAATCTAAATCATGGGGATATTATGATATTACACAACTTTATATTTCATGAAGAAAGAAAACATACTTTGAGTCTAATTTTAAATGTTTATCTCAATTTAAATATGATAACATGAAATTGAATTTGGAGTGGTGTAGATTGAAAATAATTATTGATTTGAAAACTAACTCTCATGAATGGATTTTGGACTTGCCAAATTTTATACATAGTAGTACTATGAAAATGATTATGTGGATAGTGTTATGAATAAGTATTGAAATATATTGCTCTTATTTTATTTATTTATTTTTTGATCAAATCTTATCAAAATTTCTTGATTAAATATTTATTCTCACTTAAAAAAGTAAGGAAATAACTAGTAAGAAACATTCAAGGATGATACCATAGAAAAATAAATTAAAAAACAAAAAATATGACACAATTTTCCAATACCCAATCAGAAGGTTATTACACTTAAAATATCTTTGTAGTCTTATCATGTGTTTATATATATAGGAAAATATCATATTTATGTGAGAAGTCTCTCATAAAAAAACAAAGCCTTAATTTGAAATTATCTAAAAACTATTTTTTTTACTTTTTAAATCTTTATATTTGCCTCTATTTCTAATTATAAATGATGTTGTTCCATATCACACAACCATATAACACCAATAGATTAAAAATTAATACAAATAATATCTTTATAGTCTTCCAATCCCATAAATATTCATTTTTATAATTATTCGATAATATGTATAATGACTTCCATCCTCATTAATTCTCTTTGTTAATGCACATGTTTCTAAATTGATTTTTTGTGGAAGTCTATACCAAAATAATTTTTTCTAATACTAATTCAAATATTTCAAGTGAATCTTATTCAATTTGAAATCTTGATTATTCATATTTATTTTGAGAGTGAAGATGAATATCTTAGTTTTTCTTATATTCATAATAATCCCTAGATTTTCAAAAGAGTTTTAGGGCTCTAATGGCCTCTCAAGATATGGATTTATTTTAAAATTAAATGACCATAGATATGCAATAGAATATTTATCATATTATTGGATAGTTAAGTTTTACAACTTTAATATTTTTTCATCATTCTTCTAATTTATTACTATTAAGGTGGGAGACAAAAGACAACCTTACTAAACCCATGTTTCACTTATAAAACACTCTGATATTTATGCATATATATTTATTTTGACCCTTACTTATTCATAAAGTTTATAAAATAGTTTTTGATAGTTATTGAGAACTTATTTGCCTCCATCCTACTCCATAACTTATTCCTAAGCATTATATCAAAATCATTTTTGAAGTCACCAAAAATAAAATAAATTTTACTTTATCTAAATATAAAAATGATATATTAAAATATGGATACATGGATATATTGTTAATGAATTAAACATTATTTATGTTTTTAAATATATTTAGAGAAAATAAAGTATTAGTTTTATTCATATAGTTTATGGACTAATTTTCTATAGTTATTTGGAACTTCTTTGCCTCCATCCTACTCCATAACTTATTCCTAAGCATTATATCAAAATCATTTTTAAAGTTACTAAAAATAAAATGAATTATACTTTATCTAAATATGAAATTGATATATTAAAATATGAATACATGGATACATTGCTAGTTAATTAAACATTATCTATGTTTTTGAATCCATCTATGACCCATCATTAGGGGAGAAAATATTTTATTAGTTCTGAAATTTGTTCTAAACTTGATCGGTTCACAAATATATTCTAAACCCTCTAGAAATACATTTCATGAAAGAAGTTTTCACATGTTTATATAAGAATAATCTAGCATAAATATTGTAACCCAATTTAAATATGCATTATTAAGGATTATTTATTTATTTATAAAATTTTTAGTTCTTCCCAATATCCATTTCACCTTAGATAAAGAGCAAAATAAATGTCCCTGCTCTTTATTAAGAAGTATATAGCCTTGATGTTGCCAACCAAATTTAAATATGGATTATTAGGGTTTATTTACGTAGATTTTATTTGGAATCCTATTTTGAATATTGGATAAAAAAATTATAACCCATATCAACATTAATGTATATTTCAATCAAATTTAAATGATATGTTATGCAAAGGTTTGATTTATTGGAACTTTGATACACGTAAAAACACATATTTTTTTGTTTAATATCGATAAATGGATTAAAATTAAATTGTAATAATTTTTTTTAATTAATTTTAATTAGGCTAAATAAAATGACCCCAATTAATTATTTATAAAACTAGAGAGCTGATATGTAAGATTTAGAGGCATATTTATTTTATTTCAAGATATGGTGACAACTATCAAGATATGACAATGGAAATACATGGCTGAAAGTGAGAGAGACATGACCCATAAATTTGATAATAAACATACAAATAACATAGTAGTCTCGATACCAATATTCATATTATATAAATTGTTAATGGTGCTCCAAACAAATGAGATACATATTAAAATTGACTTTACAAATGTGTTTTCATGGTGTTAATCTCCAAACCTCACTCAATTTTCTGCATTATGATTATGATGACCTAAAAAGCATATGTATATTCTCCAAGCCCTAGATGGACAACAATACCTAGAATCTTAAAGTAAAAAAATGTGTTTTGGGGCCAAAGGTAAATTATAAAAAATAAAACTTTATTGATATTTTTATGCCCTAGATAATACCAAATATCAAAAATAAATCTAATAACTTAAATAGTTCCAACAACATGAAAACCTAATATCATGTGGCATATGTCTAATATAAAGTTGTGTGATTCAATGAATTATTTAATAATTTATTGATTCATATATAATGATTTTAACTACTCAATAGATTCATATAAATAATAAATTAATTCTCTGTATTATATTTGATATGTTAGTATATAATGTTTGTGTATTTATATAAAATTGAATTTAAATTAGAATTCTATTAATGCCTAAATAAAAAAAGTTCAAAAATAAAAAAATTATGGAACAAGGGTCATGTGGTCATAAAATATATGGGTTCATACCAACAAGGCCAAAAACACCATTAATTATTTATTCGATCCAAGAGCATTAATGAATCTCTAGACACATAGCCAAATGTCAAGGAGAGAAGTAAAATATATAAAAGGACATTGAGAGGTGGTTAAGGGAAAGGTTTAGGACCATATGAAATAGATGAATGCATAAATAATGTCTAATTTAAACCAATAATATAAAATTACACAAATATCCTAAATTCACAAAATTATAGGTCTAATAAAATTATCATCTTTTAGTTTAAAATATTGATACCTCATGTGAATGAAATTGATTATTAGGATTTAATTCTCCTAATTATATTTTTTATTTTTATTTTATCTACATGTATATTTTTTATTATTGACTCGGGGTACTTATTCATCTCTATGCTTTTTAATTTTTTAAAGTAGTTTAATAGTATTTACATGGATGCTACCTGTAGACGAAAAAACATGTTTTTTAAAATTTATCTCATGCATAATTGAGCCTTGATTTTCATTATTCATAATAAGGAATTTAAGAATATTTTTCTTTACCTCCATTTCTAACATAATGCAAGGTTGGCCAATATCTCATAACCATAGATCAACATTGTAGTGAAAATTAATCCAAATCATAACCTAGTAGTCTCTTAGTCTTATAAATATACATTCCCATAACTATTTGTTAGTGTATATAAGGCCCTCCATCTTCCTTAAATTATATTTGTTAATATAATTTTTTATAAGTGAGATTATTATGGAATTATAGATTAAGATACATTTTTATAATATTAATATAAGCAAACACTCTTTGAATTGAAATACTAGTAATTTTATTTTATTTGTAGAGTGGAGACAAATATCCATGTTTTTTTTGAAAGTTAGGGAGTGAGCATGTTTATCTAATTTTAAGGTTTTATACCTTAATGACACTTCTATTTAACTGTCAAACCTTGATAGATATAGGAAGTTTTTTTTTATGGTTTATTGTGAATTTATTATGCTGAGTCGAGATGTCATTCCACCTAAAGAAGGAAATGAATTTTGTTCTAAAGGTTTTTCATGAGATAATGGTTCTAATCCAAAAGCCTCTTCATTTGATGTTGTGCTTGCTTTACTTAAATTTGAAAAAGCTTTGAATTATTTTTAATCTTTTACTTTTGTTGGATATTTTGTACGTTAATTCCCCCTTGAGAGATTACTTAAGAAGTAGGTACACAACCTTTGGCTACCCCATAACATCAATATTGAGGGGGTACAAAACATGACCATATATTTTTTTTCTCATTTTGATATGCTAATGTTGACCATTATAAGGTTATTGTCAACCATGGTCTCTAATTTTTTCATAATATTATTGTGGTATTTTTTGAATGGACTAGGCACTTCCAAGTATTTAAATAAAATAAGCTAAAAATCCCAGTCTGGGTTGGTTTTCTATGTCTTCATATCCCTCTTTGGGGATTTTTTGAGCAACTAATCAAATCTTTGGTGTGATTCATTTGCCATAAAAAAACTAAAATCTTTGTGGGTTACTCATAGAAGTAAATATTTGTTGGAATTGAATTGACTAACGATTTTAAGGAAACTATTGACATACAAATGGGTGAAAGCCTAATTTTGATGGGGTTTGATTTAAATTAAAATTATTAATATATTTTTTCTCAACAAATCCTTGGACCAAATTATTTGAGAGTTCCCTTTAATAGCTACTTCTTGACATGATCCATAAAGAAAAAGTGTGACATAAAATAAGCCAACTAGCTCCATAGATAAAGGATAAACCACTATGAATAATAATAAGAATGCTTTATCTTCTGATGTTTACTATAGGAAATAAGTTTTTGTGTATCAACCTATAAGTGGCCTAGATTCAAATTCCTCTTTGCCTAATTATAAACAAGCCATTCCTTCCACTACTAAGGAACCATTGATTCTCTCCCATGAGTTGTAAGGAGTGACCACCATTTTTACCTTAAAACCTACAAAAATCATAGCCCATTCATCAAAATTGCACTCTGGGGTGATACTCTTTCACACAAATAAAAATGTGTTCTCATTTGATGGTAAAAATGTGCTCAGCCAGTCCCATAGTCCCTCTCCTTTGGAAGATGGAGGACATGTTAAGGAAATAACATCCCTTCCAAATGAGTGAATTTATTTGTAGCAACAATACAAATATTAACTTTTCTTAAAAAATCATATCTTGTGTATATTGAAGATGGATATAACATGCACCTTGATATTTCCCCATGATAGTTTACTCTTCAAACATTTTCAACCTCACTGAACTAACATGTAGATACATAGTTAGCGATAATTTTCAAAAGTTTCATTATAAATATGAAACTATTTCATTTTCAAGAGTTAAAATTTTAGTTTTATTCTTCATTCTGATGCTCACATGATTTTCCCATGTGCACTCTGTAAGGTATCTAATCATTATTTTGGCATTGGAGGAGTCACCACATTATTAGCACTAGATATTTCATATAATATTGTTTCTTTGGGTTTGACCCTACTCGTCGAGTGGTGTGGAACCTTTTTTATTTTTATGGATGAATTTTTGGGTTGTCTAATTTATATTATTCTACTTATTTCATTTAAAAATCTATACTCTAGAGGTGGTTGGAAAACTCACTTCCCAAAGATCAATGATCAAGATAAATAAGGTTTCCTTCATATGTGTTGTTGTGCTAGGGAATAAGAAGTGTGGTTATACATGCATAACAAGCTTAGTCTATATGATCCCAATGACCAAAAGATAAAATAATCTAATTCATCTTAGTTTAATCAGTCAAATTTCAAATAAATATATATGCTTTACTTGTAGAACAAGACTTGTTATCCTTATGTAGTTCAATATTTCACCCAATATCTATTATTAATAATGCCATTCTTTCAAACCATCAACCAACTAAATTATGTATTAAATGATGTATTGATAAAACCAAATCAAATAAGATCAAATTTTATCTCAAGCATAAGAGAACCCTGGGCCACATTAAAAAAAATAGAACTTGGTTCCCAGACTTGCAAGAGACACAATTTGGATTGATTGGTGGGTCACTGCCATTACTCAAAATACCACCTCTCTTCATTTTTATGTTAAGAAAGAAAATATATTTAGGTAGAATGCTCACAAATAATCATACCATGAATTCTATATAATTTCACAATAACTTGACAACTCATAATTTTATGTTCATTTTCAATCTAAAGTTGTTCAATCGAGACACAAGATCAAAATTAAGGAAACTTAAAAAGCTAGGGGAACCCATATCATAGATATAGTACATTGGTTGAGACTGGGGGATATAGTTACCAAATATGTATTTTCCCTTCCCACTCTAGACAAGTTGTAGACATAACTAAAGCCATTCAATATTCTAATACTAGGTTTACCAAGCTCCTAAACATATTGAAATCTTTTGTGCAACTTTATCAGGGAAAGTTTATTGCCTAGCCTTCCTCCCCAACTTGTGAAATATATATATTGTAATGCATTAAATTTTTACCATGAAATATTTTCAAAACATGGAGAGTCACTTGTGATGTATCTCTAGTTTAAATGATCTCAAGGAAGAAGTCATGTAGATGGATTCTAACAAATTCCCTGATATTGATGGTTCCCCTATGAATTTTACCACGTCCTCTGGGACATTATTAGACTAGATCTTCATAAATTCTATTCCAAATTTGTTTTAGATCTAACTCCCTAGTATCCTTCACAAATTAGTGTAATATCATATTCATCCCAAAGGATAGAGATCCTGAACTTAATACCTATTGGAGGCTAATTACCCTTTTGAATGTATCCTAATTTTTTTTTGATAAAGCCCTTTCCCTTGTGCTGACACATCTTCTTCCCCTTATTGATAGAATTAAAAAAAACATGGTTTATCCAACACAATATTAGACAATGCTATTTTAGTCTGGGAGGGTATGGAATGGGACAGAGTCCTTGGGTTAAAAAACCATGTTTGTGAAGTTTGATTTTGAATATTTTTATGATAGGATCAAGTGACTGTTCATTATTGAAATGCTTCAAGTTATGGAATTTGGCCCTCAGTTTATCCATTCTATTTATAAATTGTTTCACAATAATGGAGCTTGTATTACTATTAATGTAATGTAATTACATAAATTTTAGTTGTTCAAATCTATTAGGTAAGGTTGCCCCTTACATCCCCCTCTCTATATGCTTGATTGAAATCCACATGTCCAATATAAAATGTGTTAGGTTGAAAAAGAGAGTTTAAAGTGTTATATATTTCATAAAATGCTTTTTCCATTCAAATATGGATATTTTTTCCTTAAAATTGAATCCATAAATTTCCTTTTTCAAAGCATTACTATAGGAAAAATGGTAACAAAGTGTCATGTCTTTATCACCACTCAGAGTCTTATCGGTAGTTTTTAAATGAATATTCTTGAAGATATAAAGGCAGACATCCAAAATTGAGAGTGAGAGGCCATTTCTAAATATGAATAAGTTTTCCATTCCATAAAGAGAAAAATTCATACAATAAAAATATATTAAATAAATATATACATTCATGTGTTTTTGTTTGATTTGACCCCAAAATTCTCATTTATGGCAACATCGATCATAGTTATATGGTTTTGGTCACCACTTTTTTTATACTTTAATTTCCTTGAATAAATCTGATTACTTATAAGATTTTCAAATATTTGGTAGGTCATTATTTTTAAGTTTGATTAATTAATTTTATTATATATATTTTAAAAGCTATTCACATCAAATGTTGTAATGAATATGAATATGAATTTATTAGTAATGTTTAATAGTAATCGTAAGATGGTAAGAGGTTAATATGATTGCAAGAAAAATATATTTCAAATAAGAATATACAAGAGAAAAAGGAGATAAACATAAAACATAATTCATGATTAATGAATGGAATAATACATTATTTGTGCCTTTGAAAATGTGATTGAAGAAAGGAGTATGAAGTTGAATGAATCTTAAAAATATCATTTTTATATTGAGTCATCTTTTTGATAAATATAGCCATGCATATTTGATCCCAATAAAATCAATAAGAACTTGTGAAGAATATTGATTTTCTTTAGAGAGACAATAAAACTTGCCACATATCTCATAATATACTAGACACCTAAATAAAAAATATTCTTTTAATTCAAAGTCATTATTGAAAGTTTTAATATGACCTAATATTTCAAAAAAAAGTGATATGACTCTATGAAAAGTTGACGAGAACATATCTTACAACTAAGAGAAAGTAAATCTTACACAAAAACAAATACTAGTGTACTTGGGAGTAATAATACTTTTATCTTCTATTATAATATAGTGTTTAATATGGTGATGCATTTTTATTTTTAATGATTCTAATAGTTTTTTTAGTTGATTTTATGTAGGATTTGTTAATTTCATTTCTCAAGTCTCTGTGAATATATATATATATATATATATATATATATATATATATATAAATATATATAAATATATAGGGAACATTGATCTAGAGAAGATTTTAGGAATGTAGGAAAAACGTACATTGAGCATACCAAGTGTTATTCATTTCTTATTCACATACATTCATACATGATTGAAGATCCTTGAATAGATATATATTATACCTAATTTTTGTAGTTACTGTACATCTTAATCTGTAAAATAACATACAAAATAACTAAAATATGAAAAAAATAAGTGTCAAATTCAATAAAAATAATTGCAATTAAAACCAGTCATTAAATCTTGAATCTCTTCCACATTTATCTTTGGTTTATTTATTATTTTAAATATAATAAAGATCTATGAGTATATTTTGATGCTTCATTGAATTTTAATTATAATATCTTATATAAATTTATATGTAATTATTAATGTTTAGTGTAAAAAAAATCAATTATAGGTCTAAATTTTATATGCAAACTCATGTAAAATTGAATGAAAGAAAAGATTACGTGAAGGATATATTAGAGGCTATCTAGTTGTTTCATATAGTGTATTTAATAACTATACAACATAGAAAGTTTGTCTTGTATAGGTGAACACACACACACACACACACACACACACACACACACACACACACACACACACACACACAATATTTTACAATTTAAATTTGAAATTATATCATGGAATTGAAATGAAACATTAGAAATAATACACCTATTTAAAATTTATTGAAAATATCCCCATAATTGTTTGACCTATATAATTTTAAAAGGCATTAGAGTCACATTAACTAATTCTCTAGGAGTGACCAACACCTAACTAGACTTTTGATAAGTTCCTGAATCATAGATAAAACACTTCTCTATGAGTCACTAGCACCCAATCCACTTCTTGATCAAGGAAGTATATAAAGTTTTTCATCTTTGATCATTTAACTCAAACTTAAAAATTCTCGTATATATGCCATAATTTTGAAGTGAGGGATGAATATTCAGTTGATGCATTCCTCATCTCAAAATAAGCACATTAAAAGCACCATATATTAGGAAAAATAATCAAGTCATCATGTGTTACTATCCAAACATATGTAATTGAAATATTCTTATCATATGCTAGAAAATGAAATTAGCCAAAACATGTTATTATCTACACATGGAAATTATTTTTTTAGATTTTCAAGTTCTTCACCATTCAAATTATTTTATTATCATCTAGTTATGCCATATTGGATCATGTAAAGTCTAATTTGAAAATGAGAGAAACTATTATATTACATGTAACAAACATAACTCTAGATGGGATAGATAAAGAAAAGAGAACATAATCAATAAATATGGCTCCATAGATGTAAGGCAACCACCATGAAAATGTAGAGACAAAAAAAAGACACCCTAATATAGATATAAGCATGTAAATGTATATAGTTATTTCAATTATTTTATATTGTCTTCAAATAATATAACACTGTAGATAATCATATTGCATAAAATAAAACAATAAATACAAAAACCCAAAATCAAATGAATAGATAGATATTACACTTAAATGATTTAGAATTGACAAAATAAGAAGGTATAAGTGTACATATCTTATTATGGTGTTTTGTTGCTCAAATAAGGTGACCATGCATCTAAAAATAATTTGTATGTGTTTTGGTACTACTCAAATTAGGAAATGATGTCTCAAACCATACTTAGACACTTCTAGTAATGTTTGATGTCTAAAGTAATAAATAATATCCAAGCATTCCCAAAAGTGTCATTGTATCCTTTGTGGACATGTAAGTATGGATACCCATATGTTTACTCTTATATATTTTTCTTATGTGTGCGCTTGTCCTCAATCTTGTCCATTTATGTTTTTTTCCTTCTCCTTCCATCTAGACCTTAATTGTGCTTTAAAACGCAATATGGTCCCAAAAAATATGGTTAGTATTTTGGGTTATACAACCCTAACCACTTATCATTTAATATGAGTGTTACCTATATTCTAGTACTCTGAATATATCTCAAATTTTACTTATTCTTTCACTTGTGTGTGTGTGTGTGTGTGTGTGTGTGTGTGTGTGTGTGTGTGTGTGTGTGTGTGTGTGTGTGTGTGTGTGTGTGTGTGTGTGTGTGTGTGTGTGTGTGTGTGTGTGTGTGTGTGTGTGTGTGTGTGTGTGTGTGTGTGTGTGTGTGTGTGTGTGTGTGTGTGTGTGTGTGTGTGTGTGTGCGTGCGTGCGTGCAACATCATGATCAATCTATACTTCAATGAGATGTTTATCTTTTGACACTTAGGACCATGAAAATTTTACTTTTTTGTGTATTTATAATGGGCTCCATGGCTAATCATTTTATGGGGTTTTAGATATGTCTACCTTTATGATTTTCTCTCAAGATAGTGGTAATGGATTTCTCAAGTAGTGATCAAGTAATTTCCAAGTTACCAAGTGAGTGATAACCTTAATTTTTTGTGTATTTATAAAATTTTATTCATTATTTTCCACTATTTCAAACCCATGAAATGTGTCTAAGACCATCTAATGGAGAATTCCCAATTTAAAAAATAGTCATTGAGTATTCCTAGACACTATCGACAGAGGTAGATACTTGCAGTAACCACAACTATTTAGCTATTATTGGTACTACCCTAAGAATATAAATTAGTGATTTCAAATATGACTAAGGTTTAATTGTGATTTTTTAATGTTTTTGTACATAATAGTTTGATATTAAATAGATATATAAAGAAAATAGATTTGGCCAAGACAATATGTGGGTAGATGGATAAAGTGAAAGTAAGAACAATATTAAAATGTGTATGAAATGTCTAAGTATGTCAAAGTGTATCAAATTTAATTTTTACAAAGTTTTTAATATAAAATTTAGGTGACTCCAGATGTCCTCTTTTAATCTTTTTTTAATAAATTACAAATTAAAATGATTAAAGAAATTTGGTACTTGTGATAACTATAATTGATATTGACAAGTATGCCTCAAATATCCCTTTTGATCTACAATAAACCTAAAATAAAACATGCACAACTTAATTTATTATCAATATAATTAGTATAAATTAATATTGATCATTGAGTCACATGAAATTTAAAATCAAAAGAATGAATGCACATAAGGGTACACAAACCAAGTTTCCACTTATTTGGAAAATACAATGGGATGAACATGCCCTAAGGAGATGAAACCACTAATTTCATGAATTAAGGAGTGTAAATGATTCAAATACCATTGGAGGAGTGTTATAAGTTTAGTGATGCATAAACTACAATGAAATTACTTAGATCAATCCAATTCAAAACAATGGATGTAATTATAAATATCAAGAATAGATAAAAATGAATAAGTGATAATAATAAGAGCATGATATAATAGATCCACACCAAATTTTTACAACAAAGAATAATAATGGAAATATAAGACTAAGATAATTCAAGGGAGAAACCTCCAAAACCTTGAAAAATGACAAAATATTTTATTATGATGCACAAGTATTAACCACAACTTCTTATGTATAACTTTCTTAGGTTATGGTTACTCTTAAGGTTGGCACTACTATCAATATAAAAACATAGATAAGTTTGTTATGATAAGGTAAAAGGTTATGTTATCCATAATTGGCCACACATATCCTAATACGTGATATATATTAAGGGCATAAAAACCCCATCCCTTTAAAAATAACCATTTATTCAATGTTAAATAATGTTGGATGTTTCAATAGGATTGCTTCATCTTCCCTTTTTGCATCCTTGATGGTTAGATACTCCTTAGTATTCCTTATTTGTATCATCTTAGTGCATGTCTAAAGGATCTACTCATATTATAGATTGAATTTTCCCTTCTCATCAAGATTTTATAAATAATTTTAGGTAGAAACTCTTTGTATAATGACCTTATTCAATTAAGAGAGATTAAATACTAGATGCATGTGAGCAAATTTAGGTAACTCCATCTTGTATATGATATTTCCATTTTTTTGTAATATGTGATAAGGGCATTAATACTTCGGATATTTGTTTTGTCCCTTTTATATTACTTTAAGGTAATTTGATTATATGGTTGAAGGTATATAAAGACCTAATTTCTCACTTTAATAAAAAAAAATCCTTTTTATCTAGTCCTAATCCACTTATTGCTTCATTAAATTCTTTGTTATTTCTAAGTCTCTTATACTAGCTAATACCTCCTTTTGATGATTAATTTGGTATTCAACTCAAACCTTTGGATGTTACCTCAAGGATGATGTGATTAATGGTGGTTGGTACCCATATAATGAAAAAAATAGAGGTATTTTGGATGAGGTATGGAATAAATTTCTATACCACCAAAGTTATAATGATAGCCAATAAACTTGTCTCTCATGTGTATTTGATGAAAAATAATAAAGATTACCATTTATGAATTTATTTACCACATTTGGTTTCCCATCATATTTAGGATGATATGATGATATATGATCCAAATAAGTACTAAAACATGAGAATAAATTAGTCTAAAAATTAATAGTAAAGATATGATCATGATCACTTACTATGATCTTGGGTAACCCAAGTAGCTTATGAACTATATTAAAAAAGAATATTAGGTTATACTTGATACAAAAATATTTGGCAAGTCACAAAAAATTATCATATTTTGTAGGCTTAACCATGATTCAATATGACATTAGCCCTTTACGACATAAGTAACATTGTAATGAAATCCATGGAAACCTCCTCCCACCTTTGGGGATAGGAATAGATAAGGGTTTTAAAACACCAAGGTTATTAATTGTCTTACCCTTATTTTGATGGTAAATCATGCACTCTTACCCAAAAAAGTGGTATCCCCATTTAGTCCTTCCAAATTGAAATCTTGATTGATTATATGATAAGTTTTCAAGAATATTGAATTCTACCTTAATTGATATGTATGGGGATATATAATAACCTTATGTTTAAGGGGAAAATATTTGCATAGGTAAAACCTATCTTAGTACTATAAGGCATTCCCTTTCAATATAATTTTTTTTGAGACAATAAAATCTTGATAGATATTCTAAATCAAAACATGTGTATCATTGTCATTCTCTCATTCAAATCTTACCTAATCCACTTAATTTTACTACCTTATGGACATTGTGCATAAATTTAACTTTATGGACTTGACCATTTTAGATAGTGCATTTTACACTACATTATCTTATCCTTATATGATTTAAAATTCATATCCCAAACTTTTGGTCACCCATTTTTTTGGTTCTTTAGATGAAAACCTCTATTCCAAGAAGTGTTTTAGACTATTATGATATGCCTTCATCTTAAACTATCTACCCATAACATATAATATCCATTCTTTGACTACATGAAGAATAGCCATCATCTCATTTTTATAGATAATCTTTATAAAATTATTAACCTTATTTTGATAAATCTCAAATACAATGGTTTGTCCTTCCTAAAAGAGTACTTCCCCCATTCCATAGAATGATGAATCACACTCAGCAATGAAATTATTTGAAAAATATGGGGTACCTGGAACCAAAGTTCCTCCGTGGCTACTTCATTTCATTGGAATTAGTCCTTATTCAATAAATCTATGAATAATGTTCTTATGCTATCGTATTTTTTCACAAAATGACAATAGTAACCTATTATCCCTAAAAATCCATGGAGGTTCTTAAGGGTTTTTATAACTTTACATTATATCATGGCCTTGATTTTTTGAGGGCCCACTTTTAATACTTAATGTGAAATAATTTACCCAAATAATCCACCTATTTCACTCTAAAAACACAATGGGAAGGCTTTGTGTAAAGATGATCCTATTTTAGAGTTATCCATCCCTAATTCACATGTTAAAAGTGTGCCATAAATATATTTTTGTATATTATGTTGTATTATGTATATCCTCATCTCTAATATAAATTTTATGGTAACCTAAATAGATATATAATTTCATAGAGTAGACACAACCATGTAATTCATATAGTAAATCATCAATTTTCCAAATAGGAATGTTTCATGTAAATTTTTGCTTAAGTTATAAAGGAGAGAAAAGAAACTTGATATGGGTATGGTTGAAAAACCTATTTATTTGTGTGTACATTGAATCGGAAGATTATGAAGAGTTCATATTTGGCTTGGGAGGAAGACCTACAAATAAGAAAGAACCAAAGCAAACTTGTTTGTTAGACAAATATGTGGGTGGATTGCCTAGTGGTAGCTATATCTCAAAAGTGAGAGCTTCTTTAGGGGCTATCAATCCACACATTTAAAAAAATTAAGTTTATGAAACTAGAAAGAAGGTACTTGTATTAATTAAAAATGATTACTAAACTGAACATGAGAATGCTTGTTAAGAAAATAGACTATAAAAGATCAAATTAGTGATAAAGTAATTAATACTAGTGCTAAGGGGTTGGGGTATGCTTAAAAAAATCTAAAAAAGATTTATGAGTGGTCAAAAACATAGAAAAATAGATTTGGTTGGGGTTAGGTAGGTGAAAACAAGTTGCTCATTTTTATACCATAGGTGACCATTGGTGGTTGGGGTGACTGTCCATGGCTCTGCCTGATTGTTAGTGGTTAGGGTCTGATCATTGGCAGTTGACTGTGTATTTCTAAGTTTGATAAATAAAAGATGATGGGATTCCAAAAATGGATTATAGGAATTGGGTAAGGGATAGATTGATTATGAAATGGAATAAAAACACATGAATATTGAAATATAAGCACTTGTCTTACCATAAGTCAGTTGGGTGAGTGGTTAATGTAGTTAGCCTATTGGTGGAATCTAGCTTGATTCTAGCATATTAATGTTACTTGGAAACTTGGTTGAGAGGTGATGATGATTTGGCTATCAATAAGATGGTTAATGCTTGATAATGCTGATAAAATTGATTGACCTAAAAAATAAAAATCTTGAGTTCTTGAGCTCTTGATAATTATTATATATCAATTTGACCTCCCAAACCTCTCTCTCTTATAGGCATAAGCAAGAGGTAGAAGTAAAGGTGTAATTAGGTCATCTAAATATAATTTATGCATGAAAAATATCACAACACAAATTAGACAAGGTTATATTTAATAATGAGTTAGTGGAGCTTGCATGTTCTTTGTTAAAAGGTGGACCTTGACCATCGAGGGTTAGGGGTTCCTAAGGCTAACCATCGATGGTCACCATGACCATCGATAGTCAGGGTCCATAAGGATAGGTCCTGAAGGCTAGGTGTATTTAGTTAGGTTAAATTGAGTGTAAATTAGTTGTTTTAAGCTTGATAGGTATAGGTTGATCTCAAGGGGTTCCTAGGATAGGTCCAAGGGTATTTTTGACATTTAGAATCATAGGTGTGTATATTTTCAATGTTTAAATTTTTTCCCTTTTTATTATGTGGCTTATGTGAGTGAATTGAAAAAAAAATGGAGTATGGGTCAAGGGTCTGGTTGCCCCAAGAGTGGGAGGAGGTGTTCCCCCTCAAACTAGGAGTCAGTGAGGTGAAACTAAAGTGGGTAAGGGTTGGATAAGTGGTAGATGGTAAGTCATGAGGTGGTGATATAATTTCAAGCATTTGAGATGTAAATGTGTGCATATGATATGATGAAAAGGAGTGATAGCTAAGATTATGCATAGATACGGTTGCTAAAGTTTGTAAAAATAAATGTTAGTACTAATAAGGACAAGTGACAAGTGAATTGCATGACCACCTATAGGCATGCTGGCTAGGAACACTTATAAATGCAAGTCTTCTAAGTGATCTCTATGTATGTGGTGGGTATGTAAGGTAGGAAGTGCTCCTAGGGAAACCACAAATGGGTCATTGGTAGTGGATATCTAAGGTAGGAAGTGCTTCTAGTGAGACATAAGTGGGTTGATATGCATGAGGTGGCACAAAATGCAAAAGGGTTAACATGACAATGTTGTTACTCTGGTCAAAGGACCAAGTAAAAAGTGTCATAAAATTTCATGCCAAATGGGCCAAAAGGGACCAACAGTGAGGTGATGAGGTGGTTGGGTTGGTGGGAGAAAGGTATCTCTAAATTAGGTAAGATCTTGATGTAAATTTCTTGAAATGGGTAGAGTGTTGGTGAAAAGTTAGAATTAGGGTTGACAAGGTTTTCTAACCTTCAATGGTCAAGGTCCCCAAAAGGTGACCATCAATGATCACCCTAACTACCAACAATTAGGGGAAACCCTAAAAGGCCAGAGGGTAAAAGTAAAAACAAAAGTAGCTCTTTGTCATTATTACTATTATTGGTTGTTGACTTTTCTCTAGCAATTTTTACATGTTGCAAGGAGGGTTCAAGTTGAGGTGGGTAATGCTCATTGGATAGAGGCATGTGGTAGATTCCATGGGTCTAGGATGTAGGGAACACGAGGACATGATTGGGCACCTGCTCAAGGGCTCAAACCATGGAGGAGGTCATGAAATAAGGTAGGGGTTACACTAAATTGGTAGATAGGTTGGATTTGGCTTTTACTTATGTTTTTATGGGGGTAGGTCTATAATTTTGTTATTTGGGCTTGCATGCCCTAAGTAGGGATTTGGGAAAATGGGGTGGGTAGATTTTCAAATTGATAGGATAGGTGATTGAAATGGGTAGTAAGTGAGATAGGGCTGATAAGTAAGGTAGTATTTTTTGAATTTGTTTTCTATTTAGGACTATGGTATGTTTGGGCATTCTGGCCATGGAACACCCACATGTGACCATCAATGGTCAATTCTGACCATCGATGATCAAAACCCTAGGAACTAGGGGTCCCCAACCATCAGTAGTCAACATGACCATCAGTGGTTAGCTAGGATAAGCTATCCTTTGGTAAAAAATGATTAAGTGTCGAGGGTTTGATAGGGGATAATATAAGGTGAATTACTTAATGGTTAGGGTTAAGGTAAGAGATTAGGTTCAAAATTTGGTCAAATGGGTTGGTTTTTATTGTTAGGTCTAAGAGGTTAGGGTTAGAGGTTCATTTAAAAGATAGGGTAGATGAGACTAGTTAAGGTCTAAGTTAAGAATTTTGATTTTTTTCAAGCTTGAGAGTAGATATAGATGCATAACTATGTGCCATGGATCTTCCCTATACTACTTGAGGGGATGACTATTTATGATTGGGCATATATGGAGGTAGTAGGGATAGGAGGGATGAGGCACTACCAACATGTGCCTAAGGATGTGTCCATGATAGTAGTGCTCATAAAAAGATGGGATCTCACTACTAAATACCTTTTTGCTACCAACTAGGGAGATGACTATTCTCCCAGAGGATGTCCATAGGATCACTCAGCTCCCACTATGTGGCAAGGTGATCTACTAGATTGAGCAAGAGGATTATGTTGAGTATCTGTATGGAGATGATAATGACTAGGTCCACTAGCACTCTGGATCATTCAATTATACAACACTATATGAGAGGGCTCTTGAGGAGAGGAGACTTATGATGATGTTGATGATTATGATTACTTGCTTTGGGGTCTTAGATTCTAGTAGTAGGAGATTCCCCTATGTATAAATAGTTATTTTAGTTGAGATATTGATTGGGAGGATAGTATTTGGTTGGGTCCTAGTGTTGCTAGTCTAGATTTACAAAGAGATATGGGGATTCAGACACCACAAGAGGTATGGTATCAACATGGGCATGGTTCTCCACTACTAGGCTTATAAGTAGATTTAAGTTATAAGGACATGGGATTATCATGGATGGGGTACACATAGCTAGAGTTCCCTATTGGCTTTATGAGGTGGAGGGATGACTATGTTGCATTAGGGGCTAGAGGTGGATCACATGACATTGAGTGATTTAGGGCTACCCTAGGTGGATTCATAGTTATGAACATCATATGGAGGCCATACCTATAATTCCATATCTAGCCAGGATACAAGAGGGAGACCCTCACTCTATAGAGCTATAGGTGGATAGTAGGCCTTTGAGAGGGTGAGGTTGAGTTGATTCCCTTTGATCAAGTGCAACACAAATTTGACTTTTTATAAGGTGTACTAGATCCACATCCATGGTAAAGGAGGTAGGACTTAGTGGTTTAGTTACTAGTGCCCTAACCTATTTAGATAGTTTTGGTTGGTGGCTTTGAGAAGATTCATGTTAGGGCTCCCATAGATGATGTATGGTATGCAGACAGATACATGGCTTGGTACTAGCCTATCTATGCAATTGTTAATGTGGGTAAAGATGATAGAGGGGAAACACCGATGGTTGTAGATTTAGTTGACCAAGGTGATTTGGTAGGGGAAACATTGGTTGTGGCCCAAGCTCAAGTATAGGCTCTACAAGGATAGGTAGCCACTTTATAGAGTTAAATTTAGGCATTACAAGGTTAATTTTCCATTATTATAGATGAGAGAGATCTAATCAAATAGAGGGCTGCGATAGGTGTAGCAGTAGTAGGAGGGCCACCAGACATAGTGCCTTGAGTACACTATTTATCTATCATGGTGAAGCTTAGATATTATAAGGTGATGGTATTAGACTAGTTTCCCCAGGCTATGAGTTATGTAGAGTAAGAGCAAGCTTGGTTGGTAGGCCATCGATAGCTACTCCAGGTTAGTGAGATTCTACAGTAGGTCAGGTAGGGGTTGTAGGGGGACCACCACTAGGTATAGGTGTAGGCACAAATGAGAACAATGGTAGTTGTGGATTCTTATGATTATGGTCAAATACATTATTATGATGTATTATTTTGATACTAGCCTTCACACTAATGTAATGAGATGTATATTTTTTTGAGAGAGTTGATACATTGTTACATGTATTATGTTTTGATGATTTGATGTCTATGATGTATGGTTTTTGATGGCATATATGATGGATGCTTATGGTTTATGATCATGGTTATGTCTTATGATTCTTGACTTGTGGTTTATGATGTTAGTGTTCTAGTTATTAGCTTAGTCATGTGATGCTAGAAATATAGTTATGATGTTGTGATTTTGTTCATGGATATGATAGGATGTGTTATTGATGGATGTATGTTCTATGATAATGTAATAGTTTTGTTTATGGACGCATGGATGGAATGGTAAATGGTATATGCTATGATGTCTCACTCATTGATTTGGTTTATGATTATATTGGTGTAATGATATGTTTATAGGCTCATATGATGTGATAATTGTAAATGGATAGGTTGATGTTTATGGTATATTATGATATGATTACATTGTGTTTGGTATACAGAGAGATAGATGGTGTTGTTGGTTGACACGATTGATAATGTCCTTACTTTTGATGTGATGTTTGTTGTTCATGATCAGAGAGGTAGAAGGTGAATATGATTAAAGATGAAAATACATGAAGAAAGTAGGTAACAAACTAGATGTGTAGGAAAGTGATAAGAATCACGAGAGTTATATTCACATGAACTGATAGAAGATAATAAAAAGGAATGATGCCCTTTTATTGGTAAGGACTGACACAAAACCCAAAGTTGGATTGGCTTAGTAAAAATATTCCTTTCCAATGATTTTCATTAGAATGTTTAGGTTGATATATAGTGATCTTGATTACATTATGTCAAGTAAGATGATAGCCCTATGCATATGATATGTGGAGGGAGAATGGGTGAAATTGGAACCTTTAGTGAGACTAGTATGCCTTTTCTATAGGTGTCCAAAGAGGTAGTATAAATAAGTCTATGTCCATATATAAATTATAGACTAATCAATGTAGGAAGTCTACTTAGGAGAGTCAATTGTGGCTTTCCAAAATTATTGCTTTTATGAGAGCCGATTGTGGCTTTCAAAATTCTTTGAATCTTGCTTTTACTTTTGCTAGAGGGTCACTGAAGTTGATCGATATAGGAAGCTTCCAAGAAATTACTAGCTTTGACTAATGATTTACTCAGCCATCCTTCAATGGAATGATCCAAGTTTATATACTTAGGTTAAATGCTTCTAATAGCTATCCTTCAAGGGAGTAGTCAACCTTATGTTTGGAAATTTTAGAATAATTTTCAATAGATATCCTTCAAGGGACCAGTCTGTGAATGCCAAGGATGACCCATGATTTATTTTTTCTATTTGATATTTATTTTTATAGATTTTGTTTGGCATAAACTTGCTCATACATGCTCAATGGATTACCTTAATGAAGGCAAAACTAAGCTGACATGAAGGTCAGTAGGTGAAAAAGATGTATAGGTGACAACTACCATAGGAACTGATCTCAAAGAGATGGGAAGTACTATGAGAATCATGCCATAGATAGATCTATGGTGTCTATAGTTCAATATTATGATATAATTATGATGGATAATCACATGGTTTAATTTTATTTGATTGCCCTTAAAAGGAAGGAAATGAATGTGGTATTAAGGGACGAGCCTAAGTTAGACAAATGATGATTGTGATCCCTATCTAGCAATAAAAGGGACATAAATGTGAAGTATTGAGAGGCTCAGGTTTTGGTTTGCCTTTGAGAGAGGATAAATGATAAGCTCTTGATCTATACTTATAGGTTATGATGTAGGGTCCAAGCCAATTAAAAGCAAGTTTACCCATTTTTATTTTCTCCATATTAGTTACATGTTGGTTTTCTTTGAGGACAAGATCTCCAATATTGAATTCTCAGACTTTCAGGCATTTGTTATAGGTATATTTGATTTGTTCTTAATAGACACAAAGATGGGAAAGGGTTGCCAAATGACACTCATCAAGTAGCTCAAGTTGAGATAAATGTTCTTGATGATAATTGTCTTTTGTGATAATATTGTGCAAAGATATGTGAAGAGAAGGTCAAAAATGATAATGGATAAGTCACTCAAAAATGATCTTGAGAATGGCTAAGTGGTATTTATAAAGTTTGCACTTCTCGAGAAGGTCATCCAAATCATCTTAGATGATTGTATGGATAAGGTCATGAAATATGCAGGTCATGGCACATTGGTAGGTTACACCAACATTCTTAAGACTGAAGGGCACGACTCTGTAATAGAAATTCCCCCATGGGGTGAAGTTGGTTGATGCTAGGTAGAGGAAAGTCATCTTTTGGGTAGGCAAGGTTGAGGTCATGGAAGTCCACATAGATACTTAGTCCCCCTATGTCTTTTGTGATAGGCATGATGTTTGAAACCCATTGAAGATAATCAATGGGTTGAATAAAGTTGACAAAAATGAGGAATTGGAGCTCTTCTTTGACAAGGAGAGCTATGCAAGGATGCATGTGGCAAAGTTTCTATTTGATAGGCTTGGCATCATGATTAGTCATGATGTTATGGGTGGAAAAGGCTGGGTTAATACCGTGCATGTCATCATATGACTAGGTGAATGCAATAATATAGTCCTGGAGGAAGGTAGAGAAGTCCTGTAGTTCCATAGGGGTGAGAGCTTGGCCTAGTTTGACAATATAGGGGTTATTTAGAGTGCTTATGTCAATATAAATGGTGGGTTAATTTAACATGATTGAGGTCTTAAAAGGTAAGAATTTTTGGATGGAGGGATCATGTGCACCAAGGTAGGTGAGAATGGAATCATCATCCTAACACTAAATAGTGTGAGTGGTATGAGAGTCTCCCCCTACCATTTTAGGATGGACTAAAGGGATAGATATGGGTGCCCCTTCCTTTTGATAATTTAGGGAGCCAAGGGTAATCATGTTGGTAAAAAAAATTAAAAAAATTTAGGTGGGATGATGTCCTCATCTTCACCCATAGGTGGAGGGGGTGTTGGTGAGGAAGGGGTCTCTTCTTCAACAATGATAGGGGTAGTTTATTTATATTTCTTCTTATTAGGTAAAATAAATCTAAGGCCATGATTATTGTGAGGCTTTTGGGTCTCAATATAGGTTAATATGTGTGTGTTGTGTCACATCATCCTAAAATAAATCCCTTCTAAGAACACTTGTGAAGGTATAGTTTGGCAAAGTCTGGGTTGTCCAAATAAGAGAAGGTGGAGGTGAATGGTTGAGGTAGAGAGGGAGTGGTGGTAGTGTTAAGTGACTTGTAAATTCCCACATAGATAAAGTTTTTTTGACATCTCAAAGGCCCCAAGGGGGTAACGGATCCAATGTTGGGGTCATAACCTGATTGGTGTTTGAGTTTCCCATATTCTTGGGGAGTAAAGAGGGCATCATGGTTGAGGAGATGGTATTATCCAAGGGTAAGGTGTTGAAAGGTAGGTTCCAAAGGATCAATGATGCATTATTGGTCTATGGGGATAGATGAATTAGTATATGCCTCAATGTAAGTGAAAGTAATGTCTTCAACTTCCATGGGTGAGGGCTTGATGGTGGTTGTTTGTAGTTCTTTGGATGGAGGTAGGAGAATGTCATTAGGTTGATAGGTCATATTGCATGATGTAAAAGGGATATTTTTAGCTTGTATGGTAACAACTTAACATTCATTCTCAAACTTGACACAATGATAGAGGGTGGAAGGTACAAAACCCATGGCCTAGATCTAAGATCTCCCTAATAAAACATTATATTGGAATTCACCTTCAACCACATAGAAGAGTTTGGGGAGTATGCAAGGTCCTAGCTAAATATGAAGGATGATGGTTCCCAAAGTAATGGTCATGGTGTCATTAAAATATCTAAGGATTGTTTAAGTTTTTGACATGACATTGTCTAATAGCTTGAGTTGCTGATAAGCATGGGAAGAGATGATGTTGATAGTGTCTCCCCCATTGATCATAACCTATTTGATGCAGGTTTGTTGATGTGGGTTGTAATAAAAAGAGGGGGATCTAGGTATTTGGTGTGGAAAAAAGGTATCTCTAAGTCCTTTAAGGTAACAAAGTTGGAGAGCTAGAGAGCATCGATGAATGCCTCTATAGGCTGGGAGTCTTCTGGTCTAACCATAATGGCTTGCATAGCCTCAATCATGGCTTGACAAGGGTGAGGTGAGGTAGAAATGAGATCATAAAAGATTGTCTTAGTTGGGGTCTAGTGAATTTGTTTAAGGATGACCCTCCTGATGGATTCAGAGGGGTTAGCCTTTAAAGTGCCTAAGATAGTGACTTTGGGCTTAACTATAGATGTGGAGGTTTGGATCTAGTTTGGTTTAGGGTGATTCATTGGGTATGTCCATGGAATAGACACTTTGACCTTCCATTTATCCTTTTATTGTGATCATGTGATCATATTAATGGTATGGATGGAGGGGCAAGGTGTGATAGGGGGTTTGGTAGATTCTCTGTCACTTTGAGGTGAGAGTGGGGGATTAAGAATGTGTTGGTGATTGGTTATTGGGTGTAGTGGTGGATGAATAAATGGAAGGTCATCTACTAAAATATAATCCTCATCATATATTGGTGGATAATGGCCTAGAGAGCTTTGTAATTCTTCATGTCAAGCCCAGGTGTCCTGTCATAAGAGCAAATTTGATGGTCATTGTACTAGGTTGGCTTCAAACTAAGAGGATCGAAAGGTCTGATAGGAGGTAATGTGAGGTAAGATGTCTACAATAATATTTGAATATTGGTAGTATAGGACTTTACTAAAGGTAAAAATGTTTTAGGGATCATGGTTTGGTTGGTAAGATGGGCATGTTGGTGGTAATATGTTTGGTGAGAGATGGTTTGGGTAAGGTGGTGTTTCTAGTTGATGGTTTTGGTCTAGGTATGTTGGTAGTTGGGGTGGCTAAGTTTGATGGTCTAACTATTGGTAATCTAGGAAGGACCAATGCATCAAATAATTAATGGGCTGGTGTAATCAACATCAGTGGGTGACATATGTTAAGGGGGGGGGGTTGTTTTTTAAGTAAAGTGGAAGGGTGAGGCCTTAATATAGAGGTCAAGGTAGAGGGAGGTAGAGTCTTAGTCATGCAACCCTTTAATGTTTTCATCCTCTTAGTTGGTGTGGGTTGAGACCTAGGTATAGGCATGGGTGAAGTTAAGTCTACTTTCAAGGATATGTGAACCAAAATCTAAGTAGAGAAGGCACCAAGAGTTTTGAAAGGTTTGGTTAGTGATGTGGTAGTTATTTTGGTTGACTAAGAAGGTGGGGGGTTAGTAAAAGTTTGGATTGGTTTAAGAGGTGGTGGAGTGATGATGTATTAGTTGGTTAGAGGCATGCTAGAAGGATCATATCTGTTGATGGAGGGAAGTCATAACTATTACCAAAAAGTGGTTTAATCCATGTCTAATTTTGTAGCCATACCTAACTTTTGAATGCATTTTGAAAAAGGTTTGTATACTGGTCTAGTCTCCAAGGTAGCAAGTGTCAAGGAAACACATATGGGTTGAGGAGGAGGGTTGATATCCTCATTCATTTCCTCAAGCAAGGGAGGTAAGTTTGGGTTGGGTAGCCACTCCATGAGGGGTGTTTGTGAAAAATTTGCTCCCTTGAGCATGATGTCCATAGTTGTGGCTTGGTTTATAGTTAAGGGAGATGGTGGGCTAGGAATGGTTGTTTATTCAAGTTGGCTATCCAAAGGAGTTCTTGACAATTCCAAAGCCTTTATGAGTGAAGCTAGGGAAAAAGGAACCTCTTTAGTTTGAGCCTCTAAAGGAAGGGAAAGTGACTTCACCACCTTGGTAGATGATGTGGGGGAAAAGCAGGTAGGTTAAATGATAAGTGCATTAAGGACCATATTGACTATGTGGGAATCATGAGAATATTTAGCTTGTTTGTCCTCAACTTTGATAGGGGCATGGTTGGGACAAAGTATCTTGAAGATGTCAAGAGCTTTATTTTGAGGGGCATTGGGATTATCCAACATAAGTTCCCATTTATTGATAAGACTCTAAACAATATTCTTGAAATTATTACATTGGTTGACATCATGTCCAATTACCTAATGAAAAACACAAAGGTCATTCTCATTATACCAAGCAGGTGCTAGATGAGAAGATTCAAACTTTTGAGGAGGTTTGATGGGTGGAAGTTGTATAAGGTTAGCTTTTAGTAGCTTATCCATAACTGAGGTATAAGATTCTCTAAGTGGAGTGAATTGTTTTTGGTTACTTCAGTTTGGATTCCTTGTATTTTAGTTGGAGGTAATGGGAGAATTTTTTTGATTGACATTGGGTGGAGGGGTAGTTTTAAGGATGAAAGCATTTATAATTCCCTTGGTCTTGGTTTTAGTATTGGCTTAGTTACCTAGTTTGGAGGAAGAGGTTTTATTGGTCTTGAAGGTAGAGTTCTTATTTTGTAACTTCAATTTACCCTTATCCTAGCCTATTTTTCTAGTTTACGTGCCATGGTAAAATCCTTATCAAAATTTCTAAAGATTTGGACATGTAGTGTAGAAGATATATGTTTGGTGCAAGCTTGAGCAAAATTGTTTATAAGTTTAGTTTGAGGTAGGGAAAATGAAAGTTGATTAATCAAGCTTCTCCAACAGGTGACAAAATCAATAATGGACTCATCATTGAATTCCCTAATAGAATAGAGGTCTGTGATAGAGACCTTCTTGGAAATGTTAATGGAAAAGTGATCTAAGAAGAATTGTGCTAGTTGGGTGAAAGAAAAGGTGGAATTCTTGGTGAGGGCACTATATTAGTTGAGTGCTAGCTTGGATAAAGACATGGGGAAGGTTCAAAGGAGATGGGAATCATTGTAATCAATCATGTAGCATACATGCCTAAAATCCCTAAGGTGTTGTTGGGGGTCCTCATTGCTTTGAAATTTCATAAATTTAAAAAGCTCCCATTGAGGAGGATAAGGTATGATGGGGATAGAACAATGAATAGGTTCATTACGAATATGATCATAGGATAGGATGTTATGAGCCCCTAAAATAGATGACTCAAGGTTGGTCATTTTGTCCATGAGAATTTTCATTAGGTCAGTTTGAGGTGGTGCACCAAAAGGATTATAAGGATGATATTATGGTTGAGGTTGGGAAACATATTGCTAATTGTTTGGCGGTTGAGAGGCTAACAAATAATGAAATGTGGATGCTAGAAGTTGGGTAGGGTAGGTGGATGATGGTGAATGGGTAATGGATACATACCATTATGGGTTAAGGATGTATCCTAGATTGGGTGCAATAGGTAAATGCTAAGGAGTCCCTATAAATTGGGCATAGGTGGTAGTTGGGTTGGTGATAAGAGGTGAGGTAGTGACCTTTGTGCTAATGGGTGGTGAAGCAAAAGGGATAGATACCCCTAAGCTTGGTTAAGGGGTATTAATTGATGCATTAGGTTTGATAGAGGGTAAGTTTGTAGTGTTGATGGTGAGTGCTTTAGAAATGAGTGGAGCATGATGGGTCAATGGTTGGGTTGTTCCCAAGGTAGAGGAGTCATTAGTAGGGGTGGAAGGTGTAAGGGTAACGGTTGGTTGGATAGGTTGGTTTTTATCTGTAACATCAAATGGGTTAGTAGATGAAGATTCTTGGGTGATCAAAGGTTGGGTGGTGATCACAAAAATAGGGATACCCTTCATAAGGTTGGATGGCATACCATAATGAAGACCTTGAGGTGGAGTTGAAATTGGGATATGGTGAGAAGAGGTGTTAAGATAGTGTTGAAGGGAAACTAGATTATTGTCTAGAAAAGTGGTAAACTCCATGTCTCCTTAGGGACATACCTAAGGAAAATTAGGGATTCCCAATGGATGAGGTGAATCTTATACCTTAGAGATGTACTCCATAGATGAGGAGGTAGAAGAGGTTGATTTAAATGATGGGTTTTTCTCTACTAGGTTTCTTCACTGTTGATGAGTGAGAACCATACAAGAAAAAGTGGAGAGAAAATAAGAAAAAAATCACCACTAAAACAAGAAGAAGACAAGAAAATTATCAAGGCAATCAAGAAACATGCTATGAATTACATTAAGCCTACAAGTTAGTTTTAATCCTGCTTCTAGCTTATTCCTTAGTTTATGAGAATGTGTGATAAAAGTTGGCTTGTAGATCAGGTACTATAAAAGTAGTCTATGGTTGGTTTTGTGTTATTTAGGTGCTCAAAATAATTAGTATTATAATCAATACATGGCTTGGTATTGGGGCTTACTACCTCACTTCATAATCCCAAAGTGATAAGGGTGTTAGGTGCTTAGCCAATATATATTGATATTTAGAGTTTATACTCAACCAGAGAACTGAGCTGGTTCTCCCCTTGGTAATGACCTCTAGGTAGGATTGTTTGGAATGTGTAAGGTGACCACTAGGTTATGAAATCCTAGTTGATCCTTGTCTCAAATTGTTTTGATGTTTTATTGATGAAAGTGGTCTAGCTCGTGTGTGCAACAAAGGTGATGCTATGATAAGATTACTGTGATTTCATTGAAATTCAATTAATGTTAAAATCAAGCAATGGATGTAGTTGATTTTAAGCCCAAAAATAAATTTTAGTTTTAATTATGTGCACAGATAGAGAAAAGATCATACCAATGCAAAAAAAAATGAGTAAAGACTTTAGGTCTCACTGGGCATGTTATAATATTTCATGTAAATTTTTGCTTAAGTTCTAAAGAAGGAGAGAAAATAAACTTGATATGGGTATGGTTGAAAAACCTATTTATTTGTGTGTACATTGAATCAAAATATTGTGAAAAGATCATCTTTGGCTTGAGAGGAAGACCTATAGATAAGAAAGCACTAAAACAAACTTGTTTGTTAGATAGATAGTTGGGTAGACTAGCGATAGCTAGATCCTAGAAGTGAGAGCTTCCTTAGGGGCTATCAATCCACACATTTCAAAAAATTAAGTTTATGAAACTAGAAATAAGGTACTTGCATCAATTTAATAATATTACTAAAACTGAACACAAGAATGCTTGCTAAGAAAATAGAGTATAAATGATCAAATTAGTGATAAACTAATTAATAATAGTGCTAAGGGGTTGGGTTATGCTTCAAAAACTATGAAAAAGGGTTTATGAGTGGCTAGAAACACAAAAAACTAGATTTGGTTTGGGTTAGGTAGGTGAAAATAGGTTGTTGGTTTTTCTACCATAGGTGACCATCGACAGTTGGGGTAACCATCAGGGGTTATGCCTAACCATCAGTAGTTGGGGTCTGACTGTCAGTGGTTGACTATGTATTTCTAGGTTTGGTCAACAAAAGATGACAAGATTCCATAAATAGATTCTAAGAATTGGGAAAGGGATATATTGATCATGAAATGGAATAAAAGCACATGAATATTAATAAACAAGTACTTATCTTACTAGAAGTCAATTAGGTGGGTGGTTGATTCAGTTAGCCTATTGGTAGAATCTAGCTTGATTCTAGTAGAGTAATAGTACCTAAAAGCTTGGTTGAGAGGTGATGGTGAGTTGGCTCTCAATAATATGGTTGATGTTTGATAATGCTAATAACACTGATTGACCTGATTGACATGTAAAATAAAACTCTTGAGTACATGAGCTCCTATTAATTATTATAGATCAATTTGACCTCATAGACCTCTCTCTTTTATAAGCACAAGCAAGAGGTGGAAGTGAAGGTGTAATTGGACCATCTAAATATAATTTGTGCATGCAAGGACCGTAACACAAATTAGACAAGGTTATATTTAGCAATGGGTTGGTGGAGATTTTATGATCTTGGCTAAAAGGTAGACCCTGACCGTTGATAGTCAAGGGTTCCCAAGACTGACCATCGATAGTCACCATGATTATCAATGGTCAAGGTCCATAGGGATAGGTCCTGAAGGCTAGGGTTATTTAGTTAGGTGAAACTAAGTGTAGATTGGTTGGTTTAAGCCTGATAGGTTTAGGTTGGTCCCAAGGGGGTCTTAGGGTAGGTTTAGGGGTATTTTTGACATTTGAAATTATAGGTGTATGGATTTCTAGTGTCTACAAGGAAACTTATCTTTGATGGTGTAATTATTGAGTTATCTATAATCAAGGCATATCCTCTAGTTATTGTTGACTCTCAAAGTCACCCCTAAGTTGCATAGAGTTCATAAGACATTATGTAGAAGGTTTTCATGCCTACATAGTGATGAGTCCCTCATAAATGGGTTTGTAAATAGATGTTTTCCATAAGCACCAAAGGATGGTAGTTAAAGCATATCTATACCTTAGCTGAGTGTCTACGTGTGCCTATGAAGAAATCCTAGTTATGCACCATGCATAAATATTTCAGAACCCTTATGCTAAACACAAAATTAAATACATGCACAATACATGTGTGTAAGGTCCCCAAGTGTCAAGTAGTGGTAATCAAGTTAGTGTATATGTTGCAAATTACAATGGTGTGCATGCACGTGAGATTTTCATTTTGCATACACACTCTTATTTAGGGGACTTATTAAGTCTAAGAGATGGGGTCCCATGCTCAAACACAAAAATTAGCATCTAAACTTCCATTTTTTGCAAACCATATTCTAAACTTCACATTTCTCCTTAAAAAATTTCATAGCTCTCAAACATTTTTACAATATCATACTTTAATGCCTAACCTTCCATAATAAAGACTTGTGTATGTCTCTTCACAGAAATCCTAAAAATGCACAGGTAAGGAACATGGGGTATAAATCAAAATTTACAAGTACATGCCCCAATTTTATTACATGCTACACTCCAAGGGGATTATCACACTCAAATGATTAAGTCCTATGCCTAAACATTGAGAATATCACCTACAACTTCATTATTCATAGGTAGAAGTCTAAGTCATACATTGTTTCTTCTATAGACTTGTAGCTTCTAAAGACCTACCCTATGAGCCTTTCTGCAATGTGTGTCCAACTCAAAGGTGTGCACACAACTTAACATGCACTTAATATTCAAATAAAGGTGTGCACTCCCTCACGTGTATATTATCTATGCACAACTTTCATATAAATTAGTGCTTGCAGTTGAGTGTGCACATGGATCCCAAAGATAAACATGTGTACTAACCCATACTATGTGTGTAGAGGTAACATGGTAATATATAAGAAAATATTACATATCTTACATTAAAATAAGTCAAAGTGGGTTTCTAGATGGAAGCCATAAACAATGGTGTTAGCTCATCTAGATTAGATTTTGAGGAAGTTAAATCCAAGTAGAATTAAATGAAGGGGTGGTTGTCAGAGTTTCACACACATATATGATGACTATATAAGTGTATCTCTATCCTTGATCAACACATAAGCTACCTAAAGATCCAGGGGTATCCTTCCATCTACTTCCATATTTGGATTGTTAGGACAAAATTAATAAGCATGATTTGTAGTAGATATTGTGGGGGGAACTCAGTCTTCTTGATCAACATAGAGCCTTGAGCATCAAAATCTATATTCAAGTCATATCTACCACCTCAAATGGTAAATCAAACATGCAAGGCCTTGCCCAATGATACATTAGCCCTGATTTGTATTGTAAAATGGTTGACATTTATAGGCATCGTAATGTTGCTAAAATTTTCCTTTTAAGAGCCCTCTCTTAGTATAATAAAGCTCTGTCTAATCAAATTTATAATATTCCATTAGACCTTAAAATTAATAATAATTGGTTTGATTTTATTCTTGCTTTATGTTTTATGTGCATTTCATGGTTATTGATCGTTGTCAATGGATATTTGTCCTTCTCATTACCATCCTCCCTTTGCACGTCTATGTGGAACCAAATATCTCTATAGGTCTCATGATGTGTATACATGGATTTGTATATGCATTATATGTGGACCCTTGGGCCTTTATTATCCCTCATAACACTACATTTTGTTCTCTTACCTCCATGTGAAACACTTTTGCAATGCAACTAGTTTGAAGTTTTTGCATTTAGTTTATTAGTCTTATTATGTCATTAAGAAGGTCAGGTGTTTTCTATATTCTTAGTGCATCACCTTTTACATTCTAACAACCCTATTACCTTTTCTCTCCCTTTCCCCTTGTCATGTTTAGGTTTAGTTCTAGATGTATATTTCATTATGCTCGTTTAGGTCTTCATTTTGGTCTTAAACTAGGTGCATCTAGAATAGAATGAATTTGGCCTACTTTAGAGGTTCATCCCAAGGAGTACAAGAGTCCCACACCTTATGGGATAGTCCCATTATTATAATGAGACACTAAATCACTCTTCAACATGAAATTTTAAGGCACTAAACATGGAAGACCTACATGTAATCAGGCATAAGAGACATTTGTACATAGGTGTATATTTAGAGTGTTAAAAATTTATGGCATGCATGATGGGACCAAGTAAAAAATTTGGATAAGATATTGGTGCTACTCTCTTAGAGATTCATGTGTTGAAGACACCCTATAGATCATATGGAAACTCTAAATGTCACATTTACTAGTTTAAGTAGCCTAAGTACCCAAAATATGTCACCCCCCTTCATGAAAATGTTGTTGTTGTGCCATCTCATTTCCCTTATCAGGATGAAATTAATCTTGGTTTCATCCAAAACTAGCCTAGACTATAAAGATACTAGCCTTACCATAGTTTTGACCTCCCTCCCACCTCATTTCACCCCTTTTTTCAACCCATTCATTCTCCAAACCAACCTCAACAAAGCATTAGAGATATCCTACTAGACTTCAACCAATAAATGCATGATATTGATAAGGAGTTAGAGTATAATAGGTGATAAGAGGAGCTTGATTTCCATACTCACATCCACTATTAGAAAATGAAGGCATAATAAAGATATAAAGAGGAATGTTTGGATAGTTAGGTCACAACAAAAGAAAAATTCTCTTGTGAACACAATCCAAATTATGAAGAGGGAAACATCTACATTCAAAGTCCAAAGCCTCAGGTAGGGTAAGATGTCTAAACTCTCAATCAGGCCTCCTAGTTTTAAAATTTTAAGATTTAGAGGTTCTTTTATGGAGAAGTGTGTGCCCATGTCGACTAAAAATCCTATTCTTCCTAAAAATCCTTAGACTCAATCATGGAAACCCTCTCAACCCAACATCTTGATTTTAGGATGACCAACCTAGTTAAGGCCACTCTTTAACAAATTAAAACCTCTTCTCCTCCAACCATATTCATTTTCAAAGGATGCCTAGTTATATTAGGAGAAAACAAGGATCATATAAATGAAGAGGGGAGTAACTTAAGTGAAGAGGAGGAGAGAGGATATGTCAACTTATTTGAGGAGATACCATCGTGTGTAGTGGGGGAGGGACATTGAAAGTGAGTAGGACTTTCAGGAGGAGTGTTTGTTTCAAGAAGAAGGCCATGATCAACTTGGTATTATCTTACAGACATAATAATAATCATAGGAGGAAGGTGATTCTATGCCCAGCCTATCCAAACTATATAAGGATCATGTAGGTTTATGGAAGTAATTCAATGAGGCGATCAAGGAGTTCAAAGCCCAAATCGAACTAGTAGTTCCCAAGACACAAGTTGAGGTCTTTGAAGGAGTTTATTATTTGTACCAAGTACCATCTAAATTTATAAATCATATAAGAAGTACACATAAACATCTTAGGGTTGAATATGTGGTTGAATCAAAAAAATTTAGTGAGCCACTTAGTGTCAAGAAATTGCATAATGATTCAAGAATGTAGTTAGATGCAGGCAAAACAAGTTATAACAATAGAGGAAATGCATCCCAATAGGCCAGTACATCTGGGAGATTTATAAGGTTAGTTCATAGTTTCATGAGCACTGGGGATGAGATTATCAAATTTTAGAAGGCTCAACATGAGTGAATAACGTAGCTGGGCAATTTGTAAGGGAATAGCTCAGTTTTGAAGATAGTTTCTACCTAGGTGAGAAGCACACTATTGGTTGGATCCATTCATCAAAAGGGATCCTAGTAAAACATATTTTTTTAAAATAACTAAATTGTACCCCCTTCATGGCAAACAAGTGCCTATTCACTTCTACCCATCATACAACAACACACTCACATGCAACAAAAGATATATGTGAATATTTTATTTTGACCTAGGTGGACTAGGTCCCCTAATTCTAGTTTGTACATAGTAGATTAGCTATTTTTATTTCCCTAACTGCCTACATGTGCATGTATATGATCATTAGTTTACTTGTTTGTTTTTACCTATGTGATTTCACACATTTGTTGTTCCTTTTTTCTACATTTATTATGATGTAGGCCTAGTTATCCATAGGTAGGCCAAGAATTTATCATGCAGGTAAAGTGCATAGGAGAACATAGTAAAATCATTAAATAGAGGCACACACATGAAGCTAAGGCAAAAAAGTGCATGCAAAAATTTTATTACTAGTGTGGATGTATGGATTTTAGGTTTCAATAACTCCACGCCCAATGGATTGATTCAAAGGATACTAAGTTCCTATTTAGTAGGTAAGTAGATTTCAGAGGTCACCAAAAGTGTTGAATCTCCAAGTTACCCCCTAACTATATAGATTTCATAAGATGTTATGTAGAAGTTTTTCATGCCTACATAGTGACGGGTCACTCAAAAATGTGCTTATGCATGAATGTTCTCTATAAGTACCCAATGAAAATATTCATCACATATTTTCACCTTATTGAGTTTATACACACACCTATGAAGAAAAATTAGTTACACTTCATGCATAAATATTTTAGCAACTGTATGCTAAGTACATAACTAAATGCACTCACAAGGTCCCCATGCATCAAGTAGTGGTAAGCAACCGTGCATGGTGTAAATGCATGTGAGATTTCATTTTTACTATGTGATCTTATTCAAGGGAATTCTTAAGTCCAAGAGATGGGGTCCCACACTCAAACACATAAATTTGAATATCTACTTCCATTATTTATAGACTAAACCCTAGACTATGCATTGCTCCCTATGTAGGTTCGTAGCTCTCAAACATCTCTATGATATCATACTTCAGCACGTGACGTTACATAATAAAGACCCATGTCTTTATTTGTGTATAAGTCAAAATTGTGCACAAGTAAGGTGTACAGGGTGTAGATTCAAACTTATAAGTGTTACTACAATTTTATTACACGCTCCACTCTAAGTTGGTAAGATAGGCACATGTACTAACTATAATTCTATTCAAATTATGAATAAGGTGGCAAAAACCAACAATGTTAAATGTAATGTACATATGGGAGTTAGTTGTCATAAGAGTTAGTTATGTAAAAATATAGTTTCTAAAGAGTATAAATTTTTTTTGGATTGAGAGAGGAGTTAGTCTCATAGGTAGAAGGTTAGGAGGTAGTTATTATAAGTGTTTGGGAAGGGGTAGAGGTATGGAGGGATTGGTTGTTAAGTGAAGATAGTAAAGGACTCTGTAATCTACCCATATTGGTAGTGTTAACTATGTAAAGTGAAAGAATAAATAAAATTAGCATGTTTTGAATGTATGTACTATTGTATTTTTTGTTGATATCTTTGTATTAATTATTTTGACACATTAGAAACCTTATGATCCTTAAGACAATATTTTGTGATTTAAAATGGCAAAGGATGATGACTATAGGTTTGAGACTAATCTATGTGTTTGTTCCTTGAAATTTTCCAATGGAGTGTAACACACATCAAGGAGAGTTGAAAAGGTAGAGAGTATATTTGTATGATGTTTTAATGCACATATACATTTGCATTTACATCTAATATACTAGGCTTCAAGATAGACTTTGTGAATACCATGATAATAAACACATTCAATAAACTTGTTTATGACCTCCAAAATAGGTTTCAAACATGATAGGTGTTATGGAATCATGAATATGGTGTTATTAATTGATAATAAATATGATTAAGTCAATGGAGCCTATCTATAACCTTCTACAAGTTGGTAATATTTTCAACAACTTTGAGACAAGAAGCTATAAGCGGACTATGCTATAGTAGATTGTTAAAATTGTGGTTTGAATATAGATAGGAGACCCTCAAGAGGAAATCAAGTTTTTAAAAGGAGTAAAAAGGCACAAAATTCCTCATTTATGCATTGGGAAGGTGTGAAAGTGATCCAAGATCCAAATAATCCTTATTGTGGCCTCTCAGGCTTGTAGAGAACCTAAACCCTAGTTTAGAGCAAAATGATATAAGTGGGATATATATTGATTGAACCAGTAAAAATTAATGAAACTTGGTTTTTGATTAGGTTTTGAGTTGTAGGAAAGTATTTTTAAGGTTTTGGCTTGGTACAGACCCATACATATGACCTATAGTGGATTTTGTTAAAGAGGGCTAAAAAGACCTAATTATGTGTTAGTGCCAGAGAGGGAATCTAGAGAAGGAATCAAAGATTGGAATTTCATAGGGAGGTGTAAGATGATATAGGGTAGAAACATCTATGTTTAATTTCTCAAAACTAATTCATACCAGTTCATGTAAAAGAAAAAAGTAGAAAAAGGCTACTATGGTTGATGGCTGGTTAAAGCTTTGAGATGCAAAGAACCCAAGTGAAGTTGTAAGAGGAGATGAATTGGGATGAAATAGGTATGTGAAGTCTAATAGCAAGTATCTAAGGTCGTGATTGTGTATATAAGACCCATTTCAATAGTAGAAGGTAATTTGGTCTAAAGAAGCCTAAATCATAGTGGAGACTAGTGTGTGGAATAACATGGAATAGAGTGTAGAAGTGAGTATAATAGAATGTGTGAATGTATGAAGGATATATGTAGAGACTAAAGGTAATAATAATGTAATTAAGAAGCCTAGAAAATATATATAATGATATAATGACATGATATTAGAGAGATAATTGGCAAAGAAGATAATAATGAGGACTTAGAATGGAAACATTGCTAATTGGAGGTGTCAGAGTCAAGATTAGCAAAGGATGAAAGAGTTTCTCTATAAAAAACTACTTCTATATTCAGATTGTCAAGATAAAATTAATAGGCATGGTTCACAATGGATATTATAGGGGTAACTTAGTCTTCTTGATCAACTTAGAGCCTTGAGTGTTAACCTCTACATTCAATTCCTATCTACCACCTTCAATGGTAAATTAAACATACAGGGCCTTGACCAATGATACATAAGCTCTAATTTTTATTGTAAAATGGTCAACATTTATAGGCCTCATAATGATACCAAATTTGTTGTCAAAGATCCCTCTCTTGGTATAACAAATATGTATCTAATCAAGTTTATAATCTTACTTTAGACCTTAAAATTAATAAGAATTGGTTTGATTTTCTTCATGCTTTGTGTTCTATGTGCATTTCATGGTTGTTGATCGTTGTCTATGGATATTTTTTCTTTTCATTTCCATCCTCCTTTAAAACCTCTATGTAGAATTGAAAGTCTCTACAAGTCTCATGTTTTGTATACACAAGTCTATGTAGCCATTATTTGTGGACCCTTTTTGTCCCTCCTAACATTGAACTATGTTCCCTTATGTAAATGAAAAACACTTATGCAATCCACTTGGTTTGAAGTTTTAAAATTTAGTATGTTAGTATTATTATGTCAATAAATGGGTGAGGTTATTGCTCTATTATTGGTCTATCACCTCTTAAATTCCAAAAACTCTCTTGCCTTTTCTCTCCCTTCCCCCCTTATCAATTTTAGGTTTAGTGATAGATGCAGATTTCATTCTTCTCTTTATAGGTGTATATACTGGTCCTAAACAAGGTGCATCTAGAATAGAAAGAAGTTAACATACTTTGGAGGTTCCTTCCAAGGAGTGCAAGAGTCCCACACCCTGGGGGATGATCCCATTGTTATAATGAGATACTAAATCATTTTATGGCACACAAGTCTAAGGTGATAGGTATAAAAGAGTCATGTACAATAAATCACAAGAGCCATTTGCATGCAAGTGCATGTTTAAAGTGATAAAATTTATCATTTGGATATTATATACCCTTAACACTGGTGATGAATATTTAGTTTTTATATGTTTGATAATATCAACCTCCAACTTCACCTACACCATATTTTCAATCTCACTCTTCTAGACATATGGAAACTTGTATGGTTTAAGGTTTGGCAAGTGACTCAATAGTAATAGTTGAATGCATAATCTTTATCTCTTTTTGGTGGTATTACTCTTGGTATTGCTTCAAAAATAAATTAGTGTTTATTACCAATTTCCTATAAATATGAATATGTAGACATATTTATTTGTTTTACTTCTAATGAAATCACTTGAGCTACAAACCCATCTGCTCCATTTTTGAGAGAAATTTATATTTTCTAACGATTGTAGATACTTATATTTAGTACAAGAATTGTTTCATAATAATTTTAGGTGACTTTACATGTATATATCTCATACTAGAAATTAATTACTTAATGGTTCACATCACTTGGTCTTTTGATTATCTTATTGATTCTTTTTGGTTGGGTGACAATTTTATCCTATCATCTTTAGCCTCACTTAATATATATATATATATATATATATAAGGCTGAAAATGACTCCAAGATGAAAACAATGGGAATATATATATATATATATATATATATATATATATATATATTCCCATTGTTTTCATCTTGGAGTCATTTTCAGCCTCGAGTTAGTTTCACCATTCACAGTTAGTATTAAATATAGACACTGATCAAAGATGATAGCAATGAGCTAGGCATATTTTTAATTTATTTTGGGCATGAATCACTTTATAACCATTATTTACCCTTGTTTAAACTTATTTTGGTCATACGTTGCTTGATATTAGGTCCTTAATTCAAATTCATAGGATCTTATATATAAAAATTCACTATAAGGTATTATAGGATAAGAACTTTGGATTGTCAAGAAATAAAAAAATTACATATTACCTCTATAGAATTATTATATCTAAATCTGAAGTATAGAAAGGTAAATTTACATCTACATAATTGTACCTATATGAAATCAATTTAGATATTCAAATAAATTAAACTAATCCTAATATAAGCTAAAATTCAACTAAGCTAGAGCAACAAAAAAAGAAAATAACAATCAAAACTTCACACTTTGAATACAAGATTTTTCCATTGTGATGTATATCTAATTTGCTCTTTCAAATATGTGGTGCTCACTCCTCCAATGCAAAGAGAGAATGGGTAGTGTTTTGGTGAAAAAAATGAGACTTTGATTTGAATTTATTTGCTTTGATTCACTTGTGTGTAAGAGCTATATATTTCATAATTATGATTTCAAAATTTATGATGCTTAAAAATGGAGATTTACAGGTTTATTTATAGATACTTGGAAAAGGATCCAACAATGGAGGATCATTTGGAATTTTTCAATGCTCTAAATGATCAATGGTGGAGGATGAGTCCTCACCCATGAGGATGGATACATTTTTAACTTGGTTTAGAAAAGAGTGGGTTTGGTTAGTTGACTCAACAAGACTAAGTAATTTTGAATCACAACTCAGGGGAGGAGTCATAAGAGTTAGAGAGTTATGTAGATTTGGTTGGGATGAGGGAGAAAAATGTGGGAGAGGTTTGGATAATTAGAAAATCCAAATTTTAATATTTAAAATAAGGATTTAGGGGTGTAAAATTGACTTATTCAATATGTTGAATTATTCAATTATTTGATTTTGGGAGGAAATGTAATTTATTAATTTACGAAGAATTATTAAATAGATTTAGGTGCATTTCAACACTAAATAAAATATAGATGTCTACATTTGGCACTCTTTGAAATAGTGTTGTAAATTAATATTATTTTGAAGAATAGTAGAAGTATAGTATTGATGATAGAAAAGAAAAAAAATCCTTAAATGAATGAAAATGAGTGTGATGATACCCCCCCTAAGGGTTTGTGTAAGAAATATACAAACTCTCAAAATTCATGGAAAGAAGAAATGGTTAAAATGATGTGGTTGGTTGTGTAAAAATGTTACACCTAGTTAATGAAAACTATATTATGCGTTTGAAAAATAATAATTTAACTATTCATAGACTATATGCTTATTTTTGTTTGCTAATGACTCAGGGGTCAATTCAGTAGGTGTGAGAATGATATATCATAGGAATAGTAAATTATAGATCTATAAATAGAAAAAGGTATTGATTTTTAAAATGATTATGGATTTTACGCATATAAATGATTGTAAGAATTTGAAAACAAATTCAAAATATTTTGATTTAATGTTTCTTAATTTACTTAGGTTTAACAAAATAATGGGTTAGATGGGGGGTAATAGATGGGTGGATAGAAAAATATAAGTAAGAGAAATGGTGGAGTAGAAAAACATTTGTTTAAATTAATCTTCAAGGTTAGGGCCTAAAAAATTGCATAGTGAGATTTTTACTTTGAGCTTGGGGAGGAAAATAGACTGTGTTCCACACCATGAGCACCAAATAGAGACAGTGAGACATTTCTAGAGACTTGAGAGGAGTGGTCCTCTGTAAGTCACTTATTTTTTGAATTTTTTGAGATTTATTAGCATTTATTAGGGTTTAAAAGGGATTAAAACAAAATTAGTGTTCTAAAAATGGTGATTTCAACATCGATTTTAGTAAATTTGCTAGGGTAAACAAAAATTTCATGAAACATTGAGGCAAAATCATCAAACTACATAGTATTTTTGTTTTGGAGGTTTTTAAATTTTTATCATTATAGGTGGTAATGAAATATATTTATAGGGTATCAAAATCATCAATGTTCGTAGCAATTTTGTTGAAGTTAGCATTGATTTTGTTAGTAGCAATTTTGTAAAAGCTAGGAGCAAATTTGCTTAATATATATGTGATTTTGTAATGTTTTTATGATTTTTAGAGGGGGTTTTACAAGAAATGAATATTCAGTGAAATAATTTAAGTGTATTATGGTTAAATAGTTATATGTTAAAGAAAATAAAGTTTTTAATGCTTATGTAAAACTTGTAAAATGCTAACGATGTTTGATTTATAGGAGGTATTACCAGTGATGGTGACATGTGAGTATAGATCTATAGCTATGGTATGCATGGCTAGCATCATAGAGTATAATTTTGGAATTCTAGAGGTGAGTGGGTTATCCTACATTGCACAAATGCCAAAGGTTCAAGATGATGGAGTTCTATTGACTACACTAGCAGAGAGGTAGCATAGTGAGACAAACACATTTCACTTGCAGACTGGTGAGATGACTATTGCATTCAAAGATGTCTATCAAATTTTATGGATTCTTATATGAGGTAGACTAGTGTATTGGGGATAGGTTCTATAAGATGTTACATTATACTAGATTTTTGGTGATAGCTTGATCCTAATTGTTAGAGGTGGGATTGATGTAGACTATTTCACTAACTTATAAATGGATTCTTTGACTATTGTACTTATGACTATTATTTGTGACATGTTGCTTTCTGCCAAGAGTGGTAGACTATGTCTTATTGGATTAATAGATGTTATTTGGGATATGATGGAGATGGGAGAGAGTTTTTCATGGGATCCATGCATGCTAACGCATTTATACCATGGTTTATATCACTTTATCTCTTTAGGTCAAGTTGAGATAGGGCCTTTGACACTACTATAGGTTTGGTGTTAGGAGCACATTACTAACATGGGATGAGGATGAACCTTTGGCATATGTATGGCATGTGATCATTGGGACATTTAGACCACACTTGGGTGACCTAGAGTTATACAAGAGAGTAGTTGATGAGCTAAGTGATGACTAGGTCACCTAGAGACCATTTAGAGAGATTGTATGGCCTTGGCCTCATGAGGATATTCATATATACTACATGATTTCCCCTTAATAAATCATTAGGAGACACATATACAGTTTAGAGAGATATCTTCTTGATAGGGTGATGAGATAATTTGGTGTGATGTAACATATACTAGTTGGTCCACACATATTTTCTCGGGTAGTATGGGAGAGAGCATAGTGGGACATGACTATTGATCCTATTATTTTTTACCATAGTTGGAGACATTTATAGACTATGAGATTGAGGGATAGGAGAGATTTCATTGGTGTAGGAGTGGTTTATGGATACATAGACTGGTGGACTCAATAGATACTAGTGAGATTACAATGCCATATGCACCACCACAAATATGGAGATAAAGATTAATGGCTATCTTGAGTACAAAACCATGAGGTAAAAGTGGATCCTAAATTAGGAGGGATGTTATAGGTGATAAAGGATGATCATGTCCATGAGTAAGAGGTAGAGAATATTTTATGGAGACTAGTTAGCTTCATGATGTGTCAGTAACTGATGGAGAGGATATCAAGATTTTGTGAGAGGAAAGGGTGGAGATGGATGTGGACATAGAGAAGAGGATAGGGGAGATACACATTTGATATAGGTATAGAGTGAGTAAGATGATAGAGGACATGAGACTACTACTAGAATAGCTTAGGTTACACAAATAAAGAGAGGGGATGGTGCAAGCTCTCAACATGCTTTTAGATCTACAAAGGAGTATGATTTTATTAATAGACTCTAAGATGAGATTCGGGCTTGAGATAGAGAGATTTATAAATTACACCATGAGGTATCTAGATTATAGGGTGTAGTCAATGGTAGAGGAGATCAGACTATAGAGATTAAGTGATTACAGGTTGAGGTAGATAGGTTAAAGGGTATTATGGATGGGATGGGGATGTCATGGCTACAAGACTAGTGACCCATGATGTAGAGACATAGATGCCAATTTACACACCTCTTGTACAATGGTATAGATAGGAGAGGGACATAACTCGGATGGAGTTTAGAGAGGCTAGAGTATAGCTAGCTAGTGAGGGATAGTTAACTACATTGGATAGGGTGATGTGGGTAATGGATTAGGATACATATTATAGGATTCTATATGATGGATTTGTACTATGGGACTAGAGGAAAACATCATTCAAAGAGTAATCTATGAGATGATCAATGTTTGTGAGATTTGTGTAGCCTATGGAGTCAAATCGATTAATAGGGTAGGTTCCATGTGTGATGGGACCTCCATGGGGTATATCATAGCATGTAAATCTATTCCCAATATTAGATAATACATCTAAGGGATAGGATGAGATAAAGCTATAGGGTTTACTATGATAGATAGAATTCATTTATGTATACATATATTGAGATGTACCTTTTGTATAGACACATGTGATATATGTGTGTGTGTGTGTGTGTGTGTGTGTGTGTGTGTGTGTGTGTGTGTGTGTGTGTGTGTGTGTGTGTGTGTGTGTGTGTATGCATGTGTGTGTTTTTATAGACACACACACACACACACACACACACATATATATATATATATATATATATGTACATGTATATACATACATACATACATACATATATATATATATATATATATATGTATATGTATATATATGTACATATACATACATACATACATATGTGTGTGTATGTGTGTGTTTACATATATGTGTGTATGTATATGTATATGTATATATATGTACATACATACATACATACATACATACATACATATATATATATATATATATATGTATGTATGTATGTATGTATGTATATGTACATATATATACATATACATATACATACATACATATATGTACACACACACACACACACATGTGTGTGTGTGTGTGTGTGTGTGTGTGTGTGTGTGTGTGTGTGTGTGTGTGTGTGTGTGTACACACAAACACACACATATTGGTTTACATGGCTTGGATGGATATATGTACAGGTAGGTGATATCACTGGTTATACTTCTTGAATTTTATTTTGTGTTAGCATGTATTAGTTTTAGCATTTATTTTCAGCATTTTATTATTATGGATTCATGACTGACATATAAATAGATAATTCTTATGGATGAGACACTAATACATATTTGTTTATTTCCATTCTTTGCATTGGATTTCTAAAAAAAATTGAGTATTTTGAGCAACCTTGTTTTTAATATAGCATAAAACATAGTACCAACAATGATACTGAATAATCATGATGAGTATTTGATGTTTTAAGCATATTTAAATAAAATAAAAGAATAAATTTTTTATTTAAAAAGTATGTCATGATATAGTCATAACCATAATATATATGCATTGCACAAAATAATCTTGATAACACATAGAAAACAATAAAAAAGAAGTTTAACACCAAACAAAAATATTAATCTATGTGATTTAAAACACACACTAAAATAATGAGTGATTGAAACAAATGTAAATGAATGATTATGCTAAGTGATTAATGCAAACAAATGTATTCTAAATGATTAAAACAAATTACTAAAGGAGAAAGAAAGAAGATTAACCATTTGAAATGGCTAGAGATAAAAATGAAGTAAATAACCAAATTAATGGTTAAAGATAAAGAAAAGGATAAAAACAACCAAGTAAATGGCTAGGGATAGAAAACAAACAAAATAACAAACAAAACAATCACATACTTAAAAATGGAAAATTTTGAAAAAGATGTAAATAAGGATAAAATTTAAACAATGACAAGATGATGGTAGCCAAGAGCAAGGATAAGAAATGAAAAAGTGAGGGACAAGATAAAGGAAAACCTAATCTAATGTTTGGGGAATGGATGATGGGGAAGGTGATGACTGAGTTGACCGTAGAGACCATATGTCTCTAAGCACTACCTACATAATCCACTTAGATAATGTCTATTATGAATATCAAGCCAGATGCAGTTATCCCAATATGGGAATTGATGAGAAAGTGGATCATTAATGAAGCAAGTAAAGTGTTTGTGATGAAAAGGATGTACAAGTGACCCACTAAAGAATAAGTGAACGACGTGGAAGTAACTATTGTGAAGTTGATGATTTGGAATACTTGGATTTATTTTGGTTTTTGTGATGCTTTATGATTTTTTTTGTATTTTGTATTTTGTATTTTTATTTTTACTTATTATGCTAAAATACGGTGCAAGACATTTTTAATAATCATAAGCAAGAATGCAAGTTTACAAAAGTAATATCAGCCCTGAACTCTAACAAGTGATAGGATAAAATGACTAACAATGGACAAAATGACACACTTGGAAATATACAATGGATAACTAAAGGATGATGCCCCAAAGTAATAGGGGTAGTTATAGATACTGGTTTACACATGGTGCATTAGTTGACAAAAATAACATAATGACTATATACAAGACTTGGTTGATGCATTGATCAATTATTTTGCTAGGGATGATAATTGCTTGTATTCATAACACATATTTCTCAATTTGTAGCAAAAGAGTTAAATGAATTAATGGTATAGAACATTTGATCAAAAAATTATGTATAACAAAGAATTGTAGCTAAAATATTTATAAACAAAAGTTAAAGTATACATCTTGCTGAACTTACAAAAATACTAACTTTATGGGTTGTGTCTAGAAAGGACTAGCCTTGATAGAGTCAGTTAATGGGATAAAGTATTCCCCTTTTGTAGAATATACATATAAAAAATATACTTGAAGAAATATTATTTTTGATCATCTTTTTACTTTTTTACTTGCTTTATAACCCCCAATATTTAATCTCATGTGACTAGGTAGACACATGGGCTTATCACCAAAGATGACATATAGGCGAGTAAGGATATCTCCCCCAATGTTAATCCTATGCAACTAATAAGATGTGAAGGCTCAACATCAAAGATCAATGAAGGGTGAGAGATATGAATTTTAATTTTGATAAATTTTTTAAATAAGAATGTTTTTATTATGTGAGAGAATTATACCCCTAATTGTGGCCCCATGCAACTAGCAAGATGAAAGGATTTATCACCGAAGACAAAGATAGGCAAGTAAATTCTCCACTTTCTTGTAGCATGCTTTAATGTTTTATTATTCAAAAGGGAAATTTGTAAAAGGAGACTCTATCATAAGTGATCTTATAAACAAGACTGTGGGCTGGTATGTTTTAAGTTTACTAAAGAGAAAAATATTTATTCTACTCATAATATTTAAAGCAAGAACCAATGTGACATAAATTTTGAAAAAAAATGTCTTTTATGAGATAATGTAATGATATGGTATTATGAATAAGCTGCAATTTGAAACATTTATGTTATGTCTAAAAACTAAAAAATCACTAAACATAACATTTGATATACAAAACCGAACTAACATTATAGTGGAATGCAATACTATGAAGATAAAATGAGTGAAAAACAAGATGCCCCCAAATGTCAAAAGACCAACAAATAAAAATATATTATATTTTTGGTCTTTTTTATGATTATATTATGTTTATGATTTTTTGGCATTTGTACTGAATGAAAGGTTATAAGACAAATAATGTTCTTGATTCTCTAGATTTTACCCCATGCCTACTTTAGATAGTCTTTGTTGCTCTGATTAGATTTCCTCTCCAATTTCTATTTTAGTCCTATTATTGAATCTAAAGATCACGTGACTAGGATGAGTTTGTTGAGCCCACCAAACACTACTATCAAACCACCCAAAACATTTCTCTTGATTAGGGAATCCTTTTTGAATGAAGATGTCCATATATAAGTTTATTTGACAAAGTTTAGTAGTAACTTTGGTTTTCCTTGGAAAAATACAATTATCAAAGAGACATACATTGATGTGTTTGATAGTGAAGCTAAAGTCTAGAAATATTCTAATAGTTTGTCTAACCATAATAGAATCTGGATGCCTTTTTCGATAAGGATTACAAGCTATGTTTTTAAATGGTATTAAACACCCTGGACTAATAAATTATTGGTATGTACAAAAGCTAATATCCCTTACCCAACCATTGTTAACTAACCACCAAATACTATAAAAGTCAAAATATGATAAATTTCTGTTGTCTATTCTAACTTCTTAGTAAATCTAGAATATTCAAAATGACTATGTTGTGTTTTGAAATTAATCTTGAAGTCATGATCCAACTTGTTGTAATGCCATTCCACTAGTGTGGCATAATAAGTATGTAACATGGGAGTTCATATTTTTTCATGTAATATGATTGGGAGATCATTCTATGTGGTATCTTGCCTAATTGACTTGACATTTGTAATGTTTTAGGTATGACTATCCTCAAGAAACAAAGAATTGATTTGTTCATCCATGGGTATTCTTTGATTGTCTTTAGAGCTTCAAGTAATGGTTAGTGATGTAATATCTTTCTAAATGCGATGCTATCAAGGATGTTTATAGATGTGATAATTGATAAGTTGCCATGAGATAAGTATAATGGGGTCCTTTGTTGTGGATTCTAGTTGACATGTGTAGGTAATGTAATGTTGATATGAAAAAGAAGAATTGCATTGGTGGTGGTGGAACAAACTACTTTGATATTGTAAATATATTTTTTTAGTAATTATGGATGAGGATTCTTCCCTATTTATAACATTGTCTCTATCATTTACATTTTTATCTATTGCTAAGGCTATAGTTGGGACCAAAGTGGACATTGAACTTTTTATTAATCCCAAAATAAAGTGGATATCAGTTTTGGACAATATATTTTCCCTTAGTCTAGATCCATCTATTAGAAGAGCTTGTTGAAGCACTTTAGTACCATAATTATTTTTTACTACTCTTTTGGAAATGTTTGATCTTGGATGAAGAGCTTTCTAGTATTATGAACTTTTGGGTATTGGTTTAAAATCATATGATATTTTGATAGGTAGATTAGATGACATTTGGGTTAATATTGGATGTTGATCAAAAATGGGTATTTGGTCAAAAATCATTGTTTGGTAGATAATGGATGAAATACTATAATTTTTATTTGGATATGAAATGTTGTGATTTGGATCTGAAGTGACATCTTGACATATTTGTAAAATTGACCTTTCAAAAATGAATAGATGTGGGTTATGTCTAATGTATTCTATATATGCCATCTCTTGACTAGTGAGATGTGGTATGTTAGAATTGTAATCAGTAGATGGGAAGTTTGATTGGAATGAAGGGTTACTAGTGATAGAAAGATATTATTGTGGAAAGTTTTGATATTCACTAGTAACAAATGGTGTTGAAGAAGTGGCTTGATTTTGGAACAATTGATCTATTGGGTTTGTGAATGTGTGGTTATTGGTGAATAAATTTAGGCTTGAGTTTTGGGGTGTACTAGATGCAAAATCAAATGATTAATTTTGATTATTATAGATAGGTTGATTTGGATGGGCATAAAAATTGGAAGGTGAATTTATATGGTACACATTTAGACTTGAATGGATTTGGGTTTGACTAGAGAATGTATTTTGATATATATGAGTATTAGAAAATAGTAGTGATGGTGGACTAAAAGTTTTACTTATGATGACATTATGATTAGAACCATATGGATCTATGTATATAGTTTGATTTGTGTTAGGTGGTATTTGATAGGTGGATGAAGTAGGAATAGAAGAATAGTCCAAAAAAAATTGATTATTGTATTTGGGGAATTAAGTTCAATCTATCCCTAAATTAAAGTTTAGATATTGTTCCATAAGTGAATATGAATAGGAGATTAATTAATGATGTGGATTAAATTGGTTGTTTGGGGAATTCAAATAACTATCCATATTATGACTCAATTGATTAAGGTTTGAGTTTGAATACATATTTAAACTTAGATTTTGATTAGCTTATGGTTGTTTGACTCAAAGGTGAACTTTAATCAAAGTTGGGTGAATTGAATTCTAGATTATAATATGAATTGTGATTCAGATTGAAAATAGTTATGTTATGGTTCCAATATGCCATGATTTTTACAATGGGCAATAATAAAAAACAAAATGTGACTGAAAGTTTAACTAAATGATTTCAAAAATGATTACATGCCAAGGGAAAGGAAGAAATAATGACCAAAAATATTTTATTCTAAATAATGACCAAAAATATTTTATTCTAATCAAATAAATAATTGCACAAAAAGGGTGAAAATTAAGATGAAGGGTCGTGAACAACTATTAGGCTTTCCATTATCACTCACTCATTTGTGGTCTTAATTGTGGCCTAATATTTCAAAGCACTAACCATAGAGGATCCTATCATTTCCATGGCCCACTGAGTCTATTTTAGAGGGTGTTTAAAGTTACTTCTCAGTGTTAACCACTAACTAATGTACCAAAGTTGAATGGCAAAATTTTTATCTTAGGCTTAAGGTTTATATGATTTTATCTAGGGGAAATCATGAAAGAAAGTGATAGATCAGAAGTACATTATTGGGTCTTATCCTAAAGTGCCCAACACAATCATAGGGGTCTCAATGTGTCGATAATTTTAAATATTGGATTTTGAGTTAGCTATTGAAACCCTAAGTATTGGAGCATAAAAGCCCCTCACATCATGGTATGCTTAAAACACACAACCACTTAGGAAATTGAAATAGTTAGGCCTTAATTTATATACCCCATTGATAATATGAGGTTTGTCCTACTATGTGGTAGTGAAATCCATGGTCAATAGAGCCCCTAAGAAAAGAAAAATAAAAGTAGATACCCATTTTTGATTTCTAAGTTTCATCACCAATGTAACATTGAGGAAAGAGCATATGTGGATATTACTTGGGTAACATGAATAATTATGAAACCAATTTTGATTTCTAGGTATAATTACCAATGTAACACCAAGGAAAGAGTTACATGAATTTCACAACCACAAACAAATTACTGAAATAAACGTGATGTAATTACTAAATTTTTTTAAAAATAAAAATAATAAACATTAGCAACAAGAAAAAATAGTTTTTTTATTGATTCTTAGTTGATCCTCTTTAGCAAACATCCTAAAAACAAGGTGTTAAATTTTTTTTAATCTAGAAATTAGATAACCTGTAATGAACAAGTGAAAAATAATGAAATATAACTAAAAACTCAGTCAAGTCAGAAAAGTGGAATTGAAATAAGACCATGTAGAAGAAAATAGAGATTGAAAAGAAGAAAATAGAAAGACCCATGCTTAAGAGACAATTTTACTATGTAGAGCAATGAGTTTTCTATGATAAATGATTAATTCACTACTAATATGAAAAAACTTGCTATAGAAGAAGATGAAATTTCTACACACAAATGATTTCATTGTAGACACTGATGATTTCACTATGGAGAATTGCGATTTAACTATAAGGTGGAACTATTTCATTTTTTTGGGATGAAAATGTTGTTGACACTAAAAAATCATTATTTCTTAAAAAGAGAACCAAAAAATAGGAAAACATAGGAAAAAGGGCAATTTTTCTATTAAGTCCCACAATTTTACTGTTAAAGCCTCTAAATTCATTGTTACACAGAGAAACATACACAACCAAATAGAAAACTAGTGACAACAACCTATAATCTATACAAACACTAAATTAAGTAAGATTAAACATAAAATGCAATCATAAACAATAAAAACAAAAAGGTAAATGCTATCTAAGTGCAAAATATGATGATAAGAATATTATAAAGATGTGAGAAATATCCAATCAGATGTGTCAAAAATGTATGAACTAAATTTAGATATGTAGATAAAGTAAACTAATCCTAATTTAAGATAAAATTAAAATAAGATAAAGTAATAAATAAATAAAACAATAATAAAAAATTCACACTTTGAATACAATATTTCTCAATTGCGATGCATATCCAATTTGCTCTTTCAAGTATGTGGTGTTTGCTCCTCCAATGCAAAGAGAGAATAGACAGTGTTTTGGTGCAAAAAGGGAGAGTTTGATTTTCTTTTATTCACTTTGATTCACTTGTGTATAAGATTTATAGATTTCCTAATTGAGATTTCAATATTTATGATTTTTGAAAATGGAGATTTATAAGCTTATTTATAAATACTTGGAAAAGGATCCGATGGTGGATGATCATTTGGACTTTTTCAATGCTCCAAATGATCAAAAATGGAGGATGTGTCCTCACTGATAAGGATAGAGAAATTTTCATCCTGGTTGAGAAAAGAGTGGGGTTGGTTAGTTGAATCAATAAGACTAAGTCTATTTGCTTGACAACTCAGGGGAGGAGTCATAAGAGGTGGATAATTTTTTGGATTTGGTTGGGATGAGGGAGAAAAAGGTAGGAGAGGTTTAAATAGGTGGAAAATCCATATTTTATTATTTAAAATAAGGATTTAGGGGTGCATAATTGACTTATTTAATATGTTGAATTAATTGATTTTGGAAGGAAATGTTATTTATTAATTTAAGAAGAATTATTAAATAGATTTAGGTGCATTTTGACACTAAATGAAATTTAGGTGTCTATAGTACCATGGGTAAGATAGGATAAAAATAATATAGAATTACATAAAAAATTACACACATACACCTTAGTGGGAGAACTACATTTCATTTTTATCCCTCTTTAGGGTATTTGTGATGCTTTGTAGTGTCTGGTTAGTCAATGGGGATTTAACATGGTTAGTCCAACTCAACCCTCTCACTCGACACCCACGTTTGATATTGGATTACTTATGTAGAACTAGGGGTTGATAGTAAAGGTTTATATACATGATTTCAAAGGAAATAGAAATAATAAATAGATATTACATACCTAGGTACATCATCATAGAATACAACATGATATTCATTTGTGTAGGGTCAATACCAGCTTTTATAGGTCAATATCACATGTCAATAGTGACCTAACAAGACAATTTTGACCAAAAAACAACATAAATAAAATAATCATACATAGATAATTTACACAATCCCATTTATATATTCAAAGTTTGTAATATCATGAAAAACAAGCTATCTACTCATCCCTCTATTTAATTACTATATTTAGCATATGCTACTTGTTAAATCATTGTAATTATTTTTAGTATTTTAAATTTAGATGTATGCTTAAATGCCATTTTCATTTATCTAAATTAATTATATTATTTTATATCCTATTATGGTTTATAAAACTAAATTAAGGTAAAACATATTGTTAAACCTGTACACTAATCAAACCATGCCAAACCCTATATCTACATTAGGGTTTTAGATTTCATCCTTTGGGTTTTTATTTTCAAACATGAATTTTGACTATTCTAAAACTTTAGTATCTTCATGATTGTTTACCTATTCAAATTATGAACTATATATATATATAAATATCTTATTTGAGGCCTAATAGATCTAAAATGGAGAAATATTTAAAAACCTCTAGTAACTCTCATTTTATAGATTTATTATTATCTATAAACTCCATCCCTTATTTGTATGATAATGAATGGAATAATAAATAAAAATGTGTGATTAATAATGTTAATTTTGTACAGGAAGAATAAAATAGTAAAGGGATCGATTATAACCATGAATATTAAGAGGATTGGTACAATAATGAAGATTATGAAGACAAATATGAATATACTAATTCTGAATAAGAAAAAGCTACATCCTCAACTTCCTCTTTAAACTATTCTCTAAATCACACACTATAACAAAAGGAAAACAATAATAGTGAATATATTCATGTTCGTAACATGTTTCATGAAATAAAAATTGAAGATTATCCTTGTAATACACCTTGTTTATCTCTAAAACTTTCCATAGCACTTCATCTCATTAACCTTTATAAAACAAAAGCATAAACATTACATAGAAATGGAAAAGAGTGTGAAATTCCTTCTCTTCATAGAAATATAAAATGAAAGATAAATTTATTATCTCTCTATAAATTGCAAAAGAATGTGAAATTCACTCTCTATATAGAAATGGCAAAATAATGTGAAGTTTCTTCTATCTCTCTACAAATACTATAAGATAAAAATACATGATAATTATTCTATTCTATTTGAATATAATGTTAATATATCTCCTCACATGAAACTTATATTGAAACAAAATATGATAAACCTCCATGTTATGATAATTTAATTATATGTAATGATACATCTTCAGAATGTGAATCTATAGAATATAATATTACACATTACTATGATGACTCTTCTCAACCTATGTCTTGGTGTGTGTGTGTGTGTGTGTGTGTGTGTGAAACCTTATTCATCTATTCATAATAATGCCTTATGGAAATTTAAAATAATCACATTTAATCACTTAACAAACCTCTTAGAGATCTTAACTTGCCTTGTAAATAATTTATATCCTTAATTCCTGTTATGGGTGCCTTGCAGCACAATATGCATCATCTCACCTTAGAAATAAAATCATATCATGCTTGAATTAAATATAATTTTATATATGGAAGCCTAATTGTGCATAATATCTTAAATTCACCATTACTATCTTGCTTCATCATTCCTATATTCTATATGTTCTATAGAATTGGTGACCCTTATTTATATCTCATTAACTTTAGAGATTGAATGTAAAAATATGATAGTATTCAGTTCTTACTAAAAGTGTTTACATAAAGTTTATTTATAAATTATTTAAATTGGTCTTACTCTTTTCCTAATGAGTTTTTACACTTTTATATTGAGTTAAAAGATAAATTTTATTAATGTGATACATTAAAAATAAAGGATAAATTATTACTTATGAATGTTAAACTCTCTTTATCAAGGAAAATTAGAGCTAAATTTTAATTATGTTTTATGATTCATGAATTTTATATGTACTAATTGATATATCAACCAATACATTTAGAAATAGATTAGATATTTTTAGGGGTCTTATATATTCTCTCAAAATAAAACTTCTTTATTGTATTTGTGATTCATTTCAAGCACTTTACTATAAGACTCTTGCATTAGAATAAGAATTGTTACTAATTCAAATCTTAAAAAGACATATGAAGACATTAATTATAACAAGAAGTCTCATATAAGAAAACCAAAGAAACTATTCCATTTCTTAATATAAATATTTCAACCAAGGAAAATAAGGTCAAGGTCTTAAATAAAGAGAAACAATCAATTTACAAAGCAACATCTGAAGCAAATAAAGCTACCTTTAATAAGTAGAAAACACTCAATTACAATGGTTTAGGAGACCGTCCACATGATATTATGCATACATTACTAGATAAGAAGTTGATCGCTCTACTTTTTAACTATTATCATCCTCCTCACAATCTTGAGAAATTAAAATTAAAATCATTTTGCATTTATACTTTTATTAATATATTTTAAGAAAATTATTATTATACAATATGAAATGATTATACAAATGTCAAATATAAATATTATTACTTTTTTAAAAAGTTGACAGTCAATTAACATGAAACCCTTCACCATCTTATTCTGTTATTTATTTGATAAAGATCAAAAATCTCTGAATATTCTTATTAAAAAACTAATAACCTATTAAACTTTTTAAGATGGTTTCTTTTTAAAAAAAACTTATTCCAATTAACTTTTATTTATCCTATCAATGATCATAATTATTATTACTATAAATAATATTTATTCACTCACAATAATATAACTATGATAATGCCTCAAGGTTTCCACATAAAACCCATATATCCTCAATTATATTTTTTATAACATAGCCAATCCTCCAGTTTACATATTGTATCAATATATTTAAATAAAAGTAAGGCAATAAACACATAATGTGTCAACGTAAGAAAATAGTAAAAAAGGACTATTGTTTTCACATGCCAGATAAGAACTGTAACAATTTCTTAGTCATAATCATGATAAAATCAAAAGTAAAATAAGTAGTATCCTTATATATTTAATAAATAGTTATAACCAATTTGGCTATGTTATAAGGGTAACATGCAGAAAATATTTTATATGTAATATCTTCATGAAATATATTGATAGAATCTCTATGGAAGAGACCATGGTAAGTATCATTAGATTATATGTATGCATAGGATATATGTTATTTACATCTTCTATATTAATGTAAAAAATAATTTATTGATGTAAAATGGGGTAGAAAAATTCTAAAATCAAAGGGTAACATTTGTAATTTTATGAATAAATGTGTTTTAAATATATTATATTTATAGAAATAATTTTCTACCAATTTTTTCTAAATTTATGTGGGAGAATGGGAGAAATGATAAAATAATTATATAGAAAAAATATCTTTTCACATTTTTTAATATAATATAATATAATAAATATAAAATAATAATTTTTAAACATAAATAAAGAATATTTTATACTAAAAAGTATAAATAAAGAGTAAAACATATTTCTATAAAAATATAATAAACCTATATAGAAATTGACATCACATATCATAATGAAGGCAACGTCCCCCTATGACACTTAGTGTCATCCACATTGAAGGTACACATGCCACTTAAATCCATCATATCTTGCATGTGTGGTTTTTCACCTTGAAGGGCCTAATCATGGCATTTCAGTCTCTTATTCATTTCAAGGCAAGGGAACACAATTATGTTTGGAAGGATTTGGAGGGCATCCCTCATATCACAAGCTCTAGCTATTTTTCCAGCATCCAAAACCCTCGACTTGCTCCCTCTAACCTTGTGACTCCTGTCAACATGGGTGGCGATAGAGACTGAATGGAGCCAACATCTTGAAAAGAGGTTCATGAAAATAAAAAGGTGTGGAAAAAGCTCAAGAAAGGTGGGATAACAGAGTATATGGAGCGTATCACTAAACATAATCCTTTGGTGGTAAGAGATTTTGTTGTTGTTTGGTCAAAAAGGAAGGTTTCCATGAGGGGGATTTCCATTAATTTTTTTGAGTTTATAGGAGAAGTCATAGGCATGGCTTACAAGAGCATGAAAGAATACAAGGATCAATCAAAGAAATATGAGTCACTACAATGATTTTTTTGAACCAATGAATTTGTGCAAATGGAGAAAAAGGGATTTCCCCGCACCGACTTGCCCAAATATTGGCCCAAAGTTTGCTTACAGGTCAAGAGGTACATGACCCTAGATGGTAAGTACACCTTGATATTTTTGCATCATTTCATTAATTTTAAGATCATCCTTCTCTATTTTCTCCTGAAATCCTTGGAAATCACAGTCCTCCTCCACTAGGTTAATGTAACTAATCTAATCTTGCATTAAGGCCTCATCTTTCTGCTAGTAAAAAATGGCTATACCCTACTTAGATAAAAATTCCCCCATGAAGGATCCTCCTCTGAGGAAGACTCCTTGAAGGGGGATCCCTCTACATGCTCCCTCCCTACCATTAAACTTTCTCCTTGTAACAGCTTGCCCCATTCCCCTTTAGATGACCTTCCCTTGAAAATGAATTTTTCATCCCTAAACCTAAATCCATCGCCTTCGGTTCCCCTTCCACCTATGATCAGAAAGGTAAGGCCATTGTAATAGAGGAGCAAGAGAAAAACAAAGTAATGTTATAAAATTTTAACATAAAGGTCCAACAGGCAAGTTTCAATTTGGTGACACTGATCCATGATTGGAACGAGCTTCACCAGATGGTATAGGCCATGACCCATGTGTTGGTGTAGTCTTCCCTACCCCCTCCCCTTTCCCTAGTTCTAAAATCCCCTAAGGACCTAAAATCCCCCTAGGGTCCCCCCTAAGCATCCCTTCCCCCAATTGAAAGGTAGGAAATGTTTGGGGATGATTTTTCCTGATGAATAAGCTAAGGGTCCTAGCAATCAAACTAGAGCTAAAGCCTCAAAAGACAAGACCAACTTTCCACCAAAGGAAAATTTTGCTATGGAGGATATCCAGGAAGGTCCCCCTAATTAACATGTTTTCTATGCCTGATCTTGTTTTAGTTGTTTAGACTTTTTCTTTTTATTTATTTTGGCCATGTAAAGCTTGGTTAAAACTCTTTATTTCACTTTTGTGGTTTTGGGTCCCTATAAATCCTGAGTTTACCTTATCTAATAATAAAAAACAAATATAAATAAAATGAATGTTATAATAAATAACTAAAAGAAATAATAGAATGAATTTATTTTAAATTTTTTCTAATCTCTATTTTCATCAAATTAGAATAGGAAAATAGCAATGGTTGACATAGGAGATTTTTTATATTCTTTATTTTTTTAAATTCAAAAAGAATAGGTTATGGTATAATTTATTATAATTTATAATTATTTCTTATTAATTCAACATTTTATAGTTTTGGGACATGAATAAAAACTATGAATGATAACATTGATATTATGAGTGATTTTAAAATATGTAAAACATTGATATTGATCATTATTACTAATTTTATTATTATTATTATTGTTAAATTATGGATATTATTTTATAAGTAATATTATTTTATTTAAAATATAGGAAAGTATAAGAATTTCATAGATTTTTTGGAAAAAGACTTTGAACATATAAAATATTCAAATTAAAAATTCATTAGGTCAAAAAAATTTAATTATTGAATCAAAAATTAAAATTAATAGTATAATAAAGATCTAAATTTCAACTTATTTTTATTCTTTAAAAAATTATGCAAAATTATATGCATAAAAGAAGAAATTTATATTATAAATTTATGATGATTTCAAAATATATATTTTTTACAACATTCTTGTAAAATTCTTCCATAGTACTATTGTGTTACCTAATTGCCACAAAATTTAGATGACTTTATTCTTTATATATGATGGTGAAAAAAATTTCATGAATGTTTTGTTGAAGGGACAAATAACATTAAAGTTGGGAAGTGTGACGAGACAAAATTTGAAGATGATCTGGACACATTTAGAAATAGAATACACATTGGAACCTATAATATGCTTGTTATTGGGGTATGGGGGATGGCAGGGGCCAAAAATAATCCTATTTCAATCTTTATTATAATAAAAACATAAATTTGTAAATGAATATTTTATAAATATTTAAAACTATAGAGAATATATTTGTAAATAGTATTTATAAATATATAAATAAAAGTTATAAGTATTTAATATATATTATAAAATTTAATATTTTATATAAAAAATATTTTTTAGTTGTAGTTTATCTTTTTTAGAAATATTTAATGTATATTACAACATTTAATATTTTATGTTTTATATAAAACTATTTTTTTGGTTGTGGTTTTTTTTTCTAGAATTTAAGTGATTTTAAATAGTATAAAATTATTGAATAAAATAGATTGATTAAGATATATAATTATTTAAAAATTTTGATTTTAATAAATTAAATATAATAACTTGTTACTTCTATAAAATATTAAAATAATAATGTACTTAGATCACTCTGAAGGAATATAGTAATTTAAACTACACTAGAATGGAAATGTCTTATTTGGATTAGGAAATAAAGAGTGTGCACATGTCTAGACAAGCCCATGCTCCATGGTCACATGTGTATTCTCAACACTATCTAATGTTTTGTGAAAATGTCTTATGTAATTTTTCTAGTCTATGACACTATTATTTGTTTCACCTATATCTTATGAGGGTGCCTTAATTCTCATATTTTAAAGTCTATGAAAATGTCCTTATTTTCCTTTTATTTAATTCAAACCTTAATTTTTCACTATAAATAAACTATAAAACTGAGACAATGGGTGAAAGGTAAAGTTTTAGTTAACCTTATCCACCCATTTATGACTAATGGTTGCCTACATATCTAATATGATGATGAGGGAATCAAACCGTAAGTAGTTTTTCCACTTAGTTTAGTGTATGAAATTTTATGTATGGATTTCAAAATTTTACAACATATGGCTTGACCTTTAAAATAGTATTTAGACATAGGAATTTTTCATTGAGGGGTTTCATATTTTGAAGCTTTAGCTAAGTTCATGTCAATGTGTATAGTGATTTTAGTGATAGCTAGATATCTACCAGTTATGTTCTAGATGAATAATATATTATCTTGATTTGATTATTTGGTTTATTTTTTTGGTTATTTACTTTGAACCAACTCAAAAAATATGTGGGCTAATAATTATGGATGCTTTGAATTTTTTTAATTAATTGTTAAAGGGTGCAAGGACAAGTTAGATCCCTAAATGAACAAGTCTAATACAATGGAATTATCTCATAGGCCACATGAAAGTTTTTATAAAATAAAAAAAGTTCCTTAAGGTTGAGAGACAATCTATTAATGATATAAATCCATTTGAGTAATTACTAAGAAATTTGTGCACAACATTGATATCAATCTGGAAGGTTTAGGCTTGCATGTGAGAGAATCACTAGAGGAATCGTGGATAAAATTCATGTATGTGATCATAAGTCAAGTAAGTTAAGGTTTGGTCAATTTACACAATTTCAAGTTCTTAATACCAAATATGAATGTCTAAATTTTCCCTCATTTTATCAAATTAATGAAATTTATAAAGTAAAAAGATAAAAGGTGATACATGAGGTTAAATGTATAGTGTGTGTTCAACCATGTATTACATGTTGCTCCTTCCTTCATGAAAACATGTAATAAAACATGTACAAATTAGTCTTTACTCATGATTTATAAATAAATAATTAAATACATTAAACATATATGAAAGTGAACCTAAATATGAAAGAATAAACCTAGGTGCATGCAAACAAATCTTGTAATCTGAAAGACAATGGAGAATGGGGTCACCATGCCCTCTAGAAATGATTGACTAAGAACATGGGTTGAGATGAATATGCTTCAACCCTCATTTTAACTTGAAAATTAGCTAAAAATTCTACCATACATAAATTCATCCCCACACAACTCCAATAAATACTAGTGAATGGAATCCACTAAGAGTTCTAATAAATAGAAGTAATGCTTAAGAGTTTGAGTAAAGTTTCTAATTCATCCATTGTAGATGGATATATGACTCAATTTGAGTAATGCCTAAGCATAATTTATTTCTATAATAAATATAATAATAATAAATAGAGAATGACATGATTTTCCATTCCATATGGTGATCTAAGTAACAATCATATAACATGTGCCAATATTTCATGATATCTTTGAAACTTGTGAGCATATTTCATGCATATGCCCCCATTTTAATAACCTGTGTAGACTAAATCTATAATATATGTAATTGTCTCATGAAATTTGTGAAAATAACTCATAATATCATGAAATATGTGACATATGACCCACGTGTAAGTAAAATTTGTTATAATCTAAGTAAAAACTTATAATATTTGAGTAAAACTTTAATATCCTAGTAAATATGTACCAAATAACATACCATGTGCCCCAAAATGTAAATGTTATATGTTTTTTAAGGCTTAGTATTTTATAAAACCCATTTTGTATGGCCCCATTTTGAGGTGATGAATGCATAATATGAATTATTTATATGGAAAGATAGTATTTAAAAGCATCATGTTATATACAAAATATTTAATAATAATAATAATAATAATAATAATAATAATAATAATAATCATCATCATCTAAATATGTATGAGAAATGTATCATGAGCATACAAGGGTAATTTCATGATATATGTATGTATGTATGTATGTGATAATAAGTGGTGAATAATCGACATAGAAATTAATATCCATAAACAAGGTATTAAATACTCAAAAAAGTTCATGATGTGAATCATGATAAATAAGAAGAGTATGTGATGTAGATCTTAACACCAAAATCTCAAAAAATAATCATATATTTTACTTAAACATAACAAACAAAGTATAAAATTCATACACAATAAATCAAGTAATTATCACATAAGTACAAAGGCCATTTTTAATGGACAATCTAATGTCACACACCTAATGTAAAATTTAATGTCACAAACACAACAGACAATTCAATGCCACAAAAGCCAAGGATAAATTAATGTCACAAACACAATAGATAATTTAATGTCACACATGCAAAGGAAAAAATAATTCCCACACTTGAACATATTCAAGAAAGTGACAAGCAACAACACCAATCATGCATATAATAGACAAATCTAAAGTACATAATCAATGTATGTCATGATTGCATTAAAAAAAAATCAGATACAAGTAATCTACATAGTATGAATCAGAGCTAGTCATATGTAATAAATATAAGTTAGTTCTCTATGATGAATGAAAATAATAATAGAAATATACAATACATAGAAAATAATATATTCATAAATAATATAATACAATAAAATATACCTATACCTATAAATTGTATCATTGATTCAATAATATATTTTATACAATATATTTTTTTATACAATATATTTTTTTATACAATACAATAGTGAATAAATGTTAGTCATGTGTCATGCACAAGTCCTAGTTTTTTATTTTTGAAAACATGACCTATATATATTGTATTTTTTGAGTATTGTGAATAAATGTGTATACTAGTTTAGGAACCAGTCGATGCTCCTGTGTAAGTTCCCAGATGAATTAATACAATATTTCCTAATTAGGAAACTATAGTGATCTTCTGTATATCATGGTTGGTTTGTGATTAGCTTACTACAACCATGCATTGGTTTTAAATCTGATCTTATAATGCCTATCAATTATTTTTATGATGCCCATGCATTCTATTATAAATATCTAGATTTATTTAAAAGACATGCTAGTGGAAAATTAATTAACTTATTTTAAATCATATCTCTTATAAATTGACTTGGATATTATAAATATTATGTAGATTGTTTGAACCATTGATTGTAGATATATTCCATTTTTGAACCCATATTTGAGATTAAATATTTTTATGCACAAAGATATTTATTGGAGAGGCAAAGCTGAATTTAACACTATCATGCTTGAGATTACGGACATGTGTAATTTTATCCTTAAGTGATGTAAACCTTAGACTTAAAGCTTCAATTTAATTTTATTATTATTGTGAGCTAGCAATGGAACATGTGTTTGTATTATGATTATGTTTATTTTATTGAATTATTTTCTTTCCTTATCAACTTTAGATTGATTTTGATGGGATATTTTATTTAAACATGATTTGTCCATAAACTCTCCTAAATTGGTAGGTGTGAAAATATTTCAAGAAAATTACTCATTTAGATCAATAGGACCAAAATTTATCTTATGTAAATAATAATTTGTAGTCACTCACATATCATTGTTATCATCATCACTATTACGCTAATTTATGGTTGTGAAATTAGAATTTTATGAATTAACCAAAAGATGGATATTTGGAATGAATTCTTGTTTCTCAAGACTAACTTCTTGTGTTTTTATGAATGCTCATATCTTGTTCATTGCCATTTACTTTAATTGATTCTAAAACCTCATATGTTTGAATTTTTATTAATGAAATAGGTTTTTATAGAGGCACTATAGAATAATGTATATAATTTTCTTGTGAATTACCTCCATTATTGACTAACATAGTCTTATAGTATTTGAAGAGGATCATTGTTTGCAAGAAATATATACTCATGTCTATTATGTATAAATTCCACACTTGTGTAGTGTAGATGGTACCAATTCCATAGCATATATCCATGGTATACCTAAGAGTAGTTTATAATGAAAGTGATTAGGCATTACATGAAACAAATTATGTATAGTCTTAGTCTCAACTTTAATATCTAAATGCATAGATTTTAGAGCCTTGAAAGGCACATTGCCAAATGCTATGATGCTTAATTTTTTAATAGGACTCTTATTGATACTTAATATTTTAAATTATTTAATGCTACATATATTCAATCCTGGTCCATTATCTATTAAAATTATTTTGATTCCCTATTTAATATTTCCACTTGAATAAACAATGGGATATTTTGATAAATTGTATGTCTAGTAGGCCAATCTTCCTTATCAAAGGAAATATTTTTTTCATTGTATTTCTATGGATTAAAAATGGAGGAAAAATATGAAGGTTGTGTATCAGTTAGGATAGTTGTCTCTAAGAATGACTCATACTAAATGTCCTTATAAATAGTTGATTTCTTTAGTAATTCAATGGTAGAAAATTAGCCCTGCATTTTTAAGCTGATGAATGATATCATACCCTTTAGTGTGAGTAGATGGCTTCATGGGTGGTGGTTGTGGATAAGGAGGATTAGTTTTAATTTCCTCAATTTGTCACATATGATGGACCATCCTACCTCTTCTAGTTACAACAACATGGACCATGGACCCAATTTTAGTGTGGGGAAAATAGTGGGAGTGAGATGGCAAATAAGAAAAACTTAAGGTTTGTGGGGAAACAAAATAGGACTAATATATTCCCTTTGGTGCCTAATAGTAGAATAATTTGGATTGAATTTTACAAGGAAGGATAAACATGGTTTATTATTAAGTTTAACTTTATTATAAATGAAAAATTTATCCAAGGAATTACATGGTTGTTTAATATTTTCCATATCAAAGGAAAAAACATCTAATTATTAAAATCACAATTTGAATTAGAAAATATACATTATGAATATCCATTATAGCCATCATAAAATGCACAAAATAAATAACTAAACACTTGAGTAAAATCATATTTAATTTTCAAAAATAAAAAAGAGAGTTTTGATAAAAATTAGTAAATAAATGGAACCCATAAATTATTTTAAAAATAGGTACAATATTTTCCCTCTAGAAGGAATTTACTAAAAATTGTAAATTCTAAATTATGTAAAATCCATACAAAGTCATAAAAAATAAAAACATGTTTTTTTTATATACTCCATATGATTAGAAAAAAACATAGAACATTTTGGAAAATGAGTCATTCTAATCCAAATAGTATCCAATAAATAAAAACCCATAATAGAGGAAAACCTAATAAGAGAATGAACATGAAACCCTATGTAAAAAGTGTAAAACATAAAATTTTCACCTTTGAAGCTATAAAATATTAAAAAATTAGGTTTGAAAAATCAAAGAGAAATATATAAAACTGAAACCTTAAGAAAATAGAAAGGATCCCTAAGGAGACTAGGGTTTGATATACTTACTATGAAAAAAGATTCAAAAATATGGTTTATATTTATTAGTATTTATGATCCACTAATAACATGACAATATTGAATAAATTAGATTGTTTAAGATATATAATTACTCAATAAATATTATTGTAACTATTTCAGAGAAATTTGACTTATGTTCTTGAGAAGGAAGAGAAAAGAAACTCAAGAAGGGTGCTATAGAAAAACTTGATATGTTATGCACATGTTGATCTAGATGAGTGTAGATACTCCTCTTTAGCTTGGGAGGAATGACCTGAAGATAAGAAAAAAATCAAAAAAATGTTTTGATTAGTTAGATAATAGGGTGGATTGCCTAGCAAGCTAGATCCAAGAAGCATGAGCTTCCTTAGAGGTTGTCAATCCATACTTTTAATCAATCAAGTTCTAGAAATGAAATATAAATTACTTGAATAAGTAATATAAGGTATTGAAATCAAATATAAGAAGTGATTTGATAAATTAATAAATGAATTTGACTAATTATAGCAATAAGTGGGTTGATACTGATGCTAAATAAGTCAAGTATGGTTCAAAATATAGATTAAAGCTCTATGATCACATAGAGGGAAAGAAAGTTGGATTTGTTTAAGGTCTAGTGGGTGAAAATATCTTGATGTTATTTTATCACATAGTGACCATTGGTGGTTGGGGGTGACCGTAGATGGTTAAGGTAACTGTTGGCAATTGGGATAACCATAGATGGTCAGGGTAACAATAAACTATTACTGTGGGTTGGGTTTGGGTTAAAAAAGGCTATTTTGGTGAGGTTACATAATGGAATTCTGAGAGATGGGTTTGGTTTGGGTTGATTATCAAATAGAAAAAAATCACTAATTATTGAAGATATATACTTAGCTTGTTGGTTGTTGATCTAATGAATGGTTGAGGTATTGGTGGAACCTAGAGCAATTTTGATAGAGTAATGGTATTTGGTAATTGGTCAATAGGTAGAAATACTTCAAGTCTCTATTTTAATTGTTGGTTTGCTAAGAGAATACCTATAAAATATAATGTTGATGTAAGAGGATTTAGCTTTGGATACAAATGATTGATCGATTCTGGATCCTTCACCCTTTCCTCCTCTCTTCTTATAGGAAGGAAGGAAGGAGAGGTAAAACAATAAATTAACAAAAGGTTTAATAAGTAGTTAAAATTTAGATTTTACATGCATTAGTTCACACATAAATTAGATGAGATAGATACAAAAAATTAAGATAGAGTTGACTAGAATTTGACTGTTCAGGTGGTGGAAACCTGACCATTGGTGGTCAGGTCTAACCATTGATGGTTAGGGTAACCATTAGTGATCGAGGGTCAAAGGCTAAGTTGGGTAAAAATATGGTTTAGTTAGTGGGTCATGGACTTGGGTTTTTAGTCGTAAGGGGTGCAGATGGTCTTTAGGGGGTCCTGATGTGGTTTAGAGGTATTTTGACATCTAGAACTATTGTGTGCGATTTTATAGTGTCTAAATTTTTCTCTTTTTTTGTTATGCAATTTGTATCAATAAACAACAAAATAAAAAAAGAGTATAGGTCAAATTTTTGGTTGCCCTAAACATGGAAGGATGTGTTCCCCCTCAAAAGAAGAATCGATGAGGTGAAATAGAATTGGGTACAAGTTTGATAAGTGGTTAAGTTGTTGCTGAGTGGCAGTTGATAGGTTGGGCACTAAAGTGCAAACATATACATAAAGTGTGATGAAGTGAAATAATAAATATCATATAGTGACTAAGTTTCCATGGTTGTTTGGTAAAAATTAAGGTTTGAACTAGAAGTACAAGTGACAATTGGACCACATGACCATATGTGATGGTTAGGTTACACTTGTAAACTCAAGTCTCTTAGACAAGGTTAGTGTTTTCATGGGTATCTAAGGTAGGAAGCGCTCCTATGAAAACATAAATTGGTCAAGTTTACATAGGGAAATGTAAGTTCAAAAAATTTCAACTTGGAAATTTAGTTGGTGCGGTCTAAAGGACCAAAACAAGGATGTCATAAAGCATGCGAGAGTTAGGCCAAAATAGCCAATGTCAAAGTAACAAGGGTGGTGGATATGTTTTCTAGAGAAGGAAATATCCTATAGTGGGCACTTAATTTAGTTTTAGACAAAAAAATTTATATAAAAATTTATTGTTTGGAAGAAAAAACTCAAAAGGCTAACTATCAATGTTTAGGGTTGATCCTTAGGTTCAATCATCAATTGTCAAGCATCAAACCTAAAAGGGTAGAGATAAAAAGTGTTGTCATGGGTCTTATTTGCTCATTTTAGTGAACTAACTTTGACATTTTGCTTCTTGACATTTTGTGAGAGAATTTTGATGGCATTTACTAGTGGTTAAGTGGGTAAGGTTGATTATGTGGGCTAGAGGTTAGAGTGCTGAGGATGCAAGGTGGGTGAGGTAGGGCACATGGCCAAGAAGTGGGTCTTAAGGTTCTTCCTTGATGGTGATCAAGGAATGACATAGGTACCATGTTGAATTAGTAGATGGTAGATTTATTTTGATAAATGTAATTATATTTAAATTTTTTATTTGTGGTAGATTATATGGTTTATGGTACGATTGACCTAGGTTTAGGTTTTGGTAGTTTGGTGGTTAATTTTGAGGTTGATTTTGATATTAGTGAGGGTAGGGTAGTGAGGGCAGGGTAGAATAGGTATATGTAAAAGCTTTATAGTGTAATTATGGTCATTGGGTGTGTTAAATGAGGAGGTAGGGTTTTAAGGTTTTGTTGACGGTCACCCATAGTGACTTTTGTAAGTCACCACAAACCATCGATGATTGATAAGTGGGTTTTGAAGGTTGTCTAACCATTGGTAGTTGACTATAGGAATATTCAACCATTAGTGGTTAAGTTATTATGTTTATAATTTTTTGAAAGTTAAGGGTAAGTGTCTGTGAGGATAGATGGTGGATAGGTAATGGGTGATAAGGTTAGGTGATAGTGGTTAGGTTTGAATGTTAAGGTCAACTATATAAGTAAATTATGAGTGGTAATAGGTCTAATTAATAGTTAAGGTAGAGAGGTTTGATGCCCTAGGTAAATGACGTAAGGTGGATGGTCAAGTAATAGTTAATAGTAAGGATTAAGGGTAATAGGTCATGGTTAAAGGTCATTATCTTTTTAATGGTCAAATGACATAGGTTGATAGGTAATGGTTTAAGGGTAAGATATGTGTGTGAGGTAAAAATTTATATTGTGATAGGTTAAGATAAGTGATGTAGATAAGTAGTAGGAATGGTTTATATTAGGCAAATGTTTATAAGTTGAATTGACTAAAAATAAGATGTAGATGTAATAGGTAGAATTCATAAGGAAGGTAAAATTTTAGTCTATGAATTAAGATTTGCTAATAAAATTTTGTAGGTGTTTCTAACTATTTTTGCTTTTCCACATTCAAAAGATGAAAGAAACTAAAGATAATGGTCAGGGGTTTGTACATACCTGAATGAAGTTGCGCACCATTATCCAGACGTTGTAGGGACTCCTCTTTGGCTGTGGAGGATGACACCTATAGAAGAAAGAGACTCAAACGCAGAGATTGTTAGATGGAGATAAGGTGGACTGCCAAGCAAAGCCTGGTCCCATAAGTGCAAAGACTTCCTTGAGGGATGAAAATCCATTGTTTATAAGTAAAAGTGTCAAAAATAAAGAAATGACAAATGACTAGCAAAGAGGAAATTAGATAATGTGTACCTATTTCTTTGCAGTCGGTCTGCCACAGTTGCCAATGTCAGTTGCTCTGCCAGCGCCAGTTGTTAAGGTTGCCAATGTTGGTTATTCTATAAACATTGGTAGGGGAAATGGTTGATGTCAGATTGGGCAATGGCCTTGGATGAGTTTCTGGTCAAGGTTGTGGTTGACAGAGGGGTCTGAGATGTCTATGGGAGCTTGTGTAGGTTTGCAGAGCAATAGATAGGGTCTTAGGAGGGACAAGGAGTAGAGGATAGGTTGTCAAAAGGGAGTAGGGATATGGGGAAGGCCTCTCAGCCTCTTCGGGAAGAAAGTCAGGCTTGGTCTAGTCTACAGTGCTTAGAACTAGTAAAAAGAGAACTAATTACTGATGCTTTCTAAACTACTAAAATGAAAGGGCAGAAGAAATACTTAGCTTTGATGTGCTAAAGGAGTGTAGGAGACTTGTTACTGATGTGGCTAATGTACTTGCAATGTCTTTAACCCAAAGTCTGGAGCTATTCCTACAAAGTACCTATAGCCTGTGATGCTTGGTGTGTGTCTGGGAGAAAGAGAGAGAGAAGTTGGATTCAAAGGAAGAAAGTTAGCATTTGGCTCTGTGATTGATTGATTCAACGTTGTGATTTTAGCATCTTAGGTGTGATTTAGCATCTTAAGGGGAAGAGAATTTGCCTTCGAGTTGTTTTAAGTGACCGACGTCGGCGATCCCACCGGCATCGACTGACTGGTAACCGACGTCAGTGGCTAGAAGATGGGAAAAAGGCTATTTTTAGCCTTCTACCCATTCCTCCATCTGCCGAGTTCAATGGTCATTGGAAAATGGTCAAAGGTGGGTTTAATAGGCATGAGAGGTTAGTGGGAGGGTTGAAATAGGTCATAAATTGGTCATAGGGTGATGGGAGGCATCCAAGGGGAGGTATCCAAGGTGGGGTGTGTCCAAGGGTGAGGTGTCATGGATGAGGTGTCAAGGGTGGTGTTATTAATTCAAAATAAATAATTATTTTAAATTAATAAGTGTGTGGGTTAGGAATGTGTTATAAGTGGACCAAGTGGACCAAGGGGGAGATTCGACAAAGGGGTAGACATGATTTTGGTGTCTACATTTGCCCCTTTTTGTCTTGTTGGTTGTTCTTGATGAACTGCAAGACAAAAATAGGAGTAAGTTGCCCCAGGTATGGGATAAAGTTGCTTTTGTCCTGTTGGTTGTTCTAATGAACTGCAATACAAAATGAATGTAGGTTGCCCTAATTATGGGATGAGGTATTCCCCCATTATGGGATGAGGTATTCCCCCTTAAAGCAGGAGTCAAGGGAAGGAAACCTGAAATTGGGTGCCGATTTGATAGATAGAGGATGGATATGGTGAAGTTTGAGTATGAATGATATAATAGTTGAGATTGTGTGCATACCACTTTACGAGATGGTCAGGGCAAATTGTCACAGGTCAAGGGTCAAGGAGTGCTAAAATTGAAATAACCGGGCCCTAGCATTTAGTCATAGCTGATTGGGTTATTCGATCCAAGCTGTAGCTCCAATGTTTGTCATGTTCCAAGTATCTCGGGCCTAAGAAGTGCTCCTAGAAAACACGAAAAATGTCACAAGTAGTGGGGATCAACTTGCTCGTGATCCAATACTTGTGAGGGTCGAAATGGGTTGCGGAGAATTGGGCTTACTATTCATGAAGTAGCCTACATGCAATCAAAACAACTAAGGCAAAGTTGTCTCGAAAATAGTCATGGTCTGAGGAGATAGTCATGATCTCCAAGGTTGTTGGTTGAGTCGGGTTGGTAGAGATAGTTGGTCCATTAGATGGATGGATGAAGGAATGGTCGAGCTAACCTCAGAAGACCCTGTGTCAACTGAGTGCTACCTACATAGCCCCTATTAGAAGGGTCTCAAGCCAATGTAGTTCTCCCTAAAAGGGAGGAAGAGGGTCAGTTGTGGATGTGGGTAGGACGAGGTTAAGTCATGGTTAAAGGTTAAATGGTTTGTCCATCAAGTAGACGAACAAATGGATGTGGCCAAGCTAACCCCAGAAGACATCATGTTAGTTGAGTGCTGCCTACATAGCCCCTATTTGAAGGGCCTCAGACCAATGTAGTTCAAGCTGATTGATAGGTTGGTTTGGTCAGGTTATAAATGATGAGGGTATGATGATGTTACAGCCTTTTCCATATTATGTAATGGTGTATTCTATAACATTTGTTAAGTGGTCTTTCATCCCTAACAATTTTCCATATTAGTGATGGATGTATGCTAAAAATGAAATGAGAATTTTTATGCTTCAGTAAGTAATGGTTTATGCTTGGCATAAATTGTATGGTCGATAGTTTCCATGTGTATTGGTGTCCATAGAAACTATGTGAAATGGACTATGGCATGTGAGGGGTCTAAAAAAGGTTTGGGTTGGTTGGGTTTGGTTTGGAAATGATTTGGTTGAATGTGATAAAGGTATGGATAAGAAGTGAAAGGTGCGTTGCTCTTTCATTGACAAGGACCATAGTGATAGCATAGGTAGGGGTTTTTAGAAACAAAAGCCCTGTTTATGCATTACATTGTTGACCATTGTTTGTGTTAGAGAAGTAATCAAATCACTTTGAGATTAAAATGAGCTCAAAATCCCTTGAGTAGGTGATGTGATATGTTAGGATAGGGTAACCCCTTTTAGTAGGGATAACTTTGCCCCATTTTATAGGAGACCTTGAGAACAACTAGAAGTCAAGTCCATGACCTTTTTTTTTATGGTAGACTAATCAATGCAGGAAGTCTACATGGAGATGTCATTTTGTTTGTGGTCATTTGTGAAGCTAATCGATGCGAGAAGCTTATGAGAGAGTGCTGTTTGTAGCAAGATTTTTAGGCATAGCCATCCTTCGAGGGAGTGGTCTATATTTTGCTTTATATATTTTTGAGGGCTTTGAATAGTTGTCCTTTGAGGGAGCAATCTATTAGCTATAGCATTGATGATATAATTGTCCTTCGAGGGAGCAGTCTGCATTTAGAATTTATGACCTTTATATGTTAGGCATCCCATTTATTTTTGACAGGATTTGTAGTCATCGACAAGACTATAGAAGCTTAAGGGCTCCCTTTTATTAAGATAAAGCATCCATACTTTATAAAAGGGTTACATAGGGTTTGCTTTAGGGAAACATGGTTGAAAGAAATAAGGATTAAGATGACAAGGATTACTCAAGGGACGAGCTCAAGTTAAATATCGAGTGAATGAGGACTCAACTAACAGTAGAATGGTCATAGATGCAAGGCATTAAGAGGCTCAAGTTCTGGTCGACCTTCAAGAGAAGACAGATGATAAGTCCCTGATCCATACTTATGCATGACGATGTAAGGTCCGAGCCAATTAGGAGCAAACTTGCCTCGTTTACTTTTTTCCACATTGGTCACATGTTAAAGATGATTAAGAAGTTTGTTGATGTTTGGTTGATGCTTGGTTGGTTGATGTTTGGTCAATGCTTGGTTGGTTGATGTTTGGTCAATGCTTGGTTGATGCTTGGTCGAGGCTTGGTCAGTTGATGTTTGGTTGAGGTCATGATAGTCAGGATAGAGTCAAATTCCCCCAGTTATTTTGTGATAGGGAGAATGTCTGACAGACTTAGTTTGAGAGGGAAAGATCCTGATCTTCGATGTTGGAGGTTGGAATCTCAGAATGACTGAAAGTGATGGAGGCAATGGTAGGTAATGATGTGACCAAAGCAGCCAGTGGTTGGGGGTCTTTGGGTGGGACTTTCAATGCTTGTAAGGCTTTGATCAAGGCATGTCGATGTTGTGGAGAGCTTTGAATGAGGTCATATAAATATGTCTTCACAAAGGTTGGGTGACGTTGTTTCACCGTGGGGTCATTAATTGGGTTTGAATAAGTGGGTCGGTATGTGCCCAAGATTGAAATCTTGGGTTTTGGTGGTTGAGGAAACTTGATGAATGGATATGTTTGGGGGAGAGAAACCTTCTCTTTCCCTTTATCCCTCATGGTTTGTGACCTATTGGCCACATTGATGGTGTTGATTTCAAAAAAAGGGGTTGAAGGTGATGGAGGAACCACAGTCTTGCGTTGAGATCCCAATTTAGGTGATGATGTTTGAGAGGTATGTGATGGTGTCAATGGTTTGTTGAAGGGTAGTTAAGAGGATCCTTGGTGAGAAGGGTGTCCTTTTTGAGATGTTGATGAATGATATCTTAAGAGTGCAACAATGCTCAGTGTCATGTCTAGGTGTGTGTTGATACGTAAAAAATTTAGTGTCATCGAACCAAGATGGCCTTGATCTGAGGTTGATGAGTGTGATGGTGAAAATGTTTGGGAGACACGAGACAGTGTTGGAGATTTGTTGATAGTATCCTTAACAAGAGGGGTGTTTTTCTCCATGAATTAGCGGATGGCAACCTTAAGGGCGCAATAATTTTTATTGTCATGCCCAGGTGTGCGATGATATTAGCAAATTTTAGTGTCATCAAACCAAGATAGTTTTGGTCTGAGAGGTTGAAATGGTTTGATAGGTGGAAGAGTGATGTTAGAGGATTGCAAAATTCGGTGTAACAATAAGGTGTAAGAACCTGCTAATGGGTCTGCACATTGTGTTGCAGTAAAAGCTGACAACTTCTATTTAGAAGCTGTTGAGGGAGTGTTTCGTACCATCCTTTTGTTTGGTAGTGTGGCCAAATGCGTAGATGAAACTTTCATGGTAGGAGGTGTTGGATGTTTTGAAGGAGGTATGTTTTTGTTAGGTGTTGGTCATAATGGAGGGGATTTGTTTTTTTGGGTGTCAGAGTAAGAAGCACTCCTATTAAGGTGGATGGGTGTGGGCCCAAAATAGAGGGCAATGATGATGGTGGGAGAAAAGTTCTCCGATGTGGTTTAGTAGCCTTATTTGGTTTGGTTTGAGGGCCACTATTGTGGGGGGTTAGGTTTAAGTATACCCTTACCGGATCTTCTTTGATTGAAGTAGGTGAGGTGGCGAGTTTTTCTTTCGGTGGAGAAGGGATTGGAGAACATGACTACTCAAGAGGATAGAGGGCAGGGATGATGCTACCTTATACTTGTGGTTGAGGAGTAGGAAAGGTAAGGTCCTCCATTGATGATAGGAAGGATGAGGGCAAGGCTACCGATGCTGGTATCGTCAAGGCATCCTCCAATATAAGAGAGGTCAATGGAGAACTAATAGGAGAAGAAGGTTCTTCCACCTATGGAGGAGAAATGGGAGAAGAAGGCTCTTCTACCTGTGGTGGACAAATGGGTGGGCTAACCTCTTCAGACTATGAGAGAGGTTGGTTAGGCATAAGAGGCGAGACCGTGTTGACTGTGTGTATATTATGCTCTTGGGAATCATCGGTCATGGTCTGCACGTTGTTTTGGCTAGGGGGATGGTTAGGAAAAGGTTGTCTAAAGATGTCAATTTTTTTATTAGGTGGTGTGTTTGGGTTATCCAAAATAAGATCACCTTTATCTATCATGTCTTGGATAATGTTTTTGAAGGTTTTGCAATTGTTTATGTCATGGCCTTTGACACGGTGATATTGATAAAATTCATTTTCCTTGTACCATGCAGGGATAGGTTTTGAGGGGTCAAATTGAGGTGGTCAAATTTGAGGGAGATTGAGGACCCTCTGTTTGACAAGTTTATCCAAAATGGAAGTGTATGATTCTCCTATAAGAGTATATTAACGTTGTATATACCATTGTTGGAATTGTTTGGTGATGCTTTGTGATGTGGAAGGTTTAGATTGATTAGTTGTGGTTGAAGATGATGGCCTAAGAACCATAGCATTTGTTGATCCCTTGGACTTGGGATATGAAGAAGGGTCATTTGACTTGGTGTTGGGGTTTTTACTCTGCAATTTGACTTTGTTTTCCTCGATGGCACATAGTTCAAGCTTCCTAGCCATCGTGAAAGCTTCGTCAAAGGTGCAAAATGTTTGGACCCATAGAGTAGATGAAATATGATTGGCACACACCTATGAAAAGAGCTCAATGAGCTCGGGTTGAGGTAAAAAAAAGGAGAGTTGGTTGATTAAGCCTCTCCAATGGGCAACAAAATCAGCTATGGATTCATCATCAAAATATCTAATAGAGTATAGGTCTATGATGGAGACCTTTTTGGTGATATTGATTGAAAAGTGGTCAAGGAAAAGTTGAGCCAGCTGGGTGAATGTAAAAAGAGAGTGACTGGTAATCAAACTATACCAATCAAGGGCAGGGCCAAAAAGTGACATGGGAAATGTGCGTAGCAATAACACATCATCATGTGCTATAAGGTAACAAGCATGGCTAAACTCTCATAAATGTTGTTGGGGGTCTTCCTTACTATGGAAGTGAGTAAACTTGGGAAGTTCCCACTAACTAGGATATGGTCGGATTGGGACTGAAGGATGAATGGGTTCGTTGCAAATTTGTTCATATGAAAGAACATTGCTTGAACCAGAAATGGATGTCTCAAGATTAGAAATTTTGTCCATCAACATTTTGATTAGATCAGTTGATGGATTTGTAGATGGAGTGCCCCCTAGGTTTTAAGGTGCTTGAAAGGTGTTAGGAGGGGCATATGATGTAGTTGGTTGCGCTTGTATAGGCGCAACATATTGATGACTAGTCATAGGGACAGAAGTGGAAGCCAAGGGTGGTTGTGTCATGAAGGTAGAAGGCACAACTAGGCTTGATGTTTCTAGAGGTGGTTGGATGGTGGTGATATTAGCCAAAGGATGAGTAGCCACCCTGGTCTTGATGGGGGCAAGAGTAGGCGAGATGGAGATAACTAGGTTTTGGAAAGGGGTAGAACTTTGTTGGATAGTTTACGGTTGATGGGGGGCCGAAGCCCCAATGGAAGTGGGCCCAGAGATAGAAGGAGAAGCCATGCTTTGAATATTAGTCATGGGCAGGTTATTAGTTGAGGCAATGGCCTGGGTGTCTATGGGTTGAATTACAGACGCTGTTGATATGACTGCTGTCTCAACTAAGGAGGTTGGCATCCCATAAATTGGGTTGCCTAAAGAGTCTCATGTTTGACTTCTCATGAGATAATGTTGAAGGGCCTTAACATTGAGGTCAAGGAACCTTTCAAAGTCTTGGTCCCCTTCAGGGACAATAAGGGGTTGAGTCGGGGTTGGTTGGGTAGGAGTTCGTTCGGTCTCTGAATGATACTCCATTAGAGGACTAGTTATGGAAGGTGAAGGTAGAAGTGGTTGTTGCCTTGCATGGCCAACAAGGGTCTTGGTTTGACTACGTGTCAAAACCATTCAAGGCAAGAGGTTCAAGTTCTAGAAACTGTGTTTTTTAGTCTTAGAAAACTAGAATGGGTGTTGGACAGCAAGAAAGTTGGGTTTTAAACTTGCTGTTTGAAAAGAAGAATTTTGGACAGTGACCAATGTTGGTGTAAAAACCGATGTCGATGAAATAGGTTGCCGATGTCAGTCATATAACTGATGCTGGTGAATATGGTTGCCGACGTCGGTGGAAAAACTGATGTTAGTTACTGTGTTTTTCTAAAAACTCAGAGAATTTGAAAGTTTTTGGAAGAAAGAATAAAACATCCTTACTAGCTCAAAAAACTAGATAAAAATAGAAAAGTAGATGAAGACAAGCAGACCCTAAATGTTAAATCCTAAGAATAAACTTTTAGAATCATGTTGGCTTATGCCTTAGAGTGTGTTTGGGAAGTTGGCTTTTAGAACGGGTCCTAGAAGAAGCAGTCTAAGGTTAGTTTCGGTGCTTAAAAGTCTATATTAGGTTTCGTACGTGGCCTGGTGATAAAGAGCAAGCTCCCCTCACTTCACGATCCTAGAGATAAGCTGGGTTGCTTAGCCAGTATATACTTTCCCTAGAGTTTATACTCTGCCAGAGAATAGAGTGGGCTCTCCCGTTGGTAGTGAAGTCCAAGTGGGATTACTAGGAAGGGTAAGGTATCCACTAGGTGATGAAATCCTAGTCGGACCTTGTCTCAGGTATTTTTAGATGTTTAGTTGTGATAGTGGTTTGGTCGTGTAACATAAGTGTGCTACGATTTATTCATAATGCAGTTTTAAGTTACTAGATGTGAGAGCTAAGTATGCATTTAGGCAGAAATGAAATGCAATAGATTTTTAGCCCAAATTGAAATGTGTGTTCAGATGCAGACAAGTGGAGAAAAGGTTGAAGAGTATGAATTTCACTACTCTAAGATGCAAGAAAGAAAGAAAAAGAAGGATTCTTTTTAACTTTGCTAATGGTGTCTTTTCGGAAGAGATAGAAGAAAAGGATGCAAGAGGGAATCTAATGCACCTACATGAATGTTTATTTTAGAAGAAAAAGAAATGAACCCAAGGAAAATCCCAGGGTCCCACCGGGTGTGCCAGAATGTTTCTAACTGTTTTTGCTTTTCCACATTCAAAAGATGAAAGAAACTAAAGATAATGGTTAGGGGTTTGTACGTACCTGGATGAAGTTGTGCACCATTATCCAGACGTTGTAGGGACTCCTCTTTGGCTGTGGAGGATGACACCTGTAGAAGAAAGAGACTCAAACATAGAGATTGTTAGATGGAGATAAGGTGGACTGCCAAGCAAAGCTTGGTCCCAGAAGTGCAAAGACTTCCTTGAGGGATGACAGTCCACTGTTTATAAGTAAAAGTGTCAAAAATAAAGAAATGACAAATGACTAGCAAAGAAGACATTAGATAATGCGTACCTATTTCTTTGCAGTCGGTCTACCACAGTCACCAATGTCAGTTGTTCTATCGGTGTCAGTTGTTAAGGTTGCCGATGTCGGTTATTCTATCGATGTTGGTAGGGGAAATGGTTGATGTCACACTGGGAAATGGCCTTGGATGAGTTTTTGGTCAGGGTTGTGGTTGACAGAGGGGTCTGAGATGTCTGTGGGAGCTTGTGTAGGTTTGCAAAGTAATAGATAGGGTCTTAGGAGGGACAAAGAGTAGAGGATAGGTTGTTAAAAGGGAGTAGGGATATGGGGAAGGCCTCTTAGCCTCTCCAAGAAGAAAGTTAGGCTTGGTCTGGTCTACAGTGCTTAGAACTAGTAAAAAGAGAACTAATTACTGATGCTTTCTAAACTACTGAAATGAAAGGGTAGAAGAAATACTTAGCTTTGATGTGCTGAAGAAGGACTGTAGGAGACTTGTTACTGATGTGGCTGATGTACCTGCAATGTCTTTCACCCAAAGTCTGGAGCTATTCCTGTAGAGTGCCTGTAGCCTGTGATGCTTGGTGTGTGTTTGGGAGAGAGAGAGAGAGAAGTTGGATTCAAAGGAAGAAAGTTAGCATTCAGCTCTGTGATTGATTGATTCAGTGCTATAATTTTAGCATCCTAGGTGTGATTTAGCATCCCAGGGGGAAGAGAATTAACCTTTAGGTTGTTTTAGGTGATCGACGTCGGTGATCCCACCGGCATTGGCCATTTGGTAACCGACATCGGTGGCTAGAAGATGGGAAAAAGGCTATTTTTAGCCTTCTGCCCATTCCTCCATCTGTTGAGTTCAATGGTCATTGGAAAATGGTCAAAGGTGGTTTTAATAAGCATGAGAGGTTAGTGGGAGGGTTGAAATAGGTCATAAATTGGTCATAGGGTGATGGGAGGCATCCAATGGGAGGTATCTAAGGTGGGGTGTGTCCAAGGGTGAGGTGTCATGGATGAGGTGTCATGGGGGGTGTTATTAATTCAAAATAAATAATTATTTTAAATTAATAAGTGTGTGGGTTAGGAATGTGTTAGAAGTGGATGAAGGGGACCAAGGGGGGAGAGTCGACCAAGGGGTGGACACGATTTTGGTGTTTACAGTAGGTATGGGAGAGGATCCATATGTGAGACCAGGTGCCCTAGATCTTTGATGGGATTCACCAAGGTATAACTACGAATGATTAGGTCCAAATGGAGGAGGTGGGTTTTGGTGGTATGATGTATTACCGACATGTGTTGTAGGATGTAGTGATGATAGTGGTGCTCATTGAGACATCGGATACTTCCACTAATACCTTTTTACTTCCAATAAGGGAGATGAATATCCTTCTTGAGGATATATGGGATCATGTGGCTTCCCATATGAGGGGAGCCAATTTATCACATAGATAGATGAGTGGGATGATTTCATGGAGTTGTTGTATAGGGATGACCTTGATTTTTCTAGGTGGTATGTAAGATCGTTTAACTATACTCTGTTATACCAGAGGGATAGAGGTGTTAGGTAACTAATTTAAGTAGAAAGAGTTTCCTTTATTTGTTTTTGGGGGTATTAGTGGAGATTTTTTTAGGTCACATAGTGTTCATGTGGGAACCTATGATGTTGGTTTAGATTTAAAGGAAGATATGGGGATTCTAAGCTCACATGAGGTATGGTATCAGCATGGGGTTTATTTTGCATTGTTGGCCATATGAGCACATCTGGGTGTTATGATCGATGGGGATACCATGGGAAGGGTACACTCAGATGAGATTTTGAGTAAGATTTACAAGGTGGAGAGATGATTTTTCCCTCTTGGGCCTAGGTGGAGGAGTTAATGATATAGACTAGTTCAGGGGCTTACTAGATGCCTTGGTTATTAGAGATGTGATTTGGAGACCATACATCAAGTTTCTAGGATGGGCACATTATGCCTAGTACACACTTCCCTAAAGAGTTATCGATGGATCTATGATAGGAGGGATGGTGATATAGAGCTGATACCTTTTGATAAGGTATGATCATAGTTTAGCTTGGTATAAGGTATCCTTGGGGTACTCTCAAGGTATAAAAGGGAGGATACAGAGCTACTACTACCTACTCCATAGTTAGTACATACATTTGTTGATTATGAAAAGCTTCTAATGAGGCTAGAGATAGATGATGTAGGAATTGTTGATGGTTATCATGCATGGTACTAGGAACTATAGGCTACAATTGGCATTGGTGGTGATGATGGTGGTTGATAAGCAATAGATGTTAACCTAGCTAGTGGAAGTGGTTACTAGGTGTAGGTACATGAGGTTTCCCTAGATATGAAGGTAGTTATTAGTTAGAGGGACTAGGCATAAGTGGCCTTAGCCATGGTACATGATTTTTTGATAGCATTATAGGCATCACTGATAGAAATGTAGGGTCAGTTATCTACTATCACAGGTGATAGAGATCAGGTTAGAGCTATGCTACCTCTAGTGATAGGAGAGATATTCTATTTAGTAGATATGAGGTGGAGTACTAGTAGTGGTGGCACTAACAAGGACTATCCCTATGCAGAGAAACATAGTGACTGTAAAGGATATGTGGTATTATGAGGTCATAGTCTTCAAGCATTATCGATATGAGCTCTGATGGGGTGAGTACAAGGTTGGGATTATAGGTGGTGTAGGTATAGTAACACTAGGTCAGTGGGTTACATCTATAGGTAGTGAAGTAGGTATAGGAGGATAGGATTGAGGGGGTAGTGGTACACTAGAAGGTAGTGGTACCTTAGGTTCTTAGTTTGTTGAGGAGACATTATAATTTTTATGTATATGATTTTTGATATCGGCCTACAAGATGATGCAATGGGATGTATATTTTGAGAGAGATGTGTATATTTTTATACATGATTATGTTTATGTGATTATAGACTCATGATTTATAGATATGATCTTTGCATATGGACTGTGGTTGATGTTTATGATGTTCATATTGAGTATTTTTATTATGGTTATGCTCATGATGATGTGAATGTGGACTCACCTAGCTAGGTATGTGATGACATGTCTCACTATTCATGTTTATGATAATGTTTGGTTATGGATTTGATGTTATCTCATGTGATTATGAGGAGAAAGTGATGCTTTTTCATGACTAGGATGATGCTTGTGACATTTATGATTATGGCTCTTGATGATGTTATGTATGGATGTGATGATTTAATTTTATGTTTGAAATGATTAGGGTTATGACATTGTTATGATGATGATATGTATATTGAAATATGATGAGTATATGTTTCCTCATTTAGATTTAGACATGTGGCGAAAAATGTTTATTGTTCTTTGTTCATGGATATTATGATGTTGATGTTACAGATTTTGATAATGATTATGATGATGATGTTATAAGATGTGGTTATGATTATGGTCATTTCATTTAAAGTGAAGCACATAAAGTAAGTTAAATTAAAAAAATAGATGTTAGAAAGAGAAGATAAACAAGAGACATGCCTAAGTGAATATATCAAATAGTATGAGAGGATAAGAAGAAGGCTTGATGTGTCTTATTTGGTAAAGAATAAAATAAACTAAAGTTGGATTGGCTTAAATAACATAATCCCTTTGAATTCTTCGCATTAGTGTTTGATATTTGGTTAAAAAGGTATCTTGATCACATTATGTCAAGTAAGCTTAAAAATCCTTTCTTTATAGTGTATAAAAGGGATATGGATGAAGATGGAACCTTCTTGTGAGACTAGCATGCCTCTTCTAGAGGTTACCAAAGAGTTAGTATAAATAAGTCTATATCATATAAGGTATAAACTGATCGATGCGAGAAGTCTACTCATGAGATCCAATTGCATCTTTCAAAATTATTTTGCTTTTGAGAGTTGAATTTGGCTTTCAAAATTATTCTATTTTTTTTAATGCTTGATAATGGGTCTTTTACTATTTTGTTTTTGTTGGGGAGGGTTTGGGAAGTTTATTGATGTGGGAAAATTCCAATAAATTGATATGTTTTGATAAATGCTTTACTTAGCCTTCTTTTAAGGGAGTGATCTAAGTTTGTGTGCTTTATTTAACCATTTTGGTAGCTATCCTTCAAGGGAAAAGTTTGCAAATGCTAGGAATGACCCATGATTGTTTTTGGTTATGACTATTGCTTTTGGTTTTTATTGACATAGAATTGCTTATATAGGATTAAAGGGTCTCCTTATATGAAGGAAAAACTAAAAGCATAAGAAGATTTAATAGGTGCAAAAGAGGTTTAGGTGATAATGACCATGGGAATCTATCCTAAGAAAGGGGTTAAAATTACCATCTGAATCATGCCATGGGTAGAGCTGTGATACCTTTTATTCAAGATTAGGCCATGATTGTGATGAATAATCACATGATTTAATTTTAATTAGTTGCCCCTAAAATAGGGAGATTAACATGTTCAAAATCAAGGGATGAGCTTAAGTTAGACAAAATGTGAGTTTGATTCTTTTTAACAAATGAAAAAATGCAAATACAAAGCATTGAGGGTTTCAAGTTCTAGGTTTCCCTTAAGAGAGGATAATTGGTAAGCTCCTGATCTATACTTGTGCATTATGATATAAGGTCCAAGCCAATTGAAAGAAAATTTCCCCTACTTTCTCTTCTCCATATTGGTGACATGTTGGTTTTCCTTTAGGATGAGGTCTCTGATATTGAATTCTTATAATTTTTTTATAAATGTGTTTGATTTTCTCTTGATAGACATGAAGGTGAGTAAGTGATGATAAAAGGTGCTCATCAAGTATCTCAAGTTGGGCTAAACATTCTTGATGATAGTCACTCTTAAAGACAAGATCATGCAAGGATATGCAAAGAGAGGGAATTTAGACTTCAAGAGGTGAGATAAACTCTACTCCAAAAACTAGGGAGAAAAGGGTAGCACCCATAGGGGTTTGAATGCTCATATGATATGCCCATAAGGCAAAGGGATATGGAATTGCCAATCTTGACTAGATGCATTAACCATTGTGATGAGCATATTATTAAGAGTTTTGTTAGAGGATTTTATGTATTTATTTGCTTGATGATGATAGGGTGAAGAGAAACTTAACTTGATGTTGAATGCATCACAAAGACCTTGGACTTGTTTATTTTTAAAATATTTTCCATTGTTGATGATAATTTTATGAGGAACACCAAAATGATAGATGATGTGATGCTTGATAAATTCGATAATCTTTTCTACTTTGGTTGAGATAAGAGTAATAACCTCTATCCATTTAGTAAAGTAATTAGTCATAGTGATGATAGAATGATGTCATTATGAAGAATGGGGGTTAATTTCACTACTAAGGCCCAAAACCCAATATGAGAAGGGCCAAAAATCTATGGATACACAGAGATTGTGGCTAGGTGCATGATCCAAATTATCATGGTGTTGACACTTAACACACTTTTTCACTTAATCATAGAAGTCTTGGTTAAGGGTAGGTCAGTAATATCCAAGGTAAAGGATGTATCTAGTGATGGCTAGGCCACTAAAGTGTCCCCCATAGATACCCTCTTACATTTCCTTGATAGTATAAGAGGCTTCATGACTATGTAGGTAGTGGAAGAAGAGACCATCAAAGCTAGATTTATAAATAATTCCCCCCAAAATGTTATAATGTGAGGTACTCCAGATAAATTCCCTTTGAGAATTTTTGGAAAGACCAGAAGGAATGATGTCAAGGTTAATATAGTCAAAGGTTTGTTGATTCCAAAGGTTGGGTTAGGTTTCCTCCACATTGAAAATGGTGGGAGAGTCTGGTTTGACATAAGAAGGTTGGGTAAGTCTGTGGATAATGATGGATAGCTTAGATTCATAGGGTGTAGATAGAATCTGAGAAGTGAGAGAAGCCATTGTACTAACAAACTTATTCATAGATCATAGGGTGGTTTGGATATGATAGTGTTTGAATGATGCTAAGAGTATGTTATATAATTATTTATATTTTATCAAAACATCATTTTTACACTGGTAAGAGCCATTAATTTGATTGACCATGAGTTAAGAGTCACCAAAGATGTTGATCATTTTGACTCCCAATGATAATGTAGTTTGAAGGCCTATTACTAGGGCTTCATACTTAGACATGTTAATGGTGCATTCAAAATCTAGATTGAATGATAAAGGAAGAGGTTCACCATGGATGGGGATAAGGATAAGGCTAGATTCCCCACCATGTTAACACTTTGATCCATCAAAGAACATGGTCACTTGATAGGTGAAGTATACCTAATAGAGGGTCATGATGGACTCATCAAGAAACTCAAGAAGAGGTTGATCATCTACTAAGGGTGCATTGGCCAATTGGTCAAAAATGAATTATCCTTTGATTGATGTTTTTTGAAGAAAATCAAGGTTAAACTCAGCCAAAATCATGAGCCATTTAGACATACACTAAATTTGGTATGGCTTAGAGTACATATACTTGAGTGGGTTGGTATTGGTTATGACATTAGGTTTTGTGGTTGAGAAGGTAGTGACAAAGCTTGATGGCCACAAAGACCAAGGCTAAGAAAAGCTTCTCAATATAGGTGTACCAAGTTTTATATTCTATAAGTGTGTGATTGATGTAGTATATGGCTTGATCTTTATGTTGTTCATCTCGATGAGTGAGTATGGCCCCTAAGGACTGGTCAGTGGTGAAGATATAAAGGTAAAAAGGTTGATCATCCTTGGGAGGAGTGAGGATAGGTGGAGACAAAAGGTACATTTTAAGTGATTCAAATTATATTTGACAATCATTATTCCACTTAAAAGATACATCTTTCTTTATAATGTGATAGAAGGTTTAAAACTAGTCCAAGAGGTAATAATTCAAGTGATGAATGGATTGGAGCTTCCCTTACAAGCTACAAAGTTACTTAAGGTGGGTAGGAGGAGGCATGTTGAGGATTTATTTGATTTTGGCTAGATCACCTTTGATTCCTTGAAGGGATATGATGAAGCCAAGGAGATTTCTTGATAAAACCCCAAAAATACACTTCTTAGGGTTAAGGCAAACATGATAATAGATGAGTCACTCAAATATTATCTTGAGTATGTCTAAATGATCCTTACAATATTTGGATTTCCCAAAAAGGTCATCAACATAGTCTTCTAAAATTTTGTGGATAAGGTCATGGAAGATGTAGGTCATAACACATTGGTAGGTTGCACTGGTGTTCTTCAGTATAAAAGACATGACCCTATAGAAAAAAGTTCCCCATGGGGTGATGAAGGTAGTTCTATGTTCAACTTTAGGGGCAATTAGGATTTTATTATAACCTGAGAATCTATCCATCAAAGATAACATCTCATGGCTAGTTGTAAGGTCAAATACTTGGTTAATGCTTGGTATAAGAGAGTCATCCTTTAGGCAAGCAAGGTTGAGGGCATGAAAGTCAACACAAATGTGAATTCCCACTATAGCTTTGGTGATAGGTATGACATAGGAGACCTATTACAGATAGTCAATGGGTTTAATGAAATTGATGGATAAGAGATGTTGAATTTCTTATTTGATGAGAAGGGTTATGCGAGGGTGCATTCATCAAAGTTTTTATCTAATGGGATTGGTATCATAATTGGTGACTATGTTGTGGGTAGCCTTGGAGGGGTTGATTCCTAGCATGTCATTGTAACACCAAGAAAATGTTATGTTACAATCCTATAGGAAGGAGGGGAAGTCTTGAAGCTATTTAAAATTGAGTGATTGGCCAATTTTGACAATGGGTGAGTTGTCCATAGTGCCAAAATTAATATCCATGACAGATTATTTCAACATGGTTGAAGTTTCAGGAGAAAGAGATTTATGGAAAGAGGAATTTGATGCACCAAGATAAGTGAAAATAAAGTCATCATCTTGACACTAAATGGTATTAATGGTAGGAAAGTCATCTCCTATCATCTCAAGATGGGTTAGAGGGATGGTTGCAATCACCCTATCCTTTTGATAAGTTAGGGGTTTGAGGCTAATCATGTTGATGAAAAATAAGTTAGGGGGATGGTGTCAGAATCCTCAACTATTGATGGTGGAGTGGATGGTGAGGATGGAATTTCCTCATCAATAATGGTAATGGGAGGTGGGTTGGTTTATTGTTTAGCTAACATGAAATAATGACCATGATTTTTTTGAGGTTTTTAATTTTTGATTGGAATCAACTCATGTGGCCCATGTTCATATTGACCCAAACAAAATCTTTTCCAAGCACACCTATATAGGTATATTTTGGCAAATTTTGGTATTCCCAGATAGGAAAAATTGGAGGTGAATGTTTGAGGTGAGGAAAAGCTAGTAGAAGTGTCAAGGGGTTTATCAAGTTCCCCATAGATGAAATTGGTTTGACAATTTGAGGGTATGAAAGGAATAATGGTTCTAATATTAGGGTCATAACTAGGTTGGTGGTCAAGATTCTCATAATCTTGAGTAGTTGGGAAAGCATCAAGGGTGAGGAGGAGATATTCCCCCAATGAAATATGTTGGAAGGCTGATTCTAAGGGGTCTATTGTGGGAATTTGGGTGAAAAGGATGAAAAAATTAGTGGATGATTCATTAGTAGGAATATATGGGATCTCATCTATTAATAGTGAAGGTTTATTACATGGAGGAAGGAGAATGTCGTTAGATTGGTATGTCATGTTACATGATGTGAAAGGGCTTAGGTCAACTCATATGGTAACAACTTGACATTCATGATAAAATTTGATGCACCAATGTAGAGTGGATGGAACATAACCTATATAATGAATCCAAGGTCATCCCAACAAGACATTTTACTAGAACTCTCCTTTCACTACATAGAAGAGCTTAAAAATCATGTGGGGTCCTCAAAAAATGTGAAGGATAATAGTTCTTAAAGTCATGGCCATGATATCATTGAATGATCAAAGAACTATTGAGTTTTTTGACATGATGTTCTTAGGTAGTTTGATTTGGTTGTAGGTGTGGGAGGTGATGATGATGATACTAGCTCCCCCATCAATCATAACCCTCTTTATATGGGTTTGGTTGATATAGGAAGTAATGAAGAGGGGAGGATCTAGATCATCCAAATGGATAGAAGGTATGTTTGAATCCTTAAAGGTAACAAGGTTTAAAATGTGAAAATATTTGACAAAGGATGATAAAGGTTGTGGGTCTTCTGGCCTAACCTCTATAGACTACAATACTTCTATCTTTGCTTGGTGATGATGGAGTGAGGTGTTGATCAGTTCATACAAACTCATCTTCACTAGGGTTTGGTGAAGCTATTTTAGAAATAATCATTGGATTGATTTAGATAGATTGGAGTGAGAAGGTCCAAAGATGGACACTTTGGGTTTGGTTGAAGGTAAAGGTGCTTAGTGTTGTTTGAGTGGTTAGGTAGAGGAAGAGGGATATGTCTATGTAATGACCACCTTGGACTTTACCTTATCTTTGGGTTGAACCTATGATTGTGTGACCACATGGATGGTATGGATTGGGGGAAGAGTCAAGTTGGATGATTGCTTTAGTTCTTCATCACTTTCAGGTGAGAGTGGAGTAGTAGGTAGGTGTTGGTTGATGGTTATTATTTCTTGGATTAGTGTTGGGTTCATAAGAGGCTCATTTGATAATAAGTGCCTTGTGATATAATTGATGGGCTATCACTAGGAGAGCTTTACATCTCTCTGTGTCATGCCCAAGTGTCCTATGGTATGAACATACTAATTTTTCATTGTACCAATATGGTTTAGGAGTATGTTGGTCAAATAGTCAAATAGGTGGAAAGGTTAGGCACAATGCTTGTAATAGCCTTTGTAAGATGGTTGAGTAAGACTCATGCAATGGTGGCAAAGGCATAGGGATATTAGGTTTAGTAGTTGAGGTGGAAGCCTATTTAGGAGTGGTTTTGATGGTCAAAGACTTGGGTGAAGGGGTTCCCTTAGTAGATAGTTTGGGTGTTGGTAGAGAGGTTGAGGGTTATAAATATTTGGGGTAGACATTTGGGAGATAATTAGTTTGTTTATAACTAGTTAGGAGATAGGAGTTATGTTCATGGGTGGCTCGATGAAGATAGGTGTGGATGAAAGTAAATGTGATGGTGTAACAAAAAGTGGTGGTTGGGATTTGATTGGGATGGTTGGATTCCTCATTAAGGTAAAGGGATGAGGTCTAAAAATAGAGGGCAAAGTGGAGAGAGGAGGTAGAGTTTTGGTTTTTAAGCCCTAAGGTAGTTTTACCTTCTTGGTTGTCTTAGCTTGAGGTTTGTTTGATAGGTTTAGTGGGTTTAAATCCAAAATTACTGATGGGTGAGCAAGGTTATGAGTAGGAAATACACCAAGGTTCTTGGTGGGTTTGGTTGGGATGGTAGGGGGTGGTTTAGTGATGTTAGGTGAGTTTGGTTCTAATGGTGCTACTATAGTTTGATGGCTAGAGGTGTCCAATGGTCAAGTTGTGGTGATAGTGGATTTGAGAGTGGAAGGGGTAGGTTGATCCGATAAATAAGGTTCTTGTCTACTTTTATATGGGATTCCAACCTACTACCAAAAGGTGGCCCGATCTAGGTTAGGATTGGATATGAATTTTAAGTTTTTAACTAGTCTGGAGAAGGGTTTATAGGTGGGTCCATATCCCCTAATAGTTGATTTAAAGGATAGACCCAAGGTTTGAGGGGGAAGAATGTTTATCTCATCCTTTTCTTGATTAAGAAGTTCCAACACCTGAAATGGTGACTCCTTAGTGGGAGGTGTAGGAAAAGTAGTTTCCTCCTTAGGTGTGATTGTTGAAGGAAGAGTGGATTGTTGTATGATTGAAAAAAATGATAAAATGGGAAGGGTTTCCTCTTTTTATGTGCATACCAAAGGATAGGTTGGTGACTCCACTACCTCAATAAGTGGAGTGGGGGAAGGGGTGATTTGGTCAATGGTTTCCTCAGTAATGAGTGCACTAAGAACCATATTGATAGTATGGGCATCATGGGTATGAGAGGATTCTATTTTATTTTCATTATTGGTGGAAGGAGTATAGATGTGAAATGGTTGTCTAAAGATGTCAAGTGATTGATTTGGAGGTGCATTGAGGTTATCCAACACAAGCTCCCCCTTGTCAATGAGGGTTTAGATAATGTTTTTAAAGGTATTACACCTATTAAAATCATGTCCAATGACTCAATAGAGGCACACAATTCATTCTCTTTATACCAATCAGGTGCAGGATGAGAAGAATTGAATTGTTGTAGAGGTTTGATGGAGGGAAGCTATATGATATTAGATTTTAAAAATTTCTCTAAGGCCAAATCATGACTCTCCAAGTGGATTAAATTACTTTTAAGTGTTATGGCTTGGGTTATTGATATTTTGATTAGAAGAATTGGGAGAATTAGATTGGTTAACAATGGATGGGGGAGGGGGGTGGTCCTAAGAATAACAACATTCATGGTTCCCATATTTTTTGGGTTAGTGTTCATTTGATTTTTGGCTTTAGAGGTGGAAGTCTCTTTTGATTTGAAGGTGGAATTATTGTTTATCAATTTCAACTTCCCCTCATCAATGTCCCTATTTTCTAGTTTGCGAGCCAATATGAAAGCCTCTGTAGACACCAAAATCGTGTCTATTCCCTTGGTCATCCTCTCCCCATTCTCTCCTCCTTGGTCCCCTTCGTCCACTTCGACACACCTAGCCTACGTCTTATTAATTTAAAATAATCACTTATTTTACATTAATAATTCTTCTCTCTCTCACCCTATGACCCATTTATGACCCCCATTTTATTCTCCCATGCCTATTTAGCCCCTCTCGACCATTTTCCCACCAACCTTGACCCTGGTAGCATGTAAGAATGGGCAAAAGGCTAAAATTAGCCTATGTCCCCATTCTACAGTCGCTGACATCGGTCACTATTCGGCTGATGTCGACGGTTCTGTCGACGTCGATTACCCTTAAAACTGTGTTCTCAACCTGAATGTAGGATTCATTATCCATTTTCCAATCCATTATCTGTTATTTATTTCCCAATCAATTTTCCAATCCGTTATCTGACCTTCTTTCAAGATGTTCTCAGATCCACCTTTCGACCTTCAACAATCAGCCAATCTTCACTCAGCCAATCCACTAAAAATCTCTCTCTCTCTCTCTCTCAAGCACAGGTACTCTACTTCAGTCACCTTGTTGGAGGTCTTCTACATCAAGCATCTGCAACCAGTCTACAACACACCATCAGCAATCAATCTACAACCAAGTCTTCTACTCTCTCTTCAGTCGGTAATGGGTAAGCATTTCTTCTGTGATTTCATTTTATTTTCTGGTTATTGCTTTTAAGTGATATCACCACCTAGATTCAGACTATCAGACCACAGACCAGACTTGACTTCCTCCTAAAAAGGCTGAGAGGCCTTCCCATATTCTTACCACCTCTATCCCCCTTTTCAGAACACACACTCTATCCATTATCCCTGCAACTCTGCCCAGACCCTTGCACAGACCATTAACAACACCCAAACTCCTTCTCAGACCCGTCTACAGCCCTAAAACCCATCCAGACTTGACCAGACCTCATCCATAGACTATTGCCTCGACCGACGTCGGCCGCAGAGACCACTACCTTCACCGACATTGGCAGACTAACTGACGTCGATAGACTTGACAAACTGACGCCGGCAGCCTAATCGACATCGGCGATTGTGACTAGGCTGACAGCAACATTTAGGTAAGCATTTGCTTCTATTTCTATTTCAGTCTTTAATCATTTTAGTCTTTTATCATTCTATCTTTTATCAGACATTAATTTTATCAATTAGTGGGTTGACATCCCTTAAGGAAGTCTTTGTACTTCTGGGATCAAGCTTTTGCTTGGCAGCCCACCATCTCCTCATCTAACACCTTCTTTATTTTAGTCCCTTTCTTCCATAGGTGTCATCCTCCACAACCAAAGAGGAGTTCTCACAATGTCTGGATAACGGTGCACAGACTACATCTAGGTACATACAAGCCTTAGACCATTTCTCTTATTTTCTTATTCTCTTTTTGAATGTGAAAGTGAAAATCGTATAGAAACATTTTGGCACGCCCGGTGGGACCCTAGGGTCTTCCTTGGGTTCTTTTCTTTCTGTTCATATAGGGTGCATTAGGATTCTCCTTTTCATCTCTTTCTTCTATCTTCTAAAAGACATCATAAGTAGGATTAAAAAGAACTCTTCTTTCTTTTCTTGCATCTTAGACTAGTCACAAGTCATACTCTTCAACCCTTTCTCAACTTGTTTTCATCTGAACTAAAATTTTGACTTGGGCTTAAAACACATTGCATTTCATTTCTGCTTACTTGCATTTCTTAGTCCACACCTAGTAATTAATAACCGCATCATGAATTAATCATAGTCCACTTTATGTTACACAACCAAATCACTTGCACAAATCAAACATCTTAACTCACTTGAGACAAGGCCCAACTAGGATTTCATCACCTAGTGAATACCTTACCCGTCTCGGCAATCCTACTTGGATTTCATCACCAAGGGGAAAGCCCACTCTGTTCTCTGGTAGAGGATAATCTCTAGGGGAAGTATATACTGGCTAAGCGGGCCCAGCTCATCACTGGGTTCGTGAAGTGAGGGGAGCTTGCTCCTTAGCACCAGGCCATGTATGAAACCTAACCCAGACTCTTGAGCGCCTAAACAAACTTGAAACCATCCATAGACTACTTCTTCTAGGACCCATTCTGTAAGCCAACCTCCTAAACACATTCTAAGGCATAAGCCACCATGATCCTAATAATTTATTTCTAGGGATTTAACACTTAGGATCTGCTTATGTTCTTCATCTTTTCTATTTTTATCTACTTGTTTGAGCTAGTGAGGACGTTCTTCTTCCTTTTTTCCAAAAACTCTCAAATCTTTTGGGTTTCTAGAAAACACAGTCACCAGCATCAATTTTACCACTGACGTCGGTAACCTTTCCTCACCGGCATCGGTTATCTAATCGACGTTGGCCATCTTTTCTCACTGACATTGGTTTTTCAACTGATGTCGGTCACTGTCACAGTCATTTTTTTTCAAAATAGCAACCTAAAACTAGACCCCTTTTTCTACCAAAACCACATTCTGAGTTTTTGAAGCTAAAAAAACATAGTTTTTGAAACTTGACCCTTTCTTGCCTTGAATGGTTTTGACACGCAGTCAAACTAAGGCTTTTCTTGACCACGCGAGACATCAACCGCTTCCGCCTTCCCCGTCCATAACCGGTCCTATAATGGAGTTCCACTCAGAGACTGAAAGAACTCCTACTCGACCAACACCAACTCAGACTCCCATTGTCCCTGAAGGGGACCAAGATTTTGAAATATTCTTGGACCTCAATGTCAAAGCCCTCCAAAACTATCTCGCAAGAAACCCAACGCAAGACCTTTCGGGTGAAGCGGCAATGATGTCAACACCATTCGATACCTAGCCTTTTATGACTCAAACTATTGCCTCGACCATTAACCCAACCATGGCTAATATGCAAAGTTTGGCCTCCACATCTATTTTTAGACCGAACTCTATCGGGGTTTCATTACCCCCTCAACCACACGCAGTTCAACCAAGTTCTACATCATACCAGAACTTGATTGTCTTGACTCTGCACACTCTTGTGCCCATAAATGCAAGAGTGTCTACCTTTCCTTTTGTCAATGCCACCATGCAACCACCTTTGGTGGTACCTAGTCAACTTATGCCTTCTACCTTCACAACGCAACCACCCTTGGCCTCCACTTTTGTCCCAATGACTAGTTATCAATATGTTGCGCCCCTACAAGTGCAATCGACTACGTCGTATGCCCCTTCTAACATCTTTCAAGTGCCCTACAACTTAGGGGGCACCTCACCTACCAATCCATCAGTTGATCTCATCAAAATGCTGATGTATAAAATGTCTAGTCTTGAAGCTTCCATTTCCAGTTCAAGCAATGCCCTTTTTTATGACCAAATTTACAACGAACCCATCCATCCCTCCGTCCTGATCCGACCATACCCCAACCAATGGGAGCTTCCTAAATTTACTCACTTCCAGAGTAAGGAAGACCTGCAACAACATCTATGAGCATTCAGACATGCTTATTACCTCATAGCCCATGACGATGCGTTACTTCTACGCACGTTCCCCATGTCACTTTCTGGCCCTACCCTTGACTAGTATAGCTCTCTTACCAGACATTCTATCTTTTCATTTACTCAACTCGCCCAATTATTTCTCAACCATTTTTCTATCAATATCACCAAACAAGTCTTGATCACAAACCTCTACTCCATCAGGCAATTTGACGACGAATCAATAGTCAATTTTGTCACCCATTGGAGAGGCTTGATTAACTAGCTCTCCTTCTCTTTGCCTCAACCTGAGCTCATCGATCTCTTTTCTCGAGCATGTTCCAGGCACATCTCTTCTACTTTGTGGATTCAAACATTCTGCACTTTTGATGAAGCTTTCACCATGGCTCGAAAGCTTGAACTCTGTGCCATTGAAGAAGATAAGGTTAGATTGCATAATACCAATGCAAAAGCCAATGACCCTTCTTCTTCTAGACCTCCTTCTTCTGCCAACTCCAAATCCAAAGGAGTGGCCAACACTATGGTCATTAAATCACCATCTTCAACAACAACTAACCAATCTCAACCTTCTACATCTCCAAGCATCACCAAGTAATTCCAACAATGGTACATCCAGCGTTCATACACTCCACTTGGAGAATCATACGCTTCTATTTTGGAAAAACTTGTCAAGCAGGGGGTCCTTAATCTCCCTTCAATCCAACCACCTCAGTTCAACCCTTCAAAATCCCTCCCTACATGGTATAGGGAGGCTGACTTCTATCACTATCACCGCGTCTAAGGCCATGACATCAACAATTGTCGAACCTTCAAAAACATTGTCCAAGACATGATCGAAAGGGGGATCTTGTTTTGGATAACCCAAATGCCTGACCCAACCAACACATCAATATCTTCAAACAACCCTTTCCTAATCATTTGCCTACCCAAAATAATGTCCAAACCATGGCCAATAGCTCCCAAGAGCATGACATACACACAGTCAACACAGTCTCACCTCTTATCCCTGACCAACCTCCTTCACAAGTGGAAGACCTTTTTTCCCCTATTTCTCTTTCACAGGTAGAAGAACTTTCTTCTCTTATTAGTCCTCCATCCACCTCTCTTATATTGGGGGATGCCTTGACCATGCCAACACCATTAGCCCCACCTTCATCCTTCCTCCCTCCAATCGAGGACCCAACCTTGAGCACTCCTCAACCACAAGTAGAAGGCACGATCATCCCTGCCCTCTACCCTCTTGAGGAGCTGCACTCTCCTATTTCTTCTCCACCAAGAGAAGAACTAGTCTATTCACCCATTTTGACTGAGGAAGACCTAGTCACGGTTGCCTCTTGCCTTTTGCCTGAGATTACTATATCTCACTCACCTCTATCCACATCTGAACCCAAACCTGTATCTAACCTTGCCTTGCACAATGGTGGTCCTCAACCCAAACCAAAGAAGGCCACTAAACCACACCGGAGGACTCCTCCCCCACCTTCATCATTACCTTCAATTTTGGGCCCTCATCCATCCACTTTAATAAGAGTGCTTCCTACTCCCATACCTCATAGAGGCAAGTTGCCTCCATTACTCTCTCAACCCATCAGACATATATTTCCTCCAAAACATCCAACACCTATCACCACCAAAGTGCCATCTACATGTGTGGTTACACCACCCATGAAAATGATGGTATGACCAATGCCTCCTACACCTCCAAAACCAAAGTCATCAACCCCCATTGCAACAAGACATACAGACCCATTAGCAAGTTCTTATGTCTTGCTGTTACGGCAATTATTGTAGTCTTCTCACATCAATCTCCTGTCTCTTAAACCATATCAATCCCTCAAACCAAAACCACCCTGGTTCGATGACACTTAGATTTGTGCGTATCATTGCATGCCTGGGCACGACACTGAGCATTGTTGTGCCCTCAAGGTTGTCATTCACCAATGTTTGGAGAAAGACACCCTTCTTCTTGACCACATTATCAACAAACCTTCAACCTCCTCACCATCCCATTCATCAACTCTCAGATCAAGACCATCTTGGTTCAACAACTCTAAATTTTGCCACTATCATCAAAAATTAGGACATGACACTGAGCGTTGTTACGCTCTTAAAGCTGTCACTCATCAACACTGAAAAAAGGATACCCTTCTCATTAAGGATCCTCTTGACCACCTCTTCGACAAATCATCAACACCGACCCATGCTTCTCAAACCTCATCACCTAAATCAGGATCTCCACGCCAGACTATGGTCCCTTTGCCACCTTTAACCCCCTTATTCGACATCAACATAGTCAATCTGACCACCAAGCCTCAACCAACCTTAACCAATATATCAAACATTCTCCCTAGCCACTGGGGGAATTCAACATTCACCCAAGCCTCGACCAACCTTTAAACCCAGTCTCGACCAAATATCAATCACTCTTTTAATCCTAAATCTTGACCAAGCCCCAATCAAGCATCGACCAGTCTCGACCAAACACCAACCCTGACCTTGACCAATCATTCAACTGACCTCAACCAAGCCTCGACTAAGTCTCGACCAAGCCTCAACCAACCATCAACCAGACCTTGATCCAACATTGACCAAACATCTTTTTTTAATCATGACCATTGACCAGACATTGACCAATCATTGATCATATCAAACGACCAAACCTCGACCAATCATCGACCAAATATCCATCAACCCGATCCTCAACCAAACATTCAACTAATCTCAACCAATCGACATCCAACATCAATCAACACATGACCAATCTAGAAAGAAGTAAACAAAGACAAGTTTGCTCCAAATTGGCTCGAACCTTTCATAATGCACAAGCATGGCCCAGGGACTTATCAAAACTTGAGCCCTTTTATGCATTGCATCTATGACCATTCTATTGTTAGTCGAGTACTCGTCCACTTGACATTTACCTTGAGATCATCCCTTGAGCAATCCCCATCCTCTTAGTCCTCATTCCTTTCAACCCTACTCCCCTTAACAAATCCTCTATAACCCTTTTATACAGTATGGATGCTTTGTCCTAATAAAAGGGAGCCCTTGAACTTTTATAGTTTTGTCCATGACTCACATTTCTGTCAAAAATAAATCAAGGTCACCAACTCAAATCAAAAAATAGACTGCTCCCTCAAAGGATAGTTGTACTATCATTGTTGTAGCTAATAGACTACTCCCTCGAAGGACAGCTATTCAAAGACCTCAAATATATAAAGCAAAATATAGACCACTCCCTCAAAGGATGGCTATGACTAAATCTTGCTACACATAGCACTTTCTTAGAAGCTTCCCGCATTGATCAGCTTCACCAATGACCACAAAGCAAAATGACATCTCTATGTGGACTTCCCGCATTGATCAGTCCGCTCTCAAAAAAAAAAAAATGGGTCATGGACTTGGCTTGTAGTTGTCTCCAGGTCTCTTATACAAAAAGGGCAAAGTTATCTCTGCTCTAAAATGGGTTACCCTATTCTCCTCCTATCATACACTTGCTTAAGGGACTTTGAGCTCACTTTAATGTCAAAGTGATTTGATTACCTCTCTAACACAACCCATGGTCAATGATGTACTACATGAACGAGACTTTTGTTCTAACAACCCCTATCCATGCCATCATTTTGGTCCTTGTCAATGAAAGAGCAATATGCCTTTCACCTTCTACCCATACACTTTATTCACATTCAACCAAACCAACCCACACATTTTCAGACTACCAACATGACATAGTCCATTTCACTAGTTTCTATGGACACCAATACACATGGAAACTATCGACCACTCAATTTATGTTAAGCATAAACCATTACTTGTTGAAGCATAAATAGACCTCAATTCATTTTTAGAATACATCCATCACAAATATGGAAAATTGCTAGGGATGAAAGCCCCTCGACCAATGTTACAGAATACACCATTTGAAAAAGACTGTGACATCATCTTATCCTCATCATTTCAACACATGACCAAACCAATTATCGACCACTTTGACTCCTAGTCTGAACTACATTGGTCTGAGGCCCTAAGACCAGGACTATGTAGGCAACACTCAGTTGACACGACATACTCTGGGGTTAGCTCGACCACCCTCATTTATTCATCTACCTGATGGACAAACCTTCTTTTCTCCTATTGACCATGACTTGACCTTGACCAAGACCAATCCATACCTTTGACCCTCTTCCTCCCTTTAGGGAAAACTACATTGGCCTGAGGCCCTAACCACAGGGGCTATGTAGGTAGCACTCAGTGTTTTGAGGTTAGCTCAGCCACATTCTTTCATCCATCCATTCATTTGACCAATTATCTATCTCAGCCTCATCTCGACCAACCACTTTGGGGATCATGCCTATCTCCTCTGACCCTAACCACTTCCAAGACGACTTTGCCTTGGTTGTTTTTACATGTATGCTATCCCACGATTGGTTAGCAAAATTGTGCCCAGACTATTTTTGACCCTCACAAGTATAGGATCGCAAGCCGATTGATCCCCACTACTTGTGACATTTTCATGTTTCCAGGAGCACTTCCTGACCCTGGGATACCTGGAACATGATGACCATTAGAGCTACAGCTTAGATTGAATAACCCGATCAGCTATGACCAAATGCTGGGGCCCAATTAATTTAATTTTGGCACTCCTCGACCCTTGACCTGTGACAATTTGACCTGACCATCTCATGAAGTGGTATACGTGCAATCACAACTATTGCAGCGTTTACACTCACCATTTTTCATCCACTCTTTGTCAAATCAGCACCTAATTCTAGGTTTCCTTCCATTGACTCCTGCTTTAAGGGGGAATACCTCATCCCACATCGGGGAAATCACCCTCTTATTTTTGTCTTGCAGTTCACTCAAACAACCAACAGGGCAAAATCAACCTTATCCTACACCTGGGGCAATCAACTCCTATTTTTGTCTTGCAGTTCATCTAGAAGAACCAACAAGACAAAAAGGGGCAAATGTAGACATCGAAATCATGTCTATTCCCTTAGTCATCCTCTCCCCATTCTCTCCCCCTTGGTCCCCTTTGTCCACTTTGACACACCTAACCTATGTCTTATTAATTTAAAATAATCACTTATTTTACATTAATAATTCTTCTCTCTCTCACCCTATGACCCATTTATGACCCCCATTTTATTCTCCCATGCCTATTTAGCCCCTCTCGACTATTTTCCCATGAAATTTGACCCTGGCAGTGTGTAAGAATGGGCAGAAGGCTAAAATTAGCCTCTGTCCCCTTTCTACAGCCGTCGACGTCAGTCACTATTCAACTGACGTCAGTGGTTCTGTCGGCATCGGTTACCCTTAAAATTGTGTTCTCAACCCAAACATAGGATCCGTTATCCATTTTCCAATCCGTTATCCGTTATCCATTTCCCAATTAGTTTTCCAATTCGTTATTCGAGCTTCTTTCAAGATGTTCTTGGATCCGCCTTTTGACCTTCAACAATCAGCCAATATTCACTTAGCCAATCCACTAAAAAAATCTCTCTCTCTCTCTCTCTTAGGCACAGGTACTCTACTTCAATCACCTTGCTAGAGGTCTTCTACATTGAGCATCTGCAACCAATCCACAACACACCATCAGTAATCAATCTATAACCAAGTCTCCTACTCTCTCTTCAGCCGATAATGGGTAAGCATTTCTTCTGTGCTTTCATTTTGTTTTTTGGTTATTGCTTTTAAGTGATATCACCACCCAAATTTAGACTATCAGACCACAGACCAGACTTGACTTCCTCCCAGAAAGGCTGAGAGGCCTTCCCATATTCTTACCACCTCTATCCCCCTTTTTAGAATATACACTCTATCCATTGTCCCTGCAACTCTGCCCAGACCCTTGCACAGACCATTAACAATGCCCAAACTCCTTCTTAGACTCATCTACAGCCCTGAAACCCATCTAGAATTGACCAAACCTTGTCCACAGACTACTACCCCAATCGATGCCAGCCGTAGAGACCACTGCCTTCACCGACGTTGGTAGACTAATCGACATCGACAGACTTGACAAACTGAGGCCGGCAGCCTAACAGATGTCGGCAACTGTGACTAGGCTGACAGCAACATTTAGGTAAGCATTTGCTTCTATTTCTATTTCAGTCTTTAATCATTTTAGTCTTTTATCATTCTATCTTTTATCAGACATTACTTTTATCAATTAGTGGGTTGACATCCCTTAAGGAAGTCTTTGTACTTCTGGGATCAAGCTTTTGCTTGGCAGCCCACCATCTCCTCATCTAATGCCTTCTTTGTTTTAGTCCATTTCTTCCACAGGTGTCATCCTCCACAACCAAAGAGGAGTTCTCACAACGTCTGGATAACGGTGCGCAGACTACATCCAGGTACATACAAGCCTTAGACCATTTCTCTTAGTTTCTTATTCTCTTTTTGAATGTGAAAGCGAAAATCATATAGAAACATTTTGGCACGCCCGGTGGGACCCTAGGGTCTTCCTTGGGTTCTTTTCTTTCTGTTCATATAGGGTGCATTAGGATTCTCCTTTTCATCTCTTTCTTCTATCTTCCAAAAGACATCATAAGCAGGATTAAAAATAACTCTTCTTTCTTTTCTTGCATGTTAGACTAGTCAAAAGTCATACTCTTCAACCCTTTCTCAACTTATTTTCATCTGAACTAACATTTTGACTTGGGCTTAAAACACATTGCATTTCATTTCTACTTGCTTGCATTTCTTAGTCCAACCTAGTAATTAATAACTGCATCATGAATTAATCGTAGTCCACTTTATGTTACATAACCAAATCACTTGCACAAATCAAACATCTTAACTCACTTGAGACAAGGCCCAACTGGGATTTCATCACCCAGCGGATACCTTACCCGTCCCAAAAATCTTTAAAATAGAGTACAAGTAGGTAGGTTAGAAATGAGAAAAATAGTGGTGACACTAGCAGAGTGTACTCCTATATTGATGGAGGTATCAGTGCTCAAAGGTTGGGTTTCTCCTATACTAGGAGGGTTATTAATTGGGAAATAAGGTGCATGGGTATTACTTGGTTGTGTGGGTTGGTTCTAAATGGTGGTATCAATGGGGTTATTGGTAAAGGATGATGCCTAGGTGACTAGAGGTTGGGTGGAGATGGTGGCTACATAAGTGTCACCCATAAGTAGAGATGACATGTCATAGGGCAGGTTAATAGGTAGAAATGAAGTAGGGGTATGATGGGATATGGTGTTAAGTTAATGCAAGAGGGATATGGGGTTATTAACTAAAAAGATGGTTAAATCTACATCACCTTGGGAAACTATCTAAGGGATGATAAGACTCCTAAAAGGATGAGAACTCTTTACATCTGAGATGTACTCCATGGATGAGGGAAAAGAGGAAGATGGATGATTAAGGCGTGGATCCTAGTTTACCTATTTTTTTAGTTGTTTCTTAATCAAGACAATGAAAATGAAGAAAGGAAGAAGCTAAAAACAATCTCACAACTCAAACAAAGAGAAGACAAGAAAAAGATAAGGAAAAAAAACACACACTAAAGCACGTTAAATCCTAGGGTCTCTTTTAGTCTCTCTTGTGGCTTATGCTTTAAGATTTAAGAATTATGTGACTCAAATTAGCTTGTAGAGTGGGTACTAAAAAGTAAGTCCATCATTGGTTTCAAGTTTGTGTTTAGGATCTCAATAGGATCTATATCAGAAATTAGTACGTGGCTTGATATTGGGGCCTACCCCCTCACTTCACACACTATAGCAATAAGGGTGTTGGATGTTTAGCCAAGATATGGAAATTGCTAAATATTATACTCAACTAGAGAGCTGAGTTGGTTCTCCCCTTGGTGATGAAGTCCAAGTAAGATAGCTAGGAAAGGTGAATGTTAGGTAATGAAATCCCAGTCGGGTATTATGCCAATGTTTTATTCTTGATTAAGTGTGAGTGGTTTGGTCTTGTGTGTGTGACAAGAGTGAAACTATGGTTGATTATTTTGCCTTAATCAATCTATGTGAGATAAAATATGCAAGTAGTCAATGGATGTAGTTAATTTTAAGCCCAAAAAGAAAATTTGATTTTATTTAATGAGTAGAAAGATAAGAAGAAGAAGCACATAGATGCAACTATGAACCCAAGAAAAAAAAATTCAAGGGTCCCATTGGGTGTGCTAGAATGTTTCAGAGAAAATTAGCTTATGTTCTTGAGAAGGAAGAGAAAAGTGATGAGACTATAAAGTGGCTCATTATATCCATGAAATAATATCCTTTTTCCTTGCATTAGAAGTGGATCTAAGTGCAGTTTATAAACTTATGATTTATTTAGAATGAAATAGAGAACTATACCTTGGCTATTTATTTATAAATCATTATCTTCTTGTTACTAAATCTTAGGAAAAAGTTGTTGATGTGTGTATATGCATCCCATAATAATATTTATTAGACTTGAGCATGAAGACCCAACCAACTATCAGCTTTGAAGTGAGGTACAAACACTTTGGGCATAGTTATGGACACACTCAATTCATATTTATGGACTTAGCTAGTAGCTCTACATTCACGCAGTTCATTGATTAAAGACCAGTTAAAAGCATCAAACATCAAGGGAGCCATCATATTCATCAAAAATTTGAATAAAGCAATCTAGAAAAAATCTACGGACTCTTCAAGTCTGAAATCTATGAACTCTACAGGTCTAAAATCTATAAACTCTATAGGTTTTGACTTTGTAGGTATATCTAGAGATTGTGTAGGTCTATCTATGAACTAGCTCAAGATTTCATCTAAATTTATATTTGTATAATTTTATTTCATAAATAATTCTCTTCATATTTCATGAATATTGAGCTTATGTTGTAAATAGATAATAATGTCTCTCTCCATATTTTGTGGAAGATTGAGATATACTAGAATATCTAAGTTTTTATCTTTCTCTCCATATTTGGTAAAGAACATCTAGGATTATTATTCCTAATAAAAGAGTTGGTTGGAATCATGAGACTATAAATGAAACCTTCTACACCATTTTAATCAATCTTTATCAATAATACATTTTGAGGTTTGTGATAAAAAAATACAATGTTCTGATTAAAATCCTCTTCCAAGGGATGAGTTGGCCACTCATTCCAAGGAAGATGGATCAATGTATTTTTATTGATTTATTTATTATGGAATTATATTTTTGAATTTTTATTATTTATTTTTCATGTAAACATTTATTTTCTATAAAGTTTTTTGTGAACCTACAAGTGTTTTTTGTGTTTATCATTTATTTTCAATTCAACAATTTACTTTCTTGCAAGTGTGATTTAATTTTTTCAAGTGTGCTTTTCCATTTTTACAAGTGTAATTTACTTTATTGCAAAGTGTGGTGTGATTTACTTTCCTGCAAGTGAGCTTTTCAATTCTTATAAGTGTGGAGTGTGGTAAAAGAGACCAATTGCTAGAGATATCTTTCTCCTATTACATATAGCCTTGGACACCATCCCTGGATTGATATTATTAAATGATTAATTGATGACTCATCAAAAATAAACTTGAGAAGGGTGTGGTAGAAAAACTTGATATGTTATGTGCACATTGATCTAGATGAGTGTAGATACTCCTCTTTGGCTTGGGAGGAATGACCTACAGATAAGAAAGCACTCAAACAAATGGTTTGATTAGTTAGATACTAGGGTGGATTTCCTAGCAAGTTAGATCTAAGAAGCATGAGATTATTTGGACATTGTCATTCCATGGTTTTAAACAATCAAGTTTTGAAAATGAAAGAAAAATTACTTGTATAAATAATAGAAGTTATTGAAATCAAATACAATAAGTGCTTTGATAAATTAATAGGTGAATTTGACTAATTATAGCAATAAGTAGATCGATACTAATGCTAAATAAGTCAGGTGTGGTTCATCAAATAGGTTAAGTCTCTTTGATTAGGTGGAGGGAGAGAAATTTGGATTTGTTTAAGGTCTGGTGGGTGAAAATAACTTGTTGTTATTTTATCACATAGTGACGTTTGGTGGTTGGGGTGACCATCAATGGTTAAGGTAATTGATGATGGTTGGGATAACTGTTTGTGGTTGAGATAGACCATCGATGGTTAGGGTGACCATTGGAAATTATTATGGGTTAGGTCTATCAAGAAAAGGCTATTTTGATGAGGTCACAAAATAGAATTTTGAGAGATGGGTTTGGGTTGGGTTGATTGTGAAATAAAAATAAAGTAACTAATTATTGAAGATATATACTTAGCTTACTAGTTTTTAATCTGATGAATGGTTGAGGGATTGGTAGAGCTTAGAGCAATTTTGGTAGAGTAATGGTATTTATAACTTGTTTGATAGGTGGTAGTACTTCAAGTCTCTATTGCACTTGATGGTTCACTAGGTGAATACCTACAAAAGATAATGCTAATATAAGAGTCTCTAGCTTTGGATGTGGATGATTGATTGATTTTGAATACTTCATCCTCTCATCCTATCTTCTTATAGGAAGGAAGGAGAGGTGTAACAATACATTAACAAGAGGTTCAACAAGAATTTCAAATTTAGATTTCACATGCATTGATTCACACATGAATTAGATGAGCCAAATATAAGAAAACAAGATGGATTTGACTAGAGTTTGACTATTCATGCAATGAAAAACTAACCATCAGTGGTCAAGCCTAACCATCAATGATTAGGGTGACCATCGATGGTTGAGGGTCAAAGGCTAAGTTGGGTAAAAAGGTAGGTTAGTCATTGGGTCATTGAGTTGGGTTTGTGGTCACAAGGGGTATGGATTGTCCTTCGAGGGTCCAAAGGTGGTTTAGGGGTATTTCCACATCTATAGAACCATTGTGTGTAGTTTTATAGTGTCTATAGTAACGAACTAAATATAGACACTTTCTATTTGTAGAATACACTACAAGAATGTTGTACTTATCTTGTTTTGATTTTGTGTAAGTATATTAAGGAATATACTCTTTTTTAATTTACTAGAATGGGTCTAAGAGTGCTTGTATATATAAACATAGATTCTACATGCTCATGGACAAGTCTATATTCCCTAGATGCCTCTATATTCATGGAATTTTATGATGTTCTACAAAACTATCCCATGCAATTTTTTTGGTAAAATATTGAATTTACCACTATGCCTATGTATGATGAGGGTGCATGTAAACTCATATTTCAGAAATTATTCATGAATATCCATTTTTCATTCTCTTTGATTAAAAATATTTTTGTGCATTGTATAACAAATGTAAATCTAGGACAACAAGTGAAATGGAAAGGTTGAGATAACCTTAGCCACCCTTTTGTAATTAAGTGTTTCCTACATGTCTAATAATTTAAGGAGGGAAGCTATTGTATCCTAAATTTTCACCCTAGACAAGTCAAATTGACCTCAAATTTGAGATAACATGGAACCATCTCTGAGTATTTTTGGAAATATTATCATTGATGCCAAAGGTATAACATTATTGGTGATAAAGGCCCCATTGCATTTAATGGCATTTTTAATATTCATATTTGGCTAATGTGTGTTAATATTTATTTAATATTAATGAATACATTTTTGGTTGCATATAAGTCAAAAGAGGGCCCATGGAGAAGTCAAAGAGTCATGAGGTAAAGACAAAAGAGGAATGGGATACTTTTTCTCATGAAGAATCATCTTGAGGAATTTGAAGAGTCACCATGTGAAGACAAAAGAGGGTATGGTGCATTTTTCCATGAAGGGACACTTTGAGGAATATGAAAAGTCACCAAGATAAAGACAAAAGAGGAAAGGATGCATTTGATTATGAAGGGTCACCATATTACTTTTCAAATGCAAGGATATGAAGGGTCATGCAAGTTTGGCACCATTTTCCATGAGGATTGAAGGGTCATAAAGGGTGAATGACAAAGGTCATTTGGAAAGCTATAAATAAAGGCTTGAGAAGCCATTTGATATATACAAGAGTGTGCATGGTTTGTATTTTTTTTTGAAGAGAGAAAAATAAGAGATATTGTAGAGTTTTATAATTTGTTGAGTAAGCAACATTGAAAGATAATTGTGTTTTATTCACAAGAGGGGTTGGTGCTCATATGGGTTGGTGCCCATAAATCTTTGCAAGGGGTTAGTGCTTATGTGGGTTGGTGCTCACAAATAGTTATTGTGTTGGTACTTGGAAAAGGGGTTGGTGCTCCTATAAGTTGGTTATTGCAAACTTTGGAATTTGAGTTGGTGCTCATTCATATACTTGAGATTGTTCTCTATGGTTTTTCCAACTTTGGGTTTCCATGTAAAAATATAGTCTCTCTCTCTCTCTCTCTCTCTCTCTCTCTCTCTCTCTCTCTCTCTCTCTCTCTCTCTCTCTCTCTCTCTCTCTCTCTCTCTCTCTCTCTCTCGTGTGGTGCATATTATTATTTCAATTTTATTGCATATCTTGAATTTATGATTAATTGGTTAAAGAAAAGAAATTAGATTAAGTAAAAAATATATAATATAATGATTCACCCCCACTCTTAGTATAGTTCATGGTTAACATTTAGTATCAGAGCAGGTTCTTTTGGAAAAAGTTTTATAGCTTGAAGGTAGATCAAGAAAGCATGATGGCTGGATCACATGAAGGTTTTTCTACAAATAAGGAACCTTTGTTTGATGGGACAAATTATGCTTTTTAGAGCATAAGGATGAAGACTTATTTGAAGGCCTTTGGATTCGACATTTGACAAGAAGTGTTAGAGAAATATGAAGAGCCACAAACACTTGTCACTACTCTGATAGAAAATAAGGCAAGTGAAAATAATGCTAAAGTTTTAAATGCTATTTTATGTGAATCAGAATTTGTTATAGTTATGCAATGTAAATTTGCTCATGAAACTTGGGTAAAACTTGAGAATATTTACAAAGGTGATGGAAAGGTTCAACAAGCTAAGCTTCAAACATTTATAAGATAGTTTGAGAGTTTGAAGATGGAAGAGGAAGAAAATATAGTAAGTTATCTTTTGCAGTTTGATCAAATAGTTAATCAGATACAAGGTCTTGGAGAAAAGTTAGAAGAATAAATTATGGTACAGAAAGTTTTGATATCTCTACCATTGAGATATGATGCAAAAGTTTTGGAAATTAAAGAGATAAATAATTTATCTAAGATAAATATGGATGAGCTACATGGTATTCTTACGTCATATGAGATGCAGACCGAACAAGAGAAACCCTCAAAGAGAGAAGCTACTTTCAAGACATCAAAGAAAGAGAAGGCTAAGATTAAAGAATCAAATGATAGTTCTAGTGATGATGAAGATGATAATGGAGATCTATTCATTCACAATATAAAAAAGGGCATAGGTAAATTTCAAGGAAAATTACCTTTTAAATATTTTAATTATGGAAAGATTAGACATTTTGTAGCTAAGTGCCTAGATAAGAGCAAAGGTGAAAATGAAGAAGGAAAGTCTACATACAAGAAGAATTTCAAAGGAAAATTCAAGAAGGGATTCAAGAAGAAGATTTTATATTCTAAATATCCTAGCTCAGTCAAAGATAGTGGAGTTAGTGATTTAGAAGAAGAAGAGATTCTATTCATGGCCATACATGAAGATGCATCTACAAGAAAAAGTATAGTTGATCAAGAAGAAGAACAAGATGAAGCCAAAGTAAATTTATAAGGATAACTAATTTGTGCCTTAGAAGAGTTAAAATATCTTGAAAATAATAATCGAAGATTAAAGCTCTAGATCGAGAAAAATGAAAAAGATTCAAATGAAATAATTGAAGA